>JAYESA010000002.1:69952190-70595940 GCA_036927795.1 Iris macrosiphon | reverse complement strand
AATTTGGAAGAAGAAAGAAGAAGAAAAGAGTGGAGAAGAAGAAGAAGAAGAAGAAAGGAAATAAAGAAATGAATGGGAGGGGTGCTGCTCCTAATCGGCCAGGAAGGAAATGGGTTGGGGTTTGGGTTGGCATTTAGGTAAAATGACTAAAATGCCCTCCAAATCAAGTCATCCTAATTGGGGTTTGGGTTTGGGGTTCCAAAAGTACTCTAATAAATCCCTAATCACTCCAACTAGCTAATTAAAATATAAATAACTATTCTAAGCTAATAAATAAGTCTAACAAGGGTGTTGGTTGGGTCTGACATGGGTCCACTAGGGTCTGACACGGGTCCAGGCTAGCCAAAACACTAAAATAACTAATAAAAAAATAATACAACCAACAATTAAATATAAATACAAATATTTATGATAAATACACAACTAACCAAATTTAAAAAAAAATACCCTGCTCTGGAAATGGGGTAGTGACACTTACTATTGTCGAAGTAGAAGACTTTGTGAAAGCTTCAATATAGTCCCAATAAGTGTAGAGAACATTGATTCCTTCATCACGATGAACTAATTGGTTAGTTCTATTAGAATAAAGTCCCCATGATTGAGGGGTAATAATGTGATGAATAATAATTTTGCTATAATTGATGTCACTGCAAAGATCATTAGTCTTCTGATAGAAATGTTCTATCTCAACTGATTTAGTTGGCAACAGGATACCTTCATAGACATTTCGGTCTTTACCATGTATAGGAAACATATTGGTTTCCAAATATTTGTCTTTTAATTTCCATGGATCATTCATCAGTGGAAAATCAAATTTCTCCAATTGTAGAATTTCTTCAGAATAGGTGTTCTAGGTGAAAATTGTTTCAACCTCAACGGCCGGCTTGTATAAGGATACATTGGTTTCCTCAGAATCTTGAATCTGAATTCCTCTATTAGAGGAATTTGTTGTTTTTCCAAGAACAATTTTCTTGGAACATCGTGACTCATTTGAGCCAAAAGTCAAGGGTCTAGGAACCCATGGTTGTTTCCCTTTGTCCTTCTTATTAATGGTCCTGTAAAAATTCACGAGTAAGAAAGTCAAAAAGTAAATTGTTAGTTCATTTAATATATCCAATTTCAAAATCAAATATAGCTAATTCAGCTGTCATCTAGGAAATATTTGCTTAGATGCTAAATTTTTAACATATTTTTCTAAGACAGTCTTAGCGGACCTACAATCAATGCATAATAAGAATTTCTTATTAAGTAAATCATCTAAAAATTGATAAATGTATTGAATAATTGAAAAAAAATTCTTAATAGTGGAATAATTAATTTGAGTATCATACCATTTACCCGAATGATATCTTACTAACACTTCTTTATTAGTATCATGATTGAGTTATTTTAGTATCCCACCATAGCCAATATTACAGGCATCAGTTTCAACAATTTTAAACCACTCAACATTGGCTAAATATAAGCAAGGTAAAATTTTTACCTTCTACTTTATTATTTTTACTGCTTCAGTGTGAGCATTGCCCCATGGGGCAGATTTTTTTTCTTAATCTTTAATACAAAAATTTTGTATCATTTGTGATATTCTTATAAAACTCAGGTACATAGTTTAATGCACCTAAGAATCACTGTATCTATTTTTTATCAGTTATTTCATTAGAAAATTTAGAAGCAAATTCTATGCTTCTGTCAATAGAAATTATTGTGTTATTCACAATATTATGTCCCAAAAATCTAATTTTTTGCTGAAAGAGTTTTATTTTTGGGGCAAAAATTACTAAGCCATTTTTAATATCTAAGTATTTAAACATATTAAGGTGTTTAAAATGCTCTTCTATTGTATTAGAGATGATTAGTATATCATCTATATAAGATAATATAAAATTAGAATATTGAATGAAGATTTTATTCATAATATTTTGGAATTCTGAAGGCACATTATTCAGACCATATGACATTATATTCCATTCATAATGAGCAAAAGGAACAGTAAAAGCAGTTTTATACTTATCCTTTGCATCAATTTGAATTTACCAATAACCTGATTTCATGTCATACTTAGAATAAATTCTTGCTTTTTCTACTCTATTAAGTAGGTCCCTTTTATTAGGGATTGGATATCTAATCCATTTTAAAACCTTATTAAAGGTTTATAATTAATTATAAGTCTTGAAACACCTCGTTCTTTTTCAGCATTATTATTGACATAAAATGCTATGCAACTCTATGGGGAGTATGACTTGCGAATTAGTTTTTTATCCAATAAATCTTGGATTTTTTTTTTTTGAAAACTTCAAGATATTCTTGATTCATTTGACAAGGTCATGCCTTTGTCGGAATATTTATTTCATTAAAGGAATCCTCATAAGGAAGAAAAATTATATGTTATTTTTTATCACAAAAAGTATTAGGAATATTACTACAAGTTTGTAGCTTAAAGTCTTCTTCGACTTATTTTATTTCCTGCTGGATTTTTATATTTTTTTAATTGTTGGGTTATATTAACCTGAGTAATTTTTTCTTTTAAGAAATTAATTTGATTCTCTTTGAGAGTAACTTCGTCGAGAATCTTAATAATTGGATTTGTTATAAATTTAAAAGTTATTCTTTTACCTTTATAACTTGTGGTAATTCCTTCTTTATTTATCTCATTAATTGACATGAGTTTATCTAGGAAAGAAGTTCCTAGAATAACATGATAAGATATTTCTTTTACAACTATTAGATGTATAGGAATACAAATATCATCCTTACAAATATTTACATCAGTAATTTGGTAAGGTATAGTTAGTGCTTTATTATTGGCAGCACTAAGTATCTGGATAGATCGTTCACAATATTTTATTACAACAACTCCTTCTTTAACACAATTAAGATCAGCCCCACTATCAACCAGTGTTATTAAATTATTTATATAATACTCATTATTAATGAGTAGATTTATTCTAATATACCATTTATGGGTAATGAATAAATCTATCTTTTATAAGAAATTATCTCTCTTTATATAATTAAATTGTTTATATAATACTCCTTCTTTAATATAATATAGATCAGCACCACTATCAACTTTGACTTTCAGTGAGCATCATTTGCATCACCAAGTAACATAAATATGCTCAATAAATTATCTTTATACCATCTGAAGTGAGTTAAAGTTGGACGCCTTAAATTTTGAAGAAGAGTTCTCACTCTTTCTCCATGATCGCAGATTCCTCCAGTAAAATGTTCCAATATTATAATAATTAAAGTGTAAACAACATTTTATTTAATAAGCTGAGTATTGTTATCTGGATTGGTCTCTTTTTTGGCAGCATTCAATATTTTTTGCCGTTGAGTTTCACTCATACCATTAGACCACCAGTACCGAAGAATGCCGAAAAAACTAAAAGAAATAAATGGAGCGGTATCTTTATCATTATTGCCAATGGCCTTAGTAACATTAGAATACATCATCATTCGATGTAACTAATCATGAATTTGTTTATCAGTTAATCTGTCTATTTTTCATTCATAGATCTCTCCTCCACTGTAGTGATTTTGAACTATCGAATCATTCTCTTCAAATAGTACATCAGCTGGAGTAGGTCTTTTATAATAATATTTTATCAGGTTAAGGTTTTCATATTTATTCTCCTGAATCTGAGTTTTGTGTATATTAGTATGCTTCATGTCAACAAATGATTTTTGTAGAGTATCAATTTGATTAGGATTAATATCCTTATCAGTATCTACAAAATCATCATATTGTTGATCATTTTTTGACAGTTCAGAAGTAACATGGGAAGATTGTCCATTAATAACCTGAATACTTTTCTTAAGGTCATTAATAGCTGCTTTATTCCTATTAGTGTTTTTGCTAACAGTGTTAAGTTTTTGTTTAGCTTGAGCTATTAGCTCTTGAAGCACTTTTTCTTCAGCATTAATAGTCTGAAGATTATTCCTTCTAAATTGAGTTATTAGCTCTTTTATAACTTCTTTAGAAACCTCTAAGGGTTTGGTTACTTTGTAGTCATTTACTGCCACTGGAGGCCTGATGGATATATTAGTGGTCTCCTTTAAAGAAGACTGCATCAATTTAGAAACATTATTGCCAATGGCCTGATGGATAATTATGTAATAAATTATCCAACGCATGTTCAATTCTGGTTAATTATTGACCCATAACTTGGATAAAAATATTTGTGTAATTATTTTACCGTAAGGCTTTCTGTAATTCTTTGATGGTTACTTCTTTACTATCAATAGTTTTGACAAAAAAACTGCATCAATTTTTTCTGTCAAATTTTTGATAGTGAATTTAATTGACTCATTTGGTGGATACATTGATCTTGTAATACTACTGCTGGATCCAACATCAGTATTCCAGACTTTAATATTCTTCTAGCACATTTATTTGTGCTAATTCAGTATCCATATAATTCTTAATAAATCCATCAGCGAAAGGTATTATCCTCCTTATTTTTTGTAGATGATTATAATATTCATCTTTAAATTCATATATTCGTTCAATGGAATAGGATTTTTTAAACCATGTCCGAAATTTAATGTTTTTATAGTACATTCTATTGAGAATGTTTCGAACTTTTTGATTGGTTGTAAAAACCATTAAACAGTGGCAAATTCTATTTTTGACATTATCGGAGAGTCTAATTTGCTATTTGCTTTGTATATCGGATGTGCTATTGCAACATCGGTAATTCTAATTTTATTAATCTCTTCTTCTTTATTTAAAGAAGATGTACCTATTGTAGAAGGTAATCTTTTTCGACTTGATATTGAAAGTCTAGCAACATCTTATAGAGTAAATCTAACTTACACATCCCCATCTGGAGTCTGAATTATTTGATCTATATTTGTTTCCAAGATTGCTCTTGGTGGTACAACTTGATTCAAGATGCATTCATTTGGTAAATTTATTTTATCTCATCTAATGATTCTATTCGTGGCTACTTTGGATGTTAACAAATTAGTTTCTACCAAAGTAGTTTTACCAGGTTTGGTAATATGCTTCGCATTGGGAGCAATAAGATCTTTCGCTTTGATGAAAGCTTTTGGACCTAGCAAAAAGGACTCTAAGACTTCGCGCAAGCAAGCGCAAGAGAAGCAAGCAAAGTAGAAGCTTTACATAGTCATTACCTTGTAATGGATCCTATAGATTATTGCTATAGTTTCTGATCCCGAATTTTTTTTTATAACCATTAGTTTTCATAAGTCACAAACTCTAAAAGATGAGCATCTATCAGTGACAGAATTAAGTTATCAAGTCATTCACTGTTGACCCTCTGTAATATAAATAGAAACTCAATCTTTTGTTAAGAAGTATCTTATTTTTCACTACTATTGTAATAGTTTGTTGTGTGCTTCCTTTCTGTTGCGTGCTTCCCCTTCTTGTACTCTGTAACTTTCAATTCAATAAAAATTTAAAGTTATTCCTTTTAAGCGAACTACCTCTCATCCTCGATCCTTCACTTTCTTGGTATCAGAGCCAGATGGCTCAAGGCTGAGGTCTTTCTACTTTCTCACAGACATGTAATAGTTATGATGAAGATTATTATTTTCTTGTCATTTTTCTGGTATAGTTATTATTACTGATAAAGCTATTGCACTAGTTAACTACAATAGAGCTAGGATGTGTCAAAGCGATGTGTCTTACACCTAGTGGGACGGCACTAAAGTCGCGTAGTCCTGTTATACCGTGATGGCAGTTAATGGCATAAATCATTGACAGTCGTGCTAGGCATTTACTACCGTTAGATCTGTCTGAAACTACTGGCGTAGTTTACTAAGGCAATAGAGTTATTTTAATAATTACTTATAGCAGTCTTAATAACTTGATTATAATTATTTATTGTTCTATTTATGAAAGTGAGCAAAATCGAACCTCAACATGCTGATGAATCAAGCATTAATAATTGGTTCTAATAAGAAAGCCCTTACTAAGGTAAGGAAATTAAAAATGCTCAAAATTTTAAGTAACCCTCTGAATTAGAGGAATTGAATAAATGGACTATTCCAAAGGTAAAGCCAATTTTTTTTATCAAATTGGTACTTTTAATATTAAATCATTCATTGCTATCAAAACAATGGAAAAAAATGTATTTGTGAATGACACAGAACACTCGCTTAAATTATTAAGCGAAGATGATATTTGGCATATACGTGATGCCTATAATTATGTTTATATAGGACTAATACATGTTGTATTTAAACCTTTAACTCTACCAGGGTTAAATGCATCTATAATGACATCTCTTAGAGATGCAAGATGTTTAGACTGGAGCCAATCCCTAATGGGAGTTATGCAGACTAGTCTTTGTTATGGCCCTGTCTACTTTACTTTTTACCCCAATTTAACTCTGTCATTGACAGATGCTCATCTTTTAGAGTACGTGACTTAAAATGTGAAACCAAAGGTTATAATTTTCTTCCGGGATCAAAAACTATAGCAATAATATATAGGATCCATTGCAAGGTAATAAATATTATTGCTCCTAATGTGAAGCATATTACCAAACCTGGTAAAACTACTTTGGTAAAAACTAATTTGTTAACATCCAAAGTAGCCATGAATCGATCATTAGATGGGATGAAATAAATTTTCCAAATGAATGGATCTTGAATCAAGTTGTACCTCCAAGACCAATCTTGAAAACAAATATAAATCAAATAATTCAGACTCCAGATGGGGATGTGAAAGTTAGATTTACTCCACAAGATATTGCTAAACTTTTAATATCAAGTCAAAAAAGATTAACTTCTACAATAGGTACATCTTCTTTAAATAAAGAAGATGAGATTAATAAAATTAGAATTACCGATGCTGCAATAGCACATCCAAAATACAAGGCAAAGGACAAATTAGATTCTCCGACAATGTCAAAAATGGAACTTGCCACTGTTTATTGGTTTTTACAACCAATCAAGAAGTTCGAAACATTCTCAATAGAGTGTACTATGAAAACATTAAATTTCGGACATGGTTTGAAAAAGCCTATTCCATTGAACGAAGATATGAATTTAAAGATGAATATTATAATCATCTACAAAAAACAAGGAGGATAATACCCTTCGCTGATTGGTTTATCCAGAATTATGTGGATACTGAATTAGCACAAATAAATGTACTAGAAGAATATTATAAAGTCTGGAATACTGATGTTGGATCCAGCAGTGGTATTACAAGATTAATGTATCCATTAAATGAGTCAATTAAACTTACTGTCAAAAATTCGGCAGAAAAAATTGATGCAGTTTTTTTTGTCAAAACTATTGACAGTAAAGAAGCAACCATCAAAGAATTACAGAAAGCCTTACGGTAGAATAATTACACAAATATTTTAATCAAAGTTATGGGTTAACAATTGACCAAAATTGAACATGCATTGGATAATTTATTGCATAAATTCAAGAAATTAAAACATTTGGATCTTTCAGGAAGGCCTTCTTTAAAGGAGACCACTAATATCTACACCGGGCCTCCTACGGAGGTAAATGACTACAAAGTAACCAAACCCTCAAAGGTTACTAAAGAAGATATAAAAGAGCTAATAGCTCAATTTAGACGGAATAATCTCCAGACTGTTAATGCTGAAGAAAAAGAGCTTCAAGAGATAATAGCTCAAGCTAAACAAAAGCTTAACATTGTTAGTGAAAACACTAATATGAATAAAGCAGCTATTAATGACCTTAAGAAAAGTATTCAGGTTATTAATGGACAATCTTCCCATGCTACTTATGAACTGTCCGAAAACGATCAGCAATATGAAGATTTTGTAGATACTGATAAGGATATTAATCATAATCAAATTGATACTCTACAAAAAATACTTGTTGACATGAAGCATACTAATATACACAATACTCATATTCAGGCGGTTAAATATGATAAATCTAACTTGATAAAATATTATTATAAAAGACCTACTCCAGTTGATGTACTATTTGAAGAGAATGATTCGATAGTTCAAAATCACTACAGAGGAGGAGAGATCTATGAATGGAACATTGACGGATTAACTGATAAACAAATTCCTGATCAGTTACATCGAATAATGATATATTCTAATATTGCTAAAGCCATTGGCAATAATGATAAAGATACTGCTCAATTTATTTCCTGTGGTTTTACCGACATTCTTCGGGGCTGGTAGTCTAATTGTATGACTGAAACTCAACGGCAAAAAATATTGAATGCGGTCAAAATAGAGACCAATCCAGATAATAATACTCAGCTTATTAAACATGATGTTGTTTATACTTTAATTCTTACAATATTGGAATACTTTACTGGAGGAATCTCCGATCATAGAGAAAGAGTAAGAACTCTTCTTCAAAATTTAAGTTTCCAACTTTAACTCACTGCAGATGGTATAAAGATACTTTCTTAAGCAGAGTTATGTTACTTGGTGATGCAAATGATGCTCACTGGAAGTCTAAGTTCATTGATGGACTTCCTAATCTATTTGCTGAAAGAATAAGAAAAGAAATAAAGAGCCAAAATAATGGTATTATTCCTTATTTCTATTATATTTATGGAAATTTATTAAATAAGTGTATTGAAGAAGGCCTAGATTTATGTAATGACTTAAAGCGAAGATATCAATTGAAATATCAGAGAATCTCTGAGAGAGTTTTATGACCAGTTTGCAATGGATACTGTAAGATCCCTAATCCTGAAAACCCTATTATTTGTACATCTAGAGGTTTTATAGAGTCATTATAATTTTTCCCAAATTTATTCATGTAGGAGACCATTTGGACAGTTGCCAGTTTAAACTAAGTATACCCCTATAATTTTCAGAATTTTCTATGTATAAATATGTATATATATATATATAAATATTATTAATAAGAAAAAGGAATGAGAGAAAAAGAAAAGAAATAATTTTCTATTGGTCCTAACCCAAAACCGAACCCGCGTATACTACTTCCCTGTGTAAAATTCACAATAGCAGCAACAGCCGCGTAAACTTTGCCTCTTTTCTTCGCGCGTAATTATAATAGCAGCAGTAGCAAACCCACGCGTATAACTCAAACGCGTAAACTTTTCTTTTTCTCCAAGTGTAAAAGCAAACCCCTGCGTAATATCCTTCACCGCTTATGATCCTTTCACTACACACCCTTTAGAAAATATCAGCAACAGAAGCAAAACTCAACTTTGCTTTGCTTTCCTGACCTACACGTGTAAGTTTCTTATTGCACCACTCCTTAACACTATTACTAAATAACCCTCAACCGAAACCAAAATCAATGAAAAAAAAGGAAACAGCAGCGGCAGTAGTTTTAGTTTCTTAACCACTAAGTTTCCTCCACCACCTCTTATTCCTTATATATATCCATGCAATGCACCCTAAGCCCTAAAACCTCACTTCTTCAACTAATAAACACTGTTTGGACGTGCACTACCCAGGACTTTTGCTCGACAAGTATACCTTGCTATTGTACTGCTATTTACATTCCACATGATGCTCTCATTCTGTTTTATTTGTGCATTTGTATTAGACCTATTTGATAAGACTACCCATTATCATGAGTCATTGGACAGGACACAGTATTATACATGTTGTGAGTCTCATATAGATCACGGACTGCGTGACAGGTCTGGCCTCCTGTGCGTATGAGTTGTGCGTTAGGAATAACTGCTGATAGAAACTTTGTATGCTAGTAGACCTGGCAGTTATTTAGAGGTTTTATCGTGTCATGGATGTGGCATGCTTAGAGCATGGGTTGGGGAGAACAACAAGTAAGACATTTGGGCTCATTTGCACTTTCCTTATATATAATCCGTATACTCCACCAGAGATACGCGAGATAACCCCTATACTACCTGGCGGCCTCTGTCGTTCAAAAGACGACATGCTTTGTAGGCCTCTGATTCTCCGAAAAAATCATGGCAATCTCATTTATGGCCAGATAGCCCACAGGTTGGAAAGTTGTTCTCAAACTACATTCACATAGACGGTTAGGTGACCCAGTAGATGTTTATATTTTAATACTTATTGGCATATTTATATGTATTATGTTACATCCCACTGAAGACCTGGTCCCTTTCCAGATATGGACGAGCAGGAGTACCCACAAGAGTACAGACCTGGACCAGACACTACGTACCTGGCTGAGGAGGCCTTACCCTCAGAGTACTTGTGATTCTTTACCGCTGTTTAGATATGTTGCTACTTCAGGATAGTCATTTTGTGGTAGATTTGTTTCCACCTGACTATCAGACTTGATACTTATATTTGGATATTCAGTATTATTCAGCCCTTTATTACTATTGATTAATTATTCTATGGATGAGATATAGATTGTGTATGACTTGTCGTGACAGTATATTACCAATGGTGGATTGGATATTCATGAACAGCGTACGTATGCACACGTTTTCCTTATTGGAGTTCGTATACATACGGATGGGCGTGTTACGTATTCCTAGTCCTACGTATTTTGGGACTGGGGCGTGACATATTTTTGGTGGTGGCCCATGCAGGTCAAAATATATTATCTTGGTTACGTAACTATACCAAACAAGCCTGCGTATAGGAATAGAGAGTAAGGATCTCATTCACACTAGACTGAAACCTCATTCCTCCTTCCAACCACCTTATATTTTGATAACCTGAGTTTATGCCAGAAACCCTTTACGCTGTGACCAGGAACCTCTATTTTTAGAGATCAAACAAGGTGATTATTGTTGGCGTAAAGACCAAACAAATTGCCTAACTTGAGGAATTATGAATAATAGTTAAAAACAGTGTAGAATAGCCTGATTAGGCGTAAAGTGTATATATGGTAATAATGCGTATTTATCACAGACTAAGCTTTCTCAGCTATGACCAAGTAAAACCAAATCTCATGCATTAAATACAGAGATATGCCTTGAGCCCTGTGCAAGAAACAGCTTCTTGACTTAGCATTTTGATTTTGTCCTTTCCTGAGCGTAAAAAAAACACTCATTTCTATAGTCAGCGTATTTCAAAGACCCATTTCCTTTCTTATAGATGCGTAAAACGACTTCTGTCACTAAACGACAACCTGGGTCTCTGTACAAAATTATCATCACAGCCGCCCTCTCGATCATCATGCAGTACTTTTGTCAGACGTTAGATTCACTGATTTGACTGACAAACTCGTCCGAGAAAAAATGAAGAGTTACTCGTATAACTTTATGCTGCAAGGTATGCTATACTTTATGCAGACAATTTTTATGCAGATTTTACCCATGGATAAATTTTTCGTGCAGACTTTACACAGCATAACTTTACGCAACCGATCCTTTTTCGCGTAGATTTTTTTTTTACAAATTTACGCAGGTAGAACTTTTATGCAAACTTTTCCAAGAGCCATGTTTACGCCAAACTTCCTTGATTCTCTACCTTACGCGGATAGTTCTAAAACCATGATTTACGCTGACAGCATTGAAACTATGTTTTCCACGGGCAAATTTCTCAGCATATTTCATGCTAGTACACCCTATTTAATATTCACATCTTGTTTGATTCCTGTACCCTTTCTAAAACGTTGTATACATCACCTGCAGAAAGATGGATATGCAGAAGGGATATACTATCACCAATAATGACACAACTCCTGGAGTCAATGGTCAGACTCAAGGAGGGACCTCAACCACTCCTAGACTTCCAAAAACAGATGGACAGACTCATAATCCAGTTCCATCCGATCTTCCTGTTCCACCTAATGGGAACCTTCCTGCCTCATCGACACCGCAGGATGGCCAGGCATAACTGTTCCAATTCTTCCAGATAATGATACAGGAACAGAGACAGCAAGCAGCAGAACAAAGACAAGAGTTCCTAGCAGCACTTGAAAGGATGGCTGCAAAGACTGCTGTACCAACTCAAGCACTAGCTCCGGCCAGAGTTGGTTCAGTAAAGGACTTTGTATAAATGGGTCCAAGGCTGTACAAAGGCATTGAGAGCCCAGAGGAAACTACCAACTGGATCACTCACACTCAAAAGCTATTAGAGGCATCATAGCTACCTGCAAACCTATGGATGACGGGTGTAAGGACACTCCTAGATAGTAATGATCACCACTGGTGGGAATCTATGGAATGCCAGCTGGGTATATACCAGACATGGGAGCAGTTCCTGGAATGCTTCGAAAGAAAGTACTTTCTGAACACCGTCAAAGATGCATTGTACGATCAGTTTCTCCATCTGGAGCAGGGGAACAGAACAGTTGACGAGTACGATGCCGAGTTTAGTCGCCTTAGCAAATATGGCGCTGCCCTGATACCAGATGACTTGGCTAGAGCTAAGAGGTTCCACCGCGGACTGACTCAGGAGATACAATACTATACTAGCTCCCAATCCCGCATCTCTTATGCCGAGGTACTAAAAGAAGCCAGATTGCAAGAAACCATCAGCCGAGGAAAAGGATTTCAGCTGGGGACGCAACAAGGACCAGCAAGGACACATACAGGACCGACAAGGACACAATAAGGAGGACCTATCCGACGTCCTCTAGCTCAGCAACAGTAGTACCAACACAGAGCAGGACCGTACCAGATCCCAGAGAAACCCCAATGTAATTATTGTGGAAAACACGGACATATTATAAGGGACTGTCGATCTCGCCTAGGACAATGTATGAGATGTGGTTCCGGACAGCATATGTTGAAAGACTATCCTATGCAACAAACATCAACACTTCCACCACTAGCACAGAGGCTAGCACTTCCAGCACCAAAGCCAGCTCCGTAATTGATGAGACAAGGAGCACCTCGACCTCCGGCAGCAGGAGGATTTCAGCGAGGACCCCCGCTGCCTGCCTAGGAGGATCAATTCACGAGGGCCAGACAGGGACAACCACAGAGGAACGGGTAAGCTTTTACAATGAAAGTAGATGACATGGATCAAGAGGTCGATGTCATAGCAGGTATCACTCTTGCTTTTACTTTTCCTGCTGTGACATTGTTTGATACGGGAGCCACTCACTCATTCATATCATCTAGTTTTATTGCCAAACACAACATTGCCTCCACACCTTTACCTAATTGTATTAGAATTCTTACCGGAGGAGGAGTAGTACCTGTTAATGGAAATTGTAGATCATGTCCTATAGTGATACATGGTAGAGAAATGAATGCTCGACTCTTAGTCCTTCCCATGCCAACTTTTGATATTGTACTTGGGATGGATTGGCTAAGCAAGTACCACGTTTTCTTCAATTGCTTTGGAGGAAGCATTCTTTTTAAGGTACCCGGCCAGCCTGAACTTGAGTTTGTACGAGGATCCACAGAAATCCTTCATGGTATGCAGCTCGCAATGGACGATGTTGTCTATCATCCCATTATTTCAAAATTCCCAGACATTTTTCCAGAGGAATTACCAGGCCTACCCCCAAATAGAGGTATAGAATTCTCAATTGAATTGACACCAGGAGCAGCACCCATAGCATCACATGTTTACAGATTGGCGAAGAAGGAGATGGATGAACTAAAGACACAATTAAAGAAACTAGAAGATAAAGGTTTTATCCGACCAACTGCATCACCCTGGGGAGCACCAGTATTGTTTGTACCAAAGAAGGATGGGTCAGTGCATATGTGCATTGACTATAGAGCCTTGAATACAGTGACAGTGAAGAATAAATATCCACTACCGCGCATTGATGACTTATTTGATCAACTCAGTGGAGCCAAGGTGTTCTCAAAGGTAGATTTGAGATCAGGATATCACCAGGTAAAGGTACGAAAGGAGGACATCCTGAAGACCGTATTCCAGACAAGATATGGGCATTATGAGTTTTTGGTCATGCCATTTGGATTGACCAATGCCCCAGATATCTTTATGGACTTAATGAATTGAGTCTTCCATCAATATTTGGACCAGTTCATGGTCGTCTTCATAGATGATATTGTCACGACCCGCACCCGAAATTTGGACATGAGTCGTGGGTACGTCCAGCCTACGCCGCAGCATCGGCGGTAGAACGCTGTCTAGGTCACAAATATAGTACATCCTGTCAATAGTCTCAACTCCGTACGGAGGACATTGATAAATAAATCACAGTTCTATAATATACTCAATCACAACTATCAACATGATGGCACGATGAGAATTGAAAAGAGTTCTATTTAAAACCAACCACAAGAAGTTCAACTCAAAACCTGGGTCTAAATGACCTCACAAAGTCACAAATAAAAATAAATACATCTCAGTCTCAGTCTCAGTCTAAAACAATAAATGCAGAAAAATAATCTAAGCATGGGCAGGCAAGTTCTCCTCTAGGATAGGCACCTCCTCTAGGATATCTGGAGTGAAATCTCCCTCTATTCCTGGGCCGTAATGAGTAGGGCAAAAGTCCTCCAGGTCCTCTGAAAATGTTGTTATCCAGTCAGGATTGGAGCGAAGCACAAGCGCTAACAGCAGTTTCATTAAATTGACAAAATCTATAAACAGTGTAAGAGATACAAGATGGAAATAAATGCTGAAAATGAGAAGTACAGGATAAAATGAAATAGACAATAGAGCATCTAGCAATGAGCAATAAATAGTGAATGCTAGAACAAGTAATCTGAATAAAGATAAAACATCTAACTAAGTGGTTGAAATATTAGTTTATTATGTGATCGGCTTGGGTCTGGATCAGGCTGGTTATATATGATTAGCTATGATTCTTGAAGGTCAGGCTAACCATATGGTTAGCTATGATGCATGATAATGGTCAGGCTAATCATATATAACAGCTATGAGGCATGATGAGGGTCAGGCCGCACCCGACGTGAGATGTGGGGTGAGCTATGATGCATGGTAAGTGTGGATATGATCACATAATCTACTAACAGTTCCCCATCCCCCAGCTAGCACGATGGATTCCAATCACGACTCCTCATGATGGGGATCTAGGGTGCTAACCCGTGTATCCATAGTGTCGGAATCAAGTATGTAATACACTACAATTTATAGAAATAATCAACAATGAAAACTGTCAGAGAATGTACTCGCCTGTGGTCCTGAGCAAAATATGAGGATCGAGGTCCAAAATGGAATCACAATGACCTATTTATGGAAATTCAATGTTAATTAATGAATTAAAAGAATAACATGCTTAACAATTCAAAAACGAGGTTTCTAGGTCACGTCTAAGGTTTACTGGTCAATACTAGGTCCAACTGAGTCAATTGGTCTAATTTCTGCTACTAACCAGCTATTCTAGGTCTTAGCTAGGTCCAACTAGGTTAACTAGGTCTCTAAATTATTCTAGGTCAAACAAGGTCCAAATTACCCTTAAAGTTGGTTTTTGTGGTCAAACTAGTCAATACTAGACAAAGCTAGGTTGTACCTAGGTTTCTAAGTCCATACTAGCAAGTTCAAGCTTATCTCACCCATACATAACCTATTACTTAAAATATCTTGACCTATAGTGAATATCTCACCCTGAACCACAATATCTTAGTATTGGTCAATACCTAGATTAGATCTCCTTAAAATTAAGGATACTAAGTATCGTACAATATATATAGTTAGGTATACTTATAATCAATATCTTAACTACTAGTATCACATTACCTTAAAACCACTCTGAACTCAGACCTACACTTCTAATACACACTGCCCACACACACTGATACAATACATAGCTCACTCAGTCACTTCACACACCCCCACTCCTAGACACTCTGCTATTACACTAATCCTGCACACCCAGAATTACTCACAGGCACATATGCCCACACACTGCCTTCTCACATGGACCCTGGTTCTATGGCACACACACACTCACTCACAGAGTTCTACACACATACTCACCACAGAATTCTGTACTCAGGCATATACTGCCTCTTAATTACCTACACACAGGTATCATACTGACCTGCCCATCCTTCTACACTATGGACTGCACACAGGTAACAATTCACATAGGTTCTAATTTACTCACACAGCTACATGTAAACCTACACACAGTGCTGAATTCTACACTGCCTGATACTCCACACACAGTTAACCTTTCACACAGTGCACAATACAGGTACACCTACACTGGACTCTCACAGCCACACACCTATCCACTGTCCATACACAAGAAAAATCCCTCACAAACACATGTACACATACCTACTGATACTCACTGAACTGGCCTCACAAACACACACATATATTCCTATCTACTGATACATAAACACAGCCACATATAACAATGCTGCCACAGTACACAAACTGAAACAAGACACACTTACACAGATACATTTCCTGCACACAACATACACTAAAACACCCTCACACACTATGAACACAGCCACACACTGACAGTATACACATAACTCAGCAAAACTGATACACACAGTTGTGAAATCCAAAACTACACTGAACACACATAAACATATGCACAGACACATATCAAAATCCTCATCAAACCTGGGAATTATCTCTCCCTCACACCCATGTGCAGTTTGCATTTACTGAGTTCACAGTCACACTCTAACATCTAACACCATACCTACTGCTCCATAGGGAATTTCCCCAACACACAGCCACATAGATGCAGAGGTATCTAGCACACACACACACTGAAAATTAAATACCTACACACTGGTTTATATTGACACATAGGATTTGAATACACTGAACACAAACTGAAACACACAGGTAATAGCTAATTGCTGATACACTAGTTCCCTGCACCTACACTCCTATTGACACATAACCCTTACTAATATCAACTGCTCCTACAAATCAAGTTCAAAACCCCCAAATACACAGCCACAAACCCTTATGCTCAGAAAATTAACTCATGAACACCCTACAGAAATACACCCACACAGTGCTCTAAACCCGACTGCACCCTGTACTGGAACTACAAGTTCAGCATATTGTATGCTGTAGTTCACTGCTACTATGCTGATACTTAAATATCAGTCCCCATAATACCTTGTTGCTGACACAGGGACACAGTCAATCTATACGCCTATGAAATTCATCTGGGTATACCCAAACATGCAGAAATTAGAATACCTAGATAAGCAACCCTAATAGACATTCCATCAACCACAGGAAGGGCATGAACGAATCCCACATCAAGAACTCCAAAAACCCAAACCTAAACCCTAAAATCATAATCAAATCTATTCGTATGAGATAAAATCAGTCCACCTACAAATCCTAGGGTTAGGGTTCCTGGAAAATTGGGGAAAACCCCATGCGGGTCACCAACCTAATCCAAAACCCTAAATCTGAATTACACAGTAAAGGGGTGGGTTCCTAATAACCATCAACATCTGAAAACAGGAATTTAATGAAGAAAAACTAGGGTTTTACCTGCAGGGAAGGTTTCTTCAATGAAGTTCTTCTTTTCCAAGGCTTCCTGACCCTCGTTCCTTACTTTGGAGAAGGAGAAAATGGAACCCTAGGTTTAATCTCGAAAATGGGGTGGGGAATAGGTTTCTCTCTCTGGAGGCTAGGGTTTCCTTTTCTCTACATGAAGGATGGCTTTGAGAAAGCTTCCTATTTATATTAAACCTAGTTTTAGGGTTTCTATGCCTAGTCTTTTTAGGTTAAACCCCCTTCCTCTCATGTAGAACCTAATAGACTCAGGTTAAGTCATTCTAGGGTTTTGAGGGTTCATCCAAAATTAGAATTCTAGGTTTTTGCTAGAATAGGGTTTTCTAACTAGGGTTTACTCATTAGGGTTGTCCTAATGGATTTCTAGGGTTAGACCTAAACCTAAATATTATTAACAATATATAATAGTTATAAAACTCAGCAAATAATTAAATTCATAATCATTTAAAATAGCTAAATTACAGAAAGACCCTTATATGGAAAAGTGGTAGTGACAAGTCCACCCTCCTAAAAGAAATTTCGTCCTCGAAATTGGACTGAACTGCAACAAGGATGAAATCAGAAAGGAAATATACCTCAAGTCTGGAAGAGATACGGGTATTGCTCGCGCATTTCGTCTTCTCTCTCCCAGGTCGACTCCCCTGGAGAGTGATGTCTCCACGCTACGCGAACCAAGGGAATAGTTTGGTTCCGCAATACCTTCTCTCTGCGGTCCAAGATCTCTACGGGCTGCTCAGGGTAGCTGAGCGTCGGACCAACCTCAATCTCCGAGTGATCAAGTACGTGACTAGGGTCGGCCACGTACCGTCTCAGCTGCGACACGTGAAACACATTATGCACTCCCTCCAATGCAGGCGGCAAGTCCAGTCTATATGCCACTGCACCTACCCTCGCCAGAATACCGAAGGGTCCGATGTAGCGTGGGCTAAGCTTCCCGCCTCTGCCAAAACGAATCGTTCCACGCGTCGGAGAAATCCGTAGGAATACTAGATCGCCAACCTAACACAAAAACAGTCTCAACACGCAGTCTAAACAAACAAACAAACACAACCAGAAAACAACAATCTATACCTGAAACTCAAGGGGTCTACGGTGGCTGTCGGCCCAATGCCGCTGTCTGTCCTGCGCCACTCGCAGTCTATCTCTGATGAGTTTCACCTTTTCTGCTGCATCCACGACCATTTCTGGTCCTAGCAAGTCTCTCTCTCCAACGTCGTCCCACGATAGCGGTGTACGACACCTCCGTCCATAAAGAGCCTCAAACGGTGACATCTCGATGCTGGCCTGGTAGCTGTTGTTGTAGGCGAACTCTACCAGGTGCAGATGATCCTCCCAAGAACCTCCGAGATCTAGAACGCAAGTGCGTAGCATATCCTCGAGAGTCTGAATAGTCCTCTCAGACTGCCCGTCTGTCTGGGGGTGATATGCGGTACTGAACTTGAGATGAGTGCCCAAGCTAGCCTGCAGACTCCTCCAGAAGTGGGAAGTGAAACGACTATCCCGATCTGAGACGATGCTCACAGGAACTCCATGAAGCCTAACAATCTGTCGCACGTACATCTCTGCTAGCTTCTCTGTCGACGTGCCCACCTTGAAAGGTAAGAAATGGGCTGATTTGGTCAACCTGTCCACGATGACCCAAATCGCGTCTTTCCCTCCTGGAGAACGTGGAAGCCCTGAAACGAAATCCATGGTCACGTGCTCCCATTTCCATTCTGGAATCGGTAAAGGTTGAAGCAAACCTCCTGGCCTCTGCCGGTCTGCCTTTACCTGCTGGCACACTAGACACCGAGACACGAAGCGTGCTACCTCGCGCTTCATTCCATACCACCATACGTGCTCTCTCAAGTCCCGATACATCTTGTTGGCACCAGGATGCATCGAGTACTGAGAGCGGTGTGCCTCCTGCAAAACCTCCTCGCGCAGCTCCCCGCTGGGCACACACATCCTTGTGCCGTGCCGTAGAGAACCGTCATCTGCGATAGTGAAATCGTCCGACAATCCCATCTGAACTTGTGCCCTGATACTCCTCAGAGTCTCATCATCGTACTGCGTAGCTCTGATCCTGTCCATCAGTTCGGACTGTATCTGTAATCCCCACATCTGGATCTCAGTACCGGAAACTAACACCTTAATCTCCAAGCTCTCTAAATCAGCCAACAAATGCCTATCTGTTGTCAAGTACATAGCCATCGGATACCTGCTCAAGGCATCGGCGACTACGTTAGCCTTCCCTGGATGGTACTGCAATGAGATGTCAAAGTCCTTCATCAACTCTAACCACCTCCTCTGTCTCATGTTCAGCTCCTTCTGTGTGAACACGTACTTCAAGCTCTTGTGGTCTGTGAAGATTTCCACACGCTCTCCGTACAGGTAATGTCTCCACAGCTTTAGAGCGAAGATAACTGCTGCCAACTCTAAGTCGTGGGTGGGATAGTTCTTTTCATGAGGGCGTAACTGCCTGGAAGCATAGGCAATTACCTTCCCGTGCTGTTGAAGAACACATCCCAGACCCTTCCCTGAAGCATCACTGTAGATGGTAAAACCACCTGTCCCTGATGGCAACGTCAAAATTGGAGCTGTCGTCAACCTCTTCTTCAGCTCATCAAATGCAGCCTGGCACTCCTCCGTCCACACAAAATCCACATCCTTCCTAGTCAGTCTGGTCATTGGCGCTGCAATCTTGGAGAAGTCTTGTACAAACCTCCTGTAATATCCTGCAAGTCCGAGGAAACTCCTGATCTCAGCTACCGAACTGGGGGTAGCCCACGACTCTACTGCCTCGATCTTCTTTGGGTTTACCGAGATTCCGTCACCCGATACCACATGCCCAAGAAATTCGACCTTGTCAAGGAAGAATTCACACTTAGAGAGTTTCCCGTACAGCTTCTCCCTCTTGAGAGTCTCTAAGACCAATCTCAGATGCTCTTCGTGCTCCTCCGGTGTCTTGGAATACACAAGAATATCATCGATGAACACCACCACGAACTTGTCAAGGTACTGGTGGAACACCTTGTTCATCAAGTTCATGAATACTGCCGGTGCATTGGTTAAACCAAATGGCATTACCATGAACTCAAACTGGCCGTATCTGGTCCGAAAAGCTGTCTTTGGCGTGTCTTCTTTCTTCACCTTCACCTGGTGATAGCCTGACCTCAAATCAATCTTCGAAAACACCCTCGCCCCGCTCAACTGGTCAAAAAGATCATCTATCCTCGGCAGCGGGTACTTGTTCTTGATAGTGATATTGTTCAAAGCTCTATAATCAATGCACATGCGCACCGTGCCGTCCTTCTTCGGTACGAACAATACCGGAGCTCCCCATGGTGATGAACTGGATTTGATGAAGCCTTTGTCCTGCAGCTCCTCAACTTGCTTCTTCAGTTCTGCCAGCTCGCTGTTGTTGACTCTATAGACGTGTTGTAAAATGGGCTCCGCTCCTGGAACCAAGTCTATAGAGAATTCAACATCTCTGTCTGGCGGCAAGCCTGGCAACTCTTCTGGAAATACATCCAAGAACTCCGCTATCAGAGGATGTGGCAACTCCTCTTCTTCCGTCCTGGCTCCGCAAAATGTGCTCCTCCTCTGTTCCGCTGCTTCTCTGACGACCTCAAATTTCGGCTCTCTTGGTGGTCTAAACAATACTCTGCCTCTATAATAATCTATAGTAGCATGATGCCTACTCAACCAGTCCATTCCGAGTACAATATCGTACCCCGGAAGTGGCATGACAAGTAAGCTCACGCTCAAGTCTCGGCCTCCTACTGATACTCTCCTGTCCTTGCAGTGATCACGGACTAGGATAATACCTCCACCAGTCATGATCTTGCAAGTCCTAGCTAATGGTTCTGTGTCTAAATGATGTCGAAGTGCATATGATACAGACACAAAACTATGGGAAGCGCCAGAGTCGAATAAGGTAAATGCAGGAATACAATCGAGAAGAACCGAACCTGTGATCAAGTCTCCTGCTGGCTCGATCTCCTCGACTGCCATGGCGTATGCTCGCCCCTGGGGTGCACCTCTCTGCTGCTGATGCTGGGCGAACTTCTGATTTTGCGGTGGAAGTGGTCCCCTCTGTTGTTGGCCTCCTGGTACGGTAGGTACCCTGCCTGGTCCTCGCTGGGCGGCTGCTCCACCCTGACCTGGACGAGTCCGAATGGTAGGGCAATCCTTCAGCTGGTGTGTCGTCGATCCGCAGTACAAACATGAGCCTAATCTCTTCCTGCAGTTCTCTCTGGTATGTCCTGTCTTCCCGCAGTACGCACACTGGATGGCGGGCTGGTTCTGTCTCTGTTGCTGCTGGACCTGCCCTCGGGCTGGTGCCTGATGCTGCTGCTGAAAGGGCCTCTGCTGCTGCTGAAAGTGTGGACGCTTGCCTGGTCCCGCACTACTGTTTGCTCCCCCGGAAACATCGCGTCCCCTCTTGGGTCTGAGGTCCAAGTCATCCTCGGCTACTTGGGCATCCATCAATATGCCCTCATAGGTAGCTGTGCGACGTCCCGACGTGCGAGACTTGATCTCTCTTGTCAGCCCCTTTCTGAATTTCCGGGCCCTGTCCCCCGGATCTCTAATCATCGATGGCGCGAAGCGGCTCAGGCGGGAAAACTCTGCGGCATACTAGTCGACGGACGAGCTCCCCTGGGCTAAGTCATGGAACTGACTCTCCAAAGCTCCCAGGGCGACATCAGGAAAGAACTTTTCTTTGAAGAGCTCCTTGAAAGCTTCCCAAGTGAGTCCCCTGCGCAAGAGTCTCGGCTCCGTGCGAAACCATGTCAAGGCAATGTCGAACATCTGGCTGCCAGCGGCCTCGATCTGGAGCGCCTCTGGAATCTGCGCCAAACGCAAGTTCCTCTCGATGTCCTCTAGCCAATCATCGGCGTAGAGTATCCCTTCTGTCCCCTTGAACTCTCGAGGCATCATCCTCTTGAAGTCCACAATGGTGCCCGGCCTCTGTTGTTGCTGACCAGGATGTTGCTGCTGCTGAGTGACTCTCACCACAGCCTGGAGAGCCACTTGGTGAGCATTTTCCATGTTCACCCTCATCATCTCTGTCTGGGCCTGATGTGCCTCAGCCTGCACTCTCTGGGCCTCTGCCGACGTCCTCTGGGCATCGACCATGCCCTGTATCAAAGCGAACATCTGTGCCCCATCGACGGGCACACCTCCTGGATGCTGAGCTGGTGGTGGTTGTGCCGTCGTAGCTGTGGGGACCCTCTGAACTGGTGGTGGAGGACCCCCGAATGCTGCAGACACTCCCACCTGTCCTGGAGATGTAGGAGGTGCTGCTGATGTCTGTCCGGCAGCGCGAGAGGTGGCAGACCTCTCTGAATCTGCTGCTCCGAGTCTCTGGGACCTTCTTGGCGGCATCCTGGAGACAGATCGAAAGATTCAATTAAGGCAATAGATATGATATCAAGGAAGGACAGAAAATTTTCTAAAGGAATTAATCATTAAGAATAGTATCATAAGAATCAGAATTCCCTAATTGTGATTGAGCATATTCTTGTCCTAATTCCTATTTCCTAAAATAGTCTAAGACTAAGACTCGACCTGCATGGGCCACCAATAAAACGTGTCACGACCCGTACCCGGAATTTGGACATGAGTCGTGGGTACGTCCAGCCTACGCCGCAGCATCGGCGGTAGAACGCTGTCTAGGTCACAAATATAGTACATCCTGTCAATAGTCTCAACTCCGTACGGAGGACATTGATAAATAAATCACAGTTCTATAATATACTCAATCACAACTATCAACATGATGGCACGATGAGAATTGAAAAGAGTTCTATTTAAAACCAACCACAAGAAGTTCAACTCAAAACCTGGGTCTAAATGACCTCACAAAGTCACAAATAAAAATAAATACATCTCAGTCTCAGTCTCAGTCTAAAACAATAAATGCAGAAAAATAATCTAAGCATGGGCAGGCAAGTTCTCCTCTAGGATAGGCACCTCCTCTAGGATATCTGGAGTGAAATCTCCCTCTATTCCTGGGCCGTAATGAGTAGGGCAAAAGTCCTCCAGGTCCTCTGAAAATGTTGTTATCCAGTCAGGATTGGAGCGAAGCACAAGCGCTAACAGCAGTTTCATTAAATTGACAAAATCTATAAACAGTGTAAGAGATACAAGATGGAAATAAATGCTGAAAATGAGAAGTACAGGATAAAATGAAATAGACAATAGAGCATCTAGCAATGAGCAATAAATAGTGAATGCTAGAACAAGTAATCTGAATAAAGATAAAACATCTAACTAAGTGGTTGAAATATTAGTTTATTATGTGATCGGCTTGGGTCTGGATCAGGCTGGTTATATATGATTAGCTATGATTCTTGAAGGTCAGGCTAACCATATGGTTAGCTATGATGCATGATAATGGTCAGGCTAATCATATATAACAGCTATGAGGCATGATGAGGGTCAGGCCGCACCCGATGTGAGATGTGGGGTGAGCTATGATGCATGGTAAGTGTGGATATGATCACATAATCTACTAACAGTTCCCCATCCCCCAGCTAGCACGATGGATTCCAATCACGACTCCTCATGATGGGGATCTAGGGTGCTAACCCGTGTATCCATAGTGTCGGAATCAAGTATGTAATACACTACAATTTATAGAAATAATCAACAATGAAAACTGTCAGAGAATGTACTCGCCTGTGGTCCTGAGCAAAATATGAGGATCGAGGTCCAAAATGGAATCACAATGACCTATTTATGGAAATTCAATGTTAATTAATGAATTAAAAGAATAACATGCTTAACAATTCAAAAACGAGGTTTCTAGGTCACGTCTAAGGTTTACTGGTCAATACTAGGTCCAACTGAGTCAATTGGTCTAATTTCTGCTACTAACCAGCTATTCTAGGTCTTAGCTAGGTCCAACTAGGTTAACTAGGTCTCTAAATTATTCTAGGTCAAACAAGGTCCAAATTACCCTTAAAGTTGGTTTTTGTGGTCAAACTAGTCAATACTAGACAAAGCTAGGTTGTACCTAGGTTTCTAAGTCCATACTAGCAAGTTCAAGCTTATCTCACCCATACATAACCTATTACTTAAAATATCTTGACCTATAGTGAATATCTCACCCTGAACCACAATATCTTAGTATTGGTCAATACCTAGATTAGATCTCCTTAAAATTAAGGATACTAAGTATCGTACAATATATATAGTTAGGTATACTTATAATCAATATCTTAACTACTAGTATCACATTACCTTAAAACCACTCTGAACTCAGACCTACACTTCTAATACACACTGCCCACACACACTGATATAATACATAGCTCACTCAGTCACTTCACACACCCCCACTCCTAGACACTCTGCTATTACACTAATCCTGCACACCCAGAATTACTCACAGGCACATATGCCCACACACTGCCTTCTCACATGGACCCTGGTTCTATGGCACACACACACTCACTCACAGAGTTCTACACACATACTCACCACAGAATTCTGTACTCAGGCATATACTGCCTCTTAATTACCTACACACAGGTATCATACTGACCTGCCCATCCTTCTACACTATGGACTGCACACAGGTAACAATTCACATAGGTTCTAATTTACTCACACAGCTACATGTAAACCTACACACAGTGCTGAATTCTACACTGCCTGATACTCCACACACAGTTAACCTTTCACACAGTGCACAATACAGGTACACCTACACTGGACTCTCACAGCCACACACCTATCCACTGTCCATACACAAGAAAAATCCCTCACAAACACATGTACACATACCTACTGATACTCACTGAACTGGCCTCACAAACACACACATATATTCCTATCTACTGATACATAAACACAGCCACATATAACAATGCTGCCACAGTACACAAACTGAAACAAGACACACTTACACAGATACATTTCCTGCACACAACATACACTAAAACACCCTCACACACTATGAACACAGCCACACACTGACAGTATACACATAACTCAGCAAAACTGATACACACAGTTGTGAAATCCAAAACTACACTGAACACACATAAACATATGCACAGACACATATCAAAATCCTCATCAAACCTGGGAATTATCTCTCCCTCACACCCATGTGCAGTTTGCATTTACTGAGTTCACAGTCACACTCTAACATCTAACACCATACCTACTGCTCCATAGGGAATTTCCCCAACACACAGCCACATAGATGCAGAGGTATCTAGCACACACACACACTGAAAATTAAATACCTACACACTGGTTTATATTGACACATAGGATTTGAATACACTGAACACAAACTGAAACACACAGGTAATAGCTAATTGCTGATACACTAGTTCCCTGCACCTACACTCCTATTGACACATAACCCTTACTAATATCAACTGCTCCTACAAATCAAGTTCAAAACCCCCAAATACACAGCCACAAACCCTTATGCTCAGAAAATTAACTCATGAACACCCTACAGAAATACACCCACACAGTGCTCTAAACCCGACTGCACCCTGTACTGGAACTACAAGTTCAGCATATTGTATGCTGTAGTTCACTGCTACTATGCTGATACTTAAATATCAGTCCCCATAATACCTTGTTGCTGACACAGGGACACAGTCAATCTATACGCCTATGAAATTCATCTGGGTATACCCAAACATGCAGAAATTAGAATACCTAGATAAGCAACCCTAATAGACATTCCATCAACCACAGGAAGGGCATGAACGAATCCCACATCAAGAACTCCAAAAACCCAAACCTAAACCCTAAAATCATAATCAAATCTATTCGTATGAGATAAAATCAGTCCACCTACAAATCCTAGGGTTAGGGTTCCTGGAAAATTGGGGAAAACCCCATGCGGGTCACCAACCTAATCCAAAACCCTAAATCTGAATTACACAGTAAAGGGGTGGGTTCCTAATAACCATCAACATCTGAAAACAGGAATTTAATGAAGAAAAACTAGGGTTTTACCTGCAGGGAAGGTTTCTTCAATGAAGTTCTTCTTTTCCAAGGCTTCCTGACCCTCGTTCCTTACTTTGGAGAAGGAGAAAATGGAACCCTAGGTTTAATCTCGAAAATGGGGTGGGGAATAGGTTTCTCTCTCTGGAGGCTAGGGTTTCCTTTTCTCTACATGAAGGATGGCTTTGAGAAAGCTTCCTATTTATATTAAACCTAGTTTTAGGGTTTCTATGCCTAGTCTTTTTAGGTTAAACCCCCTTCCTCTCATGTAGAACCTAATAGACTCAGGTTAAGTCATTCTAGGGTTTTGAGGGTTCATCCAAAATTAGAATTCTAGGTTTTTGCTAGAATAGGGTTTTCTAACTAGGGTTTACTCATTAGGGTTGTCCTAATGGATTTCTAGGGTTAGACCTAAAACTAAATATTATTAACAATATATAATAGTTATAAAACTCAGCAAATAATTAAATTCATAATCATTTAAAATAGCTAAATTACAGAAAGACCCTTATATGGAAAAGTGGTAGTGACAAGTCTACCCTCCTAAAAGAAATTTCGTCCTCGAAATTGGACTGAACTGCAACAAGGATGAAATCAGAAAGGAAATATACCTCAAGTCTGGAAGAGATACGGGTATTGCTCGCGCATTTCGTCTTCTCTCTCCCAGGTCGACTCCCCTGGAGAGTGATGTCTCCACGCTACGCGAACCAAGGGAATAGTTTGGTTCCGCAATACCTTCTCTCTGCGGTCCAAGATCTCTACGGGCTGCTCAGGGTAGCTGAGCGTCGGACCAACCTCAATCTCCGAGTGATCAAGTACGTGACTAGGGTCGGCCACGTACCGTCTCAGCTGCGACACGTGAAACACATTATGCACTCCCTCCAATGCAGGCGGCAAGTCCAGTCTATATGCCACTGCACCTACCCTCGCCAGAATACCGAAGGGTCCGATGTAGCGTGGGCTAAGCTTCCCGCCTCTGCCAAAACGAATCGTTCCACGCGTCGGAGAAATCCGTAGGAATACTAGATCGCCAACCTAACACAAAAACAGTCTCAACACGCAGTCTAAACAAACAAACAAACACAACCAGAAAACAACAATCTATACCTGAAACTCAAGGGGTCTACGGTGGCTGTCGGCCCAATGCCGCTGTCTGTCCTGCGCCACTCGCAGTCTGTCTCTGATGAGTTTCACCTTTTCTGCTGCATCCACGACCATTTCTGGTCCTAGCAAGTCTCTCTCTCCAACGTCGTCCCACGATAGCGGTGTACGACACCTCCGTCCATAAAGAGCCTCAAACGGTGACATCTCGATGCTGGCCTGGTAGCTGTTGTTGTAGGCGAACTCTACCAGGTGCAGATGATCCTCCCAAGAACCTCCAAGATCTAGAACGCAAGTGCGTAGCATATCCTCGAGAGTCTGAATAGTCCTCTCAGACTGCCCGTCTGTCTGGGGGTGATATGCGGTACTGAACTTGAGATGAGTGCCCAAGCTAGCCTGCAGACTCCTCCAGAAGTGGGAAGTGAAACGACTATCCCGATCTGAGACGATGCTCACAGGAACTCCATGAAGCCTAACAATCTGTCGCACGTACATCTCTGCTAGCTTCTCTGTCGACGTGCCCACCTTGAAAGGTAAGAAATGGGCTGATTTGGTCAACCTGTCCACGATGACCCAAATCGCGTCTTTCCCTCCTGGAGAACGTGGAAGCCCTGAAACGAAATCCATGGTCACGTGCTCCCATTTCCATTCTGGAATCGGTAAAGGTTGAAGCAAACCTCCTGGCCTCTGCCGGTCTGCCTTTACCTGCTGGCACACTAGACACCGAGACACGAAGCGTGCTACCTCGCGCTTCATTCCATACCACCATACGTGCTCTCTCAAGTCCCGATACATCTTGTTGGCACCAGGATGCATCGAGTACTGAGAGCGGTGTGCCTCCTGCAAAACCTCCTCGCGCAGCTCCCCGCTGGGCACACACATCCTTGTGCCGTGCCGTAGAGAACCGTCATCTGCGATAGTGAAATCGTCCGACAATCCCATCTGAACTTGTGCCCTGATACTCCTCAGAGTCTCATCATCGTACTGCGTAGCTCTGATCCTGTCCATCAGTTCGGACTGTATCTGTAATCCCCACATCTGGATCTCAGTACCGGAAACTAACACCTCAATCTCCAAGCTCTCTAAATCAGCCAACAAATGCCTATCTGTTGTCAAGTACATAGCCATCGGATACCTGCTCAAGGCATCGGCGACTACGTTAGCCTTCCCTGGATGGTACTGCAATGAGATGTCAAAGTCCTTCATCAACTCTAACCACCTCCTCTGTCTCATGTTCAGCTCCTTCTGTGTGAACACGTACTTCAAGCTCTTGTGGTCTGTGAAGATTTCCACACGCTCTCCGTACAGGTAATGTCTCCACAGCTTTAGAGCGAAGATAACTGCTGCCAACTCTAAGTCGTGGGTGGGATAGTTCTTTTCATGAGGGCGTAACTGCCTGGAAGCATAGGCAATTACCTTCCCGTGCTGTTGAAGAACACATCCCAGACCCTTCCCTGAAGCATCACTGTAGATGGTAAAACCACCTGTCCCTGATGGCAACGTCAAAATTGGAGCTGTCGTCAACCTCTTCTTCAGCTCATCAAATGCAGCCTGGCACTCCTCCGTCCACACAAAATCCACATCCTTCCTAGTCAGTCTGGTCATTGGCGCTGCAATCTTGGAGAAGTCTTGTACAAACCTCCTGTAATATCCTGCAAGCCCGAGGAAACTCCTGATCTCAGCTACCGAACTGGGGGTAGCCCACGACTCTACTGCCTCATCTTCTTTGGGTTTACCGAGATTCCGTCACCCGATACCACATGCCCAAGAAATTCGACCTTGTCAAGGAAGAATTCACACTTAGAGAGTTTCCCGTACAGCTTCTCCCTCTTGAGAGTCTCTAAGACCAATCTCAGATGCTCTTCGTGCTCCTCCGGTGTCTTGGAATACACAAGAATATCATCGATGAACACCACCACGAACTTGTCAAGGTACTGGTGGAACACCTTGTTCATCAAGTTCATGAATACTGCCGGTGCATTGGTTAAACCAAATGGCATTACCATGAACTCAAACTGGCCGTATCTGGTCCGAAAAGCTGTCTTTGGCGTGTCTTCTTTCTTCACCTTCACCTGGTGATAGCCTGACCTCAAATCAATCTTCGAAAACACCCTCGCCCCGCTCAACTGGTCAAAAAGATCATCTATCCTCGGCAGCGGGTACTTGTTCTTGATAGTGATATTGTTCAAAGCTCTATAATCAATGCACATGCGCACCGTGCCGTCCTTCTTCGGTACGAACAATACCGGAGCTCCCCATGGTGATGAACTGGATTTGATGAAGCCTTTGTCCTGCAGCTCCTCAACTTGCTTCTTCAGTTCTGCCAGCTCGCTGTTGTTGACTCTATAGACGTGTTGTAAAATGGGCTCCGCTCCTGGAACCAAGTCTATAGAGAATTCAACATCTCTGTCTGGCGGCAAGCCTGGCAACTCTTCTGGAAATACATCCAAGAACTCCGCTATCAGAGGATGTGGCAACTCCTCTTCTTCCGTCCGGGCTCCGCAAAATGTGCTCCTCCTCTGTTCCGCTGCTTCTCTGACGACCTCAAATTCCGGCTCTCTTGGTGGTCTAAACAATACTCTGCCTCTATAACAATCTATAGTAGCATGATGCCTACTCAACCAGTCCATTCCGAGTACAATATCGTACCCCGGAAGTGGCATGACAAGTAAGCTCACGCTCAAGTCTCGGCCTCCTACTGATACTCTCCTGTCCTTGCAGTGATCACGGACTAGGATAATACCTCCACCAGTCATGATCTTGCAAGTCCTAGCTAATGGTTCTGTGCCTAAATGATGTCGAAGTGCATATGATACAGACACAAAACTATGGGAAGCGCCAGAGTCGAATAAGGTAAATGCAGGAATACAATCGAGAAGAACCGAACCTGTGATCAAGTCTCCTGCTGGCTCGATCTCCTCGACTGCCATGGCGTATGCTCGCCCCTGGGGTGCACCTCTCTGCTGCTGATGCTGGGCGAACTTCTGATTTTGCGGTGGAAGTGGTCCCCTCTGTTGTTGGCCTCCTGGTACGGTAGGTACCCTGCCTGGTCCTCGCTGGGCGGCTGCTCCACCCTGACCTGGACGAGTCCGAATGGTAGGGCAATCCTTCAGCTGGTGTGTCGTCGATCCGCAGTACAAATATGAGCCTAATCTCTTCCTGCAGTTCTCTCTGGTATGTCCTGTCTTCCCGCAGTACGCACACTGGATGGCGGGCTGGTTCTGTCTCTGTTGCTGCTGGACCTGCCCTCGGGCTGGTGCCTGATGCTGCTGCTGAAAGGGCCTCTGCTGCTGCTGAAAGTGTGGACGCTTGCCTGGTCCCGCACTACTGTTTGCTCCCCCGGAAACATCGCGTCCCCTCTTGGGTCTGAGGTCCAAGTCATCCTCGGCTACTTGGGCATCCATCAATATGCCCTCATAGGTAGCTGTGCGACGTCCCGACGTGCGAGACTTGATCTCTCTTGTCAGCCCCTTTCTGAATTTCCGGGCCCTGTCCCCCGGATCTCTAATCATCGATGGCGCGAAGCGGCTCAGGCGGGAAAACTCCGCGGCATACTAGTCGACGGACGAGCTCCCCTGGGCTAAGTCATGGAACTGACTCTCCAAAGCTCCCAGGACGACATCAGGAAAGAACTTTTCTTTGAAGAGCTCCTTGAAAGCTTCCCAAGTGAGTCCCCTGCGCAAGAGTCTCGGCTCCGTGCGAAACCATGTCAAGGCAATGTCGAACATCTGGCTGCCAGCGGCCTCGATCTGGAGCGCCTCTGGAATCTGCGCCAAACGCAAGTTTCTCTCGATGTCCTCTAGCCAATCATCGGCGTAGAGTATCCCTTCTGTCCCCTTGAACTCTCGAGGCATCATCCTCTTGAAGTCCACAATGGTGCCCGGCCTCTGTTGTTGCTGACCAGGATGTTGCTGCTGCTGAGTGACTCTCACCACAGCCTGGAGAGCCACTTGGTGAGCATTTTCCATGTTCACCCTCATTATCTCTGTCTGGGCCTGATGTGCCTCAGCCTGCACTCTCTGGGCCTCTGCCGACGTCCTCTGGGCATCGACCATGCCCTGTATCAAAGCGAACATCTGTGCCCCATCGACGGGCACACCTCCTGGATGCTGAGCTGGTGGTGGTTGTGCCGTCGTAGCTGTGGGGACCCTCTGAACTGGTGGTGGAGGACCCCCGAATGCTGCAGACACTCCCACCTGTCCTGGAGATGTAGGAGGTGCTGCTGATGTCTGTCCGGCAGCGCGAGAGGTGGCAGACCTCTCTGAATCTGCTGCTCCGAGTCTCTGGGACCTTCTTGGCGGCATCCTGGAGACAGATCGAAAGATTCAATTAAGGCAATAGATATGATATCAAGGAAGGACAGAAAATTTTCTAAAGGAATTAATCATTAAGAATAGTATCATAAGAATCAGAATTCCCTAATTGTGATTGAGCATATTCTTGGCCTAATTCCTATTTCCTAAAACAGTCTAAGACTAAGACTCGACCTGCATGGGCCACCAATAAAACGTGTCACGACCCGTACCCGGAATTTGGACATGAGTCGTGGGTACGTCCAGCCTACGCCGCAGCATCGGCGGTAGAACGCTGTCTAGGTCACAAATATAGTACATCCTGTCAATAGTCTCAACTCCGTACGGAGGACATTGATAAATAAATCACAGTTCTATAATATACTCAATCACAACTATCAACATGATGGCACGATGAGAATTGAAAAGAGTTCTATTTAAAACCAACCACAAGAAGTTCAACTCAAAACCTGGGTCTAAATGACCTCACAAAGTCACAAATAAAAATAAATATATCTCAGTCTCAGTCTCAGTCTAAAACAATAAATGCAGAAAAATAATCTAAGCATGGGCAGGCAAGTTCTCCTCTAGGATAGGCACCTCCTCTAGGATATCTGGAGTGAAATCTCCCTCTATTCCTGGGCCGTAATGAGTAGGGCAAAAGTCCTCCAGGTCCTCTGAAAATGTTGTTATCCAGTCAGGATTGGAGCGAAGCACAAGCGCTAACAGCAGTTTCATTAAATTGACAAAATCTATAAACAGTGTAAGAGATACAAGATGGAAATAAATGCTGAAAATGAGAAGTACAGGATAAAATGAAATAGACAATAGAGCATCTAGCAATGAGCAATAAATAGTGAATGCTAGAACAAGTAATCTGAATAAAGATAAAACATCTAACTAAGTGGTTAAAATATTAGTTTATTATGTGATCGGCTTGGGTCTGGATCAGGCTGGTTATATATGATTAGCTATGATTCTTGAAGGTCAGGCTAACCATATGGTTAGCTATGATGCATGATAATGGTCAGGCTAATCATATATAACAGCTATGAGGCATGATGAGGGTCAGGCCGCACCCGACGTGAGATGTGGGGTGAGCTATGATGCATGGTAAGTGTGGATATGATCACATAATCTACTAACAGTTCCCCATCCCCCAGCTAGCACGATGGATTCCAATCACGACTCCTCATGATGGGGATCTAGGGTGCTAACCCGTGTATCCATAGTGTCGGAATCAAGTATGTAATACACTACAATTTATAGAAATAATCAACAATGAAAACTGTCAGAGAATGTACTCGCCTGTGGTCCTGAGCAAAATGTGAGGATCGAGGTCCAAAATGGAATCACAATAACCTATTTATGGAAATTCAATGTTAATTAATGAATTAAAAGAATAACATGCTTAACAATTCAAAAACGAGGTTTCTAGGTCACGTCTAAGGTTTACTGGTCAATACTAGGTCCAACTGAGTCAATTGGTCTAATTTCTGCTACTAACCAGCTATTCTAGGTCTTAGCTAGGTCCAACTAGGTTAACTAGGTCTCTAAATTATTCTAGGTCAAACAAGGTCCAAATTACCCTTAAAGTTGGTTTTTGTGGTCAAACTAGTCAATACTAGACAAAGCTAGGTTGTACCTAGGTTTCTAAGTCCATACTAGCAAGTTCAAGCTTATCTCACCCATACATAACCTATTACTTAAAATATCTTGACCTATAGTGAATATCTCACCCTGAACCACAATATCTTAGTATTGGTCAATACCTAGATTAGATCTCCTTAAAATTAAGGATACTAAGTATCGTACAATATATATAGTTAGGTATACTTATAATCAATATCTTAACTACTAGTATCACATTACCTTAAAACCACTCTGAACTCAGACCTACACTTCTAATACACACTGCCCACACACACTGATACAATACATAGCTCACTCAGTCACTTCACACACCCCCACTCCTAGACACTCTGCTATTACACTAATCCTGCACACCCAGAATTACTCACAGGCACATATGCCCACACACTGCCTTCTCACATGGACCCTGGTTCTATGGCACACACACACTCACTCACAGAGTTCTATACACATACTCACCACAGAATTCTGTACTCAGGCATATACTGCCTCTTAATTACCTACACACAGGTATCATACTGACCTGCCCATCCTTCTACACTATGGACTGCACACAGGTAACAATTCACATAGGTTCTAATTTACTCACACAGCTACATGTAAACCTACACACAGTGCTGAATTCTACACTGCCTGATACTCCACACACAGTTAACCTTTCACACAGTGCACAATACAGGTACACCTACACTGGACTCTCACAGCCACACACCTATCCACTGTCCATACACAAGAAAAATCCCTCACAAACACATGTACACATACCTACTGATACTCACTGAACTGGCCTCACAAACACACACATATATTCCTATCTACTGATACATAAACACAGCCACATATAACAATGCTGCCACAGTACACAAACTGAAACAAGACACACTTACACAGATACATTTCCTGCACACAACATACACTAAAACACCCTCACACACTATGAACACAGCCACACACTGACAGTATACACATAACTCAGCAAAACTGATACACACAGTTGTGAAATCCAAAACTACACTGAACACACATAAACATATGCACAGACACATATCAAAATCCTCATCAAACCTGGGAATTATCTCTCCCTCACACCCATGTGCAGTTTGCATTTACTGAGTTCACAGTCACACTCTAACATCTAACACCATACCTACTGCTCCATAGGGAATTTCCCCAACACACAGCCACATAGATGCAGAGGTATCTAGCACACACACACACTGAAAATTAAATACCTACACACTGGTTTATATTGACACATAGGATTTGAATACACTGAACACAAACTGAAACACACAGGTAATAGCTAATTGCTGATACACTAGTTCCCTGCACCTACACTCCTATTGACACATAACCCATACTAATATCAACTGCTCCTACAAATCAAGTTCAAAACCCCCAAATACACAGCCACAAACCCTTATGCTCAGAAAATTAACTCATGAACACCCTACAGAAATACACCCACACAGTGCTCTAAACCCGACTGCACCCTGTACTGGAACTACAAGTTCAGCATATTGTATGCTGTAGTTCACTGCTACTATGCTGATACTTAAATATCAGTCCCCATAATACCTTGTTGCTGACACAGGGACACAGTCAATCTATACGCCTATGAAATTCATCTGGGTATACCCAAACATGCAGAAATTAGAATACCTAGATAAGCAACCCTAATAGACATTCCATCAACCACAGGAAGGGCATGAACGAATCCCACATCAAGAACTCCAAAAACCCAAACCTAAACCCTAAAATCATAATCAAATCTATTCGTATGAGATAAAATCAGTCCACCTACAAATCCTAGGGTTAGGGTTCCTGGAAAATTGGGGAAAACCCCATGCGGGTCACCAACCTAATCCAAAACCCTAAATCTGAATTACACAGTAAAGGGGTGGGTTCCTAATAACCATCAACATCTAAAAACAGGAATTTAATGAAGAAAAACTAGGGTTTTACCTGCAGGGAAGGTTTCTTCAATGAAGTTCTTCTTTTCCAAGGCTTCCTGACCCTCGTTCCTTGCTTTGGAGAAGGAGAAAATGGAACCCTAGGTTTAATCTCGAAAATGGGGTGGGGAATAGGTTTCTCTCTCTGGAGGCTAGGGTTTCCTTTTCTCTACATGAAGGATGGCTTTGAGAAAGCTTCCTATTTATATTAAACCTAGTTTTAGGGTTTCTATGCCTAGTCTTTTTAGGTTAAACCCCCTTCCTCTCATGTAGAACCTAATAGACTCAGGTTAAGTCATTCTAGGGTTTTGAGGGTTCATCCAAAATTAGAATTCTAGGTTTTTGCTAGAATAGGGTTTTCTAACTAGGGTTTACTCATTAGGGTTGTCCTAATGGATTTCTAGGGTTAGACCTAAAACTAAATATTATTAACAATATATAATAGTTATAAAACTCAGCAAATAATTAAATTCATAATCATTTAAAATAGCTAAATTACAGAAAGACCCTTATATGGAAAAGTGGTAGTGACAGATATACTTGTCTATTCAAAGAGCCACGAGGAGTAAGAGAAGCACCTACGGATTGTTCTAGAGACCTTAAGGAGAAAGCAGTTATATGCAAAATCTAATAAATGGGAGTTCTTCTTGGACAGAGTTTCCTTTCTTGGACATGTTGTTACAGGAGATGGTATTTCTGTTGATCCAAAAAAAAGATCTCGGCAGTCGAGACATGGCCTATTCCTAAATCAGCAGCAGAGGTAAGAAGTTTCCTTGGACTTGCAGGATATTACAGACGGTTCGTAGAAAATTTCTCAAGGATAGCAACACCTATGACTCGGTTGACTTGCAAGGATCAAGAGTTCATATGGACCAACGAATGTCAAGATACTTTCGAGGAATTAAAGAAGCGACTGACTACAGCACCAGTACTGACTATTCCATCAGGATCAGAAGGCTATGTGATCTACAGTGACGCATCAGGGAAAGGTCTGGGATGCGTATTGATGCAGCATGGCAAGGTGATTGCATATGCATCTAGGCAATTACGAGTATATGAAAAGAATTATCCAACTCATGACTTGGAACTTGCAGCTGTTATATTTGCTCTGAAGTTATGGAGACATTACTTATATGGGGAACGATTGGAAATCTATACCGACCCCAAAAGCCTCAAGTATGTCTTCACACAGAAGGAGTTAAATATGAGGCAACATCGATGGCTTGAGTTGATGAAAGATTTTGAGATAGAACTACATTATCATCCAGGCAAGGCTAATGTTGTAGCAGACGCGTTAAGCCGAAGGCCAGCAGCTTATTTCTTGACGACGCAGAAGGAATTATTAAAGGACTTGCAAGGTCTGGGCATTGAAGTAATTTTTCCTGGAGCAGACGGGACACTAACTAATTTACAAGTACAATCATCACTAGTATAAAGAATCAAGGCAACATTGCCTACTGACGCCAGATTCAGAAGATTAAAGGAAAGAACAGAGGCCGGAGAGCAGACAGGATTGCACATTCATAATGACGGGATATTACGATGTGGTAATCGTCTTTATGTTCCAAATAGAGAAATTCGAGAGGAGCTGATGACAGAAGCTCATAGTTCAATATATTATATTCATCCTGGAGGAACCAAGATGTATCGGGACTTACAACAGCACTTCTGGTGGCATGGAATGAAAAGAGAGATAGCTCGCTTTGTAACTAAATGTTTGGTATGTCAGCAAGTAAAGGCGGAGCACCAGAGAACAGCAGGGTTATTGCAACCACTCCCGATTCTAGAATGGAAGTGGGAACACATCACTATGGACTTTGTCACAGGTTTTCCTAAAAGTCCAAGTGGTAGAGACGCAGTATGGGTAATAGTGGACCGACTCACCAAGTCAGCCCATTTCTTACCCTTTAGAGTTGGCCAATCTATAGAAGCTTTGGCTGACTTATATATGAGACAGATCGTGAGACTGCACGGCATACCAGTAAGCATTGTATCAGACAGGGATTCACGCTTTATATCACACTTTTGGAAAAGCATGCAAGAGAGCCTTGGAACTCATCTGAAGTTCAGTATATCTTATCACCCGTAAACAGATGGGCAGTCAGAGTGTACTATTCAGACATTAGAGGATATGTTAAGGGCTTGTATGTTAGACTTTGGAGGATCTTGGGAGGACCATCTACATCTTGTGAAATTTTCTTACAACAATAGCTATCAGGCAAGCATCCAGATGGCTCCGTTTGAAGCATTGTATGGAAAAAAGTGTAGATCTCCTATATGTTAGAGTGACATGGGAGAACGTCAGATTCTGGGACCAGAATTAGTAATCGACACTGTTGAGATAGTTAAAAAGATACAAGGACACCTGCGAGCAGCGCAAGACAGGCAGAAGCAGTGGGCAGACCTTTACCGTCGTCCCTTGGAGTTCAAAGAAGGCGATCATGTTTTCTTAAGGATATTACCTACCAGAGGCACTATCCGATTTGGAGGGCGCGGCAAGTTAAGTCCAAGGTATATTGGACCATTTGACGTACTAGAGAGAGTGGGAGAAGTGGCTTATCGACTTGCGCTACCACCTTCACTTGAGGGAATACATGACGTATTCCATGTATCGCAGCTTAGGCGATATGTGGCAGACAGCAGTCATGTTCTCGACCATTCAAAAATTACCATTGGGCCAAGCTTGTCATATCAAGAGCAACCCATGGGAATCCTTGATCGTCGAGAGAAAGTATTAAGAAACCAGTCTATTTTCTTGGTCCATGTGGCATGAAAGCATGGCTTGCCAGGAGAATCTACCTGGGAACGCGAGAATGACATGCGTGAACACTTTCCAAACCTATTCACAGACCAAGGTATAAATTTACTTTGATTAATTATATCTTATACCCTTCTTGACTTTCTACAGTGACTTAGTTTTAATTTCGGGGACGAAATTTTTATAAATTTGGTAGAATGTAAGATCCCTAATCCTGAAAACCCTATTATTTGTACATCTAGAGGTTTTATAGAGCCATTATAATTTTTCCCAAATTTATTCATGTAGGAGACCCTTTGGACAGTTGCCAGTTTAAACCAAGTATACCCCTATAATTTTTAGAATTTTTTATGTATAAATATGCATATATATATATATATATATTATTAACAAGAAAAAGGAATGAGAGAAAAAGAAAAGAAATAATTTCCTATTAGTCCTAACCCAAAATCGAACCCGCGTATACTACTTCCCTGCGTAAAATCCGCAATAGCAGCAACAGCCGCGTAAACTTTGCCTCTTTTCTCCGCGCGTAATTATAATAGCAGTAGTAGCAAACTCACGCGTATAACTCAAACGCGTAAACTTTTCTTTTTCTCCAAGTGTAAAAGCAAACCCCTGCGTAATATCCTTCACCGCTTATGATCCTTTCACTACACACCCTATAGAAAATATCAGCAACAGAAGAAAAACTCAACTTTTCTTTGCTTTCCTGACCTACACGTGTTAGTTTCTCATTGCACCACTCCTTAACACTATTACTAAATAACCCTCAACCGAAACCAAAACCAATAAAAAGAAAGGAAACAGCAGCGGCAGTAGTTTTAGTTTCTTAACCACTAAGTTTCCTCCACCGTCTCTTATTCCTTATATATATCCATGCAATGCACCCCAAGCCCTAAAACTCTCACTTCTTCAACTAATAAACACTGTTTGGACGTGCACTACCCAGGACTTTTGCTCGACAAGTATACCTTGCTATTGTACTGCTATTTACATTCCACATGATGCTCTCATTCTGTTTTATTTGTGTATTTGCATTAGACCTATTTGATGAGACTACCCATTATCATGAGTCATTGGACAGGACACAGTATTATACATATTGTGAGTCTCATATAGATCATGGACTGCGTGACAGGTCTGGCCTCCTGTGCGTATGAGCTGTGCGTTAGGAATAACTGCTGATAGAAACTTTGTATGCTAGTAGACCTGGCAGTTATTTAGAGATTTTATCATGTCATAGATGTGTCATGCTTAGAGCATGGGTTGGGGAGTATAACAAGACATTTGGGCTCCTTTGCACTTTCCTTATATATAACCCGTACGCTCCACCAGAGATACGCGAGATAACTCCTATACTACCTGGCGGCCTCTGTCGTTCAAAAGACGACATGCTTTGTAGGCCTCTGATTCTCCGAGAAAATCATATCAATCCCATTTATGGCCAGATAGCCCACAGGTTGGAAAGTTGTTCTCAAACTGCATTCACATAGACGGTTAGGTGACCCAGTGGATGTTTATATTTCAGTACTTATTGGCTTGTTTATATGTATCTTGTTACGTCCTACTGAGGACCTGGTCCCTTTCCAGATATGGACGAGCAGGAGTACCCACAGGAGTACGGACCTGGACCAGACACTACGTACCTGGCTGAGGAGGCCTTACCCTAAGAGTACTTGTGATTCTTTACCGCTGTTTAGATATGTTGCTACTTCAGGATAGTCATTTTGTGGTGGATTTATTTCCACCTGACTATCAGACTTGATACTTATATTTGGATATTCAGTATTATTCAGCCCTTTATTACCATTGATTAATTGTGTTATGGATGAGATATAGATTGTGTATGACTTGTTGTGACAGTATATTACCACTGGTGGATTGGATATTCATGAACAGCGTACGTATGCACACGTTTTTCTTATTGGAGTTCGTATACATACGGCTGGGCGTGTTACATATTCCTAATCCTACGTATTTTGGGACTGGGGCGTGACAGATACTTTCAAACCTCTTAATACAAAGGAAAAAAACGAAAGTAAAAGATTATGAAAAGCCTTATAAATGGAATAAATATGCTTCCAAAAGGCAAGATACTACTGTTAATAAGAACAGTAGATACTCTAAGAAGAGAAAATCTTCTAAAAAGAGTAATATTATTAAATATTATAAATGTGGTAAATTATGCCACTATGCTAACAAATGTTACACAAAAAGGAAATTGGAAGAGATTGAAGATGAAGGGTTAAGAGAAATCCTATATAAATTAATGATCAATTCAGATTATGAAGAGAGTTCATCCAATGATGAATCCAGTAATGCTTCAATTAATTAAGGTGGTACTGATTGCGATTGCAATAAATGCGTTGCTGATAAAGATGTTAGCTACTATAAATCAATAGTTGAAATGAATGGGTTACCAATTAATACTTTGACTCTTGATAAGAAAAAATATATTATTAAAGCCATACTAACTGATAATATCAGTTGTAAGATTAAATCAAAAATAATTGATTTACTCAGAGATGAGTCAAAAAATAAAGTCAATACTCCTATCCAGACACCCATTGAAGCCTATAATATGGCTGAAGTAATTTTTAGATATAGAAGTAAACAAACAAAATATGTTACTATGCAGGAACTTCAGTCTGAAATAAAAATATTAAAGTTTGAGATTAAGATATTAAAATATCAAGATCAACAAATCCAGAAAAGGCTGGATAAGCTTGAACTAGATAATATGTCTAAAAATAATGCCAGATTAATAGAAACTGGAGAATCTTCTGCAGGTTCTTTTAAACCTGAAGAACAAGGAGATAAGATTCAGTATGTTCAAATGAAACAGCAAATAAAGAGAGATAATTTCTTACAAAAGATGGATTTATTCATTACCCATGTAAACCCCCTCACCCAAAATTAGGGCTACTGGGCTTAGATAGTAAAATTAGGGCTAGTTTGTACCCAATTAGAATTAGAACACCGGCATTTAATTTAATTACGAAATAGTTATGACACGTAGCGCACCTTACCGTCGCTTCGATAATTGGGGCGCCTCACTAGCCATTGCCTTTCTACGAACTTCACAACCTCATCCTAGACATGCTCGCCTACTATTCTGACCCATGTGCAACTTATAATATTGCTCTCTGATACTATATTTTAGCCGCACAATAAACGTCGTGGACGTTATTTCTTAATTCAATATAAATTCTAATTTTGTACCCTTGTGCGCCCCAATCGGAATTGGGGACACAATCTTGACCGTTTTGTGCAAACCGAATTTTATTAATATTCTGCACTTTACCCTCTACGCCCTGACAATTGTGTCCAGCCTAAATTTAATCCCATAAACTCCTAATTAATTCTAGAACATCGTACGCGTCCGGTTCAATTAATTAAATCTAATTTTTGCCTTTGTGCAATTTTCTAATTATTGGGGGGCTTTTATGCAAAAATGCACTGAGGTGTCCCCACCGTTGGACAATTCATGAAGAAATCTATTTCTCCCTTCACGCAGATTTTTTCGTAATTTTCAGCATGTGCAACACGCACATCGCCCCCATTTATTTTAAACCCATCATCGCATTTTAAACCATGTAAATTCTAGCCCAACACCCTCATGTGAGCCCAAGGCCCCTCCCAAGGAATGTTGACAAGTCCAAAACCTAGGTCAAATACCAAAATATAGGTCAACCTTAAATTTCCACTCCTTTACATATAAATACACCTTGAATTCTTTTCACCCAAACCAAAACACAATACAAATATACCCAGCCGACCTCTTCCTCCCTATTCATCATCTTCCACATCCCCTTGGCCGGAGATCCGCCATGAACATCGTCGGAGCGGATCCTCCTCGAGCCCTACTGCTCACCCCTACCATCAACACCACCCTACGCCACCCAGGCCAATACCACCGGCATCATCTCCACCTCCTCTCCCTGTTCTTCTTCTCATCGAGCCCGGAGCAGTCTACCGGAGCCCACATCCCGCAGAACTCCACCGGAGCCTCGCCGGAAATCACCCGAGTCCACCATTGTTGGCTTCTTCCTCCTCCTCTTTCCTTCCTCCGGTCACCGCGAGATCGTCGGTGCGCCGCTCCTCAGCAAACAAACACGACACCAATCAACCCATCCCTAACCTATTCACCTCAGCCGACCACCCCTATTCCATATTCACCTTATCTTCTTCTTCATCTCCTTCCCTGCTCACCGTCGGCCGGAGAAGCTACCTCGTCGGACTCCACCTGCACTACCAGCCCCCTACTCTCCTCCTCGACCCAGACTTTCCTTCCACTGCTCTCGCTATTCTCCATCGGATCCAACCCTAGTCTCCTCTTCCTTCCTTCCTGAACAGCTGCAGCCCGCACCGACCGGAGCAACCCACCGGAGCAGCCTCTCCATCCCCGTCGTCGTCCCCAGTGCATCTCCTCCGCCCCCTTCTTTTCCACTGGCGACAAGCGACGGCCATGGGCACCGCGTCCAGCGAAGTGGCCGAGGTGGAGAAGTTATACGAGTCGGCGAGCGCCTCAACGAAGCCAAAGACAAAAGCCGGAATGTGAGCGACTACGAGGGGATACTAATGGCGGTGAAGGGAGGGAGCGTGAAGGCGAAGCAGCTCGCGGCTCAGCTCATTCCCCGCTTCTTCAAGTTCTTTCCCGGCCTCGCCGCCCATGCCCTCACCACACAGCTCGATCTCGTCGAGGAGGACAAGCTCGGGATTAGAGTACAAGCAATTCATGGGCTCCCCCTTCTCTGCAAAGATAATTCAGAATATGTCTCTAAAATGGTGGATATCCTTGGTCAACTCCTAGCATACGAGGAAAATATGGAGCGCGATGCAGTGCATAAAGCTCTCATGTCTCTTTTAAGACAGGACGTGAAAGCTTCTTTGACAGCACTGTTTAAGCATGTTGAGATTGGCATGGAAGCGCATGGAAGCTGTCCGTGAAAAGGTTATCTGTTTTCTTAAGGACAAGGTTTTTTTTCGTTGAAAGCCTGAGCTGTTGAAGCCTCAGGTTGAAATGGAACAACACGGCACAGACTTGGTGAAAAGAAGTTTGCAAGATGTAACTGGTGCTGGGTTTAAGTTGTTTATGGACTTCCTGAAGAGTTTTAGCATATTTGGAGATAGTGATCCTCCAGGGCATATCCAAGAATTGATTGAGATAATTGAAGGGCAGGCTGACCTTGATGCACAATTTAATGTATCCGATATTGATCACCATCTCCAGTCCACATCATCATTATCCGATCATCAAAATTATTAACATGCCCATCACCCTCACCCACATTATCATCCTCGTCAACCTAATTAGCACCCTAATCACCATAAACCTAATTAACTACCATCATCATCATCGCAGCGTCGTCATCTCATCGTCGTCAACCTCTCTTCGTCGTCGTCCAGCCGATCCCGTGTACGTACTCCGAGGGTGTTGGATTTGTTCTGCGCGATTTCTGGAGCAGGTTATTGGTACATCACAGCTTCCTTACCAGGCAAGTATACCTTGCCATTGTACTGTTATTTTTATTCCATATGATTGCATGCATCTTTATTTTCTGTCTTTAGTTCATATATTTTAACTATTATATAAAATGCACGCGACGGTGTCGTCGCGATATATTTTTATTTATGTATTTGCTTTGACCCTGTTCATGAGACTACCCCATTATCATGTAGCATCATTAGGTTCCTTGGCCGTGACACAGTTGTTACACGAGTTGTGAGTCTCATGTAGATCACGGACTTGCGTGCAGGTTTGGCCTCCTGTATGTGTGGGCCGTGCGTTAGGGATAACTGCTGTTAGAAACTTTGCATGCTAGTAGACTTGGCAGTTATTAGAGGTCTAGGGACATAGCCTATTGTAGTACGGTGGTCCAATCCTTGTCCTTATTTGGTTGCAGGATGGGGCTAGGGTACTAAGAATAGGCTATAGACCAAATCGTGTCATGGATGTGACATGCTTAGAGCATGGGGTAGGGAGAACAACAAGTACTGTATTTGAGCTCCTTTGTACTTTTTCCTGTGCACCCGGATTCTCCACTGGAGATACGGGCGGTGATGACCCATATATATATATTATGTACATTGGCGGGCCTCCGCCGTTCAAAAGACGACGTGCCTTTGGGCCCCTGGATCTTCAAAAGAGAACCATGCCAAATCCCAGTTTTCAGCCAGATAGCTCACTTGTGGGGAAAGTTGTTCTTAACTGCATTCACTTAGACGGTTAGGCGACCCTTTTGGATATTTATTTCAGTACTTTATTGGCATATGTTTAAGTATCTTGTTATGTCCCTCTGAGGACCTGGTCCGCTGCCAGGTGTACCTGTTCTTGAGTATTTGTAGGACCGCAGATTTGGATGGTTGTGTATGCTTTGTGGATGTCTTCTCTTCGGGCCGTGATCGATAGTTGGTATACTTATATTTTGGTTAATTGTGTTGTACTTATTTTGTATTTGCTCTTATATTCGAGTTGGTAGTAAATTTGTTTCCATCCAACCATCATCCTTAGATACTTCTTATTGAGATCTAGTTCCCTAGATATTGGTTATTTAATTATATTTGATTTTGGTGGATGAGATTTAGATTTTACCCTGTGACTTGTATTATATTTTATACCACTCGTGGATTTGATATTCATATTACAGCGTACGTATGGATTTGGTTTCCATATATTGGAGTTGTCATATCCATGCGGCTGGCATGCTTACGTGTCCTAGTCCTACGTATTTTTGGGACTGGGGCGTGACAACCCACAAATAATATATTAGAATAAATCTACTCATTAATAATGAGTATTATATAAACAATTTAATAGCACTAGTTGATAGTGGTGCTTATCTTAATTGTGTTAAAGAATGAGTTGTTGTGAACGATCTACCCAGACAGTTAGTGCTACCAATAATAAAGCACTAACTGCACCTTATAAAATTACTGATGTAAATATTTGTAAGGATGATATTTATATTCCTATACATCTAATAGTTGTAAAGAAAATATCTCAGCATTTTATTCTAGGAACTCCTTTTCTAGAAAAACTCATGTCAATGAATGAGATAAATAAAGAAGGAATTACCACAAGTTATAAAGGTAAAATAATAACTTTTGAATTTATAATAAATTCAATTATTACGATTCTCAACGAAGTTACTCTCAAAGAGAATCAAATTAATTTTGTAAAAGAAGAAATTGCTCAGGTTAATATAACCCATCAATTAAAAAAGTTGAAAATCCAACAAAAAAAAATAAGTCGAAGAAGACTTTAAGCTACAAACTTGCAGTAATATTCCTAATCCTTTCTGGGATATAAAACAACATATATTTCTCTTCCTTATGAGGATTCCTTTAATGAAAGAAATGTTTCAACAAAGTCAAGACATTGTCAAATGAATCAAGAATATCCTGAACATTGCAAAAAAGAAATCCATGATAAAAAAACTAATTCGCAAGTCATACTCCCCATGGAGTTGCACAGTATTTTATGTCAATAATAATGTTAAAAAAGAACGAGGTATTCCAAAACTTGTAATTAATTATAAACCTTTAAATAAGGTTTTAAAATGGATTATATATCAAATCCCTAATAAAAAAAGATCAAGTTAATAGAGTAGCAAGAGCAAGAATTTATTCTAAGTTTGACCTGAGATCAGGTTATTGGTAAATTTAAATTGACGAAAATGATAAGTATAAAACTGCTTTTACAGTTCTTTTTTGTCATTATGAATGGAATATAATGCCATTTGATCTAAAGAATGCGCCTTCAGAATTCCAGAATATTATTAATGAAATATTCATTCAACATTCTAATTTTATATTATCTTATATAGATGATATACTAATCTTCTTTAATACAATATAAGAGCATTTTAAATACCTTAATGTGTTTAAACACTTAGCTATTAAAAATGGCTTAGTAATTTGTCCCAAAAATAAAACTCTTTCAGCAAAAAATTAGATTTTTGGGACATTATATTGTGAATAACACAATAATTCCTATTGACATAAACATAGAATTTGCTTCTAAATTTTCTCATAAAATAAATGATAAAAAATAGTTACAGCAATTTTTAGGTACATTAAACTATGTATCTGAGTTTTATAAGAATATCACAAATGATACAAAAAAATTGTATCAAAGATTAAGAAAAAATCATGCTCCATGGGACAATGTTCACACTGAAGCAGTAAAAATAATAAAGCAGAAGGTAAAAACTTATCTTGCCTACATTTAGCCAATGTTGAATTGTTTAAAATTGTTAAAACTGATGCCATTAATATTGGCTATGGTGGGATACTAAAACAACTCAATCCTTATACTAGTAAAGAAGTGTTAGTAAGATATCATTTGGATAAATGGAATGATACTCAAATTAATTATTCCACTATTAAAAAAAAATCTTTCAATTATTCAATGCATTCATAAATTTCAAGTTGATTTACTTAATAAGAAATTTTTATTACGCATTAATTGTAGCTCTGCTAAGACTTTCTTAGAAAAAGATGTTAAAAATTTAATATCTAAGCAAATATTTGCTATATGACAAGCTGAATTAGCCATATTTGATTTTGAAATTAAATATATTAAAGAAACTGACAATTTACTTCCTGACTTTCTTACTTGTGAATTTTTACAGGACCATGAATAAGAAGGACAAAGGAAAATAACCATGGGTTCCTAGACCCATGACTTCTGGCTCCAATGAGTCATGACATTCCAAGAAAACTGTTTGAAAAAACAGCAAAATCCTCTAATAGAGGAATTCAGATTCAAGATTCTGAGGAAACCAATGTATCCTCATACAAGCAGGTCGTTGAGGTTGAAACAATTTTTACCCATAACACCTATTCTGAAAAAAAATTACAATTGAAGAAATCTGATATTCTGCTGATGAATGATCCGTGAAAATTAAAAGATAAATATTCGAAAGCCAATATATTTCCTATACAGGATAAAGACCGAAATATCTATGAAGGTATCATGTTGACAACTAAATCAGTTGAGATATAACATTTCTATCAGAAGACCAATGATCTTCGCAGTGACATCATTTATAGCAAAATTATTATTTGTCACATTATTATCCCTCAATCATGGGGACTTCATCCTAATAGAACTAAACAATTAGTTCATCGTGATAAAGGAATCAATGTTTCCTACATTTATTGGGACTATATCGAAGCTTTCACCAAAGTCTTCTACTTCGACAATAGTAAGCAGAAGCACTCTTGGTTTATTAGAATTTGTCCAGAAATTCTAAAACAGAAAATTCCTTCTTGGTTTATTCGTTGATGGCTATAATTGTAACACCCCGTTCCGTTCTAGCGGACTGCCGATTCAATCGGTAAAAGTGCAACTGTCCCGACCTGCTTTATCTCAAACGAGAAGCAAAGGATATCCAGACTTGTCCCTGCAGGAATCCGGCTTAGGCTTTCAGAGGCTCGCTTGACGTATCGCTCTACCGAGACGAATTATCGCTAAGGTGGGTGGCTACGGTGAACTTGTCTTTGCTTAGCCAGCACACATAAAAATCTGGAGTGTTACATGCTAGTCGCTAGGTGAATCACCCCTGCATGCTAATAAGAATCCAACGCACCTAGCTAAGAGAATAATCCCAGCTTGCATTGCTTATGATAGAACATGGAAATTAAAATAATGCTTATGTTTAGACCCTCGCATGCTACCCTAGAACGTGTTGCTCGGGAAGTTGCCTAACGATCACACTCCTCGGCTTACCTCCGGGCCCGAGCAACGTGAATACTTGTGTTTAATACAAAAGCATGCTTGTCTACTTGTATGTTGCTATATTTTCATCCAAACCCCGGGAGACTACTAAGTAGTCGTTCCGTGCATGGAAGAACCTGAAAGTGTCCGGGACCATTAGGTCACCAAGGCAATTCCTGAACCAGGGAATTTGCACCCTGAATGAATAAATCACTGAATCACAGCTCGTGGAGCAAACTACTGAATCAACTGGCCTGGCAATCTATACACTACTGTAACTGAATCCTGCCTCAACAAGTTCTGTATATATACTGCCTCGAACTCGTTCTATACCGGACTTGTTCAATATATATACATACTGCCTCGAACTTGTTCATGTACCAGACCAGAAATATAAAGTTTACAGACTTGCATATCGCGGACAACTTGGAAACAAGGTCACTGTGTTCCACGGACGATTTCTGGGGCGCCGGGGCCGATCCGATCCGGATGGAATGTCACATTAGTCTACTGCATCTGGACAGGATGGTCTGCAGCCACTACTGAATCTTCATTGCTTTCCAACCTTGTTCAAGACTAAACTGGTCCTTTATGGCTATGCCAGCGACAACTGTTCATATAGATAAGTCATCCTCGCTTAGCGGCTATCCGCGTGCGAGTCACTGCATCGCATCAAGAACAACTGAACACCTGAACAATCTTGATATAACGACTCTCGTGTTTGCATATGTTATTGCCCCTGAATGTTTATAGTTGCCCGTGCTTGAATGGTTAATGTTTGCCTTGGACAGGGAAGGACAAATGGTAAGTTGGTAAGTCTCACCGTGTTTCCTCTCATGTCGCACGGCGCACTGCCATACGAGTTAGGCTATTCAAATCTTGCATGAAACTGATCCTAAGGCAACTAGAAAGACAACTTAATAGTTGGTGCACGGAACCTGTATTACGTATTTAGATTTGTCGAGCGGGCGAGTAGCTTCCCCACCAGTGCATTCAATGTACTGATAATCCACCAGTTTGTATGCAGGGTACGAAAGAACCTCGTTCGGTGCGGATGTCTCCTTCGTGCATGCTAAGGTGTGGAGATCACTCCGAAGCAACGGTGCATCCGGAACTGAAGCACATATACAAGACATAATGTTGTGAACATCGCCTGAATATCGCTTGGACATCGCCTGTAAAATCATTCCAATTGTAGCCACTTGGCACACTTTTACTGTTTCAGAGAGAAAGGCTTGAGCGACGTGTAATCTCGGCTAAGTGTCGCATGTAACATATGTTTATATCAATAAAGAGTTGCTTTACTTCAACTTATGTTATTCAATACTTCTGCTATATTGTCAACTCAGTGAACTCGTTACCGATCGCCTATGCGTTCATGACTCCGCTACACTCGGACAATCTGTGCGACTATGTGGCTTAGAACTCTTACCGCTAGCCAATGGACCATGGCCTTGTACGAGCGTGGCTCACGCTCGTGCGGCATCATGCCCGGATGGGTCAAAGCGATCGTTCCACGGGAGCGTTGGTGCGGTGATTCTCGCCTAGCGGGAACGGCCGATTTGCCTGCGGGAGATCGGGGCGTGACATATTGGTATCAGAGCCTGGCTTCTACGCCCTTGGAATCCATTTTGATATCTCTGTTTCGAAAGCTCGTTCGTGGGTTATGTGCACGCTCTCTCTTAATGCCTCAATGGGATGTTCCAACAATAAGTCTAAATACTTTTAAATGCATTTTGAATTATATGATATGCTTGCTTGTATGATATTGTGCTGCGAGTGGCCTTTGTGCCAACCTGTGCGAACCCTTGAGAGTATCGCTAGTAGCTTGTCCGATTTCACTAACTCTAAGTTTGGTTAAATGCATCTATTCGAGGGACGCCTTGAACTAGTGCACCATCCAAGACTAAAGAAAAATGTGAAACTCGAGTGCTAAGACTTCGCTATCACTAAGCTGGTTGACGTGCTCACGCTAGAAGTGCACTTCGAAAGTGCCCACGATCCAGACTAAGCGATATGCCAATCTCGATGCTTGTGCAAGTGAATATCCAAATGAAACAAGTATAATGACTTGTCTAGGATTGCCTCAACCCTAGATTACTGTTTGTCCTCAGTAAGTCTCGAGGACGAGACTTTTTCTGAGTTGGGGAGGATGTAATACCCCATTCCGTTCTAGAGGACTGCCGATTCAATCGGCAAAAGTGCAACTGTCCCGACTCGCTTTGCCTCAAACGAGAAGCAAAGGATATCCAGACTTGTCTCTGTAGGAATCCGGCTTAGGCTTTCAGAGGCTCGCTTGACGTATCGCTCTACCGAGACGAATCATCGCTAAGGTGGGTGGCTACGGTAAACTTATCTTTGCTTAGCCAGCACACATAAAAATTTGGAATGTTACATGCTAGTCGCTAGGTGAATCACCCCTGCATGCTAATAAGAATCCAACACACCTAGCTAAGGGAATAATCCCAGCTTGTATTGCTTATGCTAGAACATGGAAATTAAAATATTGCTTATGTTCAGACCCTCGCATGCTACCATAGAACGTGTTGCTCGGGAAGTTCCCTAACGATCTCACTCCTCGGCTTACCTCCGGGCCCGAGCAACATGAATACTTGTGTTTAATATAAAAGCATGCTTGTCTACTTGTATGTTGCCATATTTTCATCCAAACCCCGGGAGACTACTAAGTAGTCATTCCGTGCATGGAAGAACCAGAAAGTGTCCGGGACCGTTAGGTCACCAAGGCAATTCCCGAACCAGGGAATTTGCACCCTGAATGAAAAAATCACTGAATCACAGCTCGTGGAGCGAACTACAGAATCAACTGGCCTGGCAATCTATACACTACTGTAACTGAATCCTGCCTCAACAAGTTATGTATATATACTGCCTCAAACTCGTTCTGTACCGAACTTGTTCAATATATACACATACTACCTCGAACTTGTTCATGTACCAGACCAGAAACCTAAAGTTTACAGACTTGCATGTCGCGGACAACTTGGAAACAAGGTCACTGTGTTCCAAGGAAGGTTTTTAGGGCGCCGGGGCCGATTCGATCCGGATAGAACATCACATTAGTCTACTGCATCTGGATAGGATGGTCTGCAGCCACCACTGAATCTTCGTTGCTTTCCATCCTTGTTCAAGACTAAACTGGTCCTTTATGGCTATGCCAGCGACAAATGTTCATATAGATAAGTCATCCTCGCTTAGCGGCTATCCGCGTGCGAGTCACTGCATCGCATCAAGAATAACTGAACACCTGAACGATCTTGATATAACGACTCTCGTGTTTGCATATGTTATTGCCCCTGAATATTTATACTTGCCCGTGCTTGAATAGCTAATATTTGCCTTGGACAGGGAAGGACAAATGGTAAGTCTCGTCGTATTTCCTCTCATGTCGCACGGCGCACTGCCACACGAGTTAAGCTATTCAAATTTTGTATGAAACTGATCCTAAGGCAACTAGAAAGACAACTTAATAGTTGGTTCACGGAACCTGTATTACGTGTTTGGATTTGTCGAGCGGGCGAGTAGCTTCCCCACCAGTGCATTCAATGTACTGATAATCCATCAGTTTGTATGCAGGGTGCGGAAGAACCTCTCTCGGTGCGGATGCCTCCTTCGTGCGTGCTAAGGTGTGAAGATCACTCCGAAGCAAAGGTGCGTCCGAAACTGAAGCACATATACAAGACATAATATTGTGAATATCGCCTGAACATCGCCTGGACATCGCCTGTAAAATTATTCCATAATTGTAGCCACTTGGCACGCTTTTACTGTTTCAGAGAGAGAGGCTTGAGCGACTTGTAATCTCGGCTAAGTGCCGCCTGTAACACACGTTTATATTAATAAAGAGTTACTTTACTTCAACTTGTGTTATTCAATGCTTCCGCTATATTATCAACTCAGTGAACTCGTTACCGATCGCCTATGCGTTCATGACTCCGCTGCACTCGGATAATCTGTGCGACTCTGTGACTTAGAACTCTTACCGTCAGCCAATGGATCATGGCCTTGCACGGGCGTGGCTCATGTCACGCCCAATCCCAAAATACGTAGGACCAGGAATACGTGACACACCAGCTATGAATTCGACCAGACTCTGGTCTGACTCGAATACGTATAAGCTTTAATATAAAGGGCACTATCTAGATATTCCATAAATGTAAACCTCTATGTCTCAATCCATAATGTACAACAGTATACAAGAAAGAGCTATATGTGCTAGAGTCGGGCGCCCAATAACACACTAACTCGAATAGACTCGAGAAGAAGTGTGAGTCTATAAAAACTAGGCTACAACAGCAGATAAAATAAACAATATAAAATAACCATAATGTCGGTAGATATAATGTGAGTACCTGGTACCATGCCCGCAAGACCTGCAACTCCAATAGCAACTCCAAATGCTCCGTAATCATATATGCTGCAAAACTGGCAGGGAACCAGGTCCTCAGAGAGACGTAACAAGGTACAAAAATACAACATACCAAGTAAACAGAAAGTACAAGTGCACGACAAGGTACTCTATCATAACCAAACTAGTGTGACACAGTTTAAAGACAATGTTCGACGCGTGGGCTTTCTAAAATAAAATCGTAGCTCCGGACACGCAAACACACGGCACATACCGCAGCTCCAGGCAAGGAGTCACACGGATAAAACAACTACACTAGATACAGGATTACCACAGAAACAATACATATATATATATAAGTGCGTGCAGAGTAGCCCAAATGTCTAGTAACTGTCTTCCCCATCACAAGCGGTCAACGATTGTGCGTTGGACGTGAACCTCTAACTACAGTCTCGACTCACGGAAGTAACTCAACAGACCCTAAGGTCGTCCCAGTCTCTGGTCATGATGTCAGTATCTGGATACAGGAATCTGACACGATTTCAGTGTATGAGTGTGTCCTGGGGTATCGATATACTCAGGTACGTACATCGAGGTGCTACTAAGCATCTAACAATTTTTCTAATATGTTACGACGAATGTCAGCACCCGGTTGTGATCCAGACGTGAAGTATCGAGCGTCAACATAAGTACGTGCACAATGTACACAAAGAACAACAAATATCCGTAATCTGAAATACAGGGTGGCAAGGTACACTTGCCTGCGAGCGGCTGCTGATGACGGGGATCTAATAGAACGCCCAAACCCGCGAATCCCATAGTGTCACGCCCCGATTCCGTGGAATCGATAGTCGTCCCCCGGGCGTGACCGTCGGGCGGGCCTAGGTTGCGCACCACACAAGGCTAAGTACTTTGTTTTGCATAGCGAGCACATATTCAGAGTACGCAGATAATTGAAACACATATTGAAACATGGAAAAGTTCTCTTTTATTGATAATATGAATATCTATTACAAACTCCTTGAACTGAGTCATAAGGATTGCCTCTATGGGCTTACAAAAGTGTTGACACAAAATGAGATAGCAGTCCTGTATATTACATCCTTACTAAACTCAAAATATAAGACCTTGTGTTGGAACGACTGCCTTGCCACGAAGTTGCATGTTTCCTTGATGGCTAGCTTCTTTAAAATGCTTCTTCAAAATGCTTCTTCAAAAGGTTGGCACGGTCGAGGCGTGCCTACAGCTTGGACTGGATTGGGGGTTTGTCTTCTACTCCTCGCTCGGCTCTCCTTAACGCGGGGAACCTGTTTCAACGAGGGTCAGTACATCAAAACGTACTGGTGAAGGCAAGCTAACCCTACTATACCAATCAACACGTTATTTTAATGAAGCATGCATATTTTGTGGGTTTCTATCTTGCCTTAGTTCATTTTACAACAAGAAATAGATATAGGAATCACTGAAATAACCTGCCACCGTTCGGTGATATTTACCTGCCCGTCTGAACCACCTGCATAATACTTACCTTGCCTTCCCTGCCAAGAAGACACAAGTTAGTAGCAATAGGTTTAAATATACAAGGGGGATCACAGGCACGTTGCCATAATGGACGGGCTAGTCTCAGGACGGAGTGTCGTGCGACGCATAGATCAGGATGTCCCAAGGCATTCCGTCCTATAGCAGGCGACTATCATGAGTTCCGTCCGGATCGGATCGGTGCCGGTGCCCCAGCGACCGTCCGCAGGAACAAGACCTTGTGCAGAAGTTGTCCGTGATCAACGCAGTACACTAAGTTAGCAATCGAGGCAAATCAGGGCATATCAGGAGCAGGGCAGTACAGGGCAAGATTTACTTTTGCATAGCCTATCTGTTCAGTTTATGGCATTTGAGAAGAGTTCTTTACATAGCACAAATTTAAGAAGAAATATGTATTCTAACTTATAATTATGCATATAATGAACAATTCAAACGAGCAAGCATATAAGTAAGTAACCGTTCACAAGTTTCATTGACAAGCAAGTTGACCCAAGTCTATTCCCTTATTATCTTGAAATCTTTTAGTTATTTACTTAGTATCGTTTGATCGGGGCAAAGCATGAACACAAGATTTATATGTGAAGACTAGCAAGAAGGGCTAGCTAATCGGGTTGGTAGCCACTCACTTTAGTAGTTGGAAGAAAAAAGGAAAGAAGTGCTTTAGGAGTTCGCTCGAGCGACGCCTACTGCCGGATCACCTGTATTGACACGAACAGCTGATCAGTACTTCTTCCTCTCTTTCCGTTATCAGAATTGAAATATAGTCCTAAGAACGAAAGCAATGAAATCCATCAAAACTGTTCAAGAAAACCCAAGCAAATCCGAAAACCAACTCAAGGCACGAAAGCAACAAGCGACAGCGAAAACTAGGCAACAAAGAATGCAGCGGAGAGGTCCCTCCTGACTCTGCCGCTAAGTCGATCCCGGGGGCACGGTCCACTGAATATGGAAATCGATTCCGAAGAGACAAATCCATAACGAGGATGAGTTCTTCATTCAATCTATCCCGATCGAACGATACCGCCTTGTATTTCTTAGCCGCGCTCCCCGAATAAGGGGAACGGGGCACCACATCCTACCCAACTAATTGGAAGTTTCATCCCGAAACTTAAGGAATAGAACCTACCACTAGGAAATAATGAGGGGAACCGTTCTCTCATATCAGATTCGACCTCCCAAGTAGATTCTTCGACAAAGTGATTCCGCCAAAGCACGCGCACTAGAGGAACCGAACGGGTCCGAAGCAGCTTTTCTTTTCTATCCAAAATTTGTACCGGTTGTTCTACATACGTCAAGTCGGGCTGAAGGTTCAGTTGTCCCAGGTCTACCACGTGGCTTGGATCGTACACATATTTTCTAAGTTGGGAAACATGGAATATATCATGTACGTCAGATAGGGATGGTGGTAGGGCAATCTGATAAGCAACTGAGGCAACCCACTTTAGTATTTCGAACGGGCCGACAAATCATGGACTTAGCTTTCCCTTCGCTCCGAACCTGCTGACCCCTCGCATGGGCGAGACCTTGAGGAATACCCGGTCGCCTACTTGAAACTCTAGCGGTCTCCGATGAACATCCGCATAGCTCTTCTGACGACTTTGAGCTATCTTTAATCTGTCGCGAATCAGCCGAACTTTCTGGACGGTCTGCTCCACGAGCTCAGGTCCAAGTACTTGCCGTTCCCCAACTTCGTCCCAACAGATCGGAGATCGACACTTCCGCCCGTATAGCACCTCATACGGCGCCATTTGAATGCTTGATTGATAACTATTATTGTAAACAAATTCGGCTAGAGGTAGATAAAGGTCCCAACTAGTCTTCGTGTCCAAGGCGTAGAGTCGCAGCATGTCTTCGAGGATCTGGTTGACACGTTCGGTTTGGCCGTCGGTCTGTGGATGGTAGGCGGAGCTAAACTTCAACTTCGTCCCCATTGCTGACTGTAGGCTTCCCCAGAAACGTGATATAAATCGACCATCTCTATCGGAGACTATAGATACGGGCACGCCATGGAGTCGAACGATTTTGTTGAGATATATCTGAGCCAGGCGGTCGGCACTCCAAGTAGATTTGATAGGCAGAAAGTGAGCTGACTTGGTGAGTCGATCGACGATAACCCAGACTGCATCATGTCCCCGTTGCGTCCTCGGCAGGCCAACAATAAAATCCATCATTATATCATCCCATTTCCACTCCGGAATAGCAAGGTTCTGAAGCTCTTCGCCTGGTTTCTGGTGTTCGGCCTTCACTCGTTGATAAGCCATGCAATGCGACACAAACTGTGCCACATCCCGTTTCAAGCCGTGCCACCAAAACGTCGTACGAAGATCCCGATACATCTTAGTGCTACCCGAATGAGAAGTATAACTAGCATAGTAAGCTTCCGTGAGTATCTCTTGTCTGAGGGCCGCGTCATTCGGAACGCACAGTCTTCCCTTTACTCGAAGCATCCTATCCGTGCTTACCGCAAAGTCGGACGCCTTCCCTGCTGAGATAAGGGCATGAATCTTTTGCAGGTATGGGTCGTCCTTCTGAGCGGACTTTACTTTATGTAACAAGTCAGGTTTGAGGTACAGTTGAGCTACTTGCGCCCACTTCTTATATCTTATTTTCAGTATAATACCCAGTGATTCAAGATCTTGGCGCAGCCTATCATCAATAACCAAACTCCCTATAAATACTCGACTCAACGCGTCAGCTACTACGTTTCCCTTACCAGGTGTGTATCTGATCGTGAGATTGAAGTCGCTTAGGAGTTCAAGCCATCGCCACTGCCGAAGATTCAAATCCTTTTGAGTGTACAAATATTTCAAGCTCTTATGGTCCGTATAAATCTCACACGACACGCCATAAAGATAGTGACGCCACAGCTTCAATGCAAACACTACCGGGGCAAGTTCGAGATCATGCATTGGGTAGTTCTGCTCGTGTGGCTTTAGCTGTCTAGAAGCATAAGCTATCACTTTGTCTCGTTGCATCAGGACACATCCCAGACCCTTTCTTGAGGCATCACTATATATTTTAAAGTCGTCTGGTCCGTTCGGCAGAGTGAGAATTGGTGCTGAGACGAGGCGCTGCTTTAACTCCGTAAACGAAGCTTCGCAGTCGTCCGTCCAAGAAAACTTTGTACCCTTCTGTGTCAACTGAGTCAAAGGTAAAGCAATTCTAGCAAAATTTTGTATGAACCTACGGTAGTACCCTGCCAGTCCAAGAAAACTTCGGATATCGCTTGCTGACTCCGGATGTTTCCACTGTGTAATGGCTTCCACCTTCTTCGGATCAACTGAGATACCTTCCGAGGAGATGATATGCCCCAAAAACGAGATACTGTCCAGCCAAAATTCTGATTTGCTTAATTTGGCATACAACTTGTGGTCTCGAAGGATTTGCAGCACCATCCGCAGGTATCCTGCGTGCTCATCCCTAGTCTTCGAGTACACTAAGATGTCATCGATAAACACCACCACAAATTTATCGATGAAGGGTCTAAAGACACAGTTCATCATATCCATGAATGCAGCAGGCGCATTCATCAGTCCAAATGGCATCACCGAAAACTCGTAATGGTCGTAGCGGGTTCGGAAAGCAGTCTTGGGCACGTCTTCTGGCTTAATCTTCAGCTGGTGGTAACCCGAGCGAAGATCAATCTTAGAAAATACTGTTGCCCCTTGTAACTGATCAAACAAGTCGTCTATCCATGGCAGAGGATATTTATTTCTGATTGTGACTTTGTTCAATTCTCTATAGTCAATGCAGAGGCGTAGCGTTCCGTCATTCTTCTTCACAAAGAGCACAGGAGCGCCCCAAGGAGACACGCTCGGGCGGATGAACCCGCGATCAAGTAATTCTTGGAGTTGGCGCTTTAATTCATTCAGCTCTGTAGGAGCCATTCTGTACGGAGGCTTGGAAATCGGCTGTGTATTTGGAAATGTGTCGATAGTGAATTCAATCTCTCGGTCTGGCGGCATACCGGGTAGTTCGCTCAGAAACACATCGGGAAACTCTGCCTCAACGGAAGTAGACTCGACGTTTGCGTAGTCCTACCGTGTGTCCCGAACCGATGCTAGGAATCCCTCGCAGCCTGTGTAGAGCATTCGTCGAGCAGATTTTGCCAAAATCATCATGCAGGCCCTGGTCGCATCGTTCGCTGGACTACTGGTGTAACAGAACACGGTTTCTCCGGTCAGACGGAAAATGACTCGCTTCTCTGCACACTCAATAGTTGCCGCGCATGCGCCTAGCCAGTCCATTCCTAAAATGATATTATAGTCCCGTACATCAAGAACTAAAACATCAAGTGACAGCTTCCTCTCCCCAATACAGATATAACCGCCTAGGCATGCTGAACAGACAGGTATTTTTGTACCGGATGGGGTGCTAACGCTTAAATCTAAATGTAACGGAGTCATTTTCACATTGTTTTCTGTGGCGAAGTTTGTAGAAATAAAGCTATGGGTTGCACCTGAATCAAATAGAATACGAGCAGGTATATTATTGAAAAGCAAAGTACCTGACACGACGGTATCCGAAGCTAGAGCTTCTTCCCGTGTCATGGTATAGACCCGGCCCTGAGCTTGATTACGCCATTGCTGAGGCACCGCTCGATTTGCCTGAGGTGCCGGTGTCTGATTCTGCTGTTGTGGTGGGGAGAGCGGGCAGCTGCTAATTTGATGGGTTGGATCGCCGCAACGGAGGCAAGTCCCAAGCTTGCGGCGACAATCCTTCTCGATATGCCCTGGCTTCCTGCAAAAGTTGCAGGTCTTGTTGGTGTCTCTACGCTGTTTATCGCCATTATTTGGACACTTTGCAGCGTTGTTTCCTCTATCATTGCCTTGGCGTTTGTGATTGGAAGTTTGCACAGCGCCGGCGGCAACGTAAGGATACTGCGGTTCCAGGTAGAGGGCATGGTTTAAGACTTCTCTCATCGTCTGATACTACGGAACGGCTATGTGCCCGTGGATGCCAGGACGTAGCCCTCTTTCGAATCGTCTGGCATGACTCACTACATTCGGTAGATAAGCGGTAGCAAATTTGGCCAGTTTGTTGAATTCTGTCGAATATTGCTTTACCGTCATGCTGCCCTGCCGGAGTTGAACAAATTCGTTTTCCAGTTGACGGCGTATAGGTGGGGGTACAAACTCCTCCTCAAACGTGGCACGAAAAGTTGTCCACGTGATCGTCTCCTCTCCATGGCCAGGTTGAAGAGATCGTCGATGCACGTCCCACCAGTCGTGCGCATTGAGGCGGAGCAGTAATTGGGCACAGGTGACGCGCTTGTCTTCCGGCACTTCTAGGAGAGAAAATGATCATCAAGCTCGGCGAGCCAATCTAGGGCCACGATCGGGTCCTCAGTCCCGTTAAATGGCGTATTGCAGACCTTCTTGAAGTTGCCAAAGGTGAAGGCAGTCACTTCCCTCGTCCTTGGCGCTAGCGGCGTTTCGACTTCAAGCGCTGGCTGCTCCACTGGTGTAGCTGTCGTTGCGGCAGAATGGCTGGAGGCCAGGGTTTGAACAAGCTGCTGCAGGGTATCTACCTGCTTTTGTTGGACTGAGAGCCGGGTCTCTAGGTTGCTCTCGAACTTGGCTTGGCGGGCATCATCCCTCTGTCGTTGCTCCGTGAACATTTGCATCACCTACTGAAGTGAATCTGATCGAGACATGCCCCGTTGGCTCCGAGAGCTTCCTGAAGTTCCGGAACTGCTCTCCTGAGTCCTTGTCTCGCCTGGCGCCAGTGCTGATGGTTACGCTTACGTCGTTTCTTGAAAGTAAGATAAATTACATTAGGATCATAATGTATTATGGACTTATTGCATGAACGTATCTTATTTTGGCCTTAACGAGTTCAGGAGTTCGCACAGGGATTTATCGTTAAGGGAACTTTTCTAGTTCAAGAGTCAAAGGAACTTTGAAGCTGTTCTCTGATACCAACATGTCACGCCCCGATTCCGTGGAATCGATAGTCGTCCCCCGGGCGTGACCGCCGTGCGGGCCTAGGTTGCGCACCGCACAAGGCTAAGTACTTTGTTTTGCATAGCGATCACATATTCAGAGTACGCAGATAATTGAAACACATATTGAAACATGGAAAAGTTCTCTTTTATTGATAATATGAACATCTATTACAAACTCCTTGAACTGAGTCATAAGGATTGTCTCTATGGGCTTACAAAAGTGTTGACACAAAATGAGATAGCAGTCCTGTACATTACATCCTTACTAAACTCAAAATATAAGACCTTGTGTCAGAACGACTGCCTTGCCACGAAGTTGCATGTTTCCTTGGTGGCTAGCTTCTTTAAAATGCTTCTTCAAAATGCTTCTTCAAAAGGTTGGCACGGTCGAGGCGTGCCTACAGCTTGGACTGGATTGGGGGTTTGTCTCCTGCTCCTCGCTCGGCTCTCCTTAACGCGGGGAACCTGTTTCAACGAGGGTCGGTACATCGAAATGTACTGGTGAAGGCAAGCTAACCTAACTATACCAATCAACTAGCGATACCACTCCCTTAGAGAACCATGATGCTATCTAGAGCCCTCTATCTTAATTTTATATATTGTTCCTCTGAAACCCTAGCGCTCGCTATTCGCGCAATGACTAATCATGTTTTCTCTTCTTCATCTTTTAACTCGCGCCACTTGCCACCTCTGACCATAGACCAAATGATTATACTCTATGATAGGATATATAGTTTGCTATAATGATAGTTGCAATCTTGAATTTTGAATTACGTGACTTGTAGTTAGAATTTGATAGTTGAGCATTCACCTAGATTATAATTTTATGGTTATACCTTAGTTTTAAATCATGTAACTTGTACCCCATCTCAATGTAGGTTATATCCTCTTTCCCTTGACGGCCAGTAACTCTTCTATCCCCATGATTGACACATATTCTATGAGCACTATGATTAAGACTTAAGGTGATCCTTACCTATATAATGCAATAGGAGATCCTAATAAGTACCAAAAACCTTTCCTCATATACCCTAATAAGAGTTTATGTTCTATGTACATGTGCAAGGTTATTTTTTTGTAGGATCCTCTTAAGACTGTCACAGTACTAGTTTAATTCTTTTAAGTTGGGTAGTATATCTCACAACCTAGTATCACATAGTCCACTTGACCCATCGAGGCAGTGTAACTGAATAACATTAATTGTATGCTAGCATTAGACGAGAACGTTTATTCAGACGATAGAATTTAGAGGTCCATGACCTATTTGGACGACTAGCGACTCAGACAAGGAGGTTGTATGATAATTGTAGAGATTGTAGAGTCTTTATTATTATTGCATATTTTGTTTTATTTTGTGAACTTGAATTGACTTGTACCTCCTTTCATCATCATCTAGCGTACTTATATTTGTTGTACCCCTTGACTTATGCTGCTATTATAGCCTAGTTTTTGCAAGCTTATTCCTTATCGAGCTTGTTCATGATATATATATTTGTGGGTCGACACACTAATACATTTCAGAATCAGTGTATTACGGTCTGATCAACCATAGTGCGCTTGATTCGTCCTTCGCAATAAAACCTTACGTGGATTGAAATATATAATTGACTAGTAGACACCTGTACTTGCCCTCTAGATATGTCTGAGCGGGTCGTATCGGTTACATAACTGTACTAATATGAGCATACGAATATGGATTTACCAAATAGGATTTCAGTCCACAACTGCCTTGACAATTCCTATTAGATTCCTTGAAATGCCTTGATCCCTATACTTGCATTCTATTACTTCTCCCTTGAACTCTTATTTATTGATCTACGTCTTCCCTTATTTTGAAAAGACGAAATATCTTGCTTGGTATAAGTTTGACATATAGATAGTACTAGATATCCCCATAGGCCAATCATATTGTTTGGTGACTACCTTTTCTAAATGATTAAGGGAACATCATCGACGATATGTTTGGTGTTAAAGACTTTGATGATTCAATAGCATGATTAAATAATTTGGGACATAGTCTTCTTAGATGATAGATGGATAAATTCTAAGTTGGGTAGCAGTGCATTGGCAACTCGAGAGGAATTTCTTTTAGATTGTGATCAAGTAAGATTTGATTGGGAGATTCAAGTCACTTTAATTTTGAGAAATTTTAAAAGAAGGATTTAGATAATAAGGATTTAACGAATTTTAAAATCTTGATATTGCGGACCATATATTTAATTTTTGAGCACATGATTTAAATCTTGAATATTTAAGGATGAATCATCGATTTAAATTTCGAGGATAAATATAGAATTTTAGACTTGAACAATTGGGGAATTAGATTTAAATTTTATAATTTAATGCTTGAATTAAAAGTTCAGTTTTGATTGTTGGGTCATCTATTTGAAATATAAAGGATGTAAATTGAGTTAAATATTTGAAGAGTACAAAATTCTTAAGTTGAGAATAGGAATAAGATTTGATTAGAACTGTTTATTGTTCAAAGTCTAGAGGAGATTATGGTAGTTGGAAATTGTGATATAAATTTTGATGTGGGATGTCATATAGACTTGAGTTAGATTTGGATGTTGATTATTTAAAAATCGAGAAGAGATTACGACAGGTTGAAATTTGATTTAAACAATGGTTATCTTAATTTTGAAGTGATTGCGATAGATTTGAATAGATTTTGTTATTTAAATTTTTGGAAGAGACTGCGATTGACGTACCTTATGTACGAATGTGAAGGATTTAACAAATTATGCCTTATCTTAATTTCGAGGACGAAATTATTTTAAGTTGGGTAGATTGTAAACCCCCTCACCCAAAATTAGGTTTACTTGGCTTATATAGTAGAAATATGGCTAGTTTGAACCCAATTAGAATTAGAACACGGCATTTAATTTAAGTACGAAACAATTATGACACGTAGCGCACCTTACCGTTGCTCGATAATTGGAGCACCTCACTAGACGTTGCCTATCTACGAATTTCACAACATTGACCTAGACGTGCCCACCTACCTTTCTGGCCCTTGTGCAACTCATAATATTGCTTTCTTGTGCTACATTTTAGTCGCACAATAAACGTCGCAGACGTTATTTATTAATTATAAATAAATTCTAACTTTGTACCCCTGTGCGTTCCAATCGAAAATTGAGACACAATCTTGGCCGTTTTGTACAACCAGAATTTTATTAAAATTCTACACTGTCCCCTCTACGCCCTGACACTTGTGCCCCGCCTAAATTTAATCCCCTGTACTCCTAATTAATTCTAGAACATTGTGCGCGTTTCGATTTAATTAATTAAATTCAATTTTTGTCTTTGTACAATTTTCCAATTGTTGGAGGACTTTTATGCAAAAATGAGTTAAGATATCCTCACCATTGGATATTTCATAAAGAAATCTATTTTTCCCTTCATATGGATTTTTCCATAAATTTCTGGATGTGCAACGCGCACATCGCCCCATTTATTTTAAACCCATCCTCGCATTTTAAACCATGTAAATTCTAGCCCAACATCTTCATGTGAGGCCAAGACCCACTCCAAGGATTGTAGTCCAAGGCCCAACCCCAAGGATAGTTGACCAAGTCAAATCAATTATAGGTCACACCAACCCCTTTTTATAAATACTCTTTACATTATTTTTTCTTTTCTATATTTTTCCTAAAACCTAAGAAATAGGCAGCCGACCCCATGTACTCTGCATCTTCTTCTTCTCCCTCAACCGACCCTTCACCCGCCGAGATCTCGCCGGAGCTCCTCCTAGCCTGGCCAACCGACCCTCCTCCCCGTTCTTCTCCATCACACAACCCTTCCCCAGCCTTCTCCGCCGCCTGAAGCCTCCACCTCGTCGACAACTCCTCCCTGCTCGACTCGACCCGCCGGAGTCGAGCAGCAGCCGCCTGACCCGTGCGCCGACCTACTCGCCAGGTTTCTTGCAACCGAGCTGCACCAACGCCGAGATTCCGACGCGTCTCGACGCAGCAGCGTACACGCGTAAAGATTTTGTTGGAGAGGCCGACCACGGCAACCCTTCCCACGGCACCCTTATCTCCGCATGGTCCCACCGTACGGTCCCAGCATGGCCCTCTCCGATCGTTACTGTGGTCGCACGAGGTCCCGAGTGCCACAACGAGTTCCACTCCGAGCAGAAACGACCACCTCTATTCGCCCGACATCTCTGCGCCGTCGTCAAGAAGATACCCTTGTAGCCTCCGCTAGTCTAGCCTTTACCTGAAGAGCCGAGCTAGTCCAATGTCGGAGTGCAGAGTCTATATATACTACAGTCGAGACTCAAGATGCTGTTGCCACCCTTTTCGTTTGACAATAAGAAGAAGGAATATCAAACACAAATAAAGATGCAAACAAAGGAGATGATGGCCATTCACGTGCTAATACACAAAAGCTTGGAAAATTTAGTATAGCCCCAATCAATTGACTTATGGATGACCCTTGAGACATAACTTGGTAACCACGCCCAGCAAATTGGACCAACTCTCCAAGGTTATGGGTATCCTAATTATCATCCTCGTCATCACCAGCATTCCAGTCGCCATCCTCGTCATCATCATCATCATCGCAGCGTCGTCATCTCATCGTCGTCAACCTCTCTTCGTCGACGTCCAGCCGATCCCGTGCACGTACACCGAGGTTCGAATCTGCCCCCATCTTCTTATTTTGTATGTGTGCTTGAGTATATGTTATTAGGACATTAGTTTTTCTGTACTACAGTAGCAGATAGCAGACCTTGAGTCGGTAAACCCAACTCGCGTTCGTGCACGTACACGTACACGTATGCAAAAATTATTCAATCTAGTATAAATATAATTGGGTTAGTCATTAGCATATATTTTTGTGGTATATATATTTATGTACATATTTAATATATATATATATAGTTATGTAAATAAATTATTGGTTACCTTATTATATAATTATATTGATATATATGTAATGCCTAATTAAGTAAATACTAATTTATAATTGTGACCATATACGTATGTATTATACGACCTTAGGATGCCGTGGACTGCCTCGTATTTGCCCTTGACCCCGTTGACCCTAGGAACAATATTGGAGTCTGCCTTGTGTACACCGACGCACTGGCGGGATCGTGTTAGTTGACTGACTTAATGTGTACAGTACTTAAAGACCCGACACCCGCGTAATTCAACGCGTAATTGTCACGACCCGCACCCGGTTTAGGGCACGAGTGCGTGGGTACGTCCAGCCTACGCCGCAGCATCGGCGGTAGAACGCTGTCTAGGTCAAGTACTATCTAAATAATCTCACACTAGTATCCAACTCCATAAGGAGATTCGGATAATACTATAAAAATATTCACAACATACTAAATCACAACTACAGCACGATAGGAATTTGAAGAAATAAAAGAATACAACACTAGTCTAAAGACAACATAATCATACCTGCAATCATTATCTTCCAATCCCCAAGTGTGTCGGAACCAGTCTACTAAGGTCACAGTCTGGAAAAATATTTTCCAGTCAGGAAGGAGCAAAGTACATCTCTAAATAGCAGTTCTATATAAATGACATAAACTATGTAGCAGTTCTAGATGGAAATATACCAGATGCATGTATAGGTACGAGAATGTACAAGAAAAGAAATATACTGGAAATACTGTAAGTAAATGCAGGAAGAAAAATAATATGTCAATGAGCAAGAAACCTATGACTAAGTGTGTGAGTACTAGCTTTAATATGTGATCGGCTTGGGAACTTGATCAGGCTGGTTACATGTGATTAGCTATGGTTCATATAGAGTCAGGCTAACCGTTGGTTAGCTATGGTGCATGTAGAGATCAGGCTAATCACACGTAACAGCTATGGTTCATATAAATGGTCAGGCCGCACCCGACGTGAGATGTGGGGTGAGCTATGGTGCATATAAAGTTGGGTATGATCACATATCTACACTAAAGTACTCCCCAAACCCCCGACTGGTATAGGAGATCCAATCATGGTACGCTATGGCACAGGATTCCCTAGGAAGGTAGCAAATCTCCCCGGGAATCAGTGTCTGTACATGCACAAGATAACAAGGAAAACAAGTCTTGTACAAGCTACACCATGAATAAGGAATAATATCTCATGACGAGATCCGTGTATACCAATCCGTGTAACCAACGTGTCAAGAACATGTATATTTACACTAGATACAGTGAACATAGGAGATATCATAAATTAGAAACTAATCAGAGAATGTACTCGCCTTGGGTCCTTAGCTGGTAAAACCAATGTCCTGTCCCAGAGTACCGTCTGGAGGAACCAACAGTCCTAAAAATATATCAAATACAACATTTGCATCAGGTGCTACACTAACACAACACAAAACATCGAACTCAGGGCCGTGCCAGGTATGGCTCTAGTCAACTAGGGTCATCTAGTAGGGCTACGTATATAATACACATTACACTTACAATATTTATACATGCACCAACTTAAATGTATTTATAATATATATATATATATTTTAAAAATATATTTTAGCATAGGTATGAGTATACATATATAATGTTCAACTAGTATAAATCAACGCGTAATTCAACGCGTAATTGACCGTGTTAGATGATTAGTGCCACCCCTAGTGTACCCGAGCCCAGTATAAATATTGTTGTGTGTGTGCTAGTGTAATGACTAATGAATTTTATTGTATGATGTTATATGTACATAGGATTCTGCGCGACTTTTGGAGTAGGTTATTGGTACATCGCAGCTTCCTTACCAGGCAAGTATACCTTGCCATTGTACTGTTATTTTTATTCCATGTGTTGCATGCATCTTTATTTTTTGTCTTTTCATATATTTTAACTGTTATATAAAAATGCGCGCGACGGTGTCGTCGCGGTATATTTTTATTTACGTATTTGCATTGACCTTGTTAATGAGACTACCCCATCATCATGTAGCATCTTTAGGTTCATTGGCCGTGACACAGTTGTTACACGAGTTGTGAGTCTCATGTAGATCACGGACTTGCGTGCAGGTTGGCCTCCTGTACGTGTGGGCCGTGCATTAGGAATAACTGTTGTTAGAAACTTTGCATGCTAGAAGACTTAGCAGTTATTAGAGGTCTATGGACGTAGCCTATTGTAGTACGGTGGTCCCATCCTTGTCCTTGTTTGGTTGCAGGATTGGGCTAGGGTACTAAGGATAAGCTATGGACCAAATCGTGTCATGGATGTGACATGCTTAGAGCATGGGGTGGAGAGAACAACAAGTATCACATTTGGGCTCCTTTGTACTTTCCTTGTGTAACCCGTACGCTCCGCCGGAGATGCGCGGTCATGATGACACCTATACTACTTGGCGGGCCTCCGCCGTTCAAAAGACGACGTGTCTTTGTAGGCCCCTAGATCTCCAAGAGAACTATGCCAATCCTATTTATGGCCAGATAGCCCACTTGTTAGAAAGTTGTTCTCAAATTGCATTCACATAGATAGTTAGGCGACCCCAATGGATGTTTATTTTCAGTACTTTATTGGCATGTGTTTAAGTATCTTATTATGTCCCTCTGAGGACCTGGTCCGCTGCCAGGTGTACCTGTTTCTTGAGTATTTGCAGGAGCGTAGATTTGGATGGTTATAGATGCTTCGTGGATGTCTTCTCTTCGAGCCGTGATTGATAGCTGGTACTTATATTGTTTGAGTGAGTTGTACTTATATTGTATTTACTTTTCCCATTTGAGTTGGTAGTGGATTTGTTTCCATACAACTATCATCCTTAGATACTTCTTATTGAGATCTAGTTTCATAGATACTGTTTATTTATCTCTATATGATTTTGGTGGATGAGATTTAGATTTTACCCTGTAACTTGTATTACAGTTATACCACTTGTGGATTTAATATTCATATTACAGCGTACGTGTGGATTTGGTTTCCATATATTGGAGTTACCATATCCATGCGGCTGGCATGCTTACGTGTCCTAGTCCTACGTATTTTGGGACTGGGGCATGACAAAACGTACTGGTGAAGGCAAGCTAACCCAACTATACCAATCAACATGTTGTTTTAATGAAGCATGCATATTTTGTGGGTTTCTATCTTGCCTTAGTTCATTTTACAGCAAGAAATAGATATAGGAATCACTGAAATAACCTGCCACCATTCGGTGACATTTACCTGCCCGTCTGAACCACCTGCATAATATTTACCTTGCCTTCCCTGCCAAGAAGACACAAGTTAGTAGCAACAGGTTTAAATATACAAGGGGGATTACTGGCACGTTGCCATAATGGACGGGCTAGTCTCAGTACGGAGTGCCGTGCGACGCATAGATCAGGACGTCCCAAGGCATTCCGTCCTATAGCAGGCGACTATCATGAGTTCTGTCCGGATCGGATCGGTGCCGGTGCCCCAGCGACCGTCAGTAGGAACAAGACCTTGTGCACAAGTTGTCCGTGATCAACGCAGTACACTAAGTTAGCAATCGAGGCAAATCAGGGCATATCAGGAGCAGGGCAGTACAGGGCAAGATTTACTTTTGCATAGCCTATCTGTTCAGTTTATGGCATTTGAGAAGAGTTCTTTACATAGCACAAATTTAAGAAGAAATATGTATTCTAACTTGTAATTATGCATATGATGAACAATTCAAACGAGCAAGCATGTAAGTAAGTAACCGTTCACAAGTTTCATTGACAAGCAAGTTGACCCAAGTCTATTCCCTTATTATCTTGATATCTTTTAGTTATTTACTTGGTATCGTTTGATCGGGGCAAAGCACGAACACAAGATTTAGATGTGAAGACTAGCAAGAAGGGCTAGCTAATCAGGTTGGTAGCCACTCACTTTAGTAGTTGGAAGGAAAAAGGAAAGAAGTGCTTTAGGAGTCCGCTCGAGCGACGCCTACTGCCGGATCACCTGTATTGACACGAATAGCTGATTAGTACTTCTTCCTCTCTTTCTGTTATCGGAATTGAAGTGCAGTCCTAAGAACGAAAGCAATGAAATCCATCGAAACCGTTCAAGAAAACCCAAGCAAATCCGAAAACTAACTCAAGGCACGAAAGCAACAAGCGACAGCAAAAACTAGGCAACAAAGAATGCAGCGGAGAGGTCCCTCCTGACTCTGCCGCTAAGTCGATCCCGGGGGCACGGTCCACTGAATATGGGAATCGATTCCGAAGAGACAAATCCATAACGAGGATGAGTTCTTGATTCAATCTATCCCGATCGAACGATACCGTCTTGTATTTCTTAGCCGCGCTCCCCGAATAGGGGGAACGGGGCACCACACATAGTACCTAGATAAGAGGTAAAAACTACATCAATAAACTATCATGTGGCAAACAGGGATAGGACACATGTCTAAACATATGCCCTGACTCAGCTATAATTTACAGGGACACAACGCTAGAGGGTTGACCAAGGTTGACTAACGGTATGCTACATCTAATCCAATTAATCATAATATAAGATCCTCAGATAATTCCTCAATCCTACTACTCACCACAATGTTCAACAGTTCAAGTATGTTCATTCCTCAGATTTTACCCTGGTCTTCATAGACGTTATCACGCATATTTTAAATATCATCCTCGAATAAGTTATTAATTATTTATTAAACCCTCAATTATACAATCGTTACCATTTTACCACAACACTTACTCCTCGATTAAACTCCTCATTAATTATCAGTCCTCAATCACTGATTAATGGTTTGATATTACACACCAATTCACAATAAATCATCTGCTCCTCAATGATAATCAATGTTTTAATATCACACTATCATTTCATAATAATTAATTTTGCTCATCACAATAATCAGTGTTTTAGTATCGCAACATTATTTTACCACCATTTAATGCGTACATCACATCAAGCCCTAACTCAATGCATTAAACCATTAACCCCACGTATTAAGATGCAATAAACCTTAAAACTCATGCATTCAAAATCTTACAATCTCAATGTATAGTAAGCTCTTAAACCCTAACCCTAATGACCAAGTTATTTGTAAACCCTAACAACAAACAAAACTACACAAGGGGAGGGGTGAGAGTTTACCTTGGCGGCGTATGGTGGTTGCTGGCCGGAATGAGGCTCAGTGCGGGATGGAGGTACTCGGTCAAGGTGGTGGAGCTCGTCGGAGTGGGGGGAGGTTGGTTGGCAGCTGTAGATGATGATGATGATGGTGATCGAAGGGGGAGGAGGTGATGGAGGAGATGAGCGGATGGCCGGCTCGTGGAAGTGCGGGTGGCCGGGATGGGGATATGATGGTTGTGTGGTGCTGTCGGCTGGCCGAAGTAGGGGAGGCCGGTCAGGGGAGTCGACAGTGAGGGGGTGCAGAGGTGCCATGGGGGTGTCGAAGTTGGTTGGTCGGTTGGTCGAGTGGTCGGCTATGACAGATGGTGGAGAGGGAGTGGGGAGCAGCTGTGAGTGCTGCGGGCTCGACCGCCGGAGCATGGAGGAGCAGCAGCTCGGGGCGGTCACGGGGTGGAGCAGTGGAGGCCTCGGGGAAGAGCAACTGGAGGTCGAGGGGGTGCTCGGCCGGTGGGTATCGAAGCCGCGGGGAGTGGGGATCTCAGCTCGGGGTGGAGCTACTCGACCGCCGATGAAGGGTGGTGGTGTCGCACGTGGAGGTGAGGGCAATATCGACTGTTGAAGGAGACCGGAGGGTGGAGCTGCCCGCCGGAGAATGGCCGTGATCCCGGCCGGAGAAGGGGGTCCTCCTAGTAAGGAGAAGGAAGGAAGAAGGAGAAGAAGAAATGAAGAAGAAGAAGAGAAGAAGAATTTCATTCGGCTGGTGGAGTATGGAGGGAGGAGAGAGAGAGGGGTGGGGTTTCCCAAATGTGGGGTTTAGGGCCGGCCTTGGGGGAAGAGTAGGGATGGAAACATTAAATAGGGGAGGTGATGTGGGGATGTGTGGTGATGATTGACCCAATCCAAATGGGTGGTGAGGATTACTCATAAAGGAAAATAGTTTCTTCATGCAAATGAGAGGGAGGAGGGATGTTGACTTGGTCAAAGGAGAGGGGCCTTCTCCATTTGGCCTAGACCAATGAGGTTAGGACACCTATTTCACTAAATTGTAACTTAGCCCCTTAAATTCGGGAAATTACATGAACACATAAAATGAAGCTAAAATTGTGGAGAAAAAATGCGAACGATGATTTGCATGGCGAGGGGGTGTTGGGGGTTTGGCACGGGTTTAATTTAATGGGCATTGGGATTAATTAAGGATTTAAATAGGATTAGGAAAAATGGGTATCCCCGATTTAAATAGAAATGATGTGTCCCGCGATTTTAAATTAAATGGGAGCACTTGGGATCAAAATTCGGAAATGACCCAAAGGTCAAAAATGGTGGGGGCTTGGAGTCAGTCTTGGACCCTTTAGTTGGTCCGGCTCAACGGGTTAAGTTGGTATCTCAAAATTTAGGGTAACGACACAGGTGTCCGACACAAAATTAAATATGGGTTACGATTTTCGGAAAGTTGCACAATTAATTTAGAGTACAACAAAACTGATTTTTATGAAGACGGAAAAGTCCAGTGCCTAATTTGGCGAGTCAAGTCAAAAGTACAAAAGCCCGATAGAATTTATGGGCTGATATTGGGCTCCGATTAATTTAGGAATGATAGGGCAATCCAAGGGTTTTAATTTAAATGAATTAAATACCAGATAAAATTATCTCCACTCTAAACCTCGACATCTGCTACCAAAACCAAAATTTTCCAAATCCACCCTAACTATCTATAGAATAAATCGAGGGGGTTTACATTCTTTCCAACTTAAAAAAATTTCGTCCCCTAAATTAAAAGTAAAGCACGATAATATCTATCAGAATTTTAAAACAACTAGTAATCAAATGCCGTACGTAAATTCGTACTTTGCTCCTCAAATAAGTACGGGAATCGCTGCCGAATAGAATCCTCGCGTTCCACGTAGATTCGCCTGGTGAATGGTGCTTCCATGCCACTCTGACCAGTCGAATCGTCTGCCCTCTCGAAGTCTTCTCGCTGCGATCGAGGATCTCAACTAGCTGCTCTACGTAAGACAGTCTGGGCCCGACTGTAATCTCCGAATGATCAAACACGTGGCTAGGGTCTGCGACATATCTCCTCAGCTGCGATACGTTAAATACGTCATGTACTCCCTCTAATGATGGAGGTAATGCAAGACGGTAAGCCACTTCGCCAACTCGTTCCAAAATGTCAAAAGGTCCGATGTACCTCGGACTCAGCTTGCCTCTGCCTCCGAATCTGATGGTACCACGAGTAGGCGATATACGTGGTCGCCCTCCTTGAACTCCAATGGTCTGTGGTGCACATCTGTCCAGTATTTCTGTCTGTCCTATGCTGCACGCAGGTGGCTCTGAATCTGCTTGACCTTCTCTACTGTCTGTGTCACCAACTCTGGACCAAGTATCTGACGCTCTCCCATGTCACTCCAACAAACTGGCGACCTATATTTCCTGTCGTACAGTGCCTCATAAGGTGCCATCTGTATGCTGGCCTGGTAACTGTTATTGTAGAAGAATTCCACCAAGTGTAGGTGGTCCTCCCAAGATCCTCCAAAATTATTCATGTACGCTCTCAACATATCCTCTAATATCTGTATCGTGCGCTCTGACTGTCCATCAGTCTATGGATGATACGCAGTGCTGAACTTGAGACGAGTTCCTAGGCTTTCCTACATACTCCGCCAAAAATGTGACGTGAATCTGGAATCACGATCCGATACGATGCTGACAGGCACTCCATGTAATCGTACTATCTGCCTCATATACATGTCAGCTAATATCTCCGTGGATTGCCCAACTCTGAAGGACAAGAAAATGTGCAGACTTGGTGAGTCTGTCTACGACAACCCATAATGCATCCTTCCCGCTAGGGCTTCGCGGGAATCCTGTGACGAAGTCCATGGTAATGTGTTCCCACTTCCACTCGAGAATGGGAAGTGGCTGCAATAATCCTGCAGCCCTCTGATGTTTAGCCTTGACTTGCTGCCAAACTAAATATTTTGCCACGAATCTTGCAATTTCTTTCTTCATCCCATGCCACCAATAATCTTGCCTCGCATCTCGGTACATCTTCGTACCCCCGGGATGAAATAGAATAATCGAGCTATGAACCTCGGTCATCAACTCTTGGCGTAGCTTGCCACTCGGAACGTATAGGCGATCTCCACACCTCAATGTTCTGTCTTCATGAATCTTGAATCCCGTTTGCATGTCGGCCTCTGTCCTTTCTCACAGTCGTCTAAATCTCGTGTCCGTAGGCAATGCTGCCTTGATCCTCTCAACCAAAGTAGACTGAACCTCAAGACTGGCCATCTGTCCATCCATGCCTGGCAATACAATCTCAATCTTGAGCTCCTGAAAGTCCTCTAACAACTGGCGATGAGTCATAAACTACATTCGTCTTGCCATAGTGGTTCTGCAACTCGGTATTATAATCTGTCATAAATTCTAGCCAATGCCTTTGTCTCATGTTGAGTTCCTTCTGCGTGTAGGCATTCTTCAGACTTTCTGTGTTTTGTATAAATCTCAACATCTACTCTACATAAAGGTAGTGTCACCATCGCTTTAGTGCAAATATCACTACAGCTAGCCCTAGATCGTGTGTCTGATAGTTCTTCTCAAGAACTCTCAGCTGTCCTGATGTGTAGACTATCAATTCTATCTGAACATAACTCATATTTACTGAGCTTGGCTTACAGCCTCTCATTTCTCAGCATCTCCAACATAATCTTGAGATGTCTCTCGTGCTTCTCCTGGTTCTCGGAATATATCAAGACGTCGATGAACACCACCACGAACTTATCCAAGTACTGGTGGAAAACCTTGTTCCTCAAGCTCATAAATACTGCTGGCACGTTGGTCAAACGAAACGGTCATGACTAGAAACTCATAGAGCACATACTTCGTCCGAAGCGCCATCTTCGAAATGTCTTCTCTCCGTACCTTGATCTGATGATAGCCTGATCTGAGATCGATCTTCGAGAATACATATGCGCCACTTAGCTGATTCAACTGTACTGTCCCGTCTTTCTTCAGCATAATTAAGATAGTTTTTCCCCCATGGAGAAATACTAGCCCGACTGAAACTCTTGTCCAAGTGATCCTCTACTATGGACCTTCAACTCAACCAACTCTTTCGGTGCTAGTCTGAAGACGGGAAAATAATTGACTCCGCTCTTGGAGTCAACTCTATAGCAAATTCTATCTCTCTGTCAGGTGGCAGGCCGAAAAGATTATCTAGAATCACACCCTCAAACTCTGATATAACATGGTGGTACACTGGTTCACCTCCTGCATTATATACCCCTAAGGTAGATGGGCACCATACTCCTGGGCTTTCTGAACTCAACTCAGGGTAACCTGGTGGCCTAAAAATATAATGCAACTACGTCGACAATCTAGTATCGTGTGGTATTGGCTCAACTAATTCATGTCTAGGACAATGTCATCTTCTAGACTTAACCTCAAAATAAATCCTCCTGTTCTGTTTACCACACCAATCCTTTTAAAAGAAAATTTTCTCCCCTGCCTAAAGTATAATTTCTCTTCTCCTCAAAATTTCCCTAAAATTTTATTCCTCGAATTTCTTCTTTTTGTTATTCATCTCTCCAAGTCACATAGTACAATTATAATAATGATGTCACCCAAGCACATGCTAAAATATCTGGTATTAGATCATCATCTTCCAAGTGAGAGCTTGAAATTTTATCTCCTCTAGTCCATAATGTCATTCATGGTATTGCTATCATATACAACCACTAGTTTCTATCATCAGGCTATGCATTTCCCTAAATTATTCTAGGTCATGATCAACAATCCTTCTAGCTCTTAGTACTTCCAAGATCACTGCTACCTCAAGCACGGGTAGGGTATTACTGGGTCCAACTCTCTTGCCAACCTTCCACACTAGTTCTAGAATCTAAAGAACCCATCAATCTATCCTGATAAGGTAACAATCTTCTCCGAGAAAGGTATACGAATTCTGTCTCCTGTCGTCTGGTCTTCGATCTTCTTCTGGAGGGAAGTCATCAGTCACAAACATTCGTCTCCCCGAACAATAGGGGACGAGAAACAAGGATAGCGATATTGACGAAGATTGAACGAATGCAAAGTGGAAGTCCAAGGGCGATAATCACATACAAAGAGTTTTAAAATCGATTATGGATTGAGATCCTATTCAACAATCATAATATCTTTTCCAAATTTGCAGGCTCGCTTGGCACAGTCAGGTGACCAAGACGATTTAAATCGAACCTGCATGGGCCACCACAAAAACATGTCATACCCCAGTCCCAAAATACGTAGGACCAGGAATACGTGACACGCCAGCTACGCATTCGAGCAGACTCTGGTCTGACTCGAATACGTATAAGTTATAATATAAAGGGCACTATCTAGATATTCCATAAATGTAAACCTCTATGTCTCAATCCACAATGTACAACAGTATACAAGAAAGAGCTATATGTGCTAGAGTCGGCCGCCCAATAACACACTAACTCGAATAGACTCGAGAAGAAGTATGAGTCTATAAAAACTAGGCTACAACAACAGATGAAATAAACAATGTAAAATAACCATAATACCGGTAGATATAATATGAGTACCTGGTACCATGCCCGCAAGACCTGCAACTCCAATAGCAACTCCAAATGTTCCGTAATCATCTATGCTGCAAAACTGGCAGGGAACCAGGTCCTCAGAGGGACGTAACAAGGTACAGAAATACAACATGCCAAGTAAACAGAAAGTACAAGTACACGACAAGGTACTCTATCATAACCAAACTAGTGTGACACAGTTTAAAGACAATGTTCGACGCGTGGGCTTTCTAAAATAAAACCGTAGCTCCGGACACGGAAACACACGGCACGTACCGCAGCTCCGGGCAAGGAGTCACACAGGTGAAACAGCTACACTAGATACAGGATCACCACAGAAACAATACATATATATATATATATATAAGCGCGTGCATTAACTAAACCCTCAATTATACAATCGTTACCATTTCACCACAACACTTACTCCTCGATTAAACTCCTCATTAATTATCAGTCCTCAATCACTGATTAATGGTTTGATATTACACACTAATTCACAATAAATCATCTGCTCCTTAATGATAATCAATGTTTTAATATCACACTATCATTTCATAATAATTAATTCTGCTCATCATAATAATCAGTGTTTTAGTATCACAATATTATTTTACCACCATTTAATGCGTACATCACATCAAGCCCTAACTCAATGCATTAAACCATTAACCGCACGTATTAAGATGCAATAAACCTTAAAACTCATGCATTCAAAATCTTACAATCTTAATGTATAGTAAGCTCTTAAACCCTAACCCTAACGACCAAGTTATTTGTAAACCCTAATAACAAACAAAACTACACAAGGGGAGGGGTGAGAGTTTACCTTGGCGGCGTATGGTGGTTGCTGGTCGAAATGAGGCTCAGTGCGGGATGGAGGTGCTCGATCAAGGTGGTGGAGCTCGTCGGAGTGGGGGGGAGGTTGGTTGGCAGCTGTAGATGATGATGATGATGGTGATCGAAGGGGGAGGAGGTGATGGAGGAGATGAGCGTATGGCCGGCTCGTGGAAGTGCGGGTGACCGGGATGGGGATATGATGGTTGCGTGGTGTTGTCGGCTGGCCGAAGTAGGGGAGGCCGGTCGGGGGAGTCGACAGTGAGGGGGTGCAGAGGTGTCGTGGGGGTGTCGAAGTTGGTTGGCCGGTTGGTCGAGTGGTCGACTATGACAGATGGTGGAGAGGGAGTGGGGAACAGCTGTAAGTGATGCGGGCTCGACCGTCGGAGCATGGAGGAGCAGCAGCTCGGGGCTGTCACGGGGTGGAGCAGTGGAGGCCGCGGGAAAGAGCAACTGGAGGTCGAGGGGGTGCTCGGTCGGTGGGTATCGAAGCCGCGGGGAGTGGGGATCTCAGCTCGGGGTGGATCTACTCGACCGCCGGTGAAGGGTGGTGGTGACACACGTGGAGGTGAGGGCAGTGTCGACTGCTGAAGAAGACAGGAGGATGGAGCTGCCCGCCGGAGAATGGCCATGATCCCGGCCGGAGAAGGGGGTCCTCCTAGTAAGGAGAAGGAAGGAAGAAGGAGAAGAAGAAATGAAGAAGAAGAAGAAGAAGAAGAAGAAGAAGAGAAGAAGAACTTCATTCGGCTGGTGGAGTATGGAGGGAGGAGAGAGAGGGGGTGGGGTTTCCCAAATGTGGGGTTTAGGGCCGGCCTTGGGGGAAGAGTAATGATGGAAACATTAAATAGGGGAGGTGATGTGGGGATGTGTGGTGATGATTGACCTAATCCAAATGGGTGGTGAGGATTACTCATGAAGGAAAATAGTTTCTTCATGCAAATGAGAGGGAGGAGGGATGTTGACTTGGTCAAAGGAGAGGGGGCTTCTCCATTGGGCCTAGACCAATGAGGTTAGGACACCTATTTCACTAAATTGCAACTTAGCCCATTAAATTCGGAAAATTGCATGAACACATAAAATAACGCTAAAATTGTGGAGAAAAAATGCGGACGATGATTTGCATGGCGAGGGGGTGTTGGGGGTTTGGCACGGGTTTAATTTAATGGGCATTGGGATTAATTAAGGATTTAAATAGGATTAGAAAAAATGGGTATCCCCGATTTAAATAGAAATAATGTGTCCCGCGATTTTAAATTAAATGGGGGCACTTGGGGTCAAAATTCGGAAATGATGCAAAGGTCAAAAATGGTGGGGGCTTGGAGTCAGTCTTGGACCCTTTAGTTGGTCCGGCTCAACGGGTTAAGTTGGTATCTCAAAATTTAGGGTAACGACATAGGTGTCCGACACAGAATTAAATATGGGTTACAATTTTCGAAAAGTTGCGCAATTAATTTAGAGCACAACAAAACTGATTTTTATGAAGACGGAAAAGTCCAGTGCCTAATTTGGCGAGTCAAGTCAAAAGTACAAAAGCCCGATGGAATTTATGGGCTGATATTGGGCTCCGATTAATTTAGGAATGATAGGGCGCGCCAAGGGTTTTAATTTAAATGAATTAAATACCAGATAAAATTATCTCCACTCTAAACCTCGACATCTGCTACCAAAACCAAAATTTTCCAAATCTACCCTAACTATCTATAGAATAAATCTAGAGGGTTTACAGCTCAAGCTCTTGAGGTATCACGCTCGGATGGGTCAAAGCGATCGTTCCGCGGGAGCGTTGGCGCGATGATTCTCGCCTAGCGGAAACAGCCAATTTGCCTGCGGGAGATCGGGACGTGACAATAATTTGGTCCTACCCTGAAAATTCTACCTGTCACGACCCGCACCCGAAAAATCGGGCATGAGTCGTGGGTACGTCCAGCCTATGCCGCAGTATCGGCGGTAGAACGCTGTCTAGGTCAAGTACTATCTATAAAATCTCACGCTAGTATCCAACTCCATAAGGAGACTCGGATAACACTATAAAAATTTTAACAACATACTCAATCACAACTTACAGCACGATAGGAATTTGAAGAATAAAGAATACAACACAAGCCTAACAACAAAAGAATCATACCTGCAATCAGTAACATCCAATCCTCAAGTGTCAGAAACAAGTCCACTAAGGTCACAGTCTGGAAAAATATTTTCCAGTCAGGAAGGAGCAAAGTATATCTCTAAATAGCAGTTCTATATAAATGACATAAACTATGTAGCAGTTCTAGATGAAAATATACCAGATGCATGTATAGGTACGAGAAATGTACAATGAAAGAAATACTAGAATACTGTAAGTAACTGCAGGAAAAGAAACAATATGTCCATGAGCAAGAAACCTATGACTAAGTGTGTGAGTACTAGCTTTAACATGTGATCGGCTTGGGAACTTGATCAGGCTGGTTACATGTGATTAGCTATGGTTCATATAAAGTCAGGCTAACCATTGGTTAGCTATGATGCATGTAGAGGTCAGGCTAATCACATGTAACAGCTATGGAGCATGAAAATGGTCAGGCCGCACCCGACGTGAGATGTGGGGTGAGCTATGGTACATATAAAGTTGGGTATGATCACATATCTACACTAAAGTACTCCCCAAACCCCCGACTGGTATAGTAGATCCAATCATGGTACGTTATGGGACGGGATTCCCTAAGAAGGTAGCAAATCTCCCTGGGAATCAGTGTCTGTACATGCACAAGATAACAAGGAAAACAAGTCTTGTACAAGCTACACCATGAATAAGGAATAACATCTCATGACGAGATCCGTGTATACCAATCCGTGTAACCAATGTGTCAAGAACATGGATATTTACACTAGATACAGTGAACATAGGAGATATCATAAATTAGAAACTAATCAGAGAATGTACTCGCCTTGGGTCCTTAGCTGGTAATGTCAATGTCCTGTCCCAGAGTATCGTCTGGAGGAACCAACGGTCCTAAAAATATGTCAAATACAACATTTGCATCAGGCGCTACACTAACACATCACAATACATGAACTCAGGGGCTCTGCCAGGTATGGCACTAGTCACTAGGGTCATCTAGTAGGGATACGTATATAATACACTTACACTTAAAGTATATACCAACAAAACGTATATAATATATATATATAAGTGTCTCTTAGTAATTGTACAAAATACGTATTTGTGTATATACACTAATAGACGTATACAAATATATTTTATACCAAAATACATATTTGTATATATATATATATATCAATCAAATATTTTTATATATATATTAACAATCAAGGAATGAACATAATGCCACACTTCTCAAGGTGATCCCAATTGAAGTAGCAGTTAGTTCCAGTGGGTCCGGAGCAGTCCAATTAGCTAGAAACCATATAAAGAAGTCCAAAATTGAAGTTCGGCACGAAGATCAAGACGAAGATACCGGTCCACAACAGACAGAGAAAATATACATAACTAGCTAGGTTCAATAATAATCAATTTATGTTAGGAGAAAAGGTTGGTTTAGTTAGACTCAAATACATATATTTCAATGACCTATTTAATCAATGCCCAATATTAGAAATATACTTATAGTTTTATTTATAATTTAATTTAAAAGTATTTATATAAAAATCTAATGAATTGTGTAAAATAATTAACAACATGAAAAGCCAAAGCATTAAAGTCTAACAGAACTACTTATTTTGGAACCCACTTTAGAAATATATATTTAAGGACCATCAATTTTATTATTATTATTTAAACAAGTCAAAAATTCCTTATCTCTATCAAAATTTACGGTTGATTTCTTATACTTATATCAATGTTAGCTCAAGCCACATTAGGTCTAAAGACTAAGTTAAAACTCTACACCCAAAACAAAACATATACTGAAAGAGAGAGAGAGAGACTCACAATTACTTCCTACATGGGCTGATCAGGGTGAACGCCATCCGAATCTACACTTGACCTTGTCTCCATATGTATCCGAGTCAGTTCCCCATTGACAGTCCTCTCCTTAAAAGCATCGAATTCCTTCAAAGAAGCTATAACCTTATATAGTCGGCAGGTCTAACAATTTGCCATACTTCCACAATTTCACATTCTGTGGACCCATGATTAATAAACCACTGAGATCCTTCCTGGACATTTTCAATCGTAAAGACATCTAACGATTCTGAAGGTATAATATCGTGTTCCATTTCTGTCCCATAATAATTTACAGGAAGTACTCCTAACATGCACACCAGAGCAGCTATGGAGAAGATGCGAATGCTGAAAATTTGTATTCTGAGGAAGACAACGGCATCTAGGCCTGCAACAGACAGGATCTCTTCTTCACTAGGTCCCCAAGCCTTTAGAATCCAACCAGGAGAAGGAACAAATCTCTCAAAACTAAAAGCACAGTTCTGTTCACCATAATCATGCACAAGCCTCCTTCCAAGTACACATTAAGATTTGACGGCTGCTTTCTCAATATTGAATACAGTGAGAAGAACAAGATGCAAATGCCGATATCTACGCTGGCAGAAGCCAGAAGAGCTCTATGCGATCTCTGCATTGGTCATTAATCCAGTTCACAACGGGATGAGTTGATCGATGGAGTTGACCGGTGCGATCTGCGTCAAGAACCAGCAAGAATCGATGAAGCAACGGCCGCCGGAATCTGGAGGAGTTCGCAGGAAGTCGGGGCTGGGCCGCCGGGTCGACGAGCCGGAGATGCTGTCAGCAGCAGCCGGCGCACAGGCGGGCTGCCGGAGGGATCTCGAACGGGGATGGCGAGCCGGCTGGGAAGTCGCAGAGGGAGATGGGGAGGAGTTGAGTAGCACAGGTGGAGGGGCTGCAGCGGCCGGGGGCTCGGCTTGGCTGATCCGCCGGAGGACCGTCGGGCATAGGGAGTCGCCGGCTGGGTGCACAGGGAATGGTCGGCCGGCCAGTGCACAGGAAGTTGGCTGATGGGGGGAAACTCGGTGAACAGTGTCCCCCCCTTCCTCTCTTTTAAATTCAAATTTCCAAAATCAATGAAGAGAGGAAGAAGAAGAAGAAGAAAATGAAGGAGAAGAAAAAAAAGAAGAAAAGAGAAGGAGGAGGGAAGAAAATTTACATACGTTGGGTTGAGGGGAGATTGGGGCTTGTGAGGTGGGGGAAAACCTAGGTTGTCTAGGGATTAGGGTTGGTGTAGACATGATATTATATAGGGAGAGATGGTGTTGGAATGAAGGGTTGGGATTGCATCCATTTAATGGGTGGTCCAGATTAAACATAAGGATTTCTTCATGTGGGTGAGGGTGTTGACTAGTCAATGTTGGCTTCTCCATTGGTTTAAACAAATGGGTGTGATGACACCAACAATTGAATAATTGCAACTTAGCCCCTTAAATTCGGAAAATTACACAAACACATAAAATGACGAAATTTTGGTGGGCGATTCGGGGTCCGGTGTTTTGTAGGGTCAGGGGGCGCTGTAAGATCGGTATGGGCTCAATTTACAGGGCACTGGAATTAAATTGGGATTTTAGAATTGGTTTAAATAGTATCCTCAATTTAAATAGAAATAAATGCAAGTTGTGTTCAACAATTAATTAGGAGTACATAGAGCCAAAATCAGGTCAGGTCATCAATACCAATAATGAAGAAGACTCAGGACAGAATATTACCCTAATTTGGGCCGCACGAAAAATAGGTCAAGATGGCCTCCAATTTTCGATTGGAACGCACAACGATACAAAATAGAAATTTTAAAATAAACGTCCGCGACGATTTTTGTGCGGCTAGAAATAATGCACAGGGAGCATAATTATGAGTTGCAAAAATAGCAGAATCGAAGGCGGGCATGTCTAGGGCAAGATTGTGAAATTTGTTGGAAGACAAAAGTCTGGATAGTGCTCCAAATATCGAAGCAAAGGCAATGCGCAAAAATATTAAATGAATACAGTAATTAATTACAATCTCCAAATATTAAATTCTAGATAAAATAATAAAATCCAGAATTCTATAATTCGGACAGGTGGTCATCTACTGGGCTTCTAGGTCTAGTCTGCTAGCTAAAAATAAATAAACACTGCATCTAGTACTATATTTAATTTCACATCACACATAATAAATTAAATCAAATATACTATCATGAAATTAATTAATTGTAACTACCGTAAATTAAATATTGTAAAAAGTCAAAAATACCCCTGTTTTCGGAATGTGGTAGTGTCAAGTCTACCCACCTTAAAAGAATTTTGTCCTCGAAATTTAAAGTCCTCATAGTAGTGTTTACTCATACACATTATTATTTCCATAAATAGTGAAATTCAACAACCCACATAATCCTAAAATAGTCCACCTTGTCGTTTCGCACTTTTCAAAAATTTGACATTACTATATTCCTGAAATATCCTCGAATAAAAATCATTTTCCATTTCCTCACAATTTCCACGAAGTTTAAATTTAAAAATATTTATACTCGGAATTTGATATCTGTTCCTCAAATTTAATTTCAATCAATGTATTGAATCTCGTCCCAAAAGTCTGAATCCAAACAATAATCCATCAATGATCTAATTCTTCAGTTTTCTCTTTTCCTCAAAATACTTAACAATGTGATACTTATGGATCCTTCAATGTAATGTCCGCAATTAAAAAAAAAAAAAATTTTTTTTTAAATTACTATCTTGCAATCAAATATATAATGATAATTTTCCAAATTTTCCTCAAATTTTCAATGATAAATTTTATCATAGCCAACCTTCCTGAAATTAATAAATCATCAATTCTGCCATGTGAAATTTTTAATCCTTTATTTAATTTAATATTTATCCTCAAATTTTTATCATACCTCGATCTTCGTAATTACCAAGGATCCATCAATTTTGTTATATTACTCATTAACTCTTTATTTAAATGAATGCTTCCCTTAAATTTTTAATCAGCTTGTCCCTTTCGTCCAGTCATAACCTTTTCAAAATCTTTGCTATGGTCTAAACCCCAATGATCGTGGTTTAAGAAAATTTTTTTACCTACATCCATGCAATTTAAAAAAAATATATAGGTCATGTATCTTGTCATGGTATTTCAGTCTCTGTTAAGGTGTACCACTAGTTATATTTTAACAAGAAAATCATGAATACGAACTACAGTGTTAGGAAAAACAATCAATCGAAAGATGGAAGAAGGAATCAGTAGGAGGGAAAGAAAGAACCTGTTAGCATATTTCTTGCGGTATCTGCTATCTCTAACAAACACTTAACTCTAGCACATTCACTAACTAATTTCCTATTCCTGTACACTGGTACCCATATCAACTAATCATTAATCCACAAAATCCATGAATATATCCGTATTGCATACACCTGTTTATTAATACTAAAATCTGATACTAAGATTCTCTAATATAACCATGATTCAATAATGCATCCAAGTTTGATACCTCTATCTCTCTAGTACCACACTCTCTGTCAGTTCTCGTTCCTACTACAATTGTCCATACTATTTGTTCTCATCACTCCAGCGCACGCCAAGTGTAACACCATACTAAGTACCGTTCTCTCCAATACAACTCTAGATGGACACCCAAGTCAGTCTGCGGTGCCATCTCAATCATGCTCAAGTCATCAGATCCTTACACATGTATATCATCTACTCATATATTAATATTCATATCTCTCATCTACCCAAAAATTAATCCTCAAAATAATCATCAAGGTTTAACTTCTCGATCAACTTAAAAATGAATTGTATATACCTCCTCAAAATTAGATACTCAACATCGAAACAAAATTTAATCACTTCTAAAATCTTTGTAGCCTTAACCATGTTTATTGAATCCATATTGGAAATCCTCAAAATTTAATGACAAAATCTCAGCTCCTCAATTATTCTAAAAATACAATCTTATTTCCACCTTTTAATTTATAAATCCACAATTATACATATAAGTGCTCACGGTCTCTAATACTCGAGGTGCATTCAATACCTCTATTGTCTACAACTGTGTACTAAATTGCACTGCCCGAATCACTTGTACTATTACCTCCAATGATTAGGGTTATCATCACATGTATTTTCTTCTATGATTTTCAATCTATATTAACTGGTATATCATCCGATTATCATCACGCAGAGTGCTTACTGTTTTGAGCGTCATTCTCGACTAACCCTTGAAATAGAACCATTATCACTCTTGGTATTACATCACTAGCTTCATTAATGGATCATCTCATCAAGCTCATTATAACTCATGATTACATGTATCTTCTATAACACTCATGTCTCTTTACTCTCGTGGGCAAGTATATGGTTCTCATCTCAATTGATGTATATGTATTTTCCTTTAACCTTTTATAGCCTGTTAAACCAATCTGTGATACGCTTCACCATTTTCCTTTCCAATTCCGATATTTCTCTACTCATGACACCTCATTATTACTCCTCATGCATATATATTTATTTACCTTTAACACACCCGATATCGATCATCAAATTGAACGTCATGCTCCATTAATCCTTAACACAATTTCTTGATGCTTAATTGTTCACGTAGCTCATCCAATTACATAATCGTGATTATCCAGGACGGGTATGTTGGCTCTGATACTAACTCTTGGAACTATCGCTGATACTCTATACTCTTCTTCTACTCACAGTCTCTAATGACCTTATCCTAGAACCATTGTTACAAGGTATTATGCTATGATTTTTTTTTATTTTTTTTTAGGTTAAGGCCTACTGCTCACATGTCCAACTAAGAAACACTTACAACTCACGAGTCACACTCAGTCAAACTAATACAAGACACAACCAAAATTGCAAGTCACTAATTATCATACTAACAAGGAATCCTCAAAGAGAATAAGCTTAAAAAGGAACTGGATCAAGGACGGAAGGTATCTTTACTGCTAGTAAAGAAAAGAAGCAATGGAACAAAGTCCCGGAACAACAGAAATAGATAAGTCTTGAGATGATACTTTAAGAACCAATTTAAGATACAACCTGATAATCATACACGTCTATCCAAAATCATGACACTCAGAATCCTCGCCACGCTAGTAAGCGTAGATACGATAAACGACAGGTTCCGTAACTAAGGTATGCAACTCTATAATCATGTCATCTAGAATCCTCGCCACGCCAACCGGTATGGCTGCGAGAGACTCTAAATCTCATAACTAAAGTATGTACATCCAAGTTAGGTTCCTACGTTCTCGTCACGACAGCTCATATGGCTGCGATAAACTCTAGGTTCCATAACCAAAGTAGACGTTTTGCCTTTCTCACTGTCCTCATCAATATATGTCATCAGATGATACCGTAAATTTTAGTCCGTAAAATTCATCTCAATTTGAAATCAACTCAACAACGATACCAGGAATTAAAGTTAACAACTCGTCAACAAGAATCAAACTCAACAATGATACCAAGAATTTAATTTAATAACTGCTCAACAAGAATCAAGTTCAGTGACAACAAGCGAGAGCGGACGGAAACAAGGAAAAAGATTTAAATTAGAAATTATAATAAGATTCTCAAGGGGTCGTCCCAGGAATCTCTCAAGAATTTGTGATTGAGTATCCTCTCTCATCCTAGTATCCTATGTCCTGTATCCTATCGAAGGCACGCAGTAGTATAACAAGGATGCCACACTACTACGACATCGCACAACTCGCAAAGTCTGACCTGCATGGGCCACCACTAAAAACGTGTCACGACCCGCACCCGGAAAATCGGGCATGAGTCATGGGTACGTCCAGCCTACGCCGCAGTATCGGCGGTAGAACGCTGTCTAGGTCAAGTACTATCTATAAAATCTTACGCTAGTATCCAACTCCATAAGGAGACTCGGATAACACTATAAAAATTTTAACAACATACTCAATCACAACTTACAGCACGATAGGAATTTGAAGAATAAAGAATACAACACAAGCCTAACAACAAAAGAATCATACCTGCAATCAGTAACATCCAATCCTCAAGTGTCAGAAACAAGTCCACTAAGGTCACAGTCTGGAAAAATATTTTCCAGTCAGGAAGGAGCAAAGTACATCTCTAAATAGCAGTTCTATATAAATGACATAAACTATGTAGCAGTTCTAGATGAAAATATACCAAATGCATGTATAGGTACGAGAAATGTACAATAAAAGAAATACTGGAATACTGTAAGTAACTGCAGGAAAAGAAACAATATGTCCATGAGCAAGAAACCTATGACTAAGTGTGTGAGTACTAGCTTTAACATGTGATCGGCTTGGGAACTTGATCAGGCTGGTTACATGTGATTAGCTATGGTTCATATAAAGTCAGGCTAACCGTTGGTTAGCTATGATGCATGTAGAGGTCAGGATAATCACACGTAACAGCTATGGAGCATGAAAATGGTCAGGCCGCACCCGACGTGAGATGTGGGGTGAGCTATGGTACATATAAAGTTGGGTATGATCACATATCTACACTAAAGTACTCCCCAAACCCCCGACTGGTATAGTAGATCCAATCATGGTACGCTATGGCACGGGATTCCCTAAGAAGGTAGCAAATCTCCCCGGGAATCAGTGTCTGTACATGCACAAGATAACAAGGAAAACAAGTCTTGTACAAGCTACACCATGAATAAGGAATAACATCTCATGACGAGATCCGTGTATACCAATCCGTGTAACCAATGTGTCAAGAACATGGATATTTACACTAGATACAGTGAACATAGGAGATATCATAAATTAGAAACTAATCAGAGAATGTACTCGTCTTGGGTCCTTAGCTGGTAATGTCAATGTCCTGTCCCAGAGTATCGTCTGGAGGAACCAACAGTCCTAAAAATATGTCAAATACAACATTTGCATCAGGCGCTACACTAACACATCACAATACATGAACTCAGGGGCTCTGCCAGGTATGGCACTAGTCACTAGGGTCATCTAGTAGGGATACGTATATAATACACTTATACTTAAAGTATATACCAACAAAACGTATATAATATATATATATAAGTGTCTCTTAGTAATTGTACAAAATACGTATTTGTGTATATACACTAATAGACGTATACAAATATATTTTATACCAAAATACATATTTGTATATATATATATATATCAATCAAATATTTTTATATATATATTAACAATCAAGGAATGAACATAATGCCACACTTCTCAAGGTGATCCCAATTGAAGTAGCAGTTAGTTCCAGTGGGTCCGGAGCAGTCCAATTAGCTAGAAACCATATAAAGAAGTCCAAAATTGAAGTTCGGCACGAAGATCAAGACGAAGATACCGGTCCACAACAGACAGAGAAAATATACATAACTAGCTAGGTTCAATAATAATCAATTTATGTTAGGAGAAAAGGTTGGTTTAGTTAGACTCAAATACATATATTTCAATGACCTATTTAATCAATGCCCAATATTAGAAATATACTTATAGTTTTATTTATAATTTAATTTAAAAGTATTTATATAAAAATCTAATGAATTGTGTAAAATAATTAACAACATGAAAAGCCAAAGCATTAAAGTCTAACAGAACTACTTATTTTGGAACCCACTTTAGAAATATATATTTAAGGACCATCAATTTTATTATTATTATTTAAACAAGTCAAAAATTCCTTATCTCTATCAAAATTTACGGTTGATTTCTTATACTTATATCAATGTTAGCTCAAGCCACATTAGGTCTAAAGACTAAGTTAAAACTCTACACCCAAAACAAAACATATACTGAAAGAGAGAGAGAGAGACTCACAATTACTTCCTACATGGGCTGATCAGGGTGAACGCCATCCGAATCTACACTTGACCTTGTCTCCATATGTATCCGAGTCAGTTCCCCATTGACAGTCCTCTCCTTAAAAGCATCGAATTCCTTCAAAGAAGCTATAACCTTATATAGTCGGCAGGTCTAACAATTTGCCATACTTCCACAATTTCACATTCTGTGGACCCATGATTAATAAACCACTGAGATCCTTCCTGGACATTTTCAATCGTAAAGACATCTAACGATTCTGAAGGTATAATATCGTGTTCCATTTCTGTCCCATAATAATTTACAGGAAGTACTCCTAACATGCACACCAGAGCAGCTATGGAGAAGATGCGAATGCTGAAAATTTGTATTCTGAGGAAGACAACGGCATCTAGGCCTGCAACAGACAGGATCTCTTCTTCACTAGGTCCCCAAGCCTTTAGAATCCAACCAGGAGAAGGAACAAATCTCTCAAAACTAAAAGCACAGTTCTGTTCACCATAATCATGCACAAGCCTCCTTCCAAGTACACATTAAGATTTGACGGCTGCTTTCTCAATATTGAATACAGTGAGAAGAACAAGATGCAAATGCCGATATCTACGCTGGCAGAAGCCAGAAGAGCTCTATGCGATCTCTGCATTGGTCATTAATCCAGTTCACAACGGGATGAGTTGATCGATGGAGTTGACCGGTGCGATCTGCGTCAAGAACCAGCAAGAATCGATGAAGCAACGGCCGCCGGAATCTGGAGGAGTTCGCAGGAAGTCGGGGCTGGGCCGCCGGGTCGACGAGCCGGAGATGCTGTCAGCAGCAGCCGGCGCACAGGCGGGCTGCCGGAGGGATCTCGAACGGGGATGGCGAGCCTGCTGGGAAGTCGCAGAGGGAGATGGGGAGGAGTTGAGTAACACAGGTGGAGGGGCTGCAGCGGCCGGGGGCTCGGCTTGGCTGATCCGCCGGAGGACCGCCGGGCACAGGGAGTCGCCGGCTGGGTGCATAGGGAATGGTCGGCCGGCCAGTGCACAGGAAGTCGGCTGATGGGGGGAAACTCGGTGAACAGTGTCCCCCCTTCCTCTCTTTTAAATTCAAATTTCCAAAATCAATGAAGAGAGGAAGAAGAAGAAGAAGAAAATGAAGGAGAAGAAAAAAAAGAAGAAAAGAGAAGGAGGAGGGAAGAAAATTTACATACTTTGGGTTGAGGGGAGATGGGGGCTTGTGAGGTGGGGGAAAACCTAGGTTGTCTAGGGATTAGGGTTGGTGTAGACATGATATTATATAGGGAGAGATGGTGTTGGAATGAAGGGTTGGGATTGCATCCATTTAATGGGTGGTCCAGATTAAACAGGAGGATTTCTTCATGTGGGTGAGGGTGTTGACTAGTCAATGTTGGCTTCTCCATTGGTTTAAACAAATGGGTGTGATGACACCAACAATTGAATAATTGCAACTTAGCCCCTTAAATTTGGAAAATTACACAAACACATAAAATGACGAAAATTTGATGGGCGATTCGGGGTCCGGTGTTTTGTAGGGTCAGGGGGCGCTGTAAGATCGGTATGGGCTCAATTTACAGGGCACTGGAATTAAATTGGGATTTTAGAATTGGTTTAAATAGTATCCTCAATTTAAATAGAAATAAATGCAAGTTGTGTTCAACAATTAATTAGGAGTACATAGAGCCAAAATCAGGTCAGGTCATCAATACCAATAATGAAGAAGACTCAGGACAGAATATTACCCTAATTTGGGCCGTACGAAAAATAGGTCAAGATGGCCTCCAATTTTCGATTGGAACGCACAACGATACAAAATAGAAATTTTAAAATAAACGTCCGCGACGATTTTTGTGCGGCTAGAAATAATGCACAGGGAGCATAATTATGAGTTGCAAAAATAGCAGAATCGAAGGCGGGCATGTCTAGGGCAAGATTGTGAAATTTGTTGGAAGATAAAAGTCTGGATAGTGCTCCAAATATCGAAGCAAAGGCAATGCGCAAAAATATTAAATGAATACAGTAATTAATTACAATCTCCAAATATTAAATTCTAGATAAAATAATAAAATCCAGAATTTTATAATTCGGACAGGTGGTCATCTACTGGGCTTCTAGGTCTAGTCTGCTAGCTAAAAATAAATAAACACTGCATCTAGTACTATATTTAATTTCACATCACACATAATAAATTAAATCAAATATACTATCATGAAATTAATTAATTGTAACTACCATAAATTAAATATTGTAAAAAGTCAAAAATACCCCTGTTTTCGGAATGTGGTAGTGACACTACCACCTTCTCTCCAGGAAGTATTTGCTACCTGGACCCAATCCTACTCTTTGTGTCATAATGCTGAAAAACTTTTGAGGAGGAGAGTACAATGTATTTCTTTATCCATTTTAAAATACCATATATTTTTAAATGAGTAATTAAATATGAATATAATTACAATAATTTGTCTATCTTGGCTAGAAAATTTCTAATCAAATGGTAGAATCGTATTGACGAAAAAGAAAATGTACAAATTGTACAAAAATCTATCAAGGAGAATGAGGTCCTTGTTGAAGACAAGCTAAAGAGAAAAATGATAGAAGAAAGTCCTACGAAAAAATTGAAGGATTCATTTAGACGAAGAAATCCTCGAATTACTGAGAATTTTTTTAAAAAAATGTCTTTAATATATGCAGACTCAATTTGAATCAATTTTTTAAACAGATAATTGTTCTGTTGGTTCTACCAGATCAGAAAGAATGGTAGAAGATACTATTGAAGAGGATTCAGATGTCTTCTTCAAAAGATTGCATAATAGAGTCACTACTCATAAATCAGATGAAGAAAATGATGCTGATCTACAGTAAATATTACTGTCTGCTAAGTAATACGTGGCTAGGAATCTTTACTTTTTGCAAAGATAATGCTTTACTTTCTATAAAGAGTAATCTCTTTAAAGACAATGGCCGACAATGGTGGACCCTACATACTTTCGGTGCAGATGCTCCTCCTTTATTAAAAGGCGCATAAAGTAAAGAAGAAAGCGACATGTACTTACTAATACTGGTGACCTGGAGATAAGCTCGAATCATCGATGACCGAAAGGTGCCGGTTATCAAGTCATTCACTGATGACTCTCTGTAATATAAATAGAGACTCGGTCTCTTGTTAAGAAGTATCTTATTTTTCACTACTATTGTAATAGTTTGCTGTGTGCTTCCCCTTCTTGTACTCTGTAACTTTCAATTCAATAAAAATTTGAAGTTATTCCTTTTAAGCGAACTGTCTCTCATCCTTGATCCTTCATAGTGTCTAGATTGAGTTGTTTTAGTATTCCACCATAGCCAATATACTGGCATCAGTTTCAACAATTTTAAATCACTCAACATTGGCTAAATGTAAGTAAGGTAAATTTTTTACCTTCTGCTTTATTATTTTTACTGTTTCAGTGTGTGCATTGCCCCACTGAGCAGGATTTTTTTTCTTAATCTTTGATACAAAATCTTTGTATCATTTGCGACATTCTTATAAAACTCAGATACATAGTTTAATGCACCTAAGAATCACTGTAACTATTTTTATCAGTTATTTTATTAGAAAATTTTGAAGCAAATTATATGCTTTTGTCAATAGGAATTGTTGATAACATTTAATAATATTATTCTTTTTAGAATATTTTTTCTTCTTAGAGTATCTATTGTCCTTATTAACAGTATTATCTTGCCTTTTGGAAGCAAATTTCTTCCTTTTATAAGGCTTTCTATAATCTTTTACTTTCGTTTTTCCCTTTGTATTAAGAGGTTTGAAAGTATCCATTGCAAACTGGTCACAAAATTCTCCTAGTTGCTTTCTCTCAGAGATTATCTGAGATTTCAATTGTTGTCTTAGCTTTTAGTCATTACATAAACTAGGCCTTCTTAAAACACTTATTTATTAAATTTCCATAAGTGTAATTGGAATAAGGAATAATACCATTATTTTGGCTCCTTAATCTTTACCTTATTCTTTCAGCACTTCTTTAAATAAAGAAAACACATTAAGGTATTTAAAATGCTCTTCTATTGTATTAGAGAAGATTAGTATATCATCTATATAAGATAATATAAAATCAGAATGTTGAATGAATATTTCATTCATAGTTTTCTGGAATTCTGAAGGCGCATTCTTCAGACCAAATGGCATTACATTCCATTCATAATGACCAAAAGAAACTGTAAAAGCAGTTTTATACTTATCATTTTCGTCAATTGAATTTGCCAATAACCTGATTTCAGGTCAAACTTAGAATAAATTCCTACTTTTGCTACTATATTAAGTAAGTCCCATTTATTAGAGATTGGATATATAATCCATTTTTATTTAAAGGTCCTGACAGTAATAAAAAAGTGTCAGTAAGATATCATTCAGGTAAATGGAGTGATACTCAAATTAATTATTCCACTATTAATAAAGAAATTCTTTCAATTATTCAATGCATTCATAAATTTTAAGATAATTTCCTTAATAATTTTTTTATTATGCATTGATTGTAGCTATGCAAAGACTATATTAGAAAAAGATGTAGCTGATTATTGTTATCCGGATTGGTTTCTGTGTCCTAAGCAGAAAGTCGTAGGTTTGACCCCTACCTGACGCGTCAACCCTCAAAGGTTACTAAAGAAGATATAAATGATTGTTCTGACAAAAGGCAAGACATTGTTAAACGAATCAAAAATATCTCGAACTTTGCAAAAAAGAAATCCAAGATTTATTGGATAAAAAACTAATTCGCAAGTCATACTCCCCATGGAGTTGCACAGCATTTTATGTCAATAATAATACTAAAAAAGAACAAGGTATTCCAAGACTTGTAATTAATTATAAACCTTTAAATAAGATTTTAAAATGGATTAGATATACAATCCTTAATAAAAGGGACATACTTAATAGTGTAGCAAAAGCAAGAATTTATTCTAAGTTTGACCTGAAATCGGTTATTGGCAAATTCAAATTGACGAAAAGGATAAGTATAAAACTGCTTTTATAGTTTCTTTTGGTCATTATGAATGAAATGTAATGCCATTTGGTCTGAAGAATGCGCCTTCAAAATTCTAAAATATTATGAATAAAATATTCATTCAACATTCTAAGTTTATATTATCTTATATAGATGATATACTAATCTTCTCTAATATAATAGAAGAGCATTTTAAACACCTTAATGTGTTTAAGCACTTAGCTATTAAAAATGGCTAGAACATTGATTCATTTATCACGATGAACTAATTCCTTAGTTCTATTAGGATGAAGTCTCCATGATTGAGGGATAATAATGTGATGAATAATAATTTTGCTATAATTGACGTCATTATAAAAATCATTGGTCTTCTGATAGAAATGTGTATATTAGTATGCTTCATGTCAGCAAATGATTTTTGTAGAGTATCAATTTGATTAGGATTAATATCCTTACTAGTATTTACAAAATCTTTATATTGCTGATCGTTTTTTGACAGTTCAGAAGTATAATGGGAAGATTGTCCATTAATAACCTGAATACTTTTCTTAAGGTCATTAATAGCTGCTTTTTCCTATTAGTGTTTTCACTAACAGTGTTAAGCTTTTGTTTAGCTTGAGCTATTAGCTCTTGAAGCTTTTTTTCTTCAGCATTAATAGTCTGAAGATTATTCCTTCTAAATTTAGATATTAGCTCTTTTATATATATTTTTAGTAACCTCTGAGGGTTTGGTTTCCTCTGAATCTTGAATTTGAATTCCTCTATTAGAGGACTCAATTTTAAATCACTCAACATTGGCTAAATATAAGCAAGGTAAATATTTTACTTTTGCTTTATTATTTTTACTGCTTCGGTGTGAGCGTTGCCCCACGGAGCAGGATTTCTTTTTCTTAATCTTTGATACAATTTTTTTGTATCATTTGCGATATTCTTGTAAAACTCAAATACATAGTTTAATGCACCTAAAAATCATTGTAACTATTTTTTATCAGTTATTTCATTAGAAAATTTAGAAGAAAATTTTATGCTTCTATCAATAGAAATGATTGTGTTATTCACAATATTATGTCCCAAAAATTTAATTTCTTGCTGAAAGAGTTTCATTTTTTGGACAAAAATTACTAAGCCATTTTCTTATAAGTTATTTGTAATATACTTTTATATAATTTATTTGTTAGTATAATTTTTTTTATAAGTTATTTGTTAGTATAATTTATATATACTTTTTTGTAAGTTATTTGTTAGTATAATTTTATATATATAAGTTATTTGTTAGTATAAGTTATATAAGTAAAATTAACATATATAACTTAACTAGCCAAGAACACATAATTGAGACAAAAATGTGAGAAGGAAAATATTGAAATTTGTCTATTAATGCCAATAAAATTTAAATCTATTATAACATTAACTAGTCAAAAAATTGAAACTTTGCAAATGATAGTTTATTTTCATAAACTTTGTAAAAAAATGTACAAGTTTATTTTTTTTCTTTTTCGGCATCTCGTCCGTATTTCTTCCGAGTTTATTGCTCAGCTCCTCATTCAGTAGCGTCATCCAAAGTAAAAGACTGAAAGTCCAGTTCACTAATGTCGACACTTTCATCTCTTAACTTTTGAGTTCTTTTTCCAGCACAAACCCAATCTTGAACGCAGACTTCCAAAATATCTGGCTGCATCATGCTCCTCTTCTTGCTTAGCATCCTTGAACCTGCACTAAAATAAGATTCTGATGCTACCGTGGACACTGGGACCATTAGAATATCGCGTGCTATAGAAGAAAGTATATGATGCGTTTTTTCGTGTCTCTTCCACCATTCTAAAATAAAAAAATAAGCATCTTCATCTTCCTCATAATAATTTAAATATAAGGAAAATTCTTGAGTGGGTAAGGAAGATTGTTTTTGTTTCTTCTTTTGATAGCATGTGATAGTTTAGATATAAAATTAGAACTACTACTAACTTGACCAGTTGCACCGGGTCGGCTCGATATAACTCTTTATTCATATAAAAACAATTAAACTATCTAAAACTTCTTTAATTTCTACATTTAAGCTACCTACCTCAACATTCTTATTATCATTAAAATCGTCTAATAAAATATATACACAATCTAATTTAATCTTAGGATCAAAAACCGAAGCCAAACAATATAGAAGAGGTATATCATCCCAATATTTTAGATTTTTTGCTTCCATTTTGGAAACAACATAATCAAAACAAAGAACATATCTATATTGACAAAATAAATTAAACATGTTAATAATTTTTGTTAAAGCTAAAGGAGAAGTTGGATAATAAACTCCAAATAAAATACATGTACCATTGTAAAATAATTCTAAAAATTCAAAAATTGAACTAGCAATTAACCAATCATTTTCAGTTACTTGATTATCAAAGCTAGGATTAACATTAAAAAAAGTGTAATAACGTCTTTAAATTTAATAGAAGATTTCAACATTAAATAAGTAGAATTGCATCTATGTGGTGCATCCTTAACAAATCTCCTAAAAGTAATATCATATTGTGCACATAAAGTTTGAAAAGTTTGTTGTCTACTTGCGGAAGTGTTCAAACTTTGTAAACATAATCTAACATTTTTTAAATTTATTTGAAAGAATTTAAGATATTTTGTATAATTAAATTAATAATATGACAAGCACATCTAACATGAAAAGTCTACCTTCTAGTATAGGCAAAAAATTATGATTTTAAAATATTAATGGAAGAAGTGTTATTACTAGCATTATCAAAAAAAATTGAAAAAACTTTATTGTGAATATCATATCCACGTAAAAATTGCATAATAGCGTCGCCGATTACAGCGCCAGTATGTGAAGATTCTAAAGGCCGTAATAAATAATGCATTTTTGCAAAATCTATTTTGAATCTAAATAATGTGCCGTGATACAAATATAAGCATAATTTTATTTAGTGGTCTATATATCAGAAGTTAGAGCAAATTTACTAATATTTATAAAACTTTCTTTTAAAGAGCCTTTTTCTTTTTTATACTCTAGTACTAGATCTAGAAACTTTAGTAAAATAAAGATTAATGGTACTACTTGCATAATCATAATACCAATCACTCTCACCAAATGTATAAGGTTGTTCATCACAAATAATAGATTTTGTTAACTCAATTTTGTTACGAGCATCAGAATAAGTAAAGTTACCTATAGAAGATCCTTGAGGACCGCTACTTAGCTATGTTTGTCTAGTCTGCAGTGTGTCCTTGCCATAATAACTTTCGTAGTGTCTTCTTAAAGTATCCGTGCCATCATTCTTTTTCCATTTGTAAGTTTGCTTATATTTCTTGCATTGCACACCTTTAGCTATTGATATTTTTGATCTAAAACCGGTACGTCCTCACTATCAGTGACATATAATTTTTCATAATAATCCATAAAATTAAAATTTTTTATTTGCAACATTAGTAGCCATAGCCATACTTCTAACTTTAGGAGATGACATTTGTGTCGGTGGCACATAATCATAAATAAGATTTTGTTCAAACATTTGAGCATTATAAGCAAACTTTTTCGAACCATAAGGGTGGTTAGAACCAGTACCATCCTTATTTTAAAATTTAATTTTAAAATAAATAAGAGAAGAAGAATATATTTATCTACCAACAAGAGAGAGAGAGAGAGAGAGGAGAGAGAGAGAGAGAGAGAGAGAGAGGAAAAATAAAAAAATCCAAAATCAGGAAAAAAACTATTCTGTAATATTAAAATTACTTGAAACGTGAACTTGAACCCTCCAAGAAATTTCGCACAAGTTGAAGCCTTAAGAACATTGTAGTTTGGCCTCCAGAAAGTTGTCTTTCAAAATCCAGAAAGTTGTTACTTCAATATTCAGAAATTGCTTAGCTTTTATATTTTGTAAGAGAGGAAAGAAATATTTGTGTTTAATGTTCATGAATTTTGGGCTATTTATAGAATTATTTTGATGCAAAATGATCTCTTATACCTTTGAAATATAGTTGTTATAAGGATATTTTTGGTCATTTTCAGCAAAATGACCAAAATATTCCTAAAAGGAAAAAAAAACATAATTCAAAATGGGGTAATTCGGTCATCCCCCCCAACGGTCAAATTTTTTTTTTTGGGTCTTGACCGGGTCGACGACCGGACCGATCCGGGTCTCAACGGGTTTAATCGGACCAAAATTGCTGCTCAGCCGGACCTGACTTTCTGATTTGATTTACCGACCAAGTCCGAACCAGCGAAGGGGGTGGATCGAGCCGGTCTGGATCGTTAACCAGACCCCGGGCCAGACCGACTTTGACCGGACTGTCCGGTCCATCTTGCACCTTGATGCCTTGATAAAAAGCTATATTAGTCTTGAGGCTATTTCGAGTATTATTAGCCTTGACGCTAATTTTGGGCATAGACACGATGAACGTGTACCCTAACTCTATACAACCCGTCCATTAGCTTACCCTATTTCAGCCCTAGAAAATGAAAGAAAACCCTCCCAAAACCCCCTTGCTAAGACAGCGCTGAACTTCAGCCTCCTCTCGTCACCCACCCCACATTCTCCCCCCCCCTCTCTCTCTCTCTCTCTCGATTCCATTGTGACGCATTGCGATGGGATCATCCGTTAGTCACGCCGCCCCGCCGCCTTCTCCTCCGCCGTCGTCCCCGGTGGTGGGGCTCGCCGTCGCTCTTAACCCTCCCAAGGAGGAGGCGGAGGAGAAGCAGGTCGACTACTTCAACCTCCCGTGCCCGATACCCTACGAAGAGATCCAGAGAGAAGCTCTAAGTGAGATCAGCACCACAACACAGCAATTCTCTTATTATTATTTGTTGATTCCTTATTTTTGATTTATTACATACGATTGAGAACTAGAAAAGTGGAGTTAGGGTGGTTTTGATTCGGTCGAGTTCGGTAGTTTCAACCTAAATCTGTCCAAAATGTATACGGATTCAGACCTTCCAATCGCAACCAAAATTCTGTCCGTTTTGGCTGGTATTTAAAACCTTCTTGGTTGTACTTTGGAGTTGTAAATGAGATCTAGTTATGGTGCTGGGGCCACGAAATAAGGAAACTATTATGCCTTTTTTTCATTCCTATATCATTAAATGCAAAATGTAATATAATGTGCTGATCTTATTGTGAAGTTACTACTGTTTACTTATCTGCACTATCATCTTCCGGCAACCATTCTACATTTTGTTGTTTATTTGGGGGTGTGAATTGCCACCTAAATAAAGAAATGGCTATTATGGAGAGAGAGAGAGAGAGAGAGAGAGAGAGAGAGAGAGAGAGAGAGAGAGAGAGAGAGAGAGATTAATGTCGATGTAGAAGAATAATGTGCTTTTTCTTTGTTTGTAAATGTCGGGGATTCAGTAAGATGTTGGCTGCAAAGGTGTTTAAATTATGCGTGTGGAATAAAAAGGAAGGTCAAGAGTGGGTAATGAGGAAGAAAACTTTCTTCTTAATGCCTCTTACTTGTCTTTGTGACGTTTCTTGCAGTGTCTTTGAAACCTGAATTGTTTGAAGGGTTGCGGCTTGACTTCACCAAAGGATTAAATCAGAGATTTTCGCTTAGTCATAGGTATTTAAGCACTATACTTGCTGCATGGGTGGCTACGAGTAAGTATAGATATTGACGTTTCGGGATTTTACTTTTGAATGGTTTCTCAGTGTGTTCATGGGAGCCATGGAAGTTCCTTCTCAATCTTCTGATGTTATCAAGGTTCCTACTGCAAATTATGAGTTCGGGGCCAATTTTCTGGATCCAAGGGTCAGTGACTAGCTCATGCTGAATTTTGTTTGCTAGATAATGGATCTAGATGGATAAATTTTTTCTAGCATGTTATTGAAGTGTGCCATTGTTCATGGTATTTCTACAGCTGATGCTTGTGGGTAGGGTAATGACTGATGGAAGACTTAATGCTCGAGTCAAGTGTGATTTGGCTGATAACCTTACTTTGAAGATCAATGCCCAGGTATTCCAAGTCTTATTTAACTAATAATGAGACAATTCACTTGTTCTGTAATATTTCTGTTTATCGTTAACTAGTTGTATAGTGATGTTTGTTTCATTTTGGCCAGCTCACAAATGAACCACATTACTCTCAAGGCATGTTTCATTTTGATTACAAGGTTAGTTCTTGTTTAATGGCTTCATATTTTGTGGTTCGGCCTCTTCACGGTTCCTTCCAATAAAGCTTTACTACTGAACTTCTTGTGCTTGTATGTGAACATTCCATTCACAATGTGGTAACATGTAATGTTGATTATATTGCAATAATGTGGCATGGAATTTCCAACTGTCACTTATTCACATAAAACAGTCTAAATACAAACTAAAGTGTAAGATATTGAATATATGTATTAAGTTTGATGCTTTGCTTTCTTATTAGAAGGTTGTGCTGATCTATGATTCATATTTCTATTGTAGAGTCAAAACATCCATTTTTTAGGTTTGCAATCCTAGCAGCTGTGTTGGATGAATATGTGCATATTTATATTTTATATTTATATGCTGTGTGTTAATATTAGAGAAGGATAGAATATGTTATTGAAAATTTATATGTAGGAATTGCGTGATATCATTAGAGATTGATAATTCTTCATATTCACTTATTGCATGCCTAATTGTTATTTGGGTTCCTTAAAAAAATGGGATATTCTGGCAGATTATATTTTTTAACTGGACCTTCAGCATCTGCACTCCTGATAATTACTGGTTATATGGTCATGGGTGCAAGTGTACTTGACTGCATCTGATTTAATTTCTATCATATATGATAGGACCTCCCAGTTTTTTACCTGAAGATTGGGAATATAGATAAACAATAGGCTCTGCTTCTGCCATATCTTTTTTTAATGCACATGATATCGATCTAGATATTATGTGTTTATTTCTTGGTTCCTACTTTTGATCCTCTGATTTTTTTGAACAACCATTCCTAGTATTAAATTCTAAGATGATTGATCTCTGTGCTCCTCTATTCGAAACAATGCTACAGTTTACCTTTAATTAGTGAATTGAAAGATGCCTGTAGCACTTTGAAAGGCCTCTGAGCTGTTCACACAATCATGGGTTTAGGAAAATGTGTTGTCAACAGAAATATCAACAGAAAAGAGGGGAACATATTATAAAGAACAAAGTCTTTATCCCAAATTTAGGGGAGGCTTTTTGAATCCTTTTCTTCTTTTTCCGCTCTGTTAAGGGCCATATCGTCGGTAACTTATATATATATATATATATATATATATATTATATATATATATATATATATATATATACTATGGCATAGAAGAAGAATCCTGCTATGAAAAGACATAAGTCCATCTCCTATTGGTTATAAGACTTCTCCTTTCTTTTTTGTTCAACTAATACTGTCCCTTTGTTTTTACTGCCACAACATGACTATTATCCATCACCTCTGTCAACTTGCACCAACACTTGGTTCAAATCCGTTGCCGGACATCAATCTCCTACCACACCGTCTATTACCGGAGTAACATGATATCTCCTTTTCCCTCAAAATCCAAGAGAAAGCCCATATGCCGGACATACATCCCCTCCCGCACCGTTTGTTACTCAACTAACATCACCTCTCCTTGTCCCTCAAAATCCAAGAGAAAACCCAAATTACCATTCTTATCACCAAACTTTCCTTGGCAACTCCACCTCCCTCAACCTTTTCTTGTCCTCCTTCAATGTTGGATGCATGGCACCTTTGACCCTATACGACCATTCTTTGTAGTTGTCGTGTTACTACGTCATTCGACATGTCCAACAATGTCGAGCCTCCCCTTATCATCGGAGCCATAATATGGATCACATAGCAAATCATTATCCTTAACCCCCTTTAATTTGTTGTCCTCTTTGGCTAAGTCCATTGAACCTCCCTTTCATTGTCGTCCAATCTTAATTTTGCTACACACATCTTCACGTTGATTGGTTTTCCCCTCCAGTTTTTATTTGCACCTATGATGACGATGTTGCTATCTACCGTAACTTCTCACCAATGTTATTACCATTTGTTCGTAGTTCCCTATGCAAATCTTCTCTTCAACGACCTTGATTGACTTCCGAAGGGAGGGAACGTCGGCGAGTTGATGTTGGTGTTAGGCAATGTTACTACTGTAGATTGTTGGCAGAACAATATGGTGTGCGACAGTTCGATCACCCAAATGGAGAGAAATAGTTGTCGAAGAAGGTGGGAGAGGGCATTGGTTTCTCTAAATGATTGGTTTCTCTAAATGGCAGAAGGAAAGAGGGAGACTAGGAAGCACATGCACTCCAAATATGTCCCATCATGATTCAACATGTATTTGACACATATTGGAAACAACCTAGACCCTCCAAATACACTAGGATCGAGTTTCTATGGAAGAGAGGAAGAGGAAAAAAACAGAAGATTTCACATTAGTACTTTTGATCAAAAAATCAATCCGATTTACTTCGTACCCCTAGTTTAAGGAGAAAATAGCTCAAATTATACAATGATTAGCAAACCCATGACACTTAAGGAATGAGGGAGGGGAATAAAAAGAAAAGAGGGAAAGAAAATCAAAATGAAATAAAAAATAAAACAAAAAAATTAGAAATGGAAGTGCCTAGATTCTAAATGAACAAATTCAAACTCGAAAAGAATCTTTCTGATTCTCAAAGAACGAGGGACAAGCAAAGAAAGGGATTAATCGAGAAAGATCTCTTGTTCTTATCAGATTAGTTATTAGATTAGAAGATCGTGATTTGGTCCTCGTATCTTTGGTAAAAAGAAATAATCTTCTCCTTTGATCGTAAATTAAATTTTTTTCTTGGTACATAAAAACGTGATGAATTGGTCTTAATTACTATTCTTGTCTTGGATTAAAGAAGAGATAAAATATGGATATTTATATTTTTTATGTGATTTCTTGATATCCTAAATATATGGTTAATGTTTAAAGTAGAGATGAGATGAGAAATACAAATAATTTATTTTTTTTGAAGTTTGCTTTCTATCATCAAAACACTCAAAAGGGTTATATGATACATCAGATGTACAAGTAGACCAACAGTTATATTGGTAAGTATGAGGTTTACAAATTCGTGGCCAATCTTCTTTGGTCGTAATTGCTACTTGTTAGGTTTAGTCTTCATAGTCGTTCAAAGTCGACAAACCATTCCGACCAACTGTTAAAATTTCTTTGAATATGTTTTTGAATTTATTCGAAACTTGAGCAAGACTGATATTCGAGAAGAATATGGTCCCTGGGTTCCCTTTTTTGGAACTATGTTCCTATCTATTTTTGTTCCTAACTGGTCTGTCGCCCTTTTACCTTGGAAAGTCGTACTATCTATGTTATATTAAGCGTGAGGCGAGACGAGGCGATGGAGCTAGTGCCTCGCTTAACCGGCGTCTAAGCGCTTAGTTAGCGCTTCACCAATTTTTACATACGTACATATAAAATACTCTATATACACATAAATTTTAATATATTTTTTCATACAATCCTATTAGTATATGCATGAATAACAATACTAATTATCAATCAAGTAAAGACACAATATAAATACTATAATCAAAATACAAAATCATCAAAATAGTCATCAAAATACCATGGTCAAGTGATTTTTTTTTTCGTTTTTTTAAAGCTTGGCGCTTTTTCCAGCGCCAAGCAGTAGGCGAGCCGCCTAAACGCAGGTCCATTTTTTGGGGGCGAGATTTTCCTAAGAGAGACGTCCAGGTCTCCGAAACCTCCCTTAAGCGCGCTTTTTAAAACATAGCGTACTATTACCTCATTGGGAGTTAGTTGCTCCCACGAATGATATAAACACTATTGTGGCTTTAGCCTTACCGACGTCTGCCATATTTTTATGCAGGTCTTATCAAAAAAGGATTATGTTATTTTGGGAAATACATTCAACCAACCCCAATACTTTTACCAATTAACATTCTAGAAGACCTCATGTAACCCCTATCTCTTTGTTTTTTGACTTTTGTCGAATACATTGGTTGATGAATTAATAGCTGTTCTTGTTTATTAAGTACCTTTAGTAGTTACTATACCTGTTATCTTTCTTGGATTATTTACAAGCGATATTCTCTTATGTTTGCAACTTTAGCCGTGATTCAAATAGGGGAATCCATGGAAGGTCATTATTGATTAGCTTTCGAAATAGTCTTTTTTTAGATTATCCCAATCCTGGAAATGCATGGTTCAAGATTATCTACTCGGTTGTTGGTTGGAGAGCATAATATATACAAATACAAATTTATATATGATTAGAGTTATAGGCGGATAGATAGACTTACAAATTGTGAAAAAACTAAAAAGATGTATTTAAGCCTCATGGTAGTTATACGGTAATGTCTATAAGTATGTCTTGAAAAAAGATTGTAGAATCCGATTCAATATGAAATGGTACTTATTCTAGCCAAGCCGTCCATCAAAGCCACATTTAACTATTGGTTGTTCAAGCGTATTCTTAACATATCTATATCCACAGCTGTGGCAATGGGGGCGTGATTTGGTAATACATCAATTTGTCTACTATTAGTAGATAAAATTATTTCATACACTTTTGAATCCCAAATAATTCGATTAGGAATCAATACAAAGATTTAAAGTCATTTCTTCAATTTGCTCTGTACTTCTAAGATCATAGCTTTCGCGGTAGCTTCATTGATGTAACCCACGAAATAAAAGGCCTGCTAGGGAAGACTGTAGGTTAAGAGACATTATAGAATTACACCTCTTGATGAGAGAGACGAGCAAGAGGCTTCTAGAAAACTATCATTTTATGAATTATATTCCACCAGTAAGCAAACAAAAAACCATGAGTATTTGAACCCAGATTCGAGAAAAAACAACATATTTGATGGAAGAACATGATATGCCTTTGAACAACCTATTCAAATAGGAAAGTCCTATATCCTAAAATTAATTCATCAAGTGAAGATAAAATCCATGGACGTTCGAGTGGACGTTACACATTTATTACATAACAACCCCTTAGAGGAAGGGCGAAGCAAGGGTGACAATGAGTAGGAAGAAATGGAAGTTTGGGGCCTTTGGGCTATAGAGGGATTTGGTGTTGCTCATATTAGAGCTCGTCAAGAAAGTACTTGGTGCTAAGATCATTGGAGAGATTTTAACCCCAAGGAATATTGGGATTCCAAACCAAGGAATAAGAAAACTAAGACTAAGTAGAATAAATAAAAAAATGGTTACTGGCGCATTTTCAATACAATTTCTCTCGTATCAAGTGGTCTCCGTTAGTCTCGAGAAAAATGGAGAAATAGGATTATCCAACATTGCACATTGTACACTTCAAAACAAATACTCACCAAAATTTGATTCCTATAAAAAGGAAAGAACCATTTAAATTCTTATGTAATTTTTTTGCTATACAGTAAATTCATTGACGAGTAAAAAGAACAAAAAAAATGCTATACAATAAATAATGGGATAGTAGGGACTCAAATATTTTTGGATAAACATTATAAATAAACAAGAACCACAAAATTCTATATAAATTAAATACACCTAAACCCGAAACTTTTTATGGATCGCCATCTATTTCATTATTCAACTGTTTGACAACATTAAAACCAAAAGCTCTGCCCTCCCTCTCTATCTATCCAAGAGATGGAAGGGTGGAGCTTTTGGTGTTCCTTTCAGTCAAGAATTGGGACCTTACAATCACTAGCCAATATGATTTCCCCTTATGGCTTTCTTCGTTTATGGTTCAATATTTTGGTGTCCTAGGCGTAGAGGAACCAAAGTAATCCATCCCAAACTTGGAGTTGGTGGTTAAACTCTACTGCGGTGACAATACTGAAGGGGAGGTCCTAAGGAAAAATAGCTCGACGCCAAAATGATAAAAAGCTTTACACCTCTTATTTGACGTTCTAAATATGAAAAGAGCACAATAAAAAAAATGCAAATGTCGTCTTGTTTAAACCCCCACTTATGGTATCTCTTCTTTTCCATTTCACACTTGGGAACACACTTCACACTTGGGAACACACTATTCTTATAGAGAGATGCTTTCCCATCTTCTTAATTCAAAACGGAATGGTCGAGGAGATGTTCTTCTTTGAGGGTACTCCTGGGAACATATCCATTGGAGATGGGGTGGGGCTATAAAAGATAGTGTCTGGGGTTAAAATCTCTCCTCACTTATAATCGCCCCGAAAAAGAAAGACCTTTACCTTTGGGGGTAAGAAATCATGATCGAGATAACCGATGCAAAGGCGCTTCTGGCATCCATTATTATTTCAGTTTTTCTTTGATAATAACTTAATCCTTTATTACAATACTAGTTATATCAATAAATATAAATAACAAATTAGGCATTATTTCAAAATTCATGATAAGAATTCTGCATGTATAGATATGGATGGAAAAAAGCAATAAATAGATATGGATGGCAAAAAAGTAATAAATAATTTATGATTATTCGTTATCCATTTTTAATTCCATTTTTTCTAGTCTTCTTTCTCATAAGGAAGGTAATCTAAGCAAATAAAATAAATAAAATATTAATTCGGTTTTGATAGTCATTTCTTTAATCGGTGAATATGAGCATACTTTAGATCGGAATTGCGAGGAAGTATGCTTCATCATTTCTACTAACTTAAAGTCCTAATTATGGTTCGTTTTATCCAAAAAATTATGGTTCTTTTAATGGATTCACTACCAACGAGATTATTGATAGTATCCCTTTTGGAGAATGTTAATACATTTCAAAATCCATTTCGTCGTCCAGTAGCTACAATAGTCTTTTTGATTTGTACCACAATAGCTCTTTGGTTAGGTATAGGAACAACATTACCTATTGATAAATCTGTACATTTAGGTCTTTTTCAAATTTGATATAGGAACAACATTACCTATTGATAAATCTTTACATTTAGGTCTTTTTCAAATTTGATTCAACCGTGAAATACCACGATGTAGGTATCTAAGGAATATTCGTTTCTAAAATGAACCTTTCCTCGATGCATGAATTTTCTTATGATCTATTCCACAAAAATATTGATCGTACCAAAGATTTAAAACCAATTTTTTTTAATTTTATAAAATGAAGATTGAAATAACTCCAATAGATTTTTAAACGGAAACTTATTCATCAATAGGAAGAAACAACTATTTATCCTTTCGATAATAATTTTTTTTTACTTACGCTCGCTTTCTATTTATAATTGAAGACATAATTTTATCATAATATATATTGAAGTGATATCCCAGATTCCTCCAAAAGAAAATCATTTCTTTCAATACTAACTTATTTTTAGTTAACAATCCTAATGTAATCATCATTATCGATATCAGACCCTTTCTATTAGTATCATGATCGGTGGTATCAACAGTATCAACGAGTTTCAGATCAGAGTATCGGCTATCTTGGTATTATAAAGCAAATAATTATTAAAAATTTAGAAACATATTTTATACATTTAGGCATAATTTAAGTATTTTTTGTGTTGTTTCTTAGTAGTTTTGAAATTGAACAAAATAATAATCACCTTTGCTGTTTGGTTGACCTGTGATAAATAAGTTTTCTTCATTTACATGTTTGTACTACCTTACTATTTTTATACACCTTTGTTGATTGGTCTTTATTGTTAAATTTTCTCCGTCGAATTGATTAGGAAGAGACCCTCAACATCGTTATCAGTCACTATCGGTAGCGGTTGGTATCGGATCGGAATATACCAAACTGTATCAATATTGGCCGATACTGCATACTATGTCTAGGATACACCAAAATAGATGCCGTATTCAAGTGTCGTTTCCTTACCATATTATATCCGTGTCTATGTGACTCAAGGGAGAGAGAATTGTGGAGGGAAGGGATATCCAGTCGCTTTCTATTCAATTGCGGAATATTTCTGCAGTAAATAATTAAACAAGGGCTTAGTATGATAAACAATAAACTAAAGTTATAACCAATTGATGGACACATGTCCTATCATAGCAAGAGTGACTATGGTTATGCCACCACGGATCCTGTTTTGTTACACCCCTTTTTGGCTTAAGGTGGAGCTTGGCTCAAAAGTATACAGTTATACGGAAACGTAACTGATGTATCGTGCCACCAGTAAACCTTTTTGAATAACACCGAATAACTGAAACGACATGTTTTCAATAAGTTTTGTCATTTGTGGAATACCCTTTTGGAAATTTTCTTCCGTTTCTGGCGGTATCAAAATACTGATGTTCTTGGATATCTTACGTCTCTCCAGGAAAATAAATATGTTAAGAAATTTTTTGCAGTTCGATACGTTTTTTTTTCTCCACTCGGACTAATCCACCTACTCGACTTTTTCTATTTAAAGCGAGTCGTGTATATGCTCCAATGATACTATTGTTCCGTACCATTATGGACGAAGATCTGATTAAGATATGCACTTCTTTGGGAAGAAAAAAAAACTTTCATTTGGTATTTTAGACTAAATTCTTTTGCTCATCGATACTTAATCAAATCTTCTTTTTTTTACGATTGAATCCACCTTTGCGGTCCCATATTTAGTAAAATTCCTGAACTATTTCTTTTGTACTGTGGATCATCGAAATGTTCTACTATGTTCAACTCTATGTATTCCTCTATCAGTAGAGTACATTGTATATACATAAATGGCTATAACGTAGTTTTCGTTTTTCGTATGACTACTATAGGAGGAATGTTTTATGTGGTGCTAACTATTAAATAACTATCTGTATAGCTCCAGAATGTTTCAGTTCATGTTTCTACCTATTATCTGGATATACCAAGAGAGATTACGGTATAATAAGGCTACTACGAAATATTTACTTGTTAATTATATTCTAATTATATTCTTTTTTTTATCCTCTGACACCCGTCGTTCGAGATAGAAGAACCTTTCATGCATAATATTATATCAATATTATCATGGTTATGATTCACCAACCTGCTAGTTCTTTTTTACGAGGCACAAGGAGGAAAATTTATCTTGGAAGCGGAAGAGCTATTGAAACTTCACAAAACCCTTACAAAAATTTGTGTACATAATATTCAATTCCTATTATTATCAATCATACAATTCGGATCGTAGATGTAAAAATATAAGAGGGTAAATCTCCCTCTCGATCGAAACAAATGAGATTGTTCCAAAGTTGTCAAGTCACATTTGCGATTAAATGACTCATAACTGAGCCTCCCTATACTTCTCATTATAAGCCAATAAACCAGGGAAAAATGTATCATTTTGTGATAATCTCTGGGCCCATAAATAGTGGGAGACCCGTACGATGGGCTATTAGCTCAATGGTAGAGCGTGCCCTGATGATTGCGTCGTCGTGCTTGGGTTGTGAGAGCTCTCAGCCACATGGATAGTTCAATGTGTTCATCAACGCTTCACCCGGAGCATGTCGTATTCCTCCTTTCTAATCGCAGAATAAGCGTACTTTCAGAGAAGTGGCGGCTTACATATTTCAACAATGGAAGTGCGATAATAACTGATTAAGCTGTGCCTAAGGGGGGCTTGAAATAGAATGTGCAGTCACTACACCTCAAATAGTATGCTATCTGTTACTTACATGAATGCAAGGCACAAGGAATTGACAATATCCTCATCTCTAACCAAAGGTTGGGTATCCCATTTTGCTGTTCCCCTGCGTTTGCCGAAGGGTCTGTTTACATGAGTGTAAACACAATGAATTGACAACATCACTCATCTGACATCTCTAACCGAAGGTTGGCATCCAAATGGTCGAGGGCTTTTTTTTGTGTGTGTGTGTGGGTTGGGGGGGGGGGGGGTCTGTTTGAAACCCAAAGGAACAGTAAAACTGACCCTTATTCTGAAAAAAAGTCACTTATCTGTAAATGCATCTCATTAATTCTTCTGAATTATGTAATCTACATGTGCTATCTTGGTTGATAGGCATTTATCTTGCAGCCCTTGTGATTGGACTCTGTGAATCCCTACGAAGGACATGAACAAAGATACAACAAAAAATGGACATGTAGCTAATTTTGAAAGAGAACGATAAAGGGTCACAGCAAATAATATATATTATTTAGTGTATACTAATAATATTTTTCAACGTAAGAAAGTCACATCCATTCACTATTCACCCTAAGACATAATAAAGCCCTCAACCCTTATCCTAAGCTATCAAACCGATTTCCAACTTTTTGTAGGCCTATAGAAAGACAAGGAAGAAAGAACTTAATGGAGAAATGGAAAAAATAACTGTTAGTAACAATCGTCGGAGCAGTTTATGAGAACAAGTGGTCATCCAACTTCTCTTCTATTCTCTCTTCTTGTTCTATCCTCATAAGAAATAAATGAGGGAAATAAAAAGGGGAAAAATAATGCCAGTACAACATTGTTGGTGGAAGTTCGTTAGGGAAGGCAGCAAGTCATCTTCTCTTTGCTTCCTCTCTCTCTCTCTCTCTCTCTCTCTCTCTCTCTCTCTTCATTTCATGTTTTAGGGTCCCGATTTGAATGAAAAGGGTTAGTGGGATTTCATGTTTTAGGGTCCCGATTTTAAATGAAAAAGGTTAGTGGGCTTAATGGTTGGCTCTGCGCCGTGTAAGTTATGAACCCAATGCCAAAAGCTAAGTTATTTTTGATGGTTACAACTGAAATTATAATCTGTCGGCGGCCTCAAAACTTAATCTGCAAAGCGGTACATTAACTCTCATCATTCCAAGAGGCTGTTGCCATGGCCTGATGTATACCAGAATATCTGAATTTTGTCTGGGCCATACATGTTAAGACTTTCATATTTTTGCAATCCAACATACTTTCCGCTGTTAATACAAGCCTGTTCCCCAACTGCTCTTAAGCAGGCCTTCACAGCCATCTTCATGTTTCCTAGGTTTATGATAACCTGCTTTTCTTGTATTGCGGGACAATTACCTTGAAGTGCAAATTAACCTTTGTATATCTGCGATGATTCCAACATTTATTTTTGAATGTTTCTAATTTAATTGGCTGTGTTAAGTCAGTTGCTGACCTTTCTGGAATGAATTGCCATCAGCATATCAATTTCACAGATTGTAGTTTTCAGCACTAGGATCAACTTTTTGGTTGTCCCCTCTGATTTAGCTGAAAACACTTTTTTATGTTGCTCTCTCTCTCTCTCTCTCTCTCTCTCTCTCTCTCTCTATATATATATATATATATATATATATATATATATATATATATATATATATATAATCTGTTACAGTATATTAGGTTCACTTAAGATCTCGTAAAAGTTGACACTAGGTTATAAATCTCTTTTGTGATCCTCTTTCTTACAAGTTCATTTTTCTTCTTTCTTCAGGGTCGAGATTTCAGGTCTCAGTTTCAGATAGGAAACAATGCATTTTATGGGGTCAATTATATTCAGGTTATCTTCCACCTTGTGTAGCATGTGAACTTTTCCTAACTTTGACGTACATTTTACCTTAATTGTTTTAAAATTGTTCCCTGAATGATTATAGCAATATTCTTACATGTTTTCCTAATACTAAATAACATTGAGTCGAAATTGATCAATACTTGTTTGTTTGGTTTTCTGGCAAACTTGGATGCCTTTTTTTTTCCAATTCCCGACTCCGAAAGCGAGAAACAGTGGAGAAATCTGTCTTAGTGACATGCATATTTTCCAATTTTTTTACTCTTTGCATTATTTCCTTATGAAGCGGATAGGTAATGTGTTCTTTATAATATCTAAGCATATGCTGAGGCGTGGATCACTATGTTTTTGTCTCCATGAATTGTGATATCTGCTTTCTTTTGTGTGCATTAAGTTGTCCTGGATGCATGTGTTTATACCAAGGTTCAAAAAACTCGGTTCATGTATTGATTTCGGACGCTTCCTATGAGTGTCTCAGTTTCGTGGTGTTACGATGGTTTTGAATCCATCTGTATTAGTGGTCCCGTTGGTTTTGGACCCTCCCAATGCCAACCCGAAACGGCAGAAAGGTATGGGCTGTGGCTAATATTTAAAACCTTGTTTTTACATGCTTTGGTGACTATACTGTGTATTTTTCAACATTGAATACTTAACAATGATAATTCAAGCTGTTGTGCAATTTCTTTTGAAGTAGTTCATATATAAATTTTTCTTGAATAGTTCTCCATAATTTATTGTTCTTAAATTATGAGGCCATTCTTTATAACTTTAAGTTTCCCAAATTATTTATAATTAGATAGTAATTTTTCAACACACTTCCAAATGTTATTCACTAGCAGAGACAACACCATTGAATCATGTGGAAAGAGTAACCATATTACAAATGATCTCTTATTAGGTCTATCAACGGGGAGGGTTTCAGGTTGAATTTATATAAAACCTGAAACAGACCCAGAAAAAAGCTTATGGTTCATATTCTGTACCCAAAACCAACTCAAGATTCATATTCATTTTGTTTTTAAAATCCAAATCTTTTTAGTCAGAAATTCAGGTTTGCTTAACATGTTTATGTATAAGAAAGCGGATATGCTGATCCAGAAATATTCTGAATTTCATATGCTTCAGCCAATCCTGATACAAATTTGTTCGAGTCTCTTTTAAGTTTTAACATCCAAACCCATGTAAAACATCAACTTAAAGTCAATGGGTATCAGTTACATTGACAGGCCTCTTTCTAATTGATTAAAACGGCTCCCTAAGTGCAAACCCTCCCCAAGGCTGTTGTTGGAGGAAGAGTTAGATCAAAACTACACATTCATAGAATATGATCTAAAGCTCTTGCAACTTAAGGTATACACTGGTCGTAATAATTATCTAATAATTTAACACTGAAAAGATCTCTGTCAAATCTATTCCAGTATCTTATGTGGGCTTTTTGGGGTAATAGAAGTGAGTGTTGATGTCTAGAAAACTCATTGGAAGCAAGATGGCTATTGATATCCATTTTGTTTTTTAATTCCTGTTGCTAGAAATATCAAGGTTCCTGAAACTTCTCTTTCTTGGAGATAGTGTGTTGGATTAGTATACAGTTAATTCCAAAATTTTCATAATACTAGTTAAATTTGCATGTGAACAAAGTGTAGGTAGCATTGTGGTTAATCATAAAATAAAGTTTGTTTGATATATATTGGTCATTTTTTATTAATTTTCTAACAGACTGAATATTTTCCCTAAAACATAGTTTATTATACAAAAAGTTTTTGAAAACAACAATTTTTTTAGAAGCATAGCATTTTCCAAACAGATTTGTGAATCATAAAGAAAGTGGATGTTTTTATGGTCATTTTCACTTTTTCAGTTTAGTGTCTATTGTATATATGACTTCATATCCAAACATAAACATGCTTTAACTTTTCAGTATGATGTAATATACCATAAAACGTACCTTATCATAATCATTGGATTAATTAGCAAGCATAATTTTTTTTTTGGTTGCTACTAATGCATAAAAATGACTTTTACAGGCTTGCTAGCTAAATATAGTAAAAGAAATCATCACCTTTTTGAGAAATGCTTCAATAATTACCGTATAAGTTTTTGGTATATTTGGCTTGAGTTCTCTAAGATGCTAAGTGTCAAAAACGGTTATATATCGGTTATATAACCGATATATAATGGTATCGGTCGTGGACCGATATTTTTTTGCAGAAATATCGATAAAATATCGGAACCGATATTATCGGCCGATTTGGCCGATATTGTTCGAAATATCGGTTTACAAAAAAATCGATTTCTCACGGTTTTGGTTTTGCTACAAAAAAATCTTATGGGCCTGGGCCTGCAGACGACATTCTATGGAAAAATCAGCTGTTAAGTCAAGATACAATACAATACAAGTTTCTGCCATCAATGGAGATTATATCTTTTGCCATCAAACGATATGACATTCACATCAATGGAGATTACATCTGATGTTGAATGATATGACATTCACATCAATGGAGAATGGAGATTACATCTTCTGTCATCAAAATCTTCATGCATCAAACTTATTCAGAGATGTAGTTCCTTAAGTGATCTTCTTTATCTTGGATCTCTTGGATTTCTCGACGATATGTATTCTTTATGCATATTTTATAATAGAAAACTATTAAGTGTATTGTTCATATATAAAAATTGTGTTAAAAATGCAAACCGATATTTACCGTTATAAAACCGATATATCGGTGATATATCTATAACTCTACTGGACCGTTATCATGAAAAAACCGTTATTAACTGCATAGCTAAGATGACCCAACTTGTTTATAATAGGTGACCAACATGCTATCTATGTAATATATTTTGTGATCAGCTTGGGTTAGAAATATTCAGGTTGACAATTTTAACCCATACGATCATTCATCTTTAGGGAAAAGTATTTAGAATAATATTTGGCTTTTCTTGTGCATTTATTTCCTTATTTCTGCTTTTAGAACTCTTGAAGATAATATTTGGCTCAATTGGAATGAGCTTATAGATCCAAAAGTTAACAGGTAGAGAAGCTAGTTCCCGAATCAATCTTTTTGATATACATATTAATGGATGAAACCTTTTATGACCTAAATCCACTACATTGAAACCAACACCTAAGTTTGTGCAGCGCTCCAATAGGATTGCAGATCAGCTTTGGATTTCCACCTTTACTGAACTTAAAAGGCAAATATACCTTTTGCATGCAGGATGAATAAAAGAAGAAAAGTTATAAAGGCAGGAATTTCCAACTATAAAACTTGTTTTATGTTTTAAATTTAGTTTTTTTTTTGGCATATATGTCCCTTAAGTCTGCTAGTTTTTGCACAAAGTCCCCTAAATAATGTTAATTGCTTATAAGTCCCCCATATCACCGAAAATATTATGAGTCCCCTTCATCTCCTTCAGTCAATAATTAACCTAAACCTCTAGTTAATTGTGTAAAAAGGCGATATCGTCCTCATCTTCCCCATTTTTGCTATTTTCTCTCTACCCAAAACCGTAAATGTTGATTCTACTACCAAAAGAAACCTTCTTGTGCCTCCATAATTGACTATTTGTTCCCCTCTAATATATGTCATATATTAGAGGTTGGCAATATTCTTCCATAATTGACTATTTGTTCCCCTCTTAGAGGTGTTGCAGACATGTCTCTGACGTGTAAATGTATATAGCTCTACGAACTAATAGATCAGATCGAATTGGAAAATGCTTTATTCGGTTCAACCCTACTTTTTAGGATCCACTGTGATAATGAGAAAGATTTCTAACTACTATGGGCAGGACGGACCAATATTATCATTCCTGGACCAGAAACAAATTAAACTTGCGCATGAAATACAAGCCTGAGCCTAAAATTAATTTTAGTTTACTATTCTCAAGCCTGGTCAAAGATGGCCTATATAAATCATGTCCTGACTGGGCTTGGACCCTGTAGAAAACCCATTGTCAGTCCTAAATATAAAGAAGAGAAAATTTGAGTTGCACCACACTTTCTTTACCATAATTAAAGGTACACCCCACTGCTTTACCATAATGTACGAATGCCTCAACTTTTAATGGAAACTAACAGTCAAGCTTTGACTGTTAATTTTTGATCGAAATAACCCTGGGGGCGCACAGTGGTGGAGGAGCTGGGAAGAAGACGAAGGGGCTATTTTGTCCAAAGAATTTGGTCAAAGCAGTTGACCGTGAGTTGGAGACGGTTTTCGTCAAAAGTTGGGGCATTCATATATTATGGTAAAGCGGTGGGGGTGCACCTTGAATAATGGTAAAGAAAGTGGGGTGCAGCTCAAATTTTCTCTATAAAGAATCATAAATATAACAGAGACAATTTATTTAATAAGTTGGTCTTTATTTAGAATTTGTTTGATTGTGGACTGATTAATGCACTTGTTCCCACATACAGAATTCAGGATTTGTCAACAATTGTGCTTTTACTTGAATATAAGTAGCAAGTGGGGAAGGTAAAAAAAACTTGAAGGCAATTTGAGTTTCTTTAACAAACTAGTTTGTTATGGCATGTGCCAGTCTGATTTTACTCTTGAGAGAACACTGGAGAAACCTAGAGGGCAAAATAGGTTGGCATCAAATGCATTCTTATAATGCCTTGAAATTCAATTTTAAAGAAATAAAAATGGAAAGTTTTAAGAAAGGACTTGCATTGGCTACTACCATTTTAAATAGATATATTTTCATTTTTGTGAAAAGACAAACAACCCAATCGATTTTGAACGTGTAATTCATTATATTCCAGCAACTCTACTTAATGAATTGGTTCTTGGACATGCCCATAATATCTGCTCATAACAATATCAACTTTGTGTTGATTGTACTTCTTTGGTTCCTTGATATAAAACTTGTCATATGAGGATTCTCTAGTCCGCAAAGAAGCACAGACACTCCAAAATGGTTGCCGTGTCTGTGTCGGACACGGTATGGAGTCTATGGACACTCCATATGCCCAACATGTGTCGGACACAGTATGGAGTATAGGACATGCTAAACATGGTGTTGTGCCTGTCACGCCCCGAGGCGTCCCCCGAGTCGCGACCGCCGTGCGGGCCTGGAGTTGCGCCCGCACAAGGCTTTAATGATTTGCATAGCAAGCACATATTCAGAGTACGCAGATAAATTGAAACACAGATTTATAATATGGAAAAGTTCTCTTTATTGATAATGAACATCTATTACAAACTCTTGAACGAGTTAGCTAATATGCCGAACGGCTTACAAAAGAGATGACTCAAAATGAGATAGCAGTCCTGTACATTACATCCCTTTATAAACTCAAAATGATAAAGACCTCCAGGCTGGAGGACGGCTTTGCCACGGAGCTGCATTTGTGTATGAAGAGTTGCAGCTTCGGACTTCAAAAGGCTTCAAGGGGCGCGGTGAAGGTGCGCCAACAGTTGGACTGGATCGGGTAGACGACTTCGGCTCCTCGTTCGGTTCGCCTTGGTGCGGAGAACCTGTTTCAACGAGGGTCAGCATATCGAAACATGCTGGTGAAGGCGAGCTAGCCTGACTATACCAATCAACACATTGTTTAGTGAAGCATGCATATTTTTGTGGGTTTCTATCTTGCCTTAGTTCATTTACAAGTAAGCAGCATATAGAATTTACTGAAATGAACGTGCCACCGTTAGGTGGATTTTACCTGACCGTCTGAATTACCTGCACAATACTTACCATGCCTTCCCTGCCACGAAGACACAAGTTAGTATGCAACAGGTTTAAATATACAGGGGATCACTGGCTGGATGCCATATTGGACCAATTTTAGTCACTGACGAGGATGGTATGCAGCGAGAGCACGGGAGTGCTGCACGCCATTCCGTCCTTGCACAGGATGACTAAACAGGAGAGTTCCCGCCCGGATCGGATCGGTGTCAGTGCCCCAGCGACCGTCCGCAGGAACTAAGGGCCTTGTGCACAAGTTGTCCGTGATCAACATATACACTAAGTTAGCAGTTGAGGCAAATCAGGGCAATAACAGACACGGGACAGTAACAGGAGGAGAGCTACTTTGGCATAGTCTCCCTATCAGATTATTGCATTCAGGATGAATTATGTTCATAGCATAATTTAAAGAAGAGCATACATTCTAACTTGTATTATGCATATGATAAATATTTCCGAGCGAACACGCATGCAAGTAAGTAACCGTTCACAGTTTTTGATTGACAAGCAGTATTAACCAAGTCTATTCTCTTTTATCTTGGTTTCTTTTATTATTACTTGGTATCGTTTGATCGGGGCGAAGGAGCGAAGCTTGGAAGCAGGGCTAGCTAATCGGGTTGGTAGCCACTCACTTAGATTTTGGAAAGAAGAAGGAAAGAGGCGCTTCACGACTCCGTTCGCAAGCCGCCTACTGCTCGTTCACCTGCACACGAACAGCTCGATTAATACTTCTTCCTCTCTTTCCAATCTCGGAATAGAAGTGCAAGTCAATGAACGAAAACAATGAAAACCATCGAAACCGTTCAAGGAAAACAAGCAAATCCCAAAACCAACTCAAAGCACGAAGGCAACCAGCGACATCGAAAACCGAGGCAATAAAAGATAGCAGCGGAGAGGTCCCTCCTGACTCTGCCGCTAAGCCGATCCTTGGGGCGCAGTCCACTGAATATGGGAATCGATTCCGAAGAAACAAATCCATAACGAGGACGAGTTCTTAATTCAATCTATCCCGATCGAACGATACCGTCTTGTGTTTCTTAGCCGCGCTCTCCGCACCGGGAGAACGGGGCGCTACATCCTACCCAACCAATTGGAAGTTTCGTCCCGAAACTTAAGAACAGGGCCTACCGTTAGGGAACATTATGTCGAGGGCGGCGATCCGGGACAGGACAAGCATCCACCCGATGGGTTGGATCACCACAACGGAGGCAATTCCCGAGTCGCTTTCGACAATCCTTGAACAGGTGCCCTGGCTTCCTACAGAAGTTACATGTTTGGTTGGGATTTGCCTTCTGCTTCCCGCCGTCATTGTGACGCTTTGCAGCGTTGTTTCCTCCCTCGTTGCCTTGGCGTTTGTGATTGTAGGTATGCACAGCGCCGGTAGAAACGTGAGGATACTGCGGTTCGAGCGATAGGGCCTGATTCATGACTTCACGCATGGTTCCATACTGATTATTGGCCACGTGCGAATGGATGGCAGGACGGAGACCACCTTCAAACCTTCTAGCTCGACTCGCTGCATCAGGTAAATAGGCCCTAGCGAATTTGGAGAGTCGGTTGAATTCGGCGGAATACTCTTTAACTGTCATCCTGCCTTGCCTCAGTTGCACGAAGTCATTTTCCATTTGACGTTGTACTGGAGGGGGTATAAACTCCTCTTCGAACGCGGCACGAAAGGTCGTCCACGAGATCGCCTCCTCTCCGTGATCAAGTTGGAGAGATCGTCGATGCACGTCCCACCAATCGTGTGCGTTGAGGCGGAGCTGTAGTTGCGCGCAGGAGACGCGCTTCTCTTCGGGGACCTCTAGCAGAGCGAAGTGATCTTCTAGTTCTGCTAGCCAATCTAGAGCTACCACTGGGTCCTCAGTCCCGTTGAACGGGGTGTTGCAGACTTTCTTGAAGTGTCCCAAGTTGAAGGCAGTCACGTCCCTCGGCCTTGGAATTTGTGGCGTCTCTACTTCAAGCACGGGCTGTCCCACCGGAGTCGTTGCTGTTGCGGCGGAATGGTTGGCAGCCAAAGTCTGAACGATCTGTTGCAGGGCGTCTACCTGCTTTTGTTGGACTGAGAATCGGGTCTCTAGATTACTCTCGAGCTTGGCTTGGCGAGCATCGTCTCGTTGTCGTTGCGATTCTAACATTTGCATTACCCGCTCAAGCGGGTCGACTTGAGACATGCCTCGTTGGCTCCGAGAGCTTCCCGAAGTACCCGAACTGCTTTCTTGTGTTTCGTTCAGTGATTGCGCTGCAGATTGCGCTGGATCCATTCCTTCAAAAGAAGGTAATTTATATTAGGATCATAATGTATTATGGACTTATTGCATGAACGTATCTCATTTTGGCCTAGCGAGTTCAAGAGTTCGCACAGGAATTTGATCGTTAAAGGAACTTTTCCAGCACGAAGTCTAAGGAACTTTGAATCTGTGCTCTGATACCACTATGTCACGTCCCGAGGCGTCCCCCGAGTCGCGACCGCCGTGCGGACCTGGAGTTGCGCCCGCACAAGGCTTTAATGATTTGCATAGCAAGCACATATTCAGAGTACGCAGATAAATTGAAACACAGATTTATAATATGGAAAAGTTCTCTTTATTGATAATGAACATCTATTACAAACTCTTGAACGAGTTAGCTAATATGCCGAACGGCTTACAAAAGAGATGACTCAAAATGAGATAGCAGTCCTGTACATTACATCCCTTTATAAACTCAAAATGATAAAGACCTCCAGGCTGGAGGATGGCTTTGCCACGGAGCTGCATTTGTGTATGAAGAGTTGCAGCTTCGGACTTCAAAAGGCTTCAAGAGGCGCGGTGAAGGTGCGCCAACAGTTGGACTGGATCGGGTAGACGACTTCGGCTTCTCGCTCGGTTCGCCTTGGTGCGGAGAACCTGTTTCAACGAGGGTCAGCATATCGAAACATGCTGGTGAAGGCGAGCTAGCCTGACTATACCAATCAACACATTGTTTAGTGAAGCATGCATATTTTTGTGGGTTTCTATCTTGCCTTAGTTCATTTACAAGTAAGCAGCATATAGAATTTACTGAAATGAACGTGCCACCGTTAGGTGGATTTTACCTGACCGTCTGAATTACCTGCACAATACTTACCATGCCTTCCCTGCCACGAAGACACAAGTTAGTATGCAACAGGTTTAAATATACAGGGGATCACTGGCTGGATGCCATATTGGACCAATTTTAGTCACTGACGAGGATGGTATGCAGCGAGAGCACGGGAGTGCTGCACGCCATTCCGTCCTTGCACAGGATGACTAAACAGGAGAGTTCCCGCCCGGATCGGATCGGTGCCAGTGCCCCAGCGACCGTCCGCAGGAACTAAGGGCCTTGTGCACAAGTTGTCCGTGATCAACATATACACTAAGTTAACAGTTGAGGCAAATCAGGGCAATAACAGACACGGGACAGTAACAGGAGGAGAGCTACTTTGGCATAGTCTCCCTATCAGATTATTGCATTCAGGATGAATTATGTTCATAGCATAATTTAAAGAAGAGCATACATTCTAACTTGTATTATGCATATGATAAATATTTCCGAGCGAACACGCATGCAAGTAAGTAACCGTTCACAGTTTTTGATTGACAAGCAGTATTAACCAAGTCTATTCTCTTTTATCTTGGTTTCTTTTATTATTACTTGGTATCGTTTGATCGGGGCGAAGGAGCGAAGCTTGGAAGCAGGGCTAGCTAATCGGGTTGGTAGCCACTCACTTAGATTTTGGAAAGAAGAAGGAAAGAGGCGCTTCACGACTCCGTTCGCAAGCCGCCTACTGCTCGTTCACCTGCACACGAACAGCTCGATTAATACTTCTTCCTCTCTTTCCAATCTCGGAATAGAAGTGCAAGTCAATGAACGAAAACAATGAAAACCATCGAAACCGTTCAAGGAAAACAAGCAAATCCCAAAACCAACTCAAAGCACGAAGGCAACCAGCGACATCGAAAACCGAGGCAATAAAAGATAGCAGCGGAGAGGTCCCTCCTGACTCTGCCGCTAAGCCGATCCTTGGGGCGCAGTCCACTGAATATGGGAATCGATTCCGAAGAAACAAATCCATAACGAGGACGAGTTCTTAATTCAATCTATCCCGATCGAACGATACCGTCTTGTGTTTCTTAGCCGCGCTCTCCGCACCGGGAGAACGGGGCGCTACATCGTGATGTCTTCATGTCTGAATAACACAGCTGGCCCCCAATGTCTGTCCATTCTGTATCATAATGTCTTCATGTCTGAATAAAGTAGCTATCTCCTAATGTCTTGGACTTGTCTGAGTTCATCTAATAGCTATGTGGGAATGTGTTTTTCAGTTTTCTCCAGTTTTTGTTTCTAGGATCCTATTGTCATATGTGGGCTTCGCCTGCTGCTTCAAATGGGTTAATTTGGTGAAACATAAAATGGCTTGTGTCTTTCTGCGATACAAAACAAGCAACTGGTTTAATTGTAAACTTTAATTGTTTCTATATTGGCCAAGGAAACTGTTCAATTTTCAACTGTTAGAATGTCTTTTTTTTCTGTTGTAAATTCCGGTAGTAATCTGAAATAGAATATAGCTCATATTTCTTCTTGATGAAGTACTATAAGTTGTAACTCATTTCATAATAACGGATAACCTTTGCTTTGTGCTATATGTGCCCTACAAAAGTAAGTTGTCAGATTTTGAGTGGGGAAGGTGTATTTAGTTTCATCATTATAGAATTTGAATTCTTGATTATCATCAACCATGACTGTGAATTTGTGTTGGAGTTCTGTCATTTATTTATTTGTGCATAATATTGCATCACCAGATATTAACTTTTCCCTGCAATCTTGTTTTCTGCAGTGTGTCACTCCCTTCTTGTCGTTGGGCAGTGAGGTCTTCTGGCTTGGTCACCAAAGGAAGTCTGGTATTGGTTTCGCTGCTCGTTATAACACAGATAAGATGGTAGGATATATCTTTGCTTGTACTCGATTCATATTTACTTGCTTCGAACTCTCATTTCTTTCCTGTGTATCTTTCTAAGGAAGCTGATTAAAACGTGGACATTGACACGGAAAATTGTTGCTTTAGATCTGGGATAAACTTGGCTTTGCTTACAACTCTTAACTTAAATATTGTAGTTATCTCTGTATTGCAGTTCTCAAAAGAATTATGCTAAATTTGGATGGTAGTTGACACTTCCTGAACGCTTTGGGGTAGCGTCCCTGAAATGCCCACTTGAGCCCCCAAATGAATGACACGTTTGAGTAAATGCCCATCCGGATGGCAATTCGTTTGGCTCCTCGGCGTTTGGAACCAAATGGAGTTCTGGATGAAACATAACTGCAAGTCTGCAATCCAAACTGACCCTTAGTATGTTGGTCTAGTGGGCACTTTTGTTTGCATTTTTCTTTACGAAGGAAGTTTTGGTAACTTGGTGTCACAAGATTGATTGTTTTAGCAATGAGTTTCTGTTTTAGCAATTCATTTGGCTCCTCGGCGTTTGGAACCAAATAGAGTTCCGGATGAAACATAACTGCAAGTCTGCAATGCAAACTGACCCTTATTATGTTGGTCAAGTCGGCACTTTTGTTTGCATTTTTCTTTACAAAGGAAGTTTTGGTAACTGGGTGTCACAAAATTGATGTTTCAGCAATGAGTTTCTGTTTGGTAATGATATCCGGCTGCAATTTGGTTAGAATCTTATGATACATATCTTATGATATGATATGATATGATATGATACGACATACTACCATTTCATTACTTATCGGGTTGATCCGATATGATTCATATAGGCTAATAAGTAGTATTTTTTTTTTACTTGAGAATTGAGTTACTGTATCATAAGATATATGATACGAATGTGATGCACGATACAATACACAATTAATATGATACACAATACGATACATGAGTTGACAAACTAGTCTGGCTCTATAAATGAGCATTCTACTGACTTATTTAGTCTCTCTAATCTTTTTATGTATTGTCACTGTTGTAAATGGTGTCCGTCTCGGCCGCCTAGGCGGTCGCTCTCCGCACCATTTTGCCGTTGGCGCCTTGGCGATGGAGTAGACAGCCAACGAAGGTTTGGCGGCATAGGCGGAGGTGAGTACGTGGCACGCAGTGTACTCTAATTCAAATTATGTAGTAGAATGAGTTGGGCGGCGGTGTAGGCGAACGTCTAGACGGAGCAATACCTGACTAGATATTTTGGCAAAATAGTTTTGCAAGTATTATGAACCTATGAGTCACTTTTACATAACTTAAACTTCATAAATCTTTGTTCTACAACTTAGATATGCATAAAAAATCCTTAAAATATACATATTATGCAAAAAATAGAGGTAAAATAGTAAAAAAAATACCCAAAATGTATCAAACGCCTTGGCGGCGCCTAGGTGTCCTAGGCGGTAGGCGGACTCTTTCCGCCGCGTACCCGCCTACCGCCATTTAGAACATTGTGTATTGTCAGTTTTAAATACTCTTATGATAGTAAACTTATCTTCACAATAAAAACTCCCTAATTCTCGAGTATTTATGCACATCCCTATTATGTTCTAGAGTTCAAGGTGCATATAGGTGTACCTAGAACCATCCTAAGGTAATTTGTTTGGTACTAGTTATCCCCATGCCTCTGGCATTCATTGATAATTTGGTTTTTAATTTTTATAGATATTTAATAATATTTTAATGACGTATATCGTGACAATATTGTTTTGTCGGAAAAGACCTCTTTTGTCATACATTGATACATATGAGATATACATGTGTGATCTCCCCTAACCATTGCATATACCTCCTATCTTTTAATCTCTACCCATCTTTGTCCTCTTATCTTTCGTCGCGAAAATGTTTTGTTATATAAATTTTAAACAAGCTAGGGAAAGTGATATTTAAGGCCTATTTTTTGGATCAACACCATAAAGGACCCCAACAATACTTTTATGCTAAAATTTACCTTAACTTTTAGTTTGTACCAAAGAACACCACTAATTTTGTTGAACTATAGAGTTTAACCATCAAAACTACCATTTTATAATCCACCCCTCTTTCTTCCATTTTAGCATCATTTTACCAATTTATCTGAGTTACCACATAGTCAGATCAAATTATGCCCAAAATCCATTGATGGTACTTGGTGTATTTGTTTTATAATTTTTCTTAGCATTTTGATCATTATTTACCCAAATTTGTTTAAAGGTTTTTTAAAATAAATTTAATTTAATTTAGAATTAAAAATAAAAATAATTATCAAATTAATTTAATATAAGAGTTAGGAACAAAAATGAAAGCAAGGGTAACTCTATGGTCATAAAAAATTAAGACTTGGCTTTAAAGGGTAATTTGTCTTCACTTTGTAAAATGATGCTAAAATGAAGAAAACTTATAGAAGGATAATTTTGGCATTTTGATAGTTAAACTTAACTACAATGCAACAAATTTAATTAGGTAGCCTTCTTTGGTACAAACTAAAAGTAAAAGGTCAATTTTAGCATCATTTGGTACAAACTAAAACTAAAAGCAAAAGGTCAATTTTAAAATAAAAGTATTGTTGGGGTCCTTTATTGATGTTGACCCAAAAAGTAGGTGTTAGATGTCATTTTCCGAACATGCTATTGCTGCTGCTGATGATTTCTGCTGTCAATTTGATGCTACTGCATTTTAATTTATTTGTTGCTGATGCTATCTTATTTTTTTCTTCTTTTGCTTAATTTATTGTTATTTGTTGGAACAATGCCATTTACTGCATAATCCTGTCAACTGCGACCTAAGCATTCCCCACTCTCCATTGTGCTTGCCTGAACCCCATCTCAAACGATTTCCTGCATCTTAGCCCGAATTGAAGTCACCTCCAGTCTCTTGAGGAATAAACTCACTTCTTTATACGTCTTTTAATGCAGTGTGACTGTAAGTCATCCACTTAACATTCTGATCTCATCTACAAATCATTTGTTGGCTGTTGAACATTCAGATCCCCTAAAGCATGTTTTGTCTTGTAACCCGCCTATAAGATTTTTCCTTTAGCTTCAAGGTTAGCTTTCAATTAGATAATACCCCTTGACCCCAGGACCATCTTCAAACCTCATCTCGATCTTAAAAAAACCGGGTGCTTATGGCAAAGAGCCTTCGGACAGTTTACATATTTTGGGTCAGTGACATTCTTACCTGAAGATGTAAGTGCATAATTATAGAATATCGCTCCTGTGACCTTTGAGGGGAATGCATGTGATGATAACTGGTAATTTTCAGACTTGAATGGCATACTGGAAGTTATCATATTTCTTATGGACTGCAAATATTGCAGGTTAGTTTTACAGATGAGATGTATCTTTACACTTATATGGTTGGAAATGCTATCCTCCATGACATTTATCTGGAAATAGAACTTGATTTCAGGGGCTTTCTGATAGCTAGAAGTGTATGGGAAGTGGGAAAGTTGTTCCAGTCGAGAAAGTTATTGGACTTATTGTCCCCTCATTCTTCCAAAATATAGTTTGACAGCCAAGACAGAAGTTGGAAAGTGCATTGTATAATAACAAATAATTATTAACTTTAATATAATGACTTCAACAACAACAACAACAACAACAACAACAACAAAAACAATAAAGCCTTTTATCCCAAATTTTTGGTGTCAGATGTTTGAATTCTTTTTCTTCCATTCTGCACTCTTAAGAGCTGTCCTCTGTAACACTAACAAAACCCTATACTTCTTTAAAACTTCAATCAGTGTAAGGCTTATCATTGGTACTAGTGGCTCCTTTAACTACTATCTTATAGCTCCTCCTTACTGGCGCATCTATTGATTTGTGTTGCATATGTCCAAACATAAGACTTCTTTCATCTTAGTCCTCACTTGGTGCCACCTTTAAGTAACTTATACGAATACACTCATTCATTATCCTATCTTTTAATGCATTCTCATTTTAACATAATTACTGAATCATAATAACATTATTTATTACTAATGTTATTTAATTACCTAACTTCTTATTTGTTAATAATTAGTTAGCTAAGTAACATGAATTAGTTAGGAGACAGGGACTGCTGTACACACAATAGTCCTATCTCCCACTCGGCTTTCCTCTTGCTAGCCAAACATCCAAACATCATAAGTGGAAAAGTGTGTCCAAATCCAACTTTATTCTACTTCCAGGGAACTTCTTGCTATCCAAACAGCCCCTCAAACTTAAATGCTTACATGTGGAATTTTTACATATTTAGAGCAGAATTTTAACTGCTTTCCCCTTCCAACATCCATTTCTGAGAAAAATTTATGTGCTGTTGATCTACTTTGTTCTGGAATGGTAATGTAAATGTTTCTTCTATGAATGCAGGTTGCGACAGGTCAAATTGCAAACACAGGAATAGCAGCACTGAGCTATGTACAGAAAGTGTCTGAGAAGGTGCAATTTTAGATGAAAACTCTATTTCTACTTTTTAAGCCTTACTAATGTAATCTTTCATATAGGTATCACTTGCATCTGATTTCGTATATAATCACATGTCAAGAGATGTCACTGCCAGTTTCGGTTATGATTACATCCTTAGACAGGCAAGTTTTGCTGCAATGTCTCTCTTATCATTTGATCGAGTATGATTTTGGTCAAATTTTGACAATTCGTTGATTTTTTGACCTTGATGCGAATTTACTTAGCGTTATTAATTCTGACTTATCAACTTACTTTTCAAAGTTCTTACTCTCTTCTATGCCTGGTTCTCATGGAATACATGTTTACACTTTACACATTATCCCATGGCTTGTCTCAATCTAGCCAGGGTCTTATAATTTGCATATATATATATATATATATATATATATATATATATATATATATATATAAAATTTGCGTATACCTGCCAGCCAGTATTGGTTCTTGCCACGATCTAGCCCAGTTATTATAGTTTGCTTCATTTGTTGCCAGCCATTGACGTAGCTACATGGTCCTGAGTGGGTGTGGCTGGGCCCCCTTGAATTTTGAATTTATTGATTGATTTATTTATATAGATTGTCTTCATACAGGGAGTAGTACCTGACTTGATAATGGAAAAGGACAATTAGGTAGCTTGCAGGCCTTTTCTAACTTCAAAGTATGAGATGATGCCTTTAGCAGACATGTTGATTATTGAAGAACTGTAAATCACTGATACCATGATTCATGCAAGGTTGGGTATGGTGGTTAGGAAAAACCTGCACTGGCAGTATTTTTCAGAAATATATACAAGCTTTTACTTTGGGTTTCTCTTGTTCTTCATCTTCCTAACTTTTGTACCTTAGTAGAAATCTGGTGCCACATTGGTTAAAATTATCCAGTTATATTTTATCAAGTAATTGTAGTTTTTCATTTGGAGTAGCTCAATTAGGTCTATCGTGCTCCTATGGGACCTATTTCCATAACCTGCCCATCACTTCAATTCATACTGGACCTAAATGTGAAAATGATCCGTCCTCACTAGGGGTGGGCACGGGTCGGACCCAAAATTTATAGAACCGGACCGGACCCATTCTTTGGTGGGACGGACGGGCCGAATTTTTTTGGGAACCGGACCGGGCCCGGCCCATTTGAAACGGGTCCAAACTGGAGCGACTCGCGGATCCAAACATGTCCAAAATTTCTGATTTTTTTTTGGGAATTTCAGGTCCAAAATAGTACTCGTCTCCGTTGCGATTTACGACCGTTACTTCATGAAGGCAATGAGATCCTGGACCTAGCACCCAAGAGAAATAACACTTCTTCAAAGAATAGGAAGACAAATTTGTCTATCAAATGAAGGGCATGCTTAACAGTAACACTTAACATATTTGTCTAACACAAAGTCGGTGTAATCTAGCAGCCTAACAGACCTTCCCAAGTGTATATTCCAAAAGCAACACAATCAAACAACATACCTTCCCAAGACATGCATTTTTGTTGAGTTCTTCTGAGAACCATATGGTCCTTCAAACTTGTTGGTGTCTTACTCTAGCAATCATATCAACTATTCAGAGTAATGCTAATTTCTGAGGGAACGAAAGAACTCACTAGGCAAATGATGTCTGATTCGTTTGCAACAGTTACAGAATATTGTCTTTCAGCAGTGATAGTGTACATTATCACTCTAGTTAACTCATCAAACAAGCACAGACATAGCTACCATATTGAAAATTTTGAGACGTTATAAAGCACAGACATAGCTACCATTTTGAAAATTTTGAAACCTTATAGCTGCTATCTTGTTCTATACTTAAGAAAATATAGTCATAATAGGTACTTCAATAGCTTTATGTAATAGCACACAGAAAATGTATAATAAAGAGACACTATCAAAAATACCTTTGATAAACGAGGAAATGTAAACAGCTGAAAACCACAAGAAACACTTGACAAGGTTCACAGCTATGTGAAAGCTCCAGCAATTACCAAATTGTTTTACCACAAGACAGGACATAAGTAGAACTCTAAAATTTTAGGAATTTCCTATTCTACCCCCAGAAACGGGTCGGGCCGGGGCCTCATTTGCTTTAAAAATAGAGAAATTTTGAGTTGTCCCCCACTTGCTTTACCATAATTCAAGGTGCATCCCACCGAATTACCATAATGCATGAAATCCTCCATTTTTAACGAAAACAGTCAATGACTACACTTAACTCCTTTGACCTACATAAATAAAAAGAGAAATTTTGATATGCACCCTACTTATTTTACTACAATTCAAGGTGCACCCCACTCATTTGAGGGTATTTTGGTCATAAATGGGGCGGGGGGGGGGGGGGGGGGGGGTCAAAGGAGTTGACTGTTAGTCATTGACGGTTTCTGTTAAAAGTGGAGGGGGGGTCATGCATTATGGTAATTCGGATAGGTGCACCTTGAATTATGGTAAAACAAGTGGGGGACAACTCAAAATGTTTCTTAAAAATATGACCTGTCCGACCCGTTAATGTCACACTACCCGTTCCGCTCCATTTAAATTTCAAAATTTAGGAACCGGCTTGTTTGGACAATTTACGGTTCGAGCCGGATCGGAACATCGTGCCCTGGAATCGTATGTCCAGTCCTAGTCTTATCGTTTATATTTTTTTTTCTTCTCTAACCACATGAGAATGTCTACGAAAGTTTTTTTTTTAAAGTAGATATCATTGTCTTGATCTCATCTTTTAGCTAATTTAAAGCTGACCGATACTCGAGATATGTATGTAACACAAACCATCTCATGTGGTCCGTCTTGAATTTTGAAATCTTAAATTGGTATTTATGACTTTGAGATGTGTAACAAAGTCAGATTCAAACACAAATAGGCCAATTGAAACACTTATTATAATTGATTATAGTGACAACACATTCCTTACTCGGAGCAAATCCAATTAATAGATCACTTAACCTAAACTGATAGGTGAATCATAATGTTCCTATTTATATTAATCCATTAATTAGGTTGATATTTTATAATGTTCCTATTTATATTAATCCAGTAATGGTTTGTGAAATTTGGTATTAATATATGATGTTTTTGGGATTATAAATGTGTTTTTTAATAGTAAGCGTAGCACCTCCTAAATAATTTTTGGCAACAACATTTATATCATTAACAAATGAAACCATCTCATGTGGTCCGTCTTGAATTTTGAAATCTTAAATTGGTATTTATGACTTTGAGATGTGTAACAAAGTCAGATTCAAACACAAATAGGCCAATTGAAACTCTTATTATAATTGATTATAGTGACAACACATTCCTTACTCGGAGCAAATCCAATTAATAGATCACTTAACCTAAACTGATAGGTGAATCATAATGTTCCTATTTATATTAATCCATTAATTAGGTTGATATTTTATAATGTTCCTATTTATATTAATCCAGTAATAGTTTATGAAATTTGGTATTAATATATGATGTTTTTGGGATTATAAATGTGTTTTTTAATAGTAAGCGTAGCACCTCCTAAATAATTTTTGGCAACAACATTTATATCATTAACAAATGAAGGAACGACTGAATTCCTGAATGCTGGAAATATTACAATACAATTTAAGATGATACATATATATTGCCTTATTGGATGCAACCACTATGTGATTGTCATTCCTTTCCACTCTTCGGCTTAATGTGTCACTAAGATGAGTGCAATATGAAAGTTTTATCATCTTACCTTCTTATCTAGACTTTTTGTAGTCTGGTTAACTTGGAGCATGCTCCTTAGTTGCTTGTTACCTAGATTCAACACTTTAGGCCGAGGTACCGGGGTCGACCCGACACAGGTACGGGATCCTGGTCGGACTTGTCAAGGTGACCAATGGATACGTTAAAATAAAGAAGAAATTAGGGAAAACATGATCAAAAATACAAAAGTTTGGACCTTTTATATGTTAAGAGAAGATATGAAGATAGTATCCTCCATTATGACTTATCCTTGTTGTAGTAGACTAGTAGCTGGACTTAGCACACCTTATATGGAAAAGGAAGAGATGAATATAATATTTTTTCCCATATAAGTGAGTACGAGTGAACTATTCTTTTAAGGGAGCTGAAATGACTTATTCAACTAGTGAAGTAGTAGTTTATTTTTCATATGGAAAATATTCACTAGTAGTTTATTTTCAGACGAACATATAGACCTTGTCATATGGGAAATGTTTACTAGTAGTTTATTTTTCAAGGGACATGAATGGGCTCTTATTCAACTTTATAATAATTTTAACTATATAATTACATCTAGTGTCTTTTTTATTATTTATTAATATGTTGACATACAAATTTAATGTTGTGAATGTGGCATGCAACTTTATTATGGTGACATTGCAAATTTAATATGATAAGGGATTTTTGTATGTTATTAATATAACACAAATTTAATATGATGAAGGGACTCTTTCCTATATTAGAAATTAGTATTTTTTTAATCATTTATTAATATGTTGGCATGCAAGTTTAATGTGGTGAATGTGGCATGCAAATTTATTATGATGACATGCAAGTTTAATATCATGAAGGGACTCTTTAAATGTTATTAATATGACATGCAAATTTAATATGATGAAGGGACTATTTTCCATGTTAGAAATTAGTGTCTTTTTTTATCATTTATTAATATGTTGACATGTAAATTTAATATGACGAAGTGGGGAGGCCTCTTTGAATGTTATGCACTTTGGTAATTTTGTTGGATTAGACATCTTTAGCATACACTTTGAGGTGAATCAGATATTAAAGCATCATATTTATTTACCAAATATATTTATTTTAATCGTCGTATTTTCGTATCCGTACCAAAAATTTGGATCATTTTTAGTCGAGTCCACGTGTCCTTCAATTATGAGTTTGAATAGTCCGACTCTTGGATATGTACCCGACACTCGTACCGGACTTTAGGTAACATAGTTGTTTGGTGTTGCAACTATAGTACATTGAATGGAGAGAGAATCATTGAAACGGATGTAAATGATGTTACATTTGTTACCGTAAGTGGTGTTGCGGTCATTTTGGCCGCAACAAATGTTGCGGTAGTTGGAAAAAATGATGCAATATTTTCTTGCACCAATCCACCAATTACGGCAAACCAAACACTATAATTGGTGTAAATAGTACATGTTGCATGGATTCCAGCCAACTAAATACCCACTAAGGACACTAGACAGTACTATATAGAGTATCTTTAGCAGGACTTACATTAATATACTTTTGGCTTATGATATATGGCTGGATACACATTTTCTTGGTGTGTTGGCTTTTGTAAATACTAAACAATTTTACTTGGTATATATGCTTAAACAGCTTCTCTAATTGCAAATATGATTTCAAAACAATGCTGGTTTGTAAACAATAACGAAGGATATTGAGGTTACGATAGATTAAGGTTGTTGGACAACTGTGAAATTGGAGATACGAGTATTGTATATATTAAGGTTGTTGGACAACTGTGAAATTGGACTAACGCGAAGTGTTTTTTTTACTCAAAAGCTAGGGTTTATGGTTCGAATTTGATGGATTTTAATTTGATTTAGGGTTGTTTTGGATTTTAATTTGAAAGGTCTTTTTTAAGGGGACTTCTCTGATGCTAAAACAGCAAAAAAGAGATCTGATTTTCAAAATAATATATTACGGATTGGTTTAACAGTAGAGAAAGAAGAAATGAAAGTAAAGGATAATTACTGAATCGATAAACTTGGATGATCTCTCACTGCTGGACAACGGAATCCATCTAGGCTAAGGATCTTGGAATCATACCAAGAACTTGGAATCACACCAAAGGATAATGGTATCAAATCCAACTTTAAAAGAAAGTTACAATGTTTTTTTTATCAATTATTTAATAATAAAGACAAGGTTTAGACCCTTTATATATGCTTTGTAAAAGATAAGATATGCTCCTAATAATCCTATTCAAACTATACTAGATAAACCCCATCCAAATTAGAGAAGCATCTCTAAATTGCTTACTCCTATTAATTAATTAATAATTTTTTTCTGAAATAAATATAAATCATAAATATTTGGCCCTGATCATGAAGCTTGTAAGTTTCTTCCTTTTCACATTATTGGGCACTTGGAAGATGGTATATTGTGTATAGCCTGCATTTTTCTAAATAAACTCATTTCGTTTGTTCTAAAATAGCAGCTACGCAAATTCTACCATTGTTGAAAAATTGGCTGATACCAATATGCATCTTTTATTTTATTTGGGGTTGAACATGACTATCTATTTATCAGGAAGCTGCTTATCATGTCATTTATCATATTATACATATGTTTCTACTATCTACAACTAGGTTAATGAATTAAGAGACTATCTATTTGCACGATTATTTGTGGTATCAGGAAATACATTGTTCTGTAGAAACTTGATTGGAAATTAATATGATCAACCTATATTGGTAAATTGAACACTTTGAGTAATAAGTAAGCATCATCAAGCAACAAGCAATTTCATCATATAGTTGATGATTAAGAACAAAAAATATATAATATTTGTATTATCTGATAGTGATGTATTCATGAATATACCATCTCTATATCAAGGTTCAAAGTATCGGTATCGGAATCGGTATCGGACCATTCCTATGAGTATCGGGATCGGCGGTATCGGTAGTATCGGCGGTTTCGGATCGGAGTATCGGATTTTTTGGTATCGGAAAACAAACAACTATTAGTAAATTATTAACATTTTAGAGAATATATTTTATACATTTATGCATAATTTAAAGTATTTTCAGTATTGTTTCTTAGTATTTTTGATATTGAATGAAATAGTAGTCATCCTTGTCGATTGATTTATATGTGATAGATAAGTTTTTCTCTTTTATATGTTTTTAGAACCTTACTATGCTTTTACATCCTTTCTAATTGGTCTTTTTAATTCATTTTTTTTTGCCGAATTGACTGAAAAAGAGACCTCTAATGTCGGTATCGGTCAGTATCGGGTATCGGTCGGTATCGGATCGGGACATGCCAAACTGTATCGGTATCGGCCGATACTTTAAACTATGCTCTATATCAATAAGAATGTAATTGTTAACAATTACTGAGTTGGCATTTAAAAACATGTTTTACTGTAGTTTCTGATTTATAAACAATGTATAATTTGTTAAACACCTTGAAAACAGATTTGTAAATTTTCTATGTATAATTTGATAAAAACTTTTAAAAAAGAGGAAAGATCTTCCAAGAAGAGACTAACGACCAAGAAAAAAGAAAGCAAATAAAATGCTTAAAAACCCAGCATCATTCATTTTTTGGGAGAAAACTATTGCCCAAGTTGTTTAAGAATCTGAAGATGCTAAATATCATTGCCAAAGATGTTAGATGTCGTATTTGGAAATGCTAGAAGTTAATATATGACGATCAAAAGGAGAGATGTAGCATCCAAATAATTCACTTGTTTAAAGTTAATAGGTTAGGTTCGAAACTAGTAATCTCTTAAGCACTTATGTTTGTTTTAACCCGTTAGATTCTTGTTATCCTCACAACGTCTGCATTGGCTAAGACCTGCATCAAACACTACGTATCTACATAATGTGTATTAAGATAAATCGTATCCTTTGTATCACTTAATAAATTTTTGTACCGTTTCAAAATATACTCATAATGAGCTTCACAATTGTTTTTTCCTTTTCTATGATGACATAATATATTTTTTTTTTTCGAAGAATGGTAAATTTTATAGATAAACACGAAAATTACAACTTTAATCTAGCCCTGATTATAAAATGGTCATCTAAGGTCTAGTATATCTATGTCAACTTGTATATTTTTTTGTACAACTATATTACTGAGGAAAAGGCTCTCGAAGATGCGCCGATTACGTTCCCTTCAAACATGTCAAACCATTACCCCAAAGCTAATCCAAATACGGCGGTAGTCGCTCGCTCCGGTGCCTTTGTGAGCTTTGACTTCTCTTATAACAGAGGAAAGGTCTCTATTTTGCACGGCAGTGCGCCCAAACCTAGTTCTCTGGGCGCTCCATATGTCCCAAACGAAGTCACAAGCAAAAAATAGATGGTCCCTAGATTCATCCGCCTTGATACATAAGCAACACTTCATATCCTCGCAGGGAATTCCGAACATGGCAAGCTTGTCCTTCGTAAGGAGTCTATTCTTGATCATTTTGTAGAGACATGAAATTTTTGACCGCCATCTCTTTCCTCCATACCACCTCCGCCCAGTCGACCTCATTAAATATCCTAATCTGGTTTCGCTGCTATCCGGAAGTTGAAAGTGCCTTTCTCCATATCCTTCCACATCCAGTAGTCCTCTATCCCCTGTCTATCAATCTCCACCTCGCGGATATCTTCCACATAGTCAGTCTCGATGAAACGGCCCTGAAGCTTTCACTTACCTTCCTGAATAAGGCTGCTCACAATTTCAGTATACCCCATCAGCTCATAGACATGCCAACCCTCCCTCTCAATCAAGCTGGAGTAATTGATCCACGGGTCATGCCAAATGCTGGTTTGCGCCCTCGAGCATATAACCCTGGAGTGGTTTTCCTTAGCCCTGCACCTCGTAGCCAACAACGATTTCACCTTGACCGAGTAGTTATTGCTACTGGTCGACCAGAAGCCCCCTTTCGGAAAATATCTTCCCTTAACCCAGTCATCCCAGAGGGACTTTCTATTTATGAATCTCCTTAAAAGTTTGAGGAGGGATAGAGATCTAAGGCTAACACCTCCCTCCTTTTTTGGCTGACACAATTATTTCCAACTTATAGCATGCATGCCCCCCCTCCACAGAAAGTCCGTACACATGCGTTCAATCTTCCTGATGGTTCCCTTGGGAATAATTATGGCCTACAACCAGTACATAGTCACCGTTCGAGATGATGGCTCTGAGAAGTTCAATCTTACCCCCAAAGGACAAGATCTGCGCCTGCCATCCCTCGGGTCTCGATTGCACATAATTGAGGAGACCCTCACAATCCGCATAAGAGACAGTTAATAGAGAGGGAGGCCCAAATACTTGACAGGAAGCATCTCTTTCGATATGTCCAATTTATCCAGCCATGCTTTCTTGTTCCCGCACGTGCGATTCACGAACATCTGTCTCTTGTTTTTTTTAAGTTGCAGTACCAACCAGGTCTCAAAAGTATCCAGGATGCCCTTTAAAGTGTCGAGGGAGATGTTCGATGGCTCCACGAATACTAGCAGGTCATTAACATATATAAGGTAGGAGACCACATGACCCATTTTTCGAAATAGGGGTGTAATCAGTCCCTCCACAATCGCATCATCAAGTAGATAGGTGAGGAACTCCATCACTATCGCAAACCAGTACGGAGATAGGGGATCCCTTGTCGCAGGCCTCTCTTACTGCCAAAAAATTCCTCCGGCTTGCCCCTAATCATAATTGAGAAAGATGGCGAACATATACATTCTCTCACCCTATCCACCCACCAACTATCAAATCCTATACATAGCATAATATGGCACTGGAATTTTCGGTTGACCATGTCGTATGCTTTCTTGAGATCCAGCTTCAGGGCTCTTTGTTGCCCTCTTGCTTGTTAAAGTCGCTCACCAGCTCATGAGCCAGCATACAGTTTTTCGATATAGAGCGGCCTTTGATAAATGCTGTCTGATTAGGCGTGATAAGCTCCTGCATAACATCCCTATTCCGAACACATATAAGGTGGATGATGATCTTGTATACGAAGTTACAACATGCAATAGGCCCGAAGTCTCCCAACGTAGTCGCCCCCTCAACCTTAGCAATCAGCTTCGCAAAAGTACGGTTAAGCTCTTTAAGTAGCCTACCAGCATTAAAAAACTTCCTCACCGCTTCCGGTATAATCCTTCTTGATCATAACCTAATGTTCCTTGAAGAAGGCAGCCCAAAAACTATCAGGTCCAGGCAATTTGTTAGGATCCACAATTTTCAAAGACTTCAATCTCCTCCATGGACAGTGGAGCCCTCAAAACATGGTTACCCTGCCTAGATACCAGTTTCTTGAAAACGAAGTGAGAAAAAATGGTCGGATATGAGTTATGCTGGTAAAGGTTATGATAGAAACGGACCACCTCATCTCGAATACTATCCGTCCCGGTAATAAGCACTCCATGATGGTCCAGTAACCCATAAATGACATTACGATTCTACCTAGATTTAACCGTAGCATGAAAGAATTTAGAGCATCTATCTCTATCTTTGAGCCAATTGCATTTGGCTCGTTGTTTTACTTGGACCTCATCCAAGAATCTTTTCCTACGCAGCTGATCTTGGAGGGCAACCTCTTCTTCCGTAAGGGCAGGGTTAAGCGGATCAATCTGCACCCTATGTTGAATGTCAGCCAGTTTGTCCTCCAGCTCCTTAAGTGGAATAACAGGTCTCTCCTTGTTCCAAGCCTTCAGGAGGTCTTTGATAAACTTCAGCTTATAGGCCAGCCTAAATTGGGCGGTCCCATGCACCTCCCTCTCCCAACCGTGCTTAACCACCTCCTCATAGTCCTCCATGTGGATCCAGGCGTCACATAATATGAAAAGTCTACCCTTTGATGACTTCCAACTCTGCAAGTCTGATGACAATAGGGGAGTGGTCACTGGTACCTGCGGGTAAGCATTTCGCCTGGCATAGTTGGAACATATCCATCCACCTCCCGTTGCACAGAACGCGATCCAGCTAGATAATGATATGTTTGTGAATAGTCCGGTTGTTCCAGGTCTAGATGTGACCTGTCTTACATACACATGAGCCTAGAAACTAAGAGGCAGCGTTGAAATTCTATGATAATTACTTGTTGAATCGGCCGACCACCCCTCTTCTCATTAGCATATAGGGTAGCATTGAAGTTTCCACAATAACCATGGACCATCTATCCCCAATGTGAGTACTGGTAGTAGTGCTCTCTCTCCATAGGCCAAGCCTCTTGATACGATCGTTATGCCCGTACACCGCTCCCACAACAATTTTGAGACCCCCTTTATTGGTGAATTTAAATCTCGCAAGAAATTAAGTAGTTTAAGGATCTAATTTGTGTCTCGTCGAAAAAGATGAGATTCAAAGGCTGCTATTTCGGGGATGCTTAAGAGCGAAGATCTTGATCCCTCCTCGTTCTTAAGCATCCCTGTATGTCCCAAAATAGCGGTCGTTGGATTTTTTTTACCGATGAGATTAGTTGAAAATCTCACGAGAAATTGGGTTAGTTTAAGGATCTAATCTGAACGATAAAAAAGACAATCCAATAACTGATATTTCAGAGAATATTATGAGATGTTTAAGAGCGGAGATCTCGAACCTTCCTCTCTCTCTCTCTCTCTCTCTCTCTCTCTATATATATATATATATATATATTTCAGAGAATATTATGAGATGTTTAAGAGCGGAGATCTCGAACCTTCCTCTCTCTCTCTCTCTCTCTCTCTCTCTCTATATATATATATATATATATATATATTTCAGAGAATATTATGAGATGTTTAAGAGCGGAGATCCTGAACCTTATATATATATATATATATATATATATATATATATATATAGCTTTGATAATTGTCAGATTTGGGTTACAACAACAAATCCTTTATCCCAAAACTTCGAGATTGGGTATTTGGATCTGTTTCTTCGCTTCAGGTCTGTGAAGGGCAATGTTCTCTATTAACAAAAACCACATCCTTTGTTACATTCTCAATGTAAGTTTGTTTAGTCCTACCCCTCTTGCTTATATTTTGTCGTTCATCTGTTAGCCTATGTTGAACATGGTGTTGTCCAAACCACTTGAGACAATTTCTATTCTTATCTTCAATTGACATTTGATACCACCTCCAACTTCCTGCAAATGTGCTCATTTCTTATCCTATCTTTCCTGGTATTGCCACTCATCCTCTTAGCATTTTCATCTTATTTGCAATCATTTTGTGGACATTTTCTAACTGCACAACACTTTGATCCATAAAGCATGACAAGTCTTATAGTTGTGCTATATAATTTTCATTCAACTGCAATGGTAACTTTCAGTCACAAGCAACTCCAGAAGCATTCTTCCATTTCCTCCTCTATTTCTAGGAGCAACATTCTTCCCAAGAATCTCAACCTCCACATCATGTGATGAATAAATGATATTCTAAATGCCGAAAATTATTGCTCCTAGGCATCTCTTGTCCATCGATCTGTATTCCTCTTTCATATCTTTTGGACCTTTGGTTGAAGTTATATATTTCATATACTCTGTTTTTTCCTACTCATTTTAATCCTTAGATTTTAAAGTCTCTCCATAACCATTTTCTACCCTCCTCCACTTGTACATTATCATCAGTAAACTTCACACACCATAGAACTTCATTATGAATATGGCTAGTAATTTCATCCATAATTAAGCATAAACAAGTAAAGACTTACTGTCAATCCTTGATGTAAGCCAACAATGATGTAAAATTTTGCGGTATATCCTCCAATAGCGCACACAATAGTTGTAACCCCATCATACACCTTTTATAATCTCAATATCTACAAGGGACAAGTTCCTTCCCCAAAACTCACGACATTCTCTCCCTCCTTACTCTTATCATATTCATATTCTTTGTCATAAAAACCTTATGTAATGTTGGTTTTAAGTTGATTAATTTGAACGGTTTGGATTCAATTGACCTAAAAGAACTCCAATTTTATGGTCAACAACTTAGGCCCTCTGTGCTGGTTGGTTGGTTTCCAGAAAAAAAAAGACAATGTTTATATCTAAATGTCACATAGTAGATTGACTTTACTACACTAATTCCTTTGCAAAGAAAGGTATATAAAACAAAATAATTATAAATTTCTTGCTATTAGTAGTGTTAAAGAGATAAGTAATGTGATATAATTAAACACAAAACACATAAATTTTTACTCTAATCATCCACTAAAGAGGAAATTGTTGCAGTGCCGTTTAAGGGGGAAAATTGATTCTAATGGCTGCGTTGCTGCATTTCTAGAAGAGAGGCTAAGTATGGGTCTCAATTTCATACTTTCAGCAGAGGTGAGCATGGCTTAGTTAACCTGATATCATTGTCCTGACAATTTTCCTTACTGGAATTATTTTTGCTTGCTAAGAATCCCTTATAAATTGAATGGTCTTCCTTGCAGATTGATCATCCGAAGAAGGACTACAAATTTGGTTTTGGTATGACTGTAGGAGAGTAATCTTCTCTTGTAGTTTATCAATAGACTGGGCCATCGGATTTCCAGTTGCTTATCTGGGCCTAGTTTAATTTAGTTTCCTGCCTTACTATATCCAATTCTGAGAAGCTCGAAAAGCTTGATTGGCTTGCTGCTTTTAGAGAAAAGGAAGATTTGGTTTGGTATTTTCCCCTTTTTTTTCGATACATTGTTCTTTTTCGATACATTTACAGCTTTTGGTAGTAATTTGATAATGTGGGCATTCCAGAGCCATGATAATTTTTTCCCCTTTCATTCGTGATGGAACACTTGGTGCAATGATATGGCTCCCAGATGAAGAGTGCATCAAAGAGTCAGTTTAGAGAATTTTTTTTTACTATATATTGAAGGTTCTGTAGTAATAATATTTTATTTTCTTCTGCATGTCTGAAATTACTCTTTTGACGACAAAGTTATACTCAAAAATTCTCTGTTGAGTTAAATGTCTTCTGTTTACTGCTAGTGCTTTATTGTTGGCTGGAAACCGCAAAAAAGCTCAATGCTCCTGCCGTACAGTTTTTGTCAGAGCCATTCTTTTGCAAATATGTAGGGTAATCCTTGACGAACATCTCTAATATTGAGAGCCTCATCCTCTGCCAGTTTGCTGAGAACATTGCTAGATGGCTATTCTTTTGTCATATTTTTTTGTTTTCCTTTCCTTTCTATTCCTTCCATCGTGCCACCCAGGTGGCACTGATGGGTAACGTTATTTCTTGGAGAATATTTAATTAGTTGCTTTGTTAGCCAATATTGAATGATTTACCTCTAAATGGGATCGAGGTGTTTGATCTAAATATGTGAACTTGTGGTATGCCGGTGCTTTTATTTATTTATTTATTTATTTATCTATTCTTTTTATGTTTCTATTGCTACGGGTATACTTATGGTTCATTTACACAATGTTGGCCAAGTGGACCATGATTTAGGTGACCTGTGACATCGGGCCAGTTTGTGATATGCAGAACAACACCGATAGGGATTCTAATGGAGAAGTTTGCAAGAAAGTTTTGTTGAGATTTTATTTTTTCTTTTGATAGCAGAGCATATTATCTGCATGTCGAATATAGTAGAAATTTCTTTTCTTGATTCATAAAGGCTATCTTAACATCAAAGCTAAGCTGTTGAAGAAATATGTTCGCCAGAAAAGGGAGGGGATAGCGTTGACTATTTCCTTGTCCACGATGGATAACTGACCTGGCCCCTTTGACATGGAGTCTCAGTTCTAGTACGACTAGAAATCGAAACCAATGAGCAACATCACATGCATATAGAATAAGAGGTATTAAAAGCAAAATGTTTTGCAGTTCTAGTTAGGTTTGGTTGAACCTAGGCTAACTTGCACTGCAATTGGGGGATGATAGTTTCTATACAGGAATAGTACAGGATGTACTATACTGAAATGTTACATCAATGATGATAAAGACGGGCAATGTAATAATCCGGAATTCTCGAAATGTTACACCTTGAAGAGGATGCACAAAATAAAAGGAAGCACATAACCTGGTCTATTATTCAAGGGTAATAATGACGGACAACGTAATAATCCGGAATTCTCAATTTTGAGAAGACGTTCTTCTGCTCATCCCCCCCTGTACAATAATTCAACAGGGAAGATGACAGGGGAGACGTTGGACAAAGAAAGACTTTTTGACAGCCTTCCCATACAACCTTAAGTGCCGGAGAATAAAAGTTAGGATTACTAATACATCTTCTGCCTCCAGAACAAGCCACAAGAAATGACAACATATTGGGACTTATTACATTTAGGGCGATGACTGATCCAGGCCTGAAAGTGTCAGCTCAGTGGGCGTAGGCAATCTCCTTCCAGACCATCTTCTGGCTCCACTTGCCCTCTTTTACAGGACAATCAAAATTAGCTCTGGGTAAGGCAATTTTGTGTGTTTATGATTGTGGTGATAACAAATTAAAAATTGTTAAACTGCCGAACTCGAGTGACCCTTGTGGTTACTGGGAAGAGACAAAGACTCTGGCTGGGTGGTGGAAGATCAGTGGATCGAACCACGGGGGCATATTATTCTATCCATTTATTAATGATGACAGTTGGGAGACAGTGAGCCCAAAAGGCATGCGATGTAACGTGCACAAACTTTCGAATGTTCGCCGGTGGGTAAACTGGATACAAGCCATAGGTTAATATTCCTACATGAGCCATGCACATGTGGACCAATAGGAATGGACTTCTTTATCCTATGTGAACCCATGTGCACTAGTACATTCTATTCCCATTGGTCGACATGTGCATTGGCTCAGGTAAGAATATGAGCCTATGGCTCACATCCCGTTTACCCATGGACGAACGGAAGCCAGGAATGGAGGTTGAAGCAAACTTTACAGTCTACCATCTGTTTGATCCTGAAGTTGTAGTCGAGACTAACAGAGATTTACGTAAACAAGTTTGCTCCCTGAAGACCTCGATTACAATCAAGAACTATAATAAATCAGATTACAAGTTTTCCTTGGATTACAAACTCAAGAACCACAATACGTTTTAATCTTGCAAACGCAGTTGCAATTGGGACAAAACGTTTACAACGAGAAAAATAGAGAAGTAGAAGAAGAAGACAGGAAGAAGGGCTTGCTGGGGTGATAAGGATCACCGTTGCTCAAAGCAAGATTGTCCCACATGTTCTGCGTCCAGGAACCAGCAAGTTCTGAAAGAAAATTCTAGAATGCTCGTCGTCACCTCTGTCCTGACTCACACGAACTCTTAGACTCCTATGGCAGCAGTAACTTATTTCTCTCTCCGTCTCTCGATTTCGAAGTAAGTCCTTAATGGAGGCACGAAGAGAGTATTTATAATTTTAGGATGAAACCCTAACCCTAATCCTGACCATCAACTAATTGCCGAAATATAGGAATCAATTAAATTCAAATCTCACAAAAACCAGATCTGAATAATTGACTCAATCTTTCCATAACTGTTTAAATCCCGCAATCAGTAGAGATATGCATCCAACTCGCTGTCTATGCATATGCGCGTAGCAGCACAGCTGCGGCTACTCTTATGCGCATAGACCCAACATTGCAGCGACTCAAGTGCGCATACGCGCATCAGTGCAGCAATGCATGCGCACAGACGCGTAGACTCGCATACATGCAGACGTGTAGACGCATATAGCTGTGCATAGCCCGCTCAACACCCGCTCATGCGCCTGCGCATGCACACGCACATGCAACTGCGATAGCAACCACACATGCAACTCGCACAAAAACTCGGCCAATGTAAACCCCCAGAATTTCAGGAATTTAAAAACAAATTTTCGGAAATTTTCTGATATTTTTAACTAATTAAAATCAAGGTATTCTGGTATTAAATAATTTTAAATATTTTTATTAAATAATAAAATATTATGAAAATAATATTTTTGGGTGTAAAATAAAATATTAGACATAGGGTAATTTTTCTGGAATTTATTGGACCCCAGAACCATTTTTAAAGACCTAAAAATTAAGTTTTTAAATAAACCAAAACAAACCGGTTTGAACCAAGCCCTAATTGAACCGAACCAACCCAAACCGGGCCAAATCCTGAACCGGACCCAAACCCTAGCGGGTCGGGTCGGATTCAAACCCGAACCCGCCAACCCATACCCGAACCCATTACCTATCAGATCGGGTCGGATCCGGGCCCAAAATCCGACCCGACCCGAACCCGCTACTGCTACAATAGCCGTTCGATTTCCCCTCTGCAGCCGCCGCACCCGATCGTTTTCCCCAGCGGTTTCAATCTTGCTGCCGGGGCGCTCCGCCTCTCCCGCGACCGTTCCCCCGCAGCCGCCCTTCTCCTTCCTCCGCGCCACTCCACCTCCCGCAACCTCCGATCGTTCACCTCCCGTCCGCCCCCTATAAAATCCCGACGACACCGCCAACAACACCATCATCCACCTCCACCGTCGCTCTCCGGCCACCCGACCACAGCCTCCACTTCCCCGAGCCCAGCCTCCGCCCATAGCTCCACCATCCTCCGTCGCTTCCACCGCTCCAGCAACCGTCGACGAACCCCCAGCCCACAGCCATCACCATCACCGTTAACCCACGACCTCGGCCACCCGTTCTCCCAAACCATACCGCCACCGCCACCGCAGAGTTCCCTCCGACAAACTTCCCCGGAGCCGCCACCAGCTCCGCCGAGCACAGCACGGCCCCGGCGACCCCAGCAGCCGCAGAAACCCTAGCATAGCCACCCGCCGGCCGTGCCGCGTCGCGCCACCTCGCGAAATCACGTATTTTCAGTCTTCTTCGGAGCCCTATTCAGGTGTCTGTTTCTCTCTCCTCGCTGCCTCATTTTTTATTTCGTCTGCTGTAATGCGTAGACTGCGTGACCCTCTCGATACCCGTACAATTTGTTCGGGGTATCGCGTCCTGTGACGATCGCAAATTGCGACACAAAATCAGAAAAATAGATACTCTGTTTTTCCCCGGATCTGGGTGCGCCCCGCTAAACGGGATGACTTGGTCGTGTGCGGACTTCACCGAAAGGTGCGCGCCGTTAATACGGACGTGTGGGATTTCGCGGAAGTTGATTTGGATGTGCGTGCACACCGGAATCAACGCGTATCCGTCAACCACAGCCCGTATCGGTCCTGTTCTGAAACTCGTTGTAACTTCATGTATGCACGTCGTATCAAAACAAAACTTGCGCCATCGGACTTGTAGCAATACGCTGGTCCTGTGACCCAAGTTTGGTTCAATTCTGAGAACGTTGACAAAATCGCGTATCGTGGGCCCCACGGCTTCACTTGAGGGGCGATTTTGTGATCGGCACATCAGAATCCAGTCCTGGACATTCCGTTGGGTTCGTATCATCGTTCTGGACTTGTGGACACTAAGTTTGACGAATTTGGAGAATATTGTCTCTGACATATTTTTTGGTGCGAAGCGGGCCACATGTGGACCCCGCTTTGACCAGAAACTGTCACTTTTGTCCCTGTGTCTAAATTGGACTAATGGACAGAAAATTCTAGCTATTTGATATCTTCTAAACCTGATGGTAATATTTATTTCAGCATTCAGATGAGTACCTGTAGATCCCATTGATACCAGAGCAGCAGTTGGAGCCAGAACCCCAAGCAAGTGTACCTTGCCATACTTGCAGCATTTGTTTATACTATTTTCTTGATTTATTACTGTAATATATCTGTTCAACCTAGGATCGTGTGAAATTACTTAGCATCCGAATAATATTCGAGTGTCAACGCCGTACGTGGAGTTGTGTAACGTCACCTAGATATGGATATCGAGACCCTATATATTCTCGTGCTTGCATCATCAAGTACGTAATACCCAGGACACCTGACACTATTTATGAGACAGAATCTTTCTGAGATATTCATGGTGATTCTGTATAGGATACAGGTTTCGTGACATATACTTTATACATGCTTAGATATCATTATGACTTGCTGCATCAGTTAGAGGTCATGATCTTGCGTGTCATGGACATGAGATGTGTGATTACATTGGGTGGGGAGAGACACACAGGCTACAGGCTGATTTATATATATATTTATTCTGTTGAGGCCTTAGACTCTACATCAGAGCTAGGCACTCTACTAGCGATATCACTGCTACCCGCTCCCCGGCACCGAGCTTGTAGTGGTCTCAGCCTGAGTTCTAGTGATGCTCTCATCTTGCATATCACTTAGCTGGTTATATAGTTTATCCTATTGTTTCATTTATTATTGCACTGCATTTATTTTGGCTTGAGTTATTTTGTACCTTGCTATGTCCCCTGAGGACCTGGATCCGAATTATGTCCCCTGATATAGCAGAGGAGTTCTATCCAGAGGTATATGGAGCAGGAGCAGGAACAGGAGCAGGAGCAGGTACTGGAACTGAGCCAATCCCAGAGGACGAGGTGATCGACGAGAATTTCTTCTGAGTATATGCTTATTCTATACTTAGTATTTGCTATTGTTTACTCTTTATTCTTGTCTGTTGAACCATTGTATCAGACTTATCCTCGGATTATTCTCCGAGATATATTTTATTGAGACTTGTTGCTGATTTATATTTCATATTGCTATATTTATTTTTTGTGGATGAGATTAGTATATTAGATCCTTATTGTTGTATTACAACTTAAGTACACCCTGATAGGTCAATTAAATTGGGTTTGCCCATTAGTGTGTGCTGTTGGCCATTGCCACGTGTCTAGTCCCTCGATATTTTGGGACTGGGACGTGACAGCCATAAAACGAGCACACGAGCCAACATATGCGCACAAGCGCAACATATGCACACAAGCGCCATGCGACGATGCTGATGAGTTAAGTGCAAAGTGCACAATCAAAGTACCACTTTGCGCCCTTAAGCCCGAGTCCGTGTCCGAGTCCGAGTCGCTAAGCCCCTTTCAGACTTAGTTCCTAAATTATTTTTTCCCGAGAGAGTAACAAACAACATAAATACTTTCTTGAAGAGTTTAGCCTTAATCCTATTAGGAAAACATCACACATGGCACCGACTTGGGCCACCACCCCATGTGCATACCTCAACACTAAGCATGGTATTATATTGAGATACCCACTTGGAGTATTTTCTAATATGGGACTATCTTTCTAGCATTGAGAGAGAAAACCTCTCACAAGCAAAGAAAAACTTCAATAATCCTCCACATATCTCAATATATGGGTTGAGAGTTCCCTACAGAGATTGTCCATCATGCATTAGGATAGATGTCGCTTACGACTTGAATCTTCTGGCATGAATCAAATAATTGTATGATACAAGAATGGACTAAGCTTTGAATTATGCACCATAGCTGTAATTCTTTCCACTCACATAATCACATAAGCTGTGCATCTGGTCGCACGTTAAAGTCCTTAAGCTAACCTGATCTTGGTGTATGTATCTTGGGTGTCTAAAAGTTTATCCTCAAGAGATGACCTACATCTCTTTCCATTCACTTAGGTGAGTTCTTTTTAGAGAGTTTAAAATTCTCCAGCATGAAGCTTTGCGCTTCCTTGCGGTGTTACGCTGCTATTAATGGCCCAAAGTCGAGGTTTGTAACCTTTTGGTGGTGTCATACCACTGTAGCATGAGGTTACCAGCCTCTTTGTAGTGTTGTACTACCCAACATGAAACCTTGCGCTCCTTTGCGGTGCTACGCCGCTACGCCGCTACGCCATGGCCCAAAGACGAGGCCCGCAACCTCTTGGTAGTGTCACTCCTCTGTAGCACGAGGTCACCAGTCTCTTTATAATGCTATCCTACTACTCCCATATATTCGACATTAGGCTACCTGCTTATGTGCGGTGCTACTGTCGCTATGACATGACCCAAAGTCGAGGTTCATCCTCATCGTGGTATCACACCACTATAACATGGGGGTACTAGCTTCTTTGTAGTGCTGAGCTATCCGTGCTTCCTGCAAGCACGTCAGGCATTCCCAATGTCCAAGAACTCATTTAGGCTTAAATCCAACTTCCCACATGACTTGCTCTGTACCAAAAGCAAACAACAGACTCATAGAGGTTCCGGGATCCAATCCCAACTGTCCCGAAGGACCATAACTATCCCGAAGGACCATCCTCTGTACCTGATATTCTATTAGTTAATGGTTATTCTTTGAACCAAGAGTTAGATGTCTAGTAGATTTCTCTTTGAACTAATAGAATAAAACTCTATAGTATAATTTTAAAGACATAATATCAACATTCCTTTAAGCCCATTTTTCTTGCTGTATCTTCGACCAGTTAGCACTTGAGGCATTTGGTGAACGGATTCGCCAGATTCTTCTGTCTTCAAACATCCACCACTGTAATTATGCCACCTTTGATGCGATCATGCAATGCTCTGTGACAAAGTTGCACAATCATCTTCTTGCCATTGAAGAGATCATTTGATGCTACCGCTGCAGCTGCCTGGTTGTCACAGTAGATCGGTACTGTCAGAATCTGTATACCAACTAGCGAAAGATCATACAATAGCTCCCGAAGCCATTCCACTTCATCCGATGCTGCTGCCAATGCATATAACTCAGAATCCATCGATGAGTGAGAGAGCTAAGTAAGCTTCTTCGACTTTTACGATATAGCAGCCCCACCCATGGATAAGATATTTCCTCCCGTGGACCTTTCGCTCTCTTATTTTGAGCACCAACTTGCATTACTGAAGCCATCCACTACCACTGTATAGCCGCTGTAGTGCAATGCATACATTAGTTTTCTTGAGATATCTCATGACTCTATTCACAAGTTTCCAGTGTTCAACACCTGGGTTGCTCGTGAACCGACTCAGCATCCCCACAAAAAAGGTAATTTCAGGCCTAGTGGCACTTACAACATACATCTAGCTTTTGATGATGCTTGAGTACTCCAACTGTCTCATGATTTCCCTTGAATTAGGCTTCAGTTTCTTGTTACACCTATACGGAGTATCGATCCCTGGAAGATCCTGATATCCATAGCGTGTGAGCATCTTCTCAATATAATAAGATTGTGACAGCCCCACTCCGGTATCTGTCCGGATGATCTTTATCCTCAGGATAACATCAGCTTCTCCCAAGTCCTTCATATTAAACTTGGACGAGAGGAACTTCTTTGTCTCAGTGACACATGCTAAATCCGTACCCAGGATTAGTATATTGTCCACATAAAGATAAACTATGACTCTTTTTCAACCAAATTTTTTTGTGTAAACACACTTATCTGTCTTGCTGACCACGTAGCTATTTGATCTAATCACTTTATCAAACTTCTCATGCCACATCTTGGGAGATTGCTTTAGACTGTACAATAATTTTACAGACTTTGTCTTCAAGACCCTTGACAAAAAATCCTTCTGGTTGTTGCATGTAAATTGCTTCGGTCAACTCTCTTTTCTGGAATATTGTTTTAACATCCATCTGATATATCAGTAGCTTGTGAATTTTACTTAGAGCAATCAATATCCTGATGGTTGTCATCCATACTACTGAAGCATATGTGTCGAAGTAGTCGATCCCCTGTTCTAAGAAAATCCTTTGGTTACCGGCCTTTCCTTGAATTTGTCAACTATTCTGTCAGTCTTCATCTTCTTCTTGAAAATCTATTTACATCCGATGGGCTTTTCTCCTTCAGGCAGATTAACCAACACCCAAGTGTTGTTGGAGGTTATAGAGTCAAACTCATCATTGTCAGCCTTCTTTTAGAAGATAGCATCGCTGGTTTTTATCGCTTCATCATATGTAAGCGGATCTGCTTCTATATGATAGGTGACAAAATTATCTCCGAAGTCTTTCTGCCTCCTCACTCGCTTAGTCATCGACTCTGCGAGTTCTGGTTCGAACATTATCTTCAATGACAACTTCTTCTTGGACTACTTTTTTATTGGAAGCATCAGCCTCCTTTGCATCCACACTATTCTTCGGAATGCCCTCCAGAATAATATTCTTGTGCCTTACAAATTTGTCTTCAAAGAATTCTGCGTTGCGAGATTCGATGATATAATTAGATTCAATATCAAGAAATCTCCGAGCATCACTCTTTTCATCCTATACTCTCTGTCTCGATCACTTTTGAGTCTCTTGAGTTGTAGTCCGGTTTGTCGCTCGGTTCAACCTTGAAGTCCTTGAACTTCTTGAATGCTTCATCTTTTGATTTGAGAAGATATACGAATGCGTACTTTGAGAAGTCATCGATGAATGTAATAAAATACTTTATCCCGGTCTTTGCTTGAAGTCACAGATATCTGAATACACTAACTCTAGAAGATTTATGCTTCGGTTTACCCGTTTGAATGCTTTTCTGGTGTTCTTTGTCTGCACACAGACTTCACACTTCTCCACTTTCTTATCCCCATATTTAGAGATAAGCCCTAGACTATACATCTTGTTGATTCTTTTAACATTGCACATGTCCTAGTCTATTATGCCATAACTCAAGAGGATAACCAAAATAAGAGACTACATTAAATTGTTTGGTCTGAATTTCAAGTTGACGTTTGAACATCCCTTCCTTACAAAATGCTTTTTGAAGTATGTTCCTTTATAGGACAACCATCTGACCAATGTTAATGTCCATCCACAAGCCTACGTTACATAGTAGACTTCTTGAGCAAATTTTCTTGAAGACAGATTTAGTACCACCGTCTTGGTCCCAAATACTTCAGCTTGTGCCTTGTTCGCAACCAAAACCTTCTCTGATGTAGGCTTGGAAAATAATTTCCTCCTTGAGCAAACATGGTAGGATGTACCAGTGTTCAGCTACCAGTTAGTGTCGACACCAGCTGAGACAACCTGCGCAATCATCACAACATTCTTAGGCTCACCTTGCTCAGTCTGTTTGGATTTGGATCTGCAGTCCTTCTTGTAGTGGTCCTTCTTGCCATAGTTGAAGCAAGTTACATCTGACTTGGGCTTTGGCTTGTATAAAATCTACTTCACCTTAAGATAGTTGAAGTCCTTCTTCTTGATGTGAGAAGCCGTATGCTTCCCCTTAGAGTCTCCAACATGCTCCATGTTGGTCTTGTCCATCTACTTAGATAGTGTGTCCACCTTGGGTTGAGCCCTCAACTCGTCTTCAACATGGATCCAGTGTAGTAGGCGCTCAAGGTCGACCTCCATATTCTTTCGGTGCATGGCCGAAATAAAGTTGTTTCACCCAGGCGAGAGCTTGGCGACAATACTCCCATAATAAATTTGTTTTTAACATAACTTGAGAAATTCCTTGACTTGAGGCAACATTGTTTTGTCATCCTAAATCATATCTTATAGAACTTTCGTGACAAGAATCTTGGATCTGTTGTCATCAGACTTGTAGTGCCTATCCAGAGACTCCCAAACGCCCTTTGCATGAATTGTCTTGTTGTATGACTCTGCTATTAAATTTTCTATGGAGTTCAGAATCAGCAGTTTGCAGAGGTTGTTATCTATCCTCCACTTCGCCTGTAAAACATCGGCCTCAAAAATCCTCTGAGCATTCTCAGTATCCGGAATAGTAGGCTCAGGTTATGTCAACATGTAATCAACGTTCACAAGTTGAAGATTGAGACTGACCTTTGTCTTCAAGATATTAAAGTGCGCTCAGTCAAACTTCTCAAGTTTATTAAAACTTGTGTCGAGAAGACTTACACGCTTGTTCTCCATTTTATTCGGATCTTACTTTGAGATTGTTAGTTCCGAGGCTGATCAAAGATTGATGAACGGAGGCCATGAACAGAGGTTCAAGCAAACTTTAAAGTCTATACTCTGTTTCTGTTTGATTCTGAAGTTATAGTCGAGTAATATGTTATTCCCTACGAATGCAGATGTAATTGGGACATAACACGTTTACAACGAGAAGAATATAAGTAGAAGAAGAAGACATGAAGAAGGCTTGCTTGGGTGATAAGGATCACCGTTGCTCAAAGCACCCACACAATCTTCTCCCAGGAACCAGTAAGTTCCGAAAAGTACTTCTGGAATGCTCGCCGTCACCTCTATCCTGACTCACACGAACTCCTGGACTCCAGTGGCAACAACAACCTATTACTCTCTCCGTCTCTCGATTTTGAAATAAGTCCTCAATGGAGGTACGAAGAGAGTATTTATAGAGTTATGATACAAAAATATAGGAATCAATTAAATTCAAATCCCAAAAAAATTGGATCTGAATAATTGACCCAATCTTTTTAAATCCTGCAATCAGCCGAGATATGCACCCATCCCGCTATATGTACTTATGTGCGTAGTAACACAGTCGCAACTGATCCTACACGCATAGACCCAGCAGTGTAGCGACTCATACGTTCTTATGCGTATCAATGCAGCAACGCATGCACGCATAGCCCGCTCAGCGTCCGCTCATGCGCCCGCATATGCAACTCGCGCATAAAATGAGCTCACTAACGCCATGCGATGATACTGACGTGCTAAGTACGCCATCAAAGCGCCAATTTTCCCCCTTGAGTTCTAGTTCGAGCCCGAGTCGCTAAGTCCCTTTGGGACTTAGTTGCTAAGGAAGTTTCTCAAGAGAGTGACAAAAAACATAAATGCTTTCTTGAGGAGTTTAGCCTTAAGCCTACTAGAAAAATATTCCACATGACACTTACTTGAGCTACCACTCATGTGCTTACCTTAACACCAAGCATGGGACAATTTTTTTTCGTATAGTGAATTATACTTTGATTAAATTTATCATAGAGAAATAAGTTTGGAATAATTAGACGGAGAGAAAAGAAACGCCCTTAATAAGGACGATTTTAATCTCTAGTAAATAATAATAATAACTATTGAAACATCTTTACCAAGAACGTTTCCATTTTTTTTATAATTTTTATCTACTCCTGTAACAACTAAAGTAAAAAGAATGAGAAAATAAAAAAAATTAAAATTAATTTTAAGGGAAAACACACCTACCAAAGACGTTTTCAATATATTTTTATTTTTTAGTTCCTTTCTGTAAAAGAAATAATATAAATGATAAAAATGAAAATTAAAAAAAAAAATTGTATAAGCGCATCTAAGATTTGGCCTTCACAAATACAAAGTGACACTCTCACAAATACCATATATATATATATATATATATATATATATATATATATAAAATTATTTTTCTCTTTTTTAGTTCCATTCTAAGGTCGTTTTCACTAATTATTTTTTATAATAAATATAAAAGTTGGAAACATCCTTGGTTGGGACGTTTTCTTTTTAAATTAAATTTTTCTTTTTTTTTCTTTTTTTTTCTTTAGTTATTACTAGAGAAGATTAAAAATTATAAAAAAATTGTGGAAACGTCCTTACTAAGGACGTTTTCGATAGTTTATTAAATTTTTTTTTTTTACTGAAAGAGCCAAAACATCCTTATTAAAGGCGTTTTGTTTCTCTCCGTCTAATTTGGGACTTTCTAGTCCTGAGAGAGAAAAATCTCTCACAAAAAAAAACCTCCAATACAATAAGTTAAATTTTTTTTTGATCCAATTGAACATCAAAAACTTTTCCAACAACTCATTATTGATTGAATCTTTTAAACTATAAGTATATTTTCGTCTTCCTCTCTTTTTTAACTCACCTATCATATTGTTGGACTTGGCACTTACATCAGGGCCGATCCTGAATAATTGAAGGCCTTGTGCAAAATTCAAAATGAGGCCCTAAATTTATTTATTCATATTTTTAAAGGTATTATTCTTTGTCTTTTTCAAAATCTCTAAAGATGTTCTTGAGTGTATATTATAATTGAGTCTATAGATAGTTGCTAAACAAAATAACCAGAGCTCAAATTATCTATATTCAAGCACATTACATAGTATAATAAAGATATTTTAGATAGAAGACGTACTGACCATTAAATTGTATAAATAAAAACTAGGCATGTACATCAATGTTTCTTAAATAAAGACTAGGCCTGCACATCCAAATTTCTAAATTTTATAAATAAAAAAATTTGATCATTACTGTAGAAAATAAAACTCACATCATATCTTTATTGTAGAAAATAAACTCATCTAACAATTAAGGGTTCTTTAGAAGTAAAATAATAAATGAACCGCTTAGAGATGATAGACAACACACCAGCCAGAGCAAGATCTTTGATAAACCCTAAAAATTTTGTATGGTTATAATTATGAGTCTTAGAGTCGGTAGAAAATATGAATTGCAGAATTGGAGGTCTTGTGCGGATTGTAGAGTCTAAGGATTGAGAAAAAAATGGGATGACTTAAATTATAAAATTATAAAACTGACCATAATGTTATATATATATATATATATATATATATATATATATATATATATATATATATATTAGGCCCCCAAAAATTGGAGGCTCTGTGCGACCGCACTTTTGGCATGGTCCCAGGGCCGGCCCTGACTTGCATGCATGGTCAATGCATTATACTTAAATCAGCATGGGCGTTGGAAGATTGAAATTGAATCCTGCACACATCACAGCCGACCCCATACATTGAACAATATCTTCCAGGTGGTCATGGCTCACTCTACCGGTGATCAAATATATATATATATATATATATATATATATATATATATATATATATATATATATATATATATATATATATATATATATATATATGAACGTCTGTTGCACGTATTTATTATTAGGAAGATTAGAAAATACTTGTGGTCAAAATTTGTTTATTTTTCAATGAATAAATGATGCTAAACAAAGTCAAAACTTTTAATGTCTCCATTTTAGATACTCAATGCATTGAAGAGCTGTTGTAATTAGTAATACCAAAGGACAACTCTTATATTTATCTATATATTCTCCTATTAATTTTAATTAATCTTTTTAATTAGTGAATATAATAAAGGGTAATTTTAGAAAAAAATCAGGATGAAGTTTACTTTTGACATTATATATATATATATATATATATATATATATATATATATATATATATATATATATATATATATATATATATATATATATATATATATTGTAATTTTTTCTTTGGCTTGTAGAGGTTTTTCTCTTGCGAGACTAAAAGATAGTCCCACATTGAAAAATACTCCAAGTGGGTATCTTAATATAATACCATATGGGTGTTGAGAGATACACATGGGGTGGTGGCCAAATGGTGGGTGCCATGTTGTCACGACCCGCACCCAAACAATCGGGCATGAGTCGTGAGTACGTCCAGCCTACGCCACAGAATCGTCGGTAGAACGCTGTCTAGGTCCGTTCTAGGTCACAACTATCTATAAATCACAATAACCTATCAAGATAACCTCTCCAAAAGGAGGACAACATTATAATATATACATAAACTCAATCACAATAACTAAGGGAAAAGTAAAAGCATGATAAGCGATCAACAAAAGAAACAAAGAACCAAAGAGAGCAAGTACAATATCCAAAATATACAGTCTAAGTCTAAGAGTCTACAACATCTCACGGCAATAAAATAATACTACAGTCATCCAAAACCAACTGGAAACAAACCCAGAGAAACCCACCTAGCTATATTAGGGCGCTAGTGGCGTCTCCTCAGCTGGGACGGGCTTCTCCTCTATCTCAGGGTCGCAACAATCGTTGACACTTGGCCCATAGTAAGTCGGGCAAAAGTCCTCAGGATCCTCTGAGAAAAATATGTCCATTCAGGATTGGAGCGAAGTACATAACTCTGAAAGTAACTCCAAATACATGGTAAGGTGTATATGACTAGCAATAGAAAAGAATACAAGATGCACAGGAAAGTAAATATATGGTAGAACTAATAAAGTAACTGCAAAATAAAACTGGGGAACAATACAAGTAGTAGAGAAGTAACTGCATGTGAGAAAATAGGAATACTAGCTAAGTGCCTTGAGCACAAGTTCGTTATGTGATCAGCTTGGGTTGCACATGATTTATTCTACGATAACTCCGTTATGCGTGAGTTGCATAATCGACATACACAAGAATATTATTTGGATTTGATCACATAACCAACTTCTACTCCCCTCCCCCACTAATAGTCTTGGATCCAACCACGACACGCTACGTACATGATAAATAACTCGTGCACATGAAAGCGAGAGCACATAAAGCACATGAGAATCAATAACTCGAAGCACATGATAAAATATACGTGATAGAGTACCCGCTGAATACGGTAAGGGAGATAACATCTCATGACGGGATCCAACTAGTACAAGCTCATGAAATAATGTGTCAGAATTAAGTATTAACAGTTCTAGAACAGGTGATATATACGCTATCATGAAATGAAAATAATCAGAGGTAGGTACTCGCTTGACGTCCTGAGCAACTGGTGAGGATCGAGATTCGGACTGGCGTCGCAAGAACCTATTATGAAAAACAAGGTTAAACGGGATCCTAAAGAGTTAAACAGATATAAAATAACTAAAAACAAGCTTATAGGGTTGTTCTAGGTCAAACGGATCAAACCGGTGAAATCTGGATCAAAAGTCAACCCGAGGTCTAAAAAGTCAACTCTAGGCCGAAACTAGGTCAAAGGTTGACTTTGGCGGTCAACTGGGGCAATTACGGTCAACTCTAGGTCAAACTAGGGTGCCCCTAAAATTCTAGGTCAAAACTAGCTCATTAAGCTAGTAAACCCTCAAACTCGCCTCTTTGAGATACCAGGATAACTCGGTATCCGATATCTCAACCTATGCTATATACCCCGCCTATACCTTCTAATATATACCCTAACATGTATATATATACATATATATATATAAACAACTCTAAACCCATTCCTAGGCAAAAACCTAATACCTCGTCCCGATACCCAATACCTTGAGTATCTCATGGTATTGAGATACTCAAGCCTTACCCCTCTCTAACACTAACTAACTAGCTATATATATATATATATATATATATATATATATATATATATATCACTCTAGCTAACAACAAAAGGGGGCGGGGGTGTGTTAGCTGCTGCTGCTACTGCTAGCAGAAACTGCTGCTGCTGCTAACGCAAACTGCTGCTGCTGCTGCTGCTAACGCAAACTGCTGCTGCTGCTACTGACTGCTGCCGCTGCTACTACTGCTCTTCCTCTCTCCCTCATATCTCTATCTCACCCTCTTTCGATCCCTTTTTCCTTCTTCCTCTTCCAATCTCCCTCTACCTCACTCACTCACTCACTCACTCTCTCATACAACACACACTACACACACACACATACACACACACACATATATATATATATATATATATATATATATATATATATATACACACGCACATACTTACATACATACATACATACATACATACATATATATATATATATATATATATATATATATATATATATATACGCACATACTTACATACATACATATATATGTAAGTATGTAAGTATGTATATATATGTATGTATGTAAGTATGTGCGTTATATATATATATATATATATATATATATATCTCATATACACATATAGATTACCTACACCTACACCTATACATACATATATATATATATATATATATATATATATATATATATATATATATATATATATATATATATATAAATACACAACCACACAAACACACACACAACCCCACCAACACACACACAACCACACACAACCACCCATATGCATACAAATACATATATATATATATATATATATATATACATATATATATATATATATATATATATATAAATATAAACTTAAAAACTCTAGTACACACTCCCCAAGGCTAAACCAACCCGCGTATAAGCCCAAAACCTAGAAACTAAGTCGAAATGGCCATTTGGTCATTTCGACAAACACGTGGAGTACGGTTTGCGATACCTCGCGATACGCACGCCATATCTAATCGTAATCGACCCAAAATTTATCCATAAGTTTTAATCGATGTCTAGAACCTCACAAAAATGCTAACTCTCCGATTCTAGGTCCGTGGCAAAATTCCACATGCATGTGGAACCTACGGAGAGGAAAAAAATCTCCAAATCATCCGAAACGCTCAAAACTCCGCGATACAACCTCACATGTCCGAACGGGGACACATACCTACCTCAAGACACCCAAGCATGTCTATCTAGGTCCGTCTAACCTAGGACAACACCCAAAATTGGGCCAATCTCGGATTTCACCCAAAATTGACACAAAATCCTATGCCAAAGTCTCCAAACACAACCAAACAAGTTCTAACTTCCTCCCATGGGTAGCCCTAAGATATAGGAAGGTTCTAAACAACTAATTATACTATAATAGAGTAATCACTAAGAGAAAAGTTAAGGTCTACCTCTTGGGAGTTGAAATCCCAAGGTCAAAGTCTCCAAAATCCCTAGAAATCACCACACCAAGCCTCCAAGCCTCCAAACCAAGCATCTACTCCAAATCTAGGCTCTACACACCTAGTTTAGAGGAAAATAAAAGGTTAGGGTTTGCATTAAAGAGGGAAGTAAATGAGGGAAGGGAAGAAAGGTGAAGAAACTTACTTGGAATGGAGAAAAGCAAATGGAAGAAGTGAAGAAAGAGAATAGAGAGAAGAAAATGAAGAAGAAGAAATGAAAAGGAGGGGGGGGGGGGGGGGGGCTTGTAGGGAAAAGTTAGGGTTAGGGTTTGGGAGCCTAACACAAAGACCAAAATACCCTCCAATTAAGTCATCCAAACTAGGGTTTAGGTTTAGGGTTTTCTAAATGCATTCTAACTAATCCAAAATACTCCAACTAACTAATTAAAATATAAATAACTAGTCTACACCAATAAATAAGTCTGCAAGGGTGTTGGTTGGGTCTGACATGGGTCCACTAGGGTCTGACATGGGTCCAAACTAGCCAAAACCCTAAAACAACCAATAAAATAAGTACATCCATCTAATTAAATATAAATATAAATATAAATATTTATGATCAATACACAATTTACCAAATTAAAATAAAAAAAATCCTATTTTCTAAAATTGGGTAGTGACACATGTGGATGTTATTAAGATTAAACTTCTCAAAGAAAGCATTTATGCTTTTGGTCACTCTCTTGAAAAAATTTCTTAAGAGCTAAGCTATAAAGGGGCTTAGCGACTCGGGCTCGGGCTCGAGCTCGGGCTCAAGGGCACAAAGTGACGCTTTGATGACGCACTATACACTTAGCATGTCAGCATCGACGTTTGGATGTGCGCATGGCATCTGCGCAGGCTTTTGCACGGGCCTCTGTGCGAGCGAGATTTAAACTGTTATGGAAAGATATATTGGGTCAATTATTCAGATCCAGTTTTTGTTGGATTTGAATTTAATTGAATCCTATCTGCATAGGCTTGTGTACAGGCTTCTGTGTGCAGGCTAAAAATATGCAATATAGAAGTTATCATATACTGAAAATAATTAGAGAATTGTACTTGCCTTTGCTCATGAACTGAAAGTAATAATCAGAGTCTGTATCGATGTCCAAGACCTATATATGTAATAATATAATATCAGCCTGCTATCCTAGAGTTTGTTACACTACACAATATCATTTCTATATACATATAAGGTAGACTATGATTCACAGGTATAAAGGGACTAGTTTGGTCTATCAGTCACCTAACAACTAAAGTTATAAATCATTATGATATTAATCCTAAACATTCTAACACATGAATTATGACATAAAAAAATAGATAGGTTTGGCTAGGTTCATTCCTATAACTTGTCAAGTTGATTATATATGTTCTAGTGAGCGATAACGTCTGCACGTCTCATTTTGGTAGAACTAACCCTACATGTTTACTCCTATAGGTTACTAACTATTTGTAAATTATTAAAACATGTTAAAACATGTTACTAATGGGTCCAAATCAGAATATAAACTAATACATGTCATGCCATACGTTCTACGATAATTTTGACAGTTTCATGTATCAACGTACATGTTGAATTAAACTGTCAAGAATACTTATTAAGGGACACAAAAATCAAGATCTAAAATATTTTCTAGCATGGGTTCTGAGTGTTAAATATGTACCTAAAGTTTCGTTCCGAGAAAAAATTGTACATAAATGATAGCGTTTGTCACGTTCTAGCACTGAATTCCAGTTCTAGAATTTAGTATTTTTCGTGACAAAAATATGGTTCCACCCTATTTTATCATAAAATTAATACGAAATAAAATATCGACATGCTAGAGGGTGAAGTTAAGGTTCTATTTATGAATATTTTGCACAGAAATGATAAACTTTACACATAAAATATCGCGCATAAAATCGTGTCGATGTTCTGAAATTTAATTAAAAAGAGACATACTACATGGTTTTCACCTAGGTAAACATACTTCTAACATAAAATAATTATAGATTATGTTAGGAGGGTAACATGTGCAATTATTTCAGAAAGTTTCGTGTATAAACTATGTGTTGAACATGTGCAAACGGGTGTGCGAATAGAAGTGGACATAACTGAATTTTTGTACAAAAAATCGTATACTACATAAATTACGTTGATTTTCCATGTTTTAATTATGTTTTTTTACCTAAAGGAGTGAAGTATCTAGTTTTACCCTAAGTTAGGAATCTTAAAATCAATATTAATCATAGGCACTTACCTATTGACGATGCGTGAACGTTAGTTCGACGCAACATACATCCCAAAGTTACCGTCTGTGCACTTGTCGGAGAACGTCTGTACGGAAGCATAAACAAAAGCAAAATATAGAAAATCATATATCAAATAGACGAAAACTGATAGAGGTACGCAATGGAAAAGGTTTGGAAGTATTTTACCAAGTATTTTGGTGTGCACTCCCAATTCTTTGCACATAATTCATGGACATCACCTTGTTCTGAACACTTTGTCGTACGACAACGATTATAGGCTGTTATACACCTAGAAAAAATATGAAAAAAATATAGGAATGAAAGATAAGAGATAGATGAAGAATTTTTGAAGGACTTGAGGCTATTACCTTCTGTTTTGGTGGTTCAAAAATGCTATTGAAGTTGGTGCAACCCTGCTGAATTCATGATGTAGTTGGCTGAATGTATTATGTGTTTGGAGAATTGTTTGGAGTTAAAAAATGATAGGAATGAAAGAAAAAGAAGATTATTGTTGTAGGAGAGGGTGTGGAGGAGTAGTAAAAAGAGTGGTAGAGAAAATAGGAAGGTGGAGAGGTAGTTTATTCAACCAACAAGTGATGGAGGCTGCATGTAGGGGGCGGCCATGAATGGATGAAGTTATGTGCCGTGCACTCACTTGTGTGCACCAATTAGGCTTAAATTAGACACGGTTTAGGTTCCTAACATGTCTAGTATATGTGGGTCAAGTTTGGGCTTATTTGGAATTAATTTGAGTAAGTTTAAGTAGCCTACACTACACCCTAGTCCAAATAAATTGAGGCTGAAAGTATATTCATTAAAATGCACCTAGACAAGTCCAAAAGTTATATTACACCTTGAATTATCTAAGAATATTCAATATTAATATAATACTATATATATATTTATATATACATCATGCTAACACGTATATATATATATATATATATATATATATATATATATATATATATATATATATATATATATATATATATAATTTATGCAATACAACTAGCAAAAAAATAAAAATATTTGAGGTACGAAGGTTACAAATCTACCTCCCTAAAAAAATTTTGTTCCTCAAAATTTAAAAGTAGATCAGGCACGAAAGAAAGAAAAAATATTAACTCATGGTTCGAAAAGATAAGGATGTTGCTCGCGCATCTCATCCTCTCTCTCCCAAGTAGATTCATCCGGAGAGTGACGACGCCAAGTGACATGTACCAGAGAAATTGCCTGATTTTGTAGCATCTTTTTCCTACGATCCAAAATCCCCATGGGCTACTCCTGATATTGGAGACTAGGCCAACCTCAATCTCAGAATAATCCAACACATGGCTAGGGTGTGCCACATATCGTCTCAATTGGGACACGTAAAATACGTTGTGTACTCCCTCTAGAGTAGGCGGTAAGTCTAGTCGGTAAGCTATAACACCGACCTTCTCGAGAATGCAGAAGGGTCCAATGAACCTTGGACTAAGCTTCTCGCCTCTTCTGAATCGGATTGTACCACGTATCGGGGAAATCCTCAGGAACACCAACTCTCTGACCTAGAACTGGAGCAAAACCTTAACACATAATCTACCTGAATTAAAAATCTAATGAAAGAATTCTATACCTCAAACTCCAACGGCCTCCGGGGGCTATCGGCCGAATGCTTCTGCCTGTCATGCGCCACACGAATCTATCTCTGATCTGCTTTCTCTTCTTAGCAGCATTAACTACCATCTTCGATCCCAGAAGTGCTCTTTCTCCTACGTCATCCCAATATAATAGAGTATAACACCTCCGACCGTACAATACTTTGAAAGGAGACATCCCAATGCTAGCCTGGTAGCTGTTATTGTAGGAGAACTCCACCAGATGCAGATGATCCTTCTACGAGCCACCAAAGTCCAGCACACAAGTCTGGAGCATATCCTCAAGCGTCTGAATAGTCCTCTCCGACTGTCCATCCGTCTGAGGGTGGTAAGCAGTGCTAAATTTGAGCTGTGTACCCAAACTAGCTTGCAAACTCCTCCAAAAATGGGATATAAATATGTTATCTCGGTCTGATACAATGCTCACAAACAACTTTACTATCTGCTTTATGTATAACTCAACAAGCTTCTCTTTGGACAGACCCACCTTAAAAGGCAAAAAAATGGCTGATTTGGTCAACCTGTCAACGATGACCTAAATCACATCCTTCTCTCCTGGAGAACGCGAAAGTCCGAAAATAAAATCTATAGTGATATGTTTCCATTTTCACTACGAAATAGGTAATTGTTGAAGCAACCCTCCAGGTCTCTGCCTCTCTGCCTTAACCTGCTGACATACTAAGCATCTAGAGACAAAGCGTGTCACCTCCCGCTTCATTCCAGACCACCATACATGCTCTCTCAGATCCTTATACATCTTGTTAGCTCCAGAATGTATAGAGTACTGAGAACGGTACGATTTTTGTAAAACCTCCTCTCACAGACCCCCACTAGGCACACATAGCCTAGTCCTATGCCTCAATGATCAATCCTCAGCAACTGTGAAATCATTCAGCAATCCTGCCTGCACCTGAGCTCCGATGCTCCTCAGACTCACGTCTTAATATTGTGCCTACTTGATCTTATCTATCAACTTTGACTGGACTTACAAACTCAATATCTGACTCTCTACCCCTGAAACTATACCTCTATGCCCAAGCTCTCCAGGTATGCTAACAAATATCGATCTGTCGTCAAATACATAGCTACCAGATACTTGCTTAAGGCATCGACAACTACATTGGCCTTTCCTGGATGATACTATAGGGATATATTAAAATCTTTCATCAATTTCAGCCATCGACGCTGCCTCATATTCAACTCCTTCTGTGTGAAAATGTACTTCAAGCTTTTGTGGTCAGTGAAGATCTCCACACGCTCTCCGTACAAATAATGTTTTTACAGTTTCAAAGCGAATATTACTGCTGCCAACTCCAAGTCATGAGTAAAATAATTCTTCTCATGTGGCCGCAACTGTCTTGAAGCATAGGCAATCACCTTCTTGTTCTGCTCCAGAACACATTCTAGACCCTTTCCTAAAGCATCACTATAGCTAAATAGAGAAAAAGTGCGCTATTCTTTCTTTGTTAAGTTTATTTGTAGAAAATTGTGCCATCTTCATAAGGCGCACTTTTTATGCTTCAATGACTACTTATTTATGGTTTTTGACTCATGTTCCATGTCTGTGATTACCGATCTTCAACGATCTTATGAGAGGGAGTCGGGTGGGAGAATACACTAGTAGACATATGGTAAACCCTATTTTTGCTATTTAATTTGATAAATAGCAGGCGTATACTCATGTACGTCGTGCCGGATTCATCCAAGCCCCTACATATCGAAATATGTATTCTAGGTCAGACAGTATTATTAGTTTGTCAGATCTTGTGATTCACATTCCAGTTCATTTATTACATGTTGCTAGTTTTTCTTATTATAGTTTCCATATTGCCAGTTTATATTTCTACTTGCTCATATGTTGCCAATTTCATACCCTACTTGTCTCTATTATTCCTTTATATGAGATCTATACTTGTATAGTTTCTATATAATATATTTATACATGGATTGTGTATTTTTATGGTTGTAATCGTACTTGCTTCGCTCCTGACTGGATATGTTAACAAATATTATGAATGCTTTGCCAAACTCTTGGTTCTTCCGTCGTGGACATAGTTGAGACCGCTCTTGCACCTTGGACTCCCCTTGGAGAGTTAAATTTAGCATTCCTAGTTCAGTTTTTTCCTATAATTTATTATATTATATAGTTGACCGAATTTGTCTCCGGAACTTATTTGGCATTGTATGTTAATATTTGGATTCTTAGAATTGTGACTTGGATAGCTTTTAAGATTTTATATTTAGATTTATTTCCATATTTCGTATTTACCTTTAGTTGTTGTGAATGAGTACTTAATGTTATTTAGTTAGACTTGTATTTGATCTTGATCCCTAGACATGGTTCTACCACCGATGCTGCGGCGTAGGCTGGACGTACCCACGTATTCGTGCCCCAATCATCCGGGTGACGGTCGTGACACTAGCAATCACTTTAGGATACTCACTTGTATCTCAGTATCAATATAAACATATATAAATACATTTTACCCATTATGACACTAACACACTTGACACTGTGATATCATATTGGTTTTATTCTACCGATCATACAATTCACTGATACATAACTACCCCCTTACTCTAATACACTAGCAAATATGCCCAAACCTACTGAAACTTACTCATACACAGGTTATCCCTCTTTTTATACCGTTTGGAACATATTTACTCCTACTCTCCATGATACTCCCTTATATACCCTACTTCCATATTACACTGATACATAATACTCACACACCCAACCAAAAATTACTCACAGACTCACAAGTTAAACTTTCAACAATCAACACTGATACCCAAACTTGACACAAACTTGTCTACAAGTTACCAAACTACTACACTATCCAAAGAACTTGTCTCAGGAACTAATAAAGGTGAAGCTCTATAGGGGACTGAACTAGAGGAACTAGAGATATCTTTAAACTGAGCTAGTGGAGATGATGGAACAAAATTCAATGATAATAAGGTTGAATGATATGTTAAGTGTCATGCCCCAGTCCCAAATACGTAGGACTAGGAACACGTAAGCATGCCAGCCGCATGGATATGGCAACTCCAATATATGGAAACCAAATCCATACGTACGCTGTAATATGAATACAAAATCCACAAGTGGTATAAAATGTAATACAAGTCACAGGGTAAAATCTAAATCTCATCCACCAAAATCATATAGAAATAAATAACCAGTATCTATGAAACTAGATCTCAATAAAGAGTATCTAAGGATGATAGTTGGATGGAAATAAATCCACTACCAACTCGAATATAAGAGCAAATACAATATGAGTACAACACCACAACACAATATAAGAATACCAGCTATCAATCACAGCTCGATGAGAAGACATCCTCGGATCACATGTAATCATCCAAATCTGTGCTCCTACAAATACTCAAGAAAAGATGCACCTGGCAGCAGACCAGGTCCTCAGAGGGACGTAACAAGATACAGAAAATATGAGCCAATTTGAATATAGTAAACATGCATAATGTTTGAAAATAGATAAGTACGCTGTACAGGACAATCTATATGAATGCAAATGAGGACAACTTTTCGACGTATGGGCAAGGGTAGGCTACTCGATCTAATCCTCACAACCTCACGCTCGTCAGTGGACATCATCAGCCGACATACCTCTGGGGTAGCGACCCTCGGACTCCATCAATCGACTTACCTCACGGGTAGCGACCATCGGACACGACCACCATAGTGCGTGCTAGTTACTATGGTTTACCAGTGTGGTTAAAAGCCCATACGCCTAATAATTGTCCTCTCATGATACTAAGTGGCAAGTGTGTGTCAACATATCTAATATATAGTAATGACTGAAAGAAACTACACATGCAATAAATAAACAGAAATATAATAAATATACATAAATATACTAAGCATGAAAAATACTATAAGCAATTTGGCAAGGTATCTTGCCTGGGGTCCTGCTGCTGGTATGAATCAGAGTCCAAGTCACAGTCCAAATAGCCTATGTATTACAAATTTATCACGTCAAAAGATAATTTATTTTAATTTATTTAATTTTGGAATAATTACTCTAAAATCCTATTTTAATCTTATTATTCTGATTTTTATGTTAATTCCTAAATTTTGTCCAAAAAAACTGAATTTTATCAATTCGAGACTCATGGCACGCAAATCGAGGCGATCTGTTGACCAAAAAGTCAACCGACACAAACTCAACTTTTATGCATGATTTATAGTAGATTTTAGCTTTAAAAATATGCTGTAATTTACGGCTCGTCCAAATTCAAATTCGTTTGGGAATTATGGCATATACAAATTTTGTATTGTGCACCGATGGTTAAATTCTAACCTAGAAGTTCTACAGAATTAACAGTATACAAAATACTTCGAAATAAATTCTGGGAAAAATATATGTCGATGATCTCGATATTAGCTTTCTGAAACTTTAAACGGTTCATGATTCTGATTCCTGGTTCTCCCGGAATCGCGAAAACATCGAAACACGTCTATTTTTGGACATGCTGTGCTCTACGAATTTTCCAGAATTTAATACTAATAATTTAGAAAAACAATTTATATAATCAGAAAGCTAACCTCATTATCGTTCTAACAAAAAAAAACTAGACCTCGTTTGGAGTCCGGAGCTAGGAGATATCCTCTTTTTAATTCGTCTAGAAAATGAGGCTGAATTTATGACAAATTTTGACTATTTTTGGACGAAAAAGAGAGAAATTTGGGGAAGAAAAATATGAAGGATGGGGTATTTATAATGGTGGACACTACTTAATTAAATACGACTAGGATTGGTTAATTTGGATAGGATTATGATGAATTTAAATAAGGATAGGATATGCATGAAGTTGATTTCCTAGTAGGTTCAGGATTTGAATTAATTTAAAATAGAGTTTGAATTTATCTCAATAATTTATAATCTTAAATATAATTAAAGATAATACAAATAATTTATAAAATCTTATTAATATCTATTAACACTAAATTAGTATCTATCTAATATTAAGACTACATATATCCAAATAAATCCTAAATAATTTTAAAATCTAAATAAATTTCTTAAAATTTTAAATAAATTACAAAAAAATATAATTAAATATTTTAAACTAAAATAAATATTTGGTAGGAACGACATGCAAGTATGGTCGTATAGTAAATCATAGAAGTCCTAGAAATTTATGTTTTCTAAGTTTTAATTACCAAAAATTCTAGAAAAATCTCCAAAAATCTAAAATAATCTAAAATAATTCTAAATAAATATTTATATAAGTAAATATATCAAGAAATTTACTTTCTAATTAACTAAGAGCATATTCTAAATAAATTCAATATATATAATAAATATAATAATATAAAATATACATAAAATACCTATTTTGGGTGAGGGAGTTTATAATCTACCCAACTTAAAATAATTTCGTCCTCGAAATTAAAATAAGACATAATTTGTTAAATCCTTCACATTCGTACATAAGGTATGTCAATCGCAATATCTTCCAAAAATTTAAATAACAAAATCTATTTGAATCTATCGCGATCACTTCAAAATTATTATAACCACTGTTTAAATCAAAATTCAACCTGTCGTAATCTCTTCTCGATTTTTAAATAATCAACATCCAAATCTGACTCAAGTCTATATGACATCCCACATTAAAATTTATATCATAATTTTCAACTATCATAATCTCCTCTAGACTTTGAACAATAAACAATTCTAATCAAATCTTATTCCTATTCTTAACTTAAGAATTTTGTACTATTCAAATATTTAAACTCAATTTACATCCTCAATATTTCAAATAGGTGACCCAACAATCAAAATTGAACTTTTAATTCAAATCATCAAATTATAAAATTTAAATCTAATTCACCAGTTGTTCAAGTCTAAAATTCTATATTTATCCTAAAAATTTAAATCGATGATTCATCCTTCAATATTCAAAATTTAAATCATGTGCTCAAAGTATAAATATTGGGTCCTCAATATCAAGATTTTTTTAAAATTTATTAAATCCTCATTATCTTAATCCTTCTTTTAAAATTCTTCACATTTAAAAGGACTTAATCTCTCAATCTAATCCTACTTGATCACAATCTAAAAGAATTCTCCTCAAGTTTAATAATGCAATTTCTACCTAACTTAGAATTTACCCATCTATCACATAAGACTCTTACACTTAAGAAAAATATTCCTCAATTTATTTTCTCATGTCATTCAATCCTCGAAACTTTAACACCAACTATATCATATGTGATATGTCCTTAATCAATTATGAAAGATAGTCATCAAATAATGTGATTGGCCTATGGGGTATATCTTGTACTATCCGTGTATCACTTATATCCAAGTACGAGATTTCGTCTTTCCAAAACAAGGGAAGACGGAAAGCAACGGAAAAGAGTTCATGGAGGGGTAATAGAATGGAAGTATGGGAATCAAAGCGTTTAAAGAATTCAAATAGGAATTGTCAAGACAGTTGTGGATTGAAATCTTAATTTGGTAATTTCCTATTCGCATGCTCACATCGGTGCAGTTATGTACTTGATATGATATGCTTTGTCGAATCTAGAGGGTAAGTATATTTGTCTACTGGTCCACTATACATCTCAATCCACGTAAAATACTATTGCGAAGGGCGAATCAAGCGCATTATGGCTAGCTAGACCATAATACACTGATTCTGATTAGACAATTTGTATTAGTGTGGTTGATCAGGCCCCAATAACACATATGTCATGAACAAACTCGATATAAGATTAAGCTTGCAAAAACAAGGCTATAATAGCAGCATAATTCAAGGTAGCACAAAAAATATAACGCTGGATTATGATGTGAGAAGTTACAAAATAATTCAAGTTCGCAAAAGCAAAAATAACATAAGCAATAATAATAAAAGACTCTACAATCTCTACAGTTATCATACAACCTCCTTATCTAAGTCGCTAGTCGACCAAATAGGTCAAGGACCTCTAAATTCTATGTTCTGAATAAACACTATCGTCTTTTGCTAGCATGCGATAAATATCATTCGGTTATACTTCAATTAATAGGTCAAAAGACTATGCGATACTAGGTGTCAAACATTATGGTAAAACTTCTAACTAACTCTAGTAGTGTCTATACTACTCTCAAGTCTTCTTAATACATCAAGGGGTAATGGTATAACAATCTAAAGATAAGGAATTCTAGGTTCACTAGATATTCTAAACTTAGTGGTATGTCTATATTCTCGTTGTATTCTTAATAGGTGTGCTACTCTAATTATCATCCTAATAACAGGGGTTCCTATATTCTAGCAGAAGACTATACTCAAGGAACTATTAGGGAAGCACATGAATCAAGCAGGACACAATTGTTCAAAATAGAACAGATAGGAGGAGATGAATCACAGTCAATTATGGATGAGATCCTATACTCTAGTCCTAGGTGCAGGCTTGTTCGGTACAGTAACGTAACCGAGACAATATGCTCTCGACCTGCATGGACCACCACAAAAATATGTCACGCCCCAGTCCCAAATATGTAGGACTAGGAACACGTAAGCATGCCAGACGCATGGATATGGCAACTCCAATATATGAAAACCAAATCCATACGTACGCTGTAATATGAATACAAAATCCACAAGTGGTATAAAATGTAATACAAGTCACAGAGTAAAATCTAAATCTCATCCACCAAAATTATATAGAAATAAATAACCAGTATCTATGAAACTAGATCTCAATAAGAAGTATCTAAGGATGATAGTTGGATGGAAACAAATCCACTACCAACTCGAATATAAGAGCAAATACAATATGAGTACAACACCACAACACAATATAAGAATACCAGCTATCAATCACAGCTCGATGAGAAGACATCCTCGGATCACATGTAGCCATCCAAATCTGCGCTCCTGCAAATACTCCAGAAAGGATACACCTGGCAGCAGACCAGGTCCTCAGAGGGACGTAACAAGATACAGAAAATACGAGCCAATTTGAATATAGTAAACATGCATAATGTTTGAAAATAGATAAGTACGCTGTACAGGACAATCTATATGAATGCAAATGAGGACAAATTTTCGACGTATGGGCAAGGGTAGGCTACTCGATCTAATCCTCACAACCTCACGCTCGTCAGTGGACATCATCAGCCGACATACCTCTGGGGTAGCGACCCTCGGACTCCATCAATCGACATACCTCGGGGGTAGCGACCATCGGACACGACCACCATAGTGCATGCTAGTTACTATGGTTTACCAGAGTGGTTAAAAGTCCATACGCCTAATGATTGTCCTCTCATGATACTAAGTGGCAAGTGTGTGTCAACATATCTAATATATAGTAATGACTGAAAGAAACTACACATGCAATAAATAAACAGAAATGCAATAAATATACATAAATATACTAAGTATGCAAAATACTGTAAGCAATTTGGCAAGGTATCTTGCCTGGGGTCCTGCTGCTGGTATGAATCAGAGTCCAAGTCACAGTCCAAATAGCCTATGTATTACAAATTTATCACGTCAAAAGATAATTTATTTTAATTTATTTAATTATGGAATAATTACTCTAAAATCTTATTTTAATCTTATTATTCTGATATTTATGTTAATTCCTAAATTTTGTCCAAAGAAACTGAATTTTATCAATTCGAGACTCATGGCACGCAAATCGAGGCGATCTGTTGACCAAAAAGTCAACCGTCACAAACTCAACTTTCATGCATGATTTCCTGTAGATTTCAGCTTCAAAAATATGCTGTAATTTACGGCTCGTCCGAATTCAAATTCGTTTGGGAATTATGGCACATACAAATTTTGTATTGTGCACCGATGGTTAAATTCTAACCTAGAAGTTCTACAGAATTAACAGTATATAAATACTTCGAAATAAATTCAGGGAAAAATATATGTCGATGATCTTGACATTAGCTTTCTGAAACTTTAAACAGTTCATGATTCTGATTCCTGGTTCTCCCGGAATCGCGAAAACATCGAAACACATCTATTTTCGGACATGCTGTGCTCTACGAATTTTTCAGAATTTAATACTAATAATTTAGAAAAACAATTTATATAATCAGAAAGCTAACCTTATTATCATTCTAACAAAAAAAAACTAGGCCTCGTTTGGAGTCCGGAGCTAGGAGATATCGTCTTTTTAATTCGTCATAACTAGTAGAAAATGAGGCTGAATTTATGAAGAATTTTGACCATTTTTGGACGAAAAAGAGAGAAATTTGGGGAAGAAAAATATGAAGGATGGGGTATTTATAATGGTGGACACTACTTAATTAAATACGACTAGGATTGGTTAATTTGGATAGGATTATGATGAATTTAAATAAGGATAGGATATGCATGAAGTTGATTTCCTAGTAGGTTCAGGATTTGAATTAATTTAAAATAGAGTTTAAATTTATCTCAATAATTTATAATCTTAAATATAATTAAAGATAATACAAATAATTTATAAAATCTTATTAATATCTATTAACACTAAATTAGTATCTATCTAATATTAAGACTATATATATCCAAATAAATCCTAAATAATTTTAAAATCTAAATAAATTTCTTAAAATTCTAAATAAATTACAAAAAAATATAATTAAATATTTTAAACTAAAATAAATATTTGGTAGGAACGACATGCAAGTATGGTCGTATAGTAAATCATAGAAGTCCTAGAAATTTATGTTTTCTAAGTTTTAATTACCAAAAATTCTAGAAAAATCTCCAAAAATCTAAAATAATCTAAAATAATTCTAAATGAATATTTATATAAGTAAATATATCAAGAAATTTATTTTCTAATTAACTAAGAGCATATTCTAAATAAATTCAACATATATAATAAATATAATAATATAAAATATACATAAAATACCTATTTTGGGTGAGGGAGTTTACATTAAGAACTAATTTAAGATACAATCTGATAATCATAAACGCATATCCGAAATCATGTTACCCAAAAACTTTGCCATGCTAGTAAGCATAACTGCGATAAACTATAGAGTTCATAACTAAGGTATATGCATCTATAATCATGTTATCTAGATTTTTGTCATGGTTGCGAGAAAAGGGATGTGGATGTGTATTCCAAATCTCTAATTTTTGAAGCTCTAAATTGTCACGACCCGCACCCGGTATAGGGGCACGAGAGCGTGGGTACGTCCAGCCTACGCTGCAGCATCGGCGGTAGAACGCTGTCTAGGTCATGTAACTATCTAATCAAACTCACGTGAAAACCCAACTCCATAAGGAGACGTGGATATCATAAAATAATGCTAGAAATACTCAATCACATAAACTAAAGCATGATGAGATATCAAGGCAAGCAAGAAATACAAGACAAGTCTAACGACAAAATAATCATACCTGCAATCATTAACTTCTAATCCCCAAGTGTGTCAGAAACCAGTCTACTAAGGTCACAGTCTGGAAAAATATTTTTCCAGTCAGGAAGGAGCAAAGTACATCTCTAAATAGCAGTTCTATATAAATGACATAAACTATGTAGCAGTTCTAGATGAAAATATACCAGATGCATGTATAGATACGAGAAATGTACAATAAAAGAAATACTGGAAATACTGTAAGTAAATACAGGAAAAGAATAATATGTCAATGAGCAAGAATTCTATGACTAAGTGTGTGAGTACTAGCTTTAACATGTGATCGGCTTGGGAACTTGATCAGGCTGGTTACATGTGATTAGCTATGATTCACGAAGGTCAGGCTAACCGTTGGTTAGCTATGATGCATGTAGAGGTCAGGCTAATCACACGTAACAGCTATGAGACACTGAGATGGTCAGGCCGCACCCGACGTGAGATGTGGGGTGAGCTATGATGCATGAAAAGTTGGGTATGATCACATATCTACACTAAAATACTCCCCAAACCCCCGACTGGTATAGTAGATCCAATCATGGTACGCTATGGCACGGGATCCCCTAGGGAGGTAGCAAATCTTCCCGGGTCTCAGTGTCTGTACATGCACAAGATATCAAGGAAACAAGTCTTGTACAAGCTACACCATGAATAAGTAATAACATCTCATGATGAGATCCGTGTATACCAATCCGTGTAACCAACGTGTCAAGAACATGGATATTTATACTAGATATATCATAAATTAGAAACTAATCAGAGAATGTACTCGCCTTGGGTCCTTAGCTGGTAATTATTGATGTCCTGTTCCAGAGTATCCCCTGGGTAAACCAACAGTCCTATAAACATATCACAAGCAAAACCACATTTGCATCAGATGCTACACCAACACAGTCTAAAAATACTGGCCTCAGGGCCATGTCAGGCAGGGCACTAGTCAACTAGGGTCTTCTAGTTAGACAGCCATCTATAACACATTATACCTATTTAACTAACATTAACACCTACAATATTACTTGCACCAAAATATATACAATATATATATACCATTTTAAATGTATTTACAATATATATATATACCTTTTAAATACATATTTGATTTATACTAGTTGAACATTATATATGTATACTCATACATATGCTAAAATACATTTTAGAATATATATATATAGTCAACATTATCATTTAAATATACTAATATTAATTTACCAAATTAAATTTATACTATATATATATACAGATGCCAATTATATCATATATTAAAATATGTTTTATTACACATATACTACATGGAATTATACCAAATAAATATTTGTATATCTATACCAAAATATACATACATATATATATATATATATATATGTAAGTATATTTATATATATATATACCAAAAATAATTATAGGCATATACTAAATATATATATATATATACAAATTTAATTATACATACTAGAATACTTAATTATATATATAACTCATGTTAAATATATATACATATATATCTTAAATATATACGCATACATATACATATTATCATTTATTATACACATTAATTACATGAATAGTGTAAATCTCATTACCTTTTGTATCTTCTGCATATGCTACTAGATTATTATCAGGGCTGACTTTGAAAGCCCCAATGCTATAATAATCATACTCTTGAGCCTTGATATTCTCATCCAAGATAACATGCTCCGCAGGTGCATTTAAAGTTCTCTTGTAGTAGTAATATTGCCCTTTCCGAGTAGGTGCTGAAATATCATCTTTTTGAATCCTTCCTCTTATCTCAGTGTATAACTCATCCTCAAATAACTTTACACCGGCCATGACGAGATCGGTGTAGTCGTTCTCCTTCTTGAGATGGGAGAGGACGTCGGGGTAGTCGGGAAGGACCGCCGGAGGGAACGAAGGGGGTGAGGTCAGGGTGGCTGACCGGCTGGCGTTAGGAGGAGGAGCGGAAAGCTCGGTTGGCCGGGGTGAACAGTTGATGTCGCAACCGTTGTTGAAGTCGGGAGAGGTCTGTGCGCCTCTGATACGTCGAGTCGCTGAGAGCGCCGCCGCTCGTCGGAGAACACCCGATGATCTGTGCATTTTTGCCACACGTCGTCGTCGAAGTCGCCGGAAAGAAGATCGCCCGCCGCTGGAACTCGCCGGAACGCCGCTCGTCTCCGCCTTGTCCAAACTATCATCTGATGAATGTAATATATACAGCTTCATGTACCCAAACAAAACTCTGTCGAATGTCGGGAATCTCGTCGGGGAGACGAGATCGAGGGTGGTGGTGATAGGCGCTGCTGCTGCTTGTCGTCGGCGGACGGGATCGAGGTGAGGAGGAGGGTGCAGGAGAAGACGGGGAAGAAGCAATCGCAGCCGAGGGTGGCTCGAACGGTTGGCCGGCCAGAGTAGACGTCGATCGGAGTAGGCAGTCGAGGGGAGGAAAGTGTGGCGGGGATGCTCGCTGAAGAACGCGGGGAGGAGCTCGGTTGGCCGGGTGGTGTTAGGGAGTAGCGGCTGTGCCTGGTCGGCGGAGTCGATGAGCAAGCCGTCGGAAAAGCAGAGGGCCGCCGGGTGCATCAGCGAGGAGTCGGGTAGGAGCTCCCGGGCTAAACAGCAGAGGGAGAGGAGGATGGCTCCTCCGGCGGGTCGGCCGGAGAAGAGTGCCGCCGGGGATCGGCCGGTCGGGGATAGGGTGAGTTCACAGTAAGTGAGGGGTTGGGTTTCCCCCCCCCCTTTTTGAAAGTTTAAAACACCAAGGAAAGGAGAAGAAGGAAGAAGAAGAAGAAAAGGAAAGAGAAGGAGAAAGAAAAGAGAAGAAGAAAGGAAGAAATTTTTCTTCCTACGGTTGAGGTTGAGGATGGAGGCTTGGTTGGGGAAACCTAGATTTCTAGGGATTAGGGTTGATGGTGACATGACATATATAGGAGAGAGGGTGTTGATGGAGGGTGGTAATTGATCCCCTTAAATGGGTGGTCTAGATTGGTCATGAAGAAATTAATTCATATGGGAATGAGGGTGAGAGGCTAATTAAATAATATTAGGCTCCCTCATTGTTTTAAACAATGAGGTGTTGACACAAAAATGCCAATTTGCAAATTAGTCCCCTTAAATTCGGGAAATTACACAAACACATAAAATGACAAAAATTTTGTGGGCGATTTGGTGTCCGGTGTTTTGTAGGGTCAGGGGGCGCTGTAAGTTTGGTGTGGGCTCAATTAGCAGGGCACTGGAATTTAATTGGGATTTTAGAATTGGTTTAAATAGTATCCTCAATTTAATTAGAAATAAATGCAAGTTGTGTTCAAAAATTAATTAGGAGTACATGGAGCCAAAATTGGGTCAGGTCATCAATACCAATAATGAAGAAGACTCAGAACAGAATATTACCCTAATTTGGGCCGCACGAAAAATAGGTCAAGATTGTTCCCAATTTTCGATTGGAACGCACAACGATAAAAATAGGAATTTTAAAATAACCGTCCGCGACGATTTTTGTACGGCTAGAAATAATGCGCAGAGAGCATAATTATGAGTTGCAAAAATAGCAGAATTGAAGGCGGGCACGTCTAGGGCAAGATGGTGAAATTTGTTGGAAGACAAAAGTCAGGATACTGCTCCAAATATCGAAGCAAAGGCAATACGCAATAATTAAATAAAATACGGTAATTAATTACAATCTTCAATAAATAAATTCTAAATAAAGCAATTAAATCCAGAATTCCACAATTCGGACAGGTGTTCGTCTACTGGCTTCTAGGTCAATTCTGCTAGCTAAAAAATAAATGAACACTGCATCTAATACTATATTTAATTACACACCTCACACATAATTATTTAAATCAAATATACTTATCATGCAAATTACATAATTGTAACTACCACAATATTAAATATTGTAAAAAGTCAAAAATACCCCTGTTTTCGGAATTTGGTAGTGACAAGTCTACCCACCTTAAAAGAATTTCGTTCTCGAAATTTAAAATCCTTATAGTAGCATTTAATCATACACATTATTATTTCCCTCAAATTTGAAATTCATCATCCATGAAATTAGGTAATAATCCACAATGTCCTTTCATAAAAAAAAAATTCTGAATTATTTGCATTCCTGAAAAATCCTCGAAATAGAATCAAAGTCCATTTTTATCGAAAATTTCCTTAAAAGTTTTGAGTTAATAATTCAATACCCAAAATTTAATATCCACTCCTCTAACTTGATTTTTATCAATGCACAATCATAAATTGTAATCTCGTCTCACAAGTTTATTCATCAAATTTTTTTTTTCTCGATTTTCTCTTCCTCAAAATACTCAACAAATGCGATACTTAAGGATTCTCCAAATGCAACATCCCATGTAAAATTCTAAAATTCATAACTTGTAACCAAATAAATATAATGATAATCTCCCAGAATTTCCAAATTTTATAGCCAATTCAATCATGTCATAATCTTCCTGGAATTAATAAATCATCCGTTATGCCATGTTAATTTTCTTAACCCTTTATTTAAATCGATATTTATCCTCGAATTTTAATCATCTTGTCTCTCCTGTCAGGTCATAACCCTTTCATGAATCTTCGTCATGGTCAAACCCCGATAATCATGGTCTAAACTTCCTACAATCATACAACATGCAACCTAAGGGGAATATGTATGGTCATGGTGTCTTTTATCATGGTATGGCAGTCTCTGTATCAGGGTGTGCTACTAACTATATTATAACAAGAAAATCATATATACAAGCTACGGTACTAAGGTATCAGTCAATCAATCAAATAGATAGGAACAGAATAAAGGAAAGAACAGAACCTGCTAACACATTACCTGCAGTATCTCCTATCTCTAACAACCACTTGACTCTAGCATATTCACTAACTAATTCCTATTCCTGTACACTAATATCATTATCAACTAACCTTTATTTCACAACATCTATGATTACATCCTCATTGCATACACCTGCTTATTAATACTTAAATCTGATACCAAGATTCTCTAATATAACCATGATTCAATAATGCATCCAAGTTGATACCTCTATCTCTTTAGTACCATACCCGCTGTCAGTTCCTGTTCCTACTACAATTGTCCATACTACTCCATACTACTTGTTCTCATCACTCCAGTGCACACCAAGTATAACACACCATACTAAGTACTGCTCTTTCCAATACAACTTTAGATGGACACCCTAGTCAGTCTGCGGTGCCATCTCAATCATGCTCAAGTCATCAGATCCTTACACGTGTATATCATCTACTTATATTTTAATATTCATATCTCTCATCTACCATAAATTAATCCTCAAAATAATCGTCAAGGTTTAACTTCTCGAACAACTTTAAAATAAAATGCATATACCCCCTCAAAATCAGATACTCCACATCGAAATAAAATTTAATCACTTCTAAAGTCTTTGTAGCCTTAACCATGTGTATTAAATTCATATTTGAAATCCTCAAAATTTTTGACATAAATCTCAACTCCTCAACTATTCTAAAAATAAAATTCTATTTTCACCTTTTAATTTATAACTCCACAAATGTATATATCAGTGCTCACGGTCTCTGATACTCAAGGTGCACTCAATGCCTCTAGTGTCTTATAATTTTGTACTAAAATTGTACTGCCTGAATCACTTGTACTATTACCTCCAATGATCAAAGTTATCATCACCTATATTTTCCTTCATGATTTCAATTTATGTCAACTGGTATATCATTTAATTATCATCACACAGAGTGCTTACTGTTATTAACGTTATTCTTGACTAATCCTCGATATAGAATCATTAGCACTCTTGGTATTATATCACTAGTTTCATTAATGCATCATCTCATCAAGCTCCTTAGAACTCATGCTTAGCTGTACCTTTTATAACACTCATATTTCTTATTCTCATGGGCAAGTATATGGTTCTTCATCTCGATGGTTGTATAGATATTTCCCTTTAACCTTTCATAGTCTGTTACACTAATCTGTGATACGCTTCACCATCTTCATCACCGATTCCGATATTTCTTTACTCATGACACCTCATTATAACTCCTCATGTATATAAATTTCTTTACCTTTAACACACCCGATATCAATCACCAAATTGAACGTTATGCTCCATTAATCCTTAATACTATTCCTTGGTACCTAATTATTTACATAGATCATCCAATTGCATAATCATGATTATCCAGGACGGGTATGTTGGCTCTGATACTAACTCTTGAACTATCACTGATACTCTATACTCTCCTTCTACTCACAGTCTCTAATGACCTTATCCTAGAACCATTGTTACAAGGTATTATGCTATGGTTAACTCTAGATTAAAGTCTACTGCTCACATGTCCAACTAGGAAACACTTACAACTCACTAGCAACACTAAGTCAATACTAATACTCAAGACACAGACATAATTATAAGTCATTAATCATACTTAACAAGGAATCCTCAGAGAAAGTAAGCTCAAAAAGGAACTGGATCAAGGACGGAAGGTATCTTTACTGCTAGTAAAGAAAAGAAGCGATGGAACAAAGTCCTGGAATAACAGAAATAGATAAGTCTTGAGATGATATTTTAAGAACCAATTTAAGATACAACCTGATAATCATACACGTCTATCCGAAATCATGACACTCAGAATCCTCGCCACGCCAGTAAGCATAGATGCGATAAACGACAGGTTCCGTAACTAAGGTATACAACCCTATAATCATGTCATCTAGAATCCTCGCCACGCCAACCGGTATGGCTGCGAGAAACTCTAAATCTCATAACTAAAGTATGTACATCCAAGTTAGGTTCCTACGTTCTCGTCACGACAGCTAATATGGCTGCGATAAACTCTAGGTTCCATAACCAAAGTAGACGTTTTTACTTTTTCTCACTGTCCTCATCAATATATGTCATCAGATGATACCGTAAATTTTAGTCCGTAAAATTTATCTCAATTTGAAATTAACTCAACAACGATACCAGGAATTAAAGTTAACAACTGGTCAACAAGAATCAACTCAACAATGATACCAAGAATTTAATTTAATAACTACTCAACAAGAATCAAGTTCAGTGACAACAAGCGAGAGCGGACGAAAACAAGGAAAAAGATTTAAATTAGAAAATATAATAAGATTCTCAAGGGGTCGTCCCAGGAATCTCTCAAGAATTTGTGATTGAGTATCCTCTCTCATCCTAGTATCCTATGTCCTATATTCAATAGCAGGCACGTAGTAGTACAACTATGACGTCGCACTACCACGACATCACACAACTTGCGAAGTCTGACCTGCATGGGCCACCAATAAAACGTGTCACGACCCGCACCCGGTATAGGGGCACGAGAGCGTGGGTACGTCCAGCCTACGCTGCAGCATCGGCGGTAGAACGCTGTCTAGGTCATATAACTATCTAATCAAACTCACGTGAAAACCCAACTCCATAAGGAGACGTGGATATCATAAAATAATGCTAGAAATACTCAATCACATAAACTAAAGCATGATGAGATATCAAGGCAAGCAAGAAATACAAGACAAGTCTAACGACAAAATAATCATACCTGCAATCATTAACTTCTAATCCCCAAGTGTGTCAGAAACCAGTCTACTAAGGTCACAGTCTGGAAAAATATTTTTCCAGTCAGGAAGGAGCAAAGTACATCTCTAAATAGCAGTTCTATATAAATGACATAAACTATGTAGCAGTTCTAGATGAAAATATACCAGATGCATGTATAGGTACGAGAAATGTACAATAAAAGAAATACTGGAAATACTGTAAGTAAATGCAGGAAAAGAACAATATGTCAATGAGCAAGAATTCTATGACTAAGTGTGTGAGTACTAGCTTTAACATGTGATCGGCTTGGAAACTTGATCAGGCTGGTTACATGTGATTAGCTATGATTCACGAAGGTCAGGCTAACCGTTGGTTAGCTATGATGCATGTAGAGGTCAGGCTAATCACACGTAACAGCTATGAGGCACTGAGATGGTCAGGCCGCACCCGACGTGAGATGTGGGGTGAGCTATGATGCATGAAAAGTTGGGTATGATCACATATCTACACTAAAATACTCCCCAAACCCCCGACTGGTATAGTAGATCCAATCATGGTACGCTATGGCACGGGATCCCCTAGGGAGGTAGCAAATCTTCCCGGGTCTCAGTGTCTGTACATGCACAAGATATCAAGGAAACAAGTCTTGTACAAGCTACACCATGAATAAGTAATAACATCTCATGACGAGATCCGTGTATACCAATCCGTGTAACCAACGTGTCAAGAACATGGATATTTACACTAGATACAGTGAACATAGGAGATATCATAAATTAGAAACTAATCAGAGAATGTACTCGCCTTGGGTCCTTAGCTGGTAATTATTGATGTCCTGTTCCAGAGTATCCCCTGGGTAAACCAACAGTCCTATAAATATATCACAAGCAAAACCACATTTGTATCAGATGCTACACCAACACAGTCTAAAAATACTGGCCTCAGGGCCATGTCAGGCAGGGCACTAGTCAACTAGGGTCTTCTAGTTAGACAGCCATCTATAACACATTATACCTATTTAACTAACATTAACACCTACAATATTACTTGCACCAAAATATATACAATATATATATACTATTTTAAATATATTTACAATATATATATATACCTTTTAAATACATATTTGATTTATACTAGTTGAACATTATATATGTATACTCATACATATGCTAAAATACATTTTAGAATATATATATATAGTCAACATTATCATTTAAATATACTAATATTAATTTACCAAATTAAATTTATACTATATATATATACAGATGCCAATTATATCATATATTAAAATATGTTTTATTACACATATACTACATGGAATTATACCAAATAAATATTTGTATATCTATACCAAAATATACATACACATATATATATATATATGTAAGTATATTTATATATATATATACCAAAAATAATTATAGGCATATACTAAATATATATATATATATACAAATTTAATTATACATACTAGAATACTTAATTATATATATAACTCATGTTAAATATATATACATATATATCTTAAATATATACGCATACATATACATATTATCATTTATTATACACATTAATTACATGAATAGTGTAAATCTCATTACCTTTTGTATCTTCTGCATATGCTACTAGATTATTATCAGGGCTGACTTTGAAAGCCCCAATGCTATAATAATCATACTCTTGAGCCTTGATATTCTCATCCAAGATAACATGCTCCGCAGGTGCCTTTAAAGTTCTCTTGTAGTAGTAATATTGCCCTTTCCGAGTAGGTGCTGAAATATCATCTTTTTGAATCCTTCCTCTTATCTCAGTGTATAACTCATCCTCAAATGACTTTACACCGGCTATGACGAGATCGGTGTAGTCGTTCTCCTTCTTGAGATGGGAGAGGACGTCGGGGTAGTCGGGAAGGACCGCCGGAGGGAACGAAGGGGGTGAGGTCAGGGTGGCTGACCGGCTGGTGTTAGGAGGAGGAGCGGGAAGCTCGGTTGGCCGGGGTGAACAGTTGATGTCGCAGCCGTTGTTGAAGTCGGGAGAGGTCTGTGCGCCGCTGATACGTCGAGTCGCTGAGAGCGCCGCCGCTCGTCGGAGAACACCCGATGATCTGTGCATTTTTGCCACACGTCGTCGTCGAAGTCGCCGGAAAGAAGATCGCCCACCGCTGGAACTCGCCGGAACGCCGCTCGTCTCCGCCTTGTCCAAACTATCATCTGATGAATGTAATATATACAGCTTCATGTACCCAAACAAAACTCCGTCGAATGTCGAGAATCTCGTCGGGGAGACGAGATCGAGGGTGGTGGTGATAGGCGCTGCTGCTGCTTGTCGTCGGCGGACGGGATCGAGGTGAGGAGGAGGGTGCAGGAGAAGACGGGGAAGAAGCAATCGCAGCCGAGGGTGGCTCGAACGGTTGGCCGGCCAGAGTAGACGTCGATCGAAGTAGGCAGTCGAGGGGAGGAAAGTGTGGCGGGGATGCACGCTGAAGAACGCGGGGAGGAGCTCGGTTGGCCGGGTGGTGTTAGGGAGTAGCGGCTGTGCCTGGTCGGCGGAGTCGATGAGCAAGCCGTCGGAAAAGCAGAGGGCCGCCGGATGCATCAGCGAGGAGTCGGGTAGGAGCTCCCGGGCTAAATAGCAGAGGGAGAGGAGGATGGCTCCTCCGGCGGGTCGGCCGGAGAAGAGTGCCGCCGGGGATCGGCCGGTCGGGGATAGGGTGAGTTCACAGTAAGTAAGGGGTTGGGTTCCCCCCCCCTTTTTGAAAGTTTAAAACACCAAGGAAAGGAGAAGAAGGAAGAAGAAGAAGAAAAGGAAAGAGAAGGAGAAAGAAAAGAGAAGAAGAAAGGAAGAAATTTTTCTTCCTACGGTTGAGGTTGAGGATGGAGGCTTGGTTGGGGAAACCTAGATTTCTAGGGATTAGGGTTGATGGTGACATGACATATATAGGAGAGGGGGTGTTGATGGAGGGTGGTGATTGATCCCCTTAAATGGGTGGTCTAGATTGGTCATGAAGAAATTAATTCATATGGGAATGAGGGTGAGAGGCTAATTAAATAATATTAGGCTCCCTCATTGTTTTAAACAATGAGGTGTTGACACAAAAATACCAATTTGCAAATTAGTCCCCTTAAATTCGGGAAATTGCACAAACACATAAAATGACGAAAATTTTGTGGGCGATTTGGTGTCCGGTGTTTTGTAGGGTCAGGGGGCGCTGTAAGTTTGGTGTGGGCTCAATTAGCAGGGCACTGGAATTTAATTGGGATTTTAGAATTGGTTTAAATAGTATCCTCAATTTAATTAGAATAAATGCAAGTTGTGTTCAAAAATTAATTAGGAGTACATGGAGCCAAAATCGGGTCAGGTCATCAATACCAATAATGAAGAAGTCTCAGAACAGAATATTACCCTAATTTGGGCCGCACGAAAAATAGGTCAAGATTGTTCCCAATTTTCGATTGGAACGCACAACGATAAAAATAGGAATTTTAAAATAATCGTCCGCGACGATTTTTGTGCGGCTAGAAATAATGCGCAGAGAGCATAATTATGAGTTGCAAAAATAGCAGAATTGAAGGCGGGCACGTCTAGGGCAAGATGGTGAAATTTGTTGGAAGACAAAAGTCAGGATACTGCTCCAAATATCGAAGCAAAGGCAATACCCAATAATTAAATAAAATACGGTAATTAATTACAATCTTCAATAAATAAATTCTAAATAAAGCAATTAAATCCAGAATTCCACAATTTGGACAGGTGTTCGTCTACTGGCTTCTAGGTCAATTCTGCTAGCTAAAAAATAAATGAACACTGCATCTAATACTATATTTAATTACACACCTCACACATAATTATTTAAATCAAATATACTTATCATGCAAATTACATAATTGTAACTACCACAATATTAAATATTGTAAAAAGTCAAAAATATCCCTGTTTTCGGAATGTGATAGTGACATAAATTCCATAACTAAGATAAATATATCCAAAATTAGGTCTCTACGTTTTTTCTACACCATCTAGTATGGTTGCGATAAACTCTAGACTCCATAATTAGGGCAGACGGTTATAGTTTTTATTGTCTCATCCAAATATATTATCAGAATATACCTCAATATAGTCCATTAAATTTATCTCGATTCAAGAATTAAATTCAACAACGAATATGTGAAGGAGAAAGTGAACAAAAGCAAGTAGAAAATGATTCAAAATAGGGTTTATAGTAAGATTCTCAAGGGTTATCCCAGGAATCTTTCAAGAAATCCTAATCCTTAATTGAGAACAATACTTCCTATAATACATCAATCATATTTATTTCAAGCTCGCAGCAATACGACTAATCCTAGGAACTACCACGATATCGCACTTTTTACGAAAATAAGACCTACATGGGCCACCATAAAAATGTGTCACGACCCGTACCCGGATATTCGGACATGGGTACGTGGGTATATCCAGCCTACACCATAGCATTGACGGTAGAACGATGTATAGACTGTTGGCCCAATATTTAAGTTAAGTTTTTGAATATGTCTAATCGATTAAGTTAAGCATTATGATAATCAATTAATCACTATAGTATCTTCTACGTAAACTCAGCATTGTCCAGATCTGCATTGATATTTTAATATTTGCTTATGTATATTGCTTTGTTTATCTAACATGCATCTGCAGAAAGTAATAAGCAAGATAAGCATGGACATATGCTATGGAGAAATGATAATGAGCCAAAGAAGATGTTATACGAGAAGATGTCTCTGAACCGCTTACAACTTATCTGGAGCCTCGCACCCAGTCCATGGACGAGGGTCGAGGGGGTAGCGGCCCCCGTAGGGGTTCAGGGGTGAAGCTCCCAAAAGGTATTCTGATTCCCAGTTCTGTGTATCTTTGGACAACTATCATCAAGAAAAAATATGTCTTTAAGTCAGTGGACGATTGGCGTCATCACAGTGCTCCTGATTTTATATATAATATTTTACTTTATTTGAGTCTAGGACTTATATACATCGAGTCATACTGGCATAACCCAAGTCCACTCAAATAAACCATTGAACCTATCCAATAAATCAGCCCACATTCAAACCCAAACCTTACTAGAATAGGCAACGAACTCGGACCAAATTTGTGCCAAACTTGGGCCGAACTCAGGATCAACTCGGTCACCTATTTAGTATAAAATCATCCAGTTGTTAAAACCCTGATTTCTTGGACCAACGTTGAAAATTTGAATTAAACCCTACCCGAACTTTGACCGAATTTGGTTTGACAATAATATTAAATAGGATTAGTTTTCCACATCCGAAAGACATCTCACAACATTCATCTACTACTCATCTTTCAAACCTTTTATGAGAAAACCATTTAGCCTAAACTTTCCTATCTCTAAGATCAACTCCTCAGCTTTCTAAGTGCCAAGTGCGATCTCGGTTAGAAGTTATTCAAGTTGTAATAGCTTGGTTCATCAAGCCTCTTCTTTTGTGTAAAGTATGTGTGCCCTTCGTATCAAATACACGTGTGTGAAGTCTATCGAGCCTTCGGATCAAAACTTATGGTTGTAAGAAAATTGTAGGACATCGAATCAAAGCTTGTGATTCACTATTAGTGATTATAGTCGATAAAACTCCGAGCAAGTATTCTCGGGACTGGACTACTCCTCTAAAAGGGAAACCAATATATATCGCGATGTTTGCTTATGCTCTCTCTTACTCTTACTTCTTTATATTACTGTCTTGCATATAAACTGTTAGTTGTTAGCTGCCTTCACTCAGCTTATTTTAATTGGGTAGATTATTCTACTTCACTCTATTCACCCCCTCTAGAGTTGCCTAAAGGTCCTACATAGACCTCAAGGAAAATCATCGCAACAATCATAAGATCAACTAGTATTATCACAACTCAATCACAGTATACTAAGGAATATATGAGAAGAAAATCAATCCAAACAATTAATTAAGAGAAGTGAAAACTAGAGCATGATACAGGAATAATAAATACTAGTCTAGATCTCTACAAATGTTACCTCATGGTCTACAGTGCAAGAGCAGTCCTGAATATAGCATCACTCTAAAGTCCAGGAACGTGGGACACAACAACTTCTAAAAATATTATCCAGTCAGGAGAAAACGAGTACAACTCTAACAACAATTCCAATACATGATAAAGACTATAAAATAGTAAATAGTAATAAAATACATGATGAACAGATAAGCGTAGAATCTTGGTAAAGTAAATGAAGTAAAACAGATAAGTAAGGCAGTAAGGACAAGTCAAATAAGTGAAACCAGTAAACACCAGTAATGTATGAATGTAACCAGAAAGTATAAAGTATAAATAGGTATGACTTGTAACCAGCAAATATGGAATGAAACAAGTAAGACTACACCTATCTAAGTTTATTGAAATATCACTTTCGATATATAAACGGCTAGGGGTATATACAATATTTTGCAGTTAAAATGTGCGGGTGATATCGTTCCTGATTAGACCTGAGGGGTGGTTCCTATTTTGGTGAATGTTTACATGTCTACTAAAGTATTTCTTTGCCCGACTAGTACTAATTGATCCAAATCCTGACACATAGAATAATACAAAGACATCCAGATATATATAAGTGATGCCAGTAAGAGTCATGATATAAGTGATACCAGTAAGAGTCATGATATAAGAAAGCAAGTATAAACAACATATCTCATGAAGATGAATCCATATAATACTACATAGTGTATCCATCATATCGAGAATCAAGTAAAATAATACTATAAATATGAATCCTAGTATCTATCAATTAAGAAAACTATCAAAGAATGTACTCGCCTATGGTACTGAGCTGCAAACACAAGTCAGTGTCTGTATCGGAGTCCAAGTGACCTATATATGAATTTTTAATGTCAAAAGATGATTTGGAATAATAATAAAAAATTTTAACTATCCTTATTTTAGGTTTCTAGGTCAATTCTATGTAAATAGGTTCAAACTAGATTAATACATATTTTGGAGTTCACCATTACCTATTTGGTTGGCCTATATAGCTATCTAGGCTATCACTAAATTATTTCTAGGTATTCTAGTCATATCTTACAAGTGTAGGTATTCTAGGTATCAATAACTTGATATATATATATATATATATATATATATATATATATATATATATATATATATATATATATATATAATACCACAACTATTTATCTAGTATCATAATCCAATACTTCACCACTACCCACTACCAAATACCTTGATACTACCATTGACACTTCTCTCTTACTTGACACTTATCCCATACTCAGGTATCCATATTTAGATACTAACACTGGTACAAACACTAATTCCTACTACTGATAACCCTTGATACTTAACTATTGATAGCACATATATTTATACTACCACATACACCATTTCCTTTCTACACTTCACTTGTATGTCACTGATAACACTAACCCCACACATATCTGCACATAGTGCTCTCATATATAGATACTTGCACCAAGTCATCCTCAAGGATTGGTTGACTGGATCTAATCCAATATGTGGTGAATTAGGTACTATAGACTTCAATTTTGGTAGATCTATGTGTTTTTGTGGCCAATTTGGTGGAACTCTGAATTGTGTGTTGTGTAGTATCCTCAATAATTCTTTTGGTGCCCAATTGTGTTGTGCTTGTGTTCTTGCGTCCACAATTGGATACGTAGTGTCCGTGTCATTATATGTCATGATACGCATGGCTAAATTTGGTGACGTGTGTATTTGGGTGTATTAGAGCTTCTTTGTGTAAATTACTTTATATTGGTATTAAATCTATTTTTTCTAGCAAATTTTATGATATATTTTTTTATATATTTGATATTCATTGGCTTAGTATTTTGGTATCATGGTTAATTAGTGTGGGGTAGAGTATCATAGAGTGTATCATAAACTTGAGTTATGATATATATGTAAGTGTGTGTGTGTAAGTCTATTAGAGTGTGTGCTTATGCTTAAGTTTTATCCATTGGTAGAGTGTACCATAGATATGTACTTAAGTGATGTGAGAGTGCATTTGGGTGTATAATCTATGTATAGAACTTAAGAGTGTAAGGGTGCATATGTGGGTGTTAGTGAGAATCATATTGTGCAGTGTATCAGAGCAGTAACATGTTGTGTGTGTTTAAGTGTCTGAAAGTGGTGTAGCATGAGTGTGTGATATAGGTTGTGCAGTGTGTTATATATGTAGATGTAGCAAGTAGATGCATATCAATGAGTAATGGGTAGTGGAGTGAAGGGAGCATAGTGTACAAGTGTTTAGGTGTGAGAGTGAGTGAAGTAGAGGGGGGTCAATACAGTGCCTACTGCAGACCTTACCTGCAGCCAACCTGGGTACACTTGCAGCAACATCAAGCTGCAACAACAGTAGATAGTTCATGTTCCCAGACATTAGGAGAGGGCAGTGCATTCAGAAGCAAGTGTAGGTAACTACACAGGACTGCAAGCAGTGGCAACAAGGACAGTGCAGGTACACTGCACAATAAGTGCTATATTGGATTGCAGCAGATGTAATGTGCATCTATAGCAGCAGCAAATAAAGCAGTTGTAACGCCCCAGTCCCAAAATATATAGGACTAGGAATACGTAACATGCCAACTATGCATTCTACTAGACTCTGGTCCGACTCGAATACGTATAAGATGTATAATAAGGGTAACAATATAAGACTACTGAAAATATCTATGTCATAATCCATATAAAGAACAAAATATCAAGAATAAACTACATGTGCTAAAGTCGGCCGCCCAGTAACACATAAGCTCGAATAGACTCAAGAAATAAATATGAGTCTATAAAAACTAGGCTACATCAGCAGATGAACAAACAATATGAATAAATAACCATAACTCCGGTAGAAATGATATAAGTACGTGGCACCAATGCCCGCATGACAAGCAACACACATCAGCAACTCCAAAGGCTCCATAATCGTCTATACTGCAAAAATTGGCAAGAGACCAGGTCCTTATAGGGACATAGCAAGGTACAAGAAAATAACAAGCCAGAAGTAAACAGTGTAATAAAACCATAATCCAGGCTAAACTACTGTAACCAACAATATGATATGCAAATAAGAGTATGGTATCGTACCTCGGGCTGGTACTCATGGAAGATCTGAAGGGACACTTCCTTAATATAATAGTACACTCAAGGCTCCGTATGGAGAATTCGAAGAAAGCTGTATATATATATATATATATATATATATATATATATATATATATAATACCTTAGATTCTGTATAGGGAACCTAAAGCCTAATACACAATAAATAGTAATAAGTAAAATATTCCCAGAGTACGATGAAGACTCTCCCCACCCAATGTAACCTCACGTCTCAATCAAGACACGCAAGATCATGACCTCTAACTATCAGCACAAGTCATAGTTAATATGTATAACTATAATCATCACTATAAGATGCATCATGTAGTCCTATCGAGAGTCCAAGTACCACGAACAAGTCGAGAAAGACACTGCCACATGAATATCGTATCCAGTGTCCTATGGTTGGATGTGCAAATAATATTTTCACCAACATGGGTTCGTAAATATGACTCTCTGACTACGTTACTCGACTCCGCAGAGGATGTCGGTACCCGAATCTTGTTCGGACATAAAGTATCGTATGACGTCCCTAGGCTCAATAAGTACATCAATAAAGCCACACAAATATAACATCTAATGCATAAATAATATCAAATAAATAATTTAGAACTGTAAACATCTTGGCAAGGTATACTTGCCTGGGTCCGTAGTATGTAGTTGCAAAGTTGGTACTGTGTCCACTCCTCTAGAATTTAATTAACCTAAACACCAATTAAATGCTTAAGGGTCTAATAAAAAATTCTCGTAATTATAACTTATTTATATAATTTTACTCTTTTTCATGTACAACCATGTCCAATATTATTCCTAACAACTTACTTTACTTTTACGGGATATCGGAACATAGTTTCTTGGTTTTTGACTTCCAAAATTTAAGTTTAAGTCCCCAATTAAATGACATTAATATAAATAATAATAAATCTTATAATCTCGATTTAAATATAATTTATATTTATTTTAACAATTAATTCTCAGATTTGATAAAATAATATATTTCGAGATTATGGCTACTTTAGGTTGACTAGTTTTGTCCGAACCTTGTTCGGAATATTGCCAGTCCATTAGTAGGATTTATATTTATGAAAATTATTTTATATTATATTATACTCTGATTTAATCTCACAAATTATTCACCTCTTTATTCTATCCAAATTATCCTCTATTTACTAGCAAAATAATGCCACAAAATTACCCGAAAACCTAGGCTAGTGGACCTTAATTATAGGGTTCAGATTTGAAATTAAAATAATATAAAATAATTTTAAAATACTTAATTCTATTAAATAAATACATATTAATTCTGTTTTAAAAATTAATAACGATTCCCTCAAGTAATTGTATAACAAAGTCATGTTACGCGTCGACTATGTATTCTGTCAACTTGATGCTAGTTTGTACATGCAACATTACCAACTTGAGTAATAAATATTTTTAATATGAAATTATATTATTTAATTTTTTGGAATTTAATAATATATATATAAATAATTATATCACATCATTCATGCAACCATCTCAACTACGCTATCTAGCTATTCTTGCAACTTGGCCAAGTAGTCTTTGCATCTAATTTTTCTGTCAACATAAAATATGATTAATTATATAATTATAATATTTATAATCTGAATTAATAATATATAATTTTTTGAAATTATTTTATATATATATTTATCATGGCAATACTCATTGAACCTTGTCTACCATTGGTGCATCGTGTCCGTGTCATGATTGTTCAATTTTCTTGGAATAGTTTCTACTTAGAAATACAGGTTTCTCAAGCATGGAGTTTCATCATTTGTCATCTAAAATATATATGGGTTCATACAATGGTTCTCATATGGGAAAAATAAATATAAATTAAAAGTTACGAAACTTACGTGATCACGATTATGGCGAAGGCGTTTCCTGCGATACGGACCTTTTGGAGCGCCAAACGGACTCCAAACTCCACGATACTTGAGGAGGGTCTTGGGAGATTCACTTAAGATGTAAATCTAGGGTTTTTGAGGGGGTTTTGGGCTGCTATGGTGTCCGAACTTCTGTTGCAACCAGCATCTATTTTTTAGCCCCAAGGGGTGGTCAAATGCTTCTAGGGGGTTGGTTGGCCCTTGGAGGCACGTGTGGAGGTTGGGAAGGAGGAAAGATGAGGTGAAGAAGGAGTAGAAGGTCTGCAGTGGCCATGGGAAGAGAGGACGGAGGATATAGGGGCGACCACAAAGAAGGAAGTAGATGTTAGGGTTATAGTTTGTAAGGAGAAGGCCTTATATAGATGTTTGTTGGGCCCATGGTGGGGTTTTGATAGGATTTATCCTTTGGTTCAGACCTAAGAGATTTGGTTTAACCCTTATTAAGGCTTTGGGTGCACTTGGGTCTAGTTGTGTGGGTATTGGTTTAGTTTGGGTGCAAGTGCACAAGAAGGTTCACTATTGGTACTCCAATTAAGTCGTTTGTTGCGTTATTGGATTATTGTGCATGTGCGAGGGTTTAAGTGTGGAAAAATATATATATAAAAATAATGAAGAATGAGTGTGGGATAGTATACATGTCTCATGATAATTGGTTTGAGAGCACGATTAGGGTATTTGGGCTCGGTTGGGTTCAACTATCCAAATAAGGGTAATTTTACAATGTCAATAGTTCTAGATATTTATCAATATTTTTGGAGCATGGAGGAGATAAAATTAATACAACATACATGTTCCAAATATATTAGACTCAATCAAGATTAATATTATAAATTTTATTGGAAGAAAGGTCGTGCATTACTCAAAATATCAAAGCCATGGCAAAGTGTCAATATATTAAAAAATAACTTTAGAAATTAATTCTTAAAATCTATCTAATTAAACAAAATAATAAAAATAATTATAAATTATCAAATTACCCCTATTCCAAAATGAGGGGGCTTACAATCTACCCACCTTAAAATAATTTCGTCCTCGAAATTTAAGATCTTCAATAAAATACATACATACATACATACATACATACATACATATATATATATATATATATATATATATATATATATATATATATATATATATATATATATATATATATATATATATATATATATTCTCCATTAAAATTCAATCAATATAATCATGAAGTCAAATCATTTTTGTTATTTAACAAAGTCCTCAAAATTTACTTCATCCTCATAACTTAAAATTTTAAAGTAAATCTTTGAAATTCGAATTTATCTTCAAAATTTTAAAATCCAATAATTTTTTTTTTTTTAAATCAGATTCTCAAGTCGTAACTCTTAATTACAATCTAACATTATTTTCTCAAAATTTAAATCTCATTTATAACATTGTTCAAAAATTTAATAATTCAATCCTTCAAATTTAATTCCATATCCAAACTTAAAAAAATCAAATCCAATATTAAAATTAAAAAAAATTCCATCCTTGAATTTTTTTTATCTCATATTGTAGTCATTTCTCAAAATTTTCTAATAATTCAATTTGTCCATATAGCTATAATTTGTCTTGTCCTCATTGCCATTACATATATATGAATTTTCAGTATTTAAATTAATGGTCATACTCAAACATCAATTAATGAGTCAATCCTAAAAATTTTAAAGTTAAAAATAATTTCTCAATTTAAATCCTACTAATGCATATCTCATGAATAAATTTAAAAATTCAAAGTCTCATCATCAAAATTTGAATTCGAAATTTACTCTATCAAACGTATCTCTCAAAAAAATTTCTTTAAATTTTGAATTCAAATTAAGTCCTTAAAAGTCAATTTTATGAGTGATAAAGTCAATCTTTATATTGTTATTCATTTAGTATAATCTAACTCATAAATCAATTCTCAATATTATATTGAACTCCTAACACTCAAAATCCTCAACATTATTCTTGAATTCTTGAATTTTATCTCAAACTTCTAATTAAATTTTAAAATTAAATATTCAAAATTTAATCACTTCAAGATTTAAACTCCTCAAATTTAAATTAAACTCAATTCTCAACTTTAAAATTTATTATTGTTCTACTCATTCAATTTTTTTTTAATTCTCAAAATTAAATCCATAAAGATTCCAAGTCCTTAAATTCTTAAACTTGAATTTAATTTCAACCTTCAAAATATAATTTGAATTAACATCATGTAGTCCACTATATTTGATATTAATTTTCTTAAAATTTAAATTTAATAACCCAATACACAAAATTTTAAATCAAATCTCCAAAATTCTATTCTTCAAATTTAAATTCCAAAATTTAAACTCTGGTAGATTTAAGCCCTTCAAATTTAAAGAGAAATCAAATCCAGTATATCATGTCATTTCCAGAATTTAAAATTTAATCTTACCTTATAATAACTTTAAATTTTATCCTTAAAGTTGTCTCATTTCACCATTTTAAAATTTAATTCTCAAATAGTATTCGCCTCAATTCCTCAAAAAAAAAATTTAATTTTTTTTCTCGAAACATTAATACTGATAACTTAATTATTTTCTTTTCTCTATAACATCATTTGTCACGACCCGCACCCGATGTAGGGGCACGAGTGCGTGGGTACGTCCAGCCTACGCCGCAGCATCGGCGGTAGAATGCTGTCTAGGTTACAATACTAGCTAATCAATCTCACATGAATATCCAACTACATAAGGAGACACAAATATCATAATATGAAATACTCAATCACAGAAACTAGAGCACAATAAGTTCTCAAGGAAAATAACGAAATACAACACAATTCTAAACAACATAAATAGTCTAACCTGTAAACAATAACATCCAAATCTCCAAGTATGCCGGAAACAAGTCCTCTATGTCGCAGTCTGGAAAAATATTTCCAGTCAAGATGGAATAAAGTACAAGCACTAACAGCAGTTCCATGTATATTGACAAAAACTATAATACAGTGTAAAGAAATACAAGATGGATATAAATACTAGCAATAAGAAATACTGGAGATAATAAAATACTAGAAATAGAAATACTGGAGCATATATCATCATCAGTGATATAACTAGCAATGAACAGAAATACAGGTGCATGCTAGAACAATGAACTGGAATATAAGTGAATGCTTGAACTATAAACTGGAAATACATGACTAGAATATCTAGCTAAGTGTGTGAACCATCAGTATATCATGTGATCGGCTTGGGACTGATCAGGATTATTACATATGATTAGCTATGATTCATGTATGGTCAGGCTAACCATTCAGTTAGCTATGATACGAGCAAATAGTCAGGCTAATCATACATAACAGGCTATGAGGCATGTAATGGTCAGGCTGCACCCGATGTAAGGTGTGGGATGAGCTATGATTCATGTAGAGTTGGGTATGATCACATAATTTACTAATATCTCCCTGTCCCCAGCTAGCACGATGGATCCAAATCTTGACTCCTCGTGACAGGTCTTGATGATGCTAACCCGTGTATACATAGTGTCAGAATCATGTACGCTATAAACTAGAATTATAGAGATGATCAACATAATAAAAACTGTCAGAAAATGTACTCGCATGTGGTCCTCTGTTGGCAATACCAATGTCCTGTTTTCGAGGTCTTGTCTGAATAATCCAACAGTCCTATAGACATTATTTAATAATAGTACAGCATCAGTCATTACACTAACACACAATCATAAATACACTAAACTCAGAGACTACGCTAGGGTGACACTGGTCAACTAACAGGGTCAAGCGTGCGTCTAACTGCACGGGTGTCACGTCTTCAAATGCTGTGCATAATCGGACAGTCAACTCACTAACACATGTCTAAGCCAGTACGTTGGTGTACACAAGGCAGGCAGTTCACTAATACTCAGGGTCACATAGTCAGATGCAAATACGGGATATCCACAACTAACCTAGGGTCATACAGTATATATATATATATATATATATATATATATATATATATATATATATATATAGTCATAACTAGTATTAGCGTTTAATTCCCACTGAATATATATATACCAATTTAATTATTATACACATACGCATACGCACACTAGTCATTAGGTTCACCGATACATGGTCCTATGTCAACTAAACTGTCATGAAGCAACTATAATCCTAATTAATATTCATAATCCTATAATTCGGTCAGGGGTTCATCTAGTGGGCTTCTAGGTCTAGTCTACTGACTCATGCATTAAAGAACACTATATATAATATAGATATATACACATATCATGCAATTATTTAAAATAAATACACACAATACTTATAATATATAAAATAACAAAAATACCCCTATTTTAGGATGTGGTAGTGATAAGTCTACCCTCCTTAGAAAAATTTCGTCCTCAAAATTTAAGACCCTCAATAGTTGTATTTATTTATTTATTTATTTACCATCAAAATTGAAATTCATCCAACCATATAATCATGAAGTAAATCCATATTGTTATTTCACAAAATTTTCAAAATTATATAAATATCATATTCCTGAAAATCTTCAAATTTAAAATCAAATTTTATTCTTATCACAATCTCCTCCAAAAATTTAAGTTAATATCTAAATAAAAAATTTAATATCCAATCCTCTAATTTTAAATCCAATCAATGCATATTTATAAAATTGAAATCTCATCCCAAAATTTGAATTCAAACACTAATCCATTTATGATCTTATTCCTCGATTCTTTTTTTTTTCACACAATACTCAAACAATGTAATACTTACGAAGTCTTTAAATACAACCTTCAAAATATAAGCTTTAAAATTTATATCTTGCAATCAAAAAAATATAATGATAATCTTCTTAAATTTCTCAAAATTTAATGACAAATTCAATAATATCTTAATCTTTATAAAAATCAATGGTTTAACAAAATCGTCAATTCTGCCATGTTAAGTTCTCAACTCCTTATTTAAATTAATATTTATCCTCGAAATTTAAGGCACCTTGTCTCTCTCTGTCCAATTATAACCTCTTTATTAATTTTTACTACGGTCAAACCCCCAACAATGAAGGTCTAAGAAAATCCTACCTACAGTCACACAACATGCAATCTTGAGAAAACATACATGGTTATGGTCACTTTTGTCATGGTATTACAGTCTCTGTCGGGGTGTACTACTAAATACATTCTAGCAAGAGAATCATTGATACAAACTACGGTACTAAGAAAGAAATCAATCAATCAAACAGACGAAAAAGTAATAGAAGGAAAGAACATAACATAGCCTTCTAACCCATTACTTGGACATCTTCAACCTCTATCATACACTTAACTCTGGCACATTCATTCACAAATTCCTATCCCTATACACTGATACCCATATCAACTAATTACTAGTCCACAAGATATCCATGGATACATCCACATAGCACACACATGTCTATTAATACCAAAATCTGATACCAAGAAACTCTAACACAACCATAGGTCAATTGCATCCAAGTTTAATACCTCTATCCTTGGTACCATAGTTTCTAGTACAAGCAAACCCACTGCTAGCGTTCTTACCTACTACAATTATTTATACTAGTTGTTCTTATCACTCAAGTGCACACCAAGTGCAACACAGCACACTAAGTACTACTCCCTCTAATACAACTCTAGATGGACACCCAAGTTAGTTTGCAGTGCCATCTCAGGCATGCTCAAGCCAACAGATCCTTTCGCATGCACTTCATCCACTCATATACTGTTATACATTTCTTATCCACCATAAAATTTTATCCTCAAAATAAAATTCTCAAAATTTAACTTCTTGAACAATTTAAAATAAAATGCATATACTTTCCTCAAAGGTCAAATATTCAAATATTGAAATAAAATTTTAATCACTTCCAAAAATCTTTATAGCTTTGACTATATTTATTGAATTGAATTTGAATCCTCAAAAATTTTAATAACATAAAATCTTAACTCCTAAAAAATTCTTAAAAATTGAAATTTATTTCCAATCTTTAAATTATAAATTTAAATCCACATCTAAGTATACATATAAATACTTACAGTCCCTAACACACAAGATACACACAGTTACACCAATTGTCTACAACCTCAATTGTGTACTGAATATTGTACTGCCTGGATTACTTGCACTATTACTTCCAATAATTTTCTCTCCATATTAAATGATACATCAATCTAATATTATCATACGAGGTAATTACTGTTACTAGCACAATTCTCAACTAATCCTTGATATAGAAACACTAGCACTATTGGTATAGTAATACTAGTTCCCTCATTAGATCACCTCATCACACTCACTAGAACTCATGATCACTTGCACTTTTTATAATACACATGTTTTACTTCATTCTCAAAGGCAGGCATATGGTTCTATATCTCGATTGATGTATAAGTATCTCCCTTTAACCTTTTACAGGCTGATACACTAATCTGTGATACACTTTATACCTTCCATGACCAATCTTGATATTTGTCAACCCATGGCACACTATTAGAAATTTCTAATACTCATGCTTCCTCTTTCATGAACTTTCACACTGACACTCAATGCCCATTGTGTATCCTGCACACCATTTCTAGACACTTTTCCACCTATTGCTTCCACTTCCATCACTGGCCTCAATATCAGGTAATAAATCCATCACTAGTCATATATCGGTACACTCATATCAAACCACATATCAAGACCCTACTTTCATCTGTAACACAAGTCCACTACTTAGCATAATGTATTCTTATTCTCTCACACTCATACACTTATGGGTATCCTCCTACTATGGCACACTCACTAATACCCTTTATGCATATACATTTCTTTACTCTTGACACACCCAAGTATCAACCATCAAATTGAACATCATGCTCCATTCATTTTTCAACACAATTTCCTTGATACTTAATTGTTTACATGGATCACCCAACTACATGAATTTATGACTATCCAGGACTGGCATGCTGACTCATACTAACTTCTGGAACCCTTATTGATACTCTTTACTCTCCCTTCTACCTATAGTACCAATACTAACTATAATGACACCTATTATAGAATTATAATTATACCTATTATATTATTTAAATATAGCACGATTGCTACCAGGTACTACGCTATGGGTTAACTCTAGATTGATGCCTAGTGCTCACATATCCAACCAAGAAACACTTACAGACTCACAAGCCACACTCCCAACAGTCAATACTGATACAAGACACAGACCTAATTGTAAGTCACCAATTATCATACTAACAAGGAACCCTAATAGAAAGAAGCTCTATAAAGAACTGGACAAAGGACTGAAGGTATCTCTACGGCTATCAAAAAGAAATGATGGAACAAAGTCCTAGAATAATAGGAGTGGATAAGTATTGAGATAATACTTTAAGAACCAATTTAAGATACAACCTGATAATCATACACGTCTGTCCGAAATTATGATACTTAGAATCCTCACCACGCCAGTAAGCATAGCTGCGATAAATGATAGGTTCCATAACTAAGATATGCAACTCTATAATCATGTCACCTAGAATTCTCACCACGCCAACTGGTATGGCTGCGAGAAACTCTAAATTTCATAACTAAGATATGTACATCCAAGGTCAGGTTCCTACGTTTACGCCACGACAGCTAATATGGCTATAATAAACTCTAGGCTCCATAAGCAACGTAGACGTTTCACCTTTCTCACTGTCCTCATCAACATATGTCATCAGATGATACTATAATTTAGCCCGTAAAATTTATCTCGATATAAAATCAAACTTAACGACACCAAGAATTAATTTTACAACTGATCAACAAGAATCAAATTCAATAGCAACAAGTGAGAACGGACGGAACAAGGAAAAAGATTTAAATTGGAAATTATAATAAGATTCTCAAGGGTCATCCCAGGAATCTCTCAAGAAATAATTTGTGATTGAGTATCCTCTCTCATCCTAGTATCCTACATCTTATATCCTATCACAGGCACGCAGTAGTACAACTAAGACGTCGCACTACCACAACATCGCACAACTTGCAAAGCCTGACCTGCATGGGCTACCACTAAAAACGTGTCACGATCCGCACCCGATATAGGGGCACGAGTGCGTGGGTACGTCCAGCCTACGCCGCAGCATCAGCGGTAGAACGCTTTCTAGGTCATAATACTAGCTAATCAATCTCACATGAATATCCAACTCCATAAGGAGACACAGATATCACAATATAATATGGAATACTGAATCACAGAAACTAGAGCATGATAAGATCTCAAGGAAAATAACGAAATATAACACAAGTCTAAACAACAGAAATAGTCTAACATGCAAACAATAATATCCAAATCTCCAAGTATGCCAAAAACAAGTCTTCTATGTCGCAGTCTGGAAAAATATTTCCAGTCAGGATGGAACGAAGTACAAGCACTAACAGCAGTTCCATGTATATTGACAAAAACTATAATACAGTGTAAAGAAATACAAGATGGATATAAATACTGGCAATAAAAAATACTGGAGATAATGAAATACTGGAAATAGAAATACTGGAGCATATATCATCATCAATGGTATAACTAGCAATGAACAGAAATACAGGTGCATGCTAGAACAATGAACTGGAATATAAGTGAATGCTAGAACTATAAACTGGAAATACATGACTAGAATATCTAGCTAAGTGTGTAAAACATCAGTATATCATGTGATCAGCTTGGAACTAATCATGCTTGTTCCATATGATTAGCTATGATTCATGTAAGGTCAGGCTAACCATCTAGTTAGCTATGATGCGAGCAATAGTCAGGCTAATCATACATAACAGGCTATGAGGCATGTAATGGTCAGGCTGCACCCGACGTGAGGTGTGGGGTGAGCTATGATTCATGTAGAGTTGGGTATGATCACAAAATTAACTAATATCTCTCCGTCCCCAGCTAGCACGATGGATTCCAATCACGACTTCTCGTGACAGGTCTCGATGATGCTAACCCGTGCATATATAGTATCAAAATCATGTACGCTATACAACTAAAATTATAGAGATGATCAACATAATAAAAACTGTCAGAGAATGTACTCGCCTGTGGTCCTCTGTTGGCAATACCAATGTCCTGTTTCCTAGGTCTTGTTTGAATAATCCAACAGTCCTATAGTCATTATTTAATAATAGTACAACATCAGTCATTACACTAACACACAATAATAAATACAATGAACTCAGAGACTACGCTAGGGTGACACTGGTCAACTAACAGGGTCAAGTATGCGTCTAACTGCACGGATGTCACATCTTCAAATATTGTGCATAATCAGACACTCAACTCACTAACACAAGTCTAAGCCAGTACGTTGGTGTACACAAGGCAGGCAGTTCACTAATACTCAGGGTCACATAGTCAAATGCGAATATGGGATATCCATAATTAACATAGGGTCATACAGTATATATATATACAGTAATAACTAGTATTAGCATTTAATTTCCACCCAATATATATATATATATATATATATATATATATATATATATATATATATATATATATATATATATATATATACCAATTTAATTATTATACACATGCGCGTACGCATACGCACACTAGTCATTAGGTTCACCGACACAGGGTCCAATGTCAACTAAACTGTCATGAAGCAACTCTAATCCTAATTAATATTCATAATCCTATATTTCGGTCAGGGGTTCATCTTGTGGGCTTCTAGGTCTAGTCTACTAACTCATGCATTAAAGAATACTATACATAATAAAGATATATACACATATCATGCAATTATTTAAAATAAATACACATAATATTTATAATATATAAAATAACAAAATTACCCCTATTTTAGGATATGGTATTGACATCATTAAACCTAGTAATCGTAAATCTATCCAACAAAATAATTCATATATGGCATATCTAATTCTAGCCAACCTTCTAAGATCAAATCAAATCCCCAAAATTTATAATCTTTAATACAATATATCTTTATCTCATCAAATCTTAAAACTTAATTTAATTTTTCAATTCTTAAAATTTAAATTCAATCACAAGGTCTAAAATAATCGCATCTAAAATTTTGAATTCAAAAATTATTTCATCAAATTTTACTCCTCTATATTTTTTCTATTATATAATCAACCACAACTTCTGCACCATAATTTTTACTTACATTCAATTCAAGAATTATCGCAAAACTTACTCAAATTTACCAAATATTATTTAACCTCTAAATTTTTTTAAAGAAAATATAATTCTATTTTATCAAACTCTTCTCAAAGTTTTAAAAGTTTAAATTCTATTGTAAAACCCCTATTTCTAAAAACCGTATTTATTATTTTTTATTAATTATTAATTTAATTATAGTAATTATGTGCTAATTAGGAGAAATAAATTTTTATTAATTTTTTTAGGTGTTTGTGCACTTAGGGGATTTATGGGACCATCAGAAATTTTCTGAATTTATTTCATGTAGGAGATCCCTTGAGCAGTTGCTAGCTTAATAGTGTGCATTAATATAATCTAGAATTTTTCCTATGAGTATATATATATATATATATATATATATATATATATATATATATATATATATATAAAATTGGAAGAGTATTATAAAAAGAAAAAAAAAGAAAAGAAAATAATAATATTAATAAATAATAATCCATTACTTAAAAGCAAACCAAACCATTACAACAACTCCTAGCAACCAATTTCAACACAGCCGCCCACTTTCCTTAGCAAGCAGCAGCCAATCCCAAACCAATTCACCCCTTTGAATCCGAGCAAACCCCCACATGTTTACCTGCGGATGTTAACCCAACCCGCCTCCTCTCTCTCCCTATTCATATATATATCATTAATTCTGTTCATCTAAACCCTAAACCTAATCATCTAGACTCTCCCTCTTCCCATCTAGACCTAGAGAGCGCCTCCACCGCAGCCGGAGAACCCCGCCAGGCCGTCCAAACCAATCCCGACGATCGCGACCCCGCGCACTACAAAATTTTGCAGCGAGGTACCTGTGTTCCAGAGTTGTTTTCCGTCGCCTCGCTCAACCAAATGCCACCCCGTCTTCACCGGTATGCTCACCCCTTAACCCTCTTCCATATCTGTATGATAGTAGACCTCGAACAACGCGTAACCATAGACGAAAATAGCGTCAAAGTTGGCAAAAATAGATCAAATTCCTGGATCGCAGAAAACTGCGGTGACTACCCATGTTTCCGAGTTCGTATCTCCCACCACAGAGATCCGAATTCGATGATTCTTTTTGGTATGCGTAGATCACTTGACCTAGTTTAATTTCTGTTAAATAACCCTAGATTATTAACTGCTGTAGACAGAATTAAATTTATTGGAAAACTCCACGAACATACTTTTCCAGATTTCTAAAAGTTATGAAACGGAGCACGCCCCGCCAAACGGGACCGCCCCGCCGTATACCAAGTGTACTGAACAGTGCACGCAGCGTAACCAGACACGTGAGAGTTCGTGGAAACTAATTTAGACGCGTGTGCGCGCCGAAATCATCCGTATCAGCGGATACACCCCGTGTCGCAACTTTTGCGAAAGTCGCGCGCATTTTGTGCACGTTCGTCAGATTGCGATAAAACTTGCGCCACTGGACTCATGGTAACGCGCTGGTCCTATGACCCAATTTTTATGCAATTCTGAGACAGTTGACCAAGTTGCCAATTGGCGGGCCCCATAGTTGACTTTTTGGGCAAAATTGTGTTCGGCCCATCGGAATCCACATTTAGAAATACCGTTAGGTTCGTATTGACATCTAAAGTTTGTTTGATCTATAATTTGTCCCATTTAGAGACTGCTACCCTTGGCACATTTTTCGGTACAAAGTGGGCCACAAGTGGACCCCACTTTTATTCGAAATTACCGTTTTGCTCCTGTGTCCAAATTGGACGAAAGGAAAGTACTTTCTAACTATTTTGCTTTTTCTGGGAACATTGGTGATATCTATTTCAGCATCCGAAGATATTTGTTCTGAGGCTGTAGCTTCTGATCCTGTGTGCTTGACTTCTGGACAGTACATCTTGTAGCTTTCTTACCAGGCAAGATACCTTGCCAAATTGCTTACAGTATTTTGCATGCTTAGTATATTTCTGTATATTTATTGTATTTTTATTTATTCATTACATGTGTAGTTTTTTTTTAGTAATTTCTATATATTAGATATGTTGACACACACATGGCACTTAGTATCATGAGAGGACAATCATTAGGCGTATGGTCTTTTAACCACTCTGGTAAACCGTAGTATATAGCTCGCACTACGGGCGTGTATTGCGCTGGTCGCTACCCCCACGGTATGTCAATTTCTGGAGTCTCGCTGGTCGCTACCCCCGCGGTATGTCAATTTCTGATGTCCACTGACGGGTGTGAGTTGCGAGGTAGATCGAGTAGCCTATCCTTGCCCATACATTAAAAAGTTGTCCTTATTTGCATTCATATAGATTGTCTTATACAGCGTACTTATCTATTTTCAAACATTATGTATGTTTACTGGATTCAAATTGGCATGCTTCTATGTATCTTGTTACGTCCCTCTGAGGACCTGGTCCCTTTCCAGGTGTATCTGTTCTTGAGTATTTGCAGGAGCGCAGATTTGGATGGTTATATATGTTTCGAGGATGTCTTCTCTTCGAGCCGTGGTCGTTAGCTGGTACTCATATATTATGATTATTGTGTTGTCCTTTTCCATTCGAGTTGGTAGTGGATTTGTTTCCATCCAACTATCATCTTTAGATACTTCTTATAGAGATTTAGTTACATAGATGCTGGTTATTTATTTATATTTGATTTTTGTGGATGAGATTTAGATTATACCCTGTGACTTGTGACATATGTTTATACCACTTATGGATTGATATTCATATTACAGCGTACGTGTGGATTTTGGTTTCCATATATTGGAGTTGCCATATCCATACGGCTGGCATGCTTACGTGTCCTAGTCCTAAGTATTTTTGGGACTGGGGCGTGACATATTTTTATGGTGGCCCATGCAGGTCAAGAGCATATTGTCTCGGTTATGTTATTGTACCGAACAAGCCTGCACCTAGGACTAGAGTATAGGATCTCATCCACAATCGACTATGATTCGCTCTCCTTCCAATCCATTCTAGTTGAATAATTATATCCTGCTTGATTTCTGTACTTCCCTAATAGTTCTTTGAGTATAGCCTTCTGCTAGAATATAGGAACCCCTGTTATTAGGATGATAATTAGGGTATCACACCTATTAAGAATACAACGAGAATGTAGACACACCATTAAGTTTAGAATATCTAGTGAACCCTAGAATTCCTTATCTCTAGAATTGGTTTACCATTACCCCCTGATATATTATGAAGACTTGAGAGTAGTATAGACACTACTAGAGTTAGTTAGAAGTTTGACCATAGTGTTTGACCCTAGTATTGAGGAACCAATAGAAATCCAAGGTTAAATATTAGGGCTGGACCTAACTCTTATGGGGAGATAATATTAGAACTATAAACTTAGATCATTGTCTTATTAGTAGCAGACAGTACCTTAGGAAGCCAAAAGCAATGAATATAACATTTCTTTTTATCATACCTCGAACATAGCAACTAGCATATCACTCCTCCTTAGAAAACCATGATGCTATCTAGAGCCCCCTATTTTAATTTTATATATTGCTCCTCTGGGACCATAGCGCTCGCTAGTGTGCGACGACTGATTACGTTTCTTCTCTTCATCTTTCAACTCGTGCCATCTGGCACTTCTGATTATAGACCAAGTAATTTTATTCTATGTTAGGATATATATAGCTGGTTAGGATTTTGGTTGTTACTTTTGAATTTTTAAATTATGTGATTAGTAATTAGAACTTGACAGTTTAAGTTATTATGGTAGATTCTGACCTAATGATTATCCCTTAGTTTTCAAATTGCGTAACATGTACCCCCACCTCGATATGAGTTATATTTCCTTTCCCTTGAGGCCAGTAACTGTTCCATTCTTACTATTTACACTTGTACAAAAACTAAGATTTAGGACGACCATGACCTATGTAATGAAAGAGGATACCCTAATAAGTACCAAGACCCCCTTCTCGTAGACCTTAACAAGAGTTTCTACGGTATCCTTAAGGCAATTATAGTATTAGTTATTGTTATAAGTTGGGTAGTATACCTCACAACGTAGTATCACATAGCCCCACCATGGGCCCCCTGTCGATCCAACGGCTAAGGATCGTGGGGCTCCAAAAAAGGAGCTCCTGATCCGGACCATATATATATATATATATATATATATATATATATATATATATATATATATATATATATATAGTACACGCACAACTCTGATATACCTAGCACTCTTCACTGGTACGCAGGTAAGATTGTTCCCTTATGTGTAATATAATTTGCACCACTACACTTGGCTATGTTGATACACAAGTAAACTCATACTACACTTAATCAATTTTGTTTCACTTGTACGTTGAATCAGTGCTAGTGGAACTAATCAGTTAATCTGTAAGAATATACTCATTTACACATGACACAAGCTCTATTATCCTGACCCACTCCCTACTGTTAAGAACTGCATGTGCACCCACTATACTCACTCCCTACTATATTGATACTTGTCATGACCCACACCCGGAATAAGGGTACGAGTAGTGAGCAACGTCCAGCCTACGCCGCAGCATCGGCGGTAGAACATTGTCTGGGTCAACTCTACTATCTAAACATCTCATATAATATATATACATAGTACTTGACAATTATCTCAACTCCAAACGGAGGAACAATATGGTATTTGATAAATGTAAACTATACTCAATCATAATACAAACTAAGGAAGATAAAGAACAAGATGGAATAACGAAAGAAAGAGTCACAATACATCCACAAGTTCGAAATAGTATATACATGCCATAAGCCTCAATAAAAGTCTAATACAAGTCTAAGAAATAATCTAAACCTTCTCAGGCTCTGGTACTAAGTCCTCCATATCTAAATGAGTATCCTCTAATGGTACGCCATTCTGCGGTCCGTAGTACATAGGATACTGGTCTACGAGCCAATCATCTGAAAAATATATCCAGTCAGGATTGGAGCGAAGTACATACCTCTAAAAGCAGTTTCAAATACATAATCGAGCATATATAATAGATAATAGAAAAGGATACACGTTAACTAAATATTAGAATAAAATAAACTAGAGTGAATAAGTAATGTATTGGAATGAAGAACAGATAATAGAATAAATGCAATATAATGGAACTAAATGAAACTAGCTAATGTGCCATGGAATACAAGTTTATTATGTGATCGGTTTAGGTTGAACACAAATACAATATGGTAACTCGATTACACATGTGATATGTAATCGAAATGTATACGAATATATATGGGCTTGATTACATAACCAACTCTTATTCTTCCATCCCCAACCAATACCAATGGATCTAATCATGACACGTTACGAACACGAATATGGGCACACTGAACACGAGCAGTGTGTGAACAAGAAGTATACTAAAATTAATACCCGATACACATGATAAAATACATATGAAGGAGTACCCGCTGAATACGGTAAGGGATAACATCTTCTGGCATGATCCATATAGTACTAGTCCGTAAAACCACTGTGTCAGAATCAAGTATACAGTTCTAGAACATGAGATATATACACTATTATAAAATAAAAACTAACAGAGAAATATACTCGCCTGAGGTCTTGAGAAAATGGTGCATCTCAGTATCCAAACTGGTGTCACATAGACCTATATATGAATTTGCATGTCATTTGGTGTATTGGAATGATAAATAAGCTTAAACAAGTAAAATTATGGTTTCTAGGTCATTTCTAGGTTATACTACTCAAACTAGGTCAAACTAAGTTGGTACCTTGACTCTAGGTTTATACCTAACTTCTAGGTTGATTACAAGACTAAACAAGTCAATTCTAGATGATGTTAGGCTCATACTTGTATTATACTAGCTAATGTTAGACTATATAACTAATGCTACTAATATTAATTAATACGCATACTACTAGATATTATTGTCATACATATAACTTATATACTAGGGTATCTTATTAATACCTTAGTGTCTTATTTCATAATATCCTAACTGTTATACATACTTGATATCTTGTGCTAATACTTCACTCATCCTCACATCTGAGATACTTGAGTGTCATGCTTGATACCCCTTACTCCACTTGCATATTACCTCATCAACACCCCACTGCTCCCATCACTATATAACTCAATATCACCCTCACATATTACCAACTCCCAACCTTACAATACCTTCACTGCACACAACTATACACAACACTCTCAATAATCCCCTTCTCAAAACTCACATAAACACCACTTGTAGAACTAAACTCGAGCTCTTGCTCTTGAGGCAACCTCACTGTGTACACGAACATACTTGTTCCCCCTACTGCATGTAGTCTAACACAGCTGAACCAAGCTTTCCCTTAACGTGTGATACACAACGGTGTACAAACTTCTACTACTGGTACTAATTAGTGCACACAGTGCACCAAAACTCATTCCCCCTAATACCTTGTTACAATCCATGTCAATCCCACTGTTATTGCGGCTCTCTCTCTTTGTAACAATGCACTATGCACTGAAGTTTCCCCCTCTCCCTAATCACACACACACACACACACACACACGCACACACACACATACACACACACACACACACACACACACACACACACATGTCAGAATATATATATATACTAACACACACTAATGGACAATATATCAAACACGTAGTGGGCACTAGTGTGCTACGCTAGGATACACTCAAGATACGCACTCTAATTAAGTGCCAAAACCCACAATCCTCACAAATATTATTTATACATATCAAATACTGTCACGCCCCAGTCCCAAAATACCGAGGGACTAGACACGTGGCAATGACCAGCAGCACACTCCGATGGACAAACCCAATTCAATGGACCCATCAAGGTGTACTTATGTAAACTCCCTCAATTAATTCTATAGATAGTCAGGTATGGATTGGAAAATTTTGGTTTAGCAGCAGATGTTTGAGGTTTAGAGTAGGGTTGCATATGTTTGTTATTTATTAATTAAACCCTTGGCGCGCCCAACCCTTGTTGAATTATTCGGAGCCCAATATCAGCCCATAAATTCCATTGAACTGTTGTACTTATGACTTAACTCGCCAATTTAAGCATCGAATAGAGTGCTTGCCTTCTATTTGTAACTATTCTACAACAGACTCAAAAATATTTTGGGTTGTTTGTAGTATGTAATTAATTAGAAAGTGAGTGATAAATTTTTTGACATTAACCTGTTGTGTTTGTCACATTAACCTGTTATTTGACATGATTAATTTAAAAGTTTGGTTTGAGAAATTGGTTATGTATTGTTGTTGTTTTGAATTTTTTTTTCTTATCAAGAATTTACTGATTTTGTCACACTTTTTCCTTTATTGAGCTAAGATCCTGCTTTAACAAATAGAATTTACTATCATAAAGTTACTATCTTGGTTTAATGTAGGCGTAATAAAATTTGATTTCCTGTTTAGATCTAAAACTGAGTATTTTTGTTGAATAGGTACTGTAGTTCCAAGCTTTACCAATGGAAGGTTATTATTCATTTATGCAATATTTGTTGGATAGTTATTAATTTGAATTGAGTATTCTTTGATGTCTTCTTCTCTAAACTTGTTCTGCTCAGTGATCTCTAAGTTCATTTATTAGAAGAATATTGTCTATATAGTCTAGTCTCTATAAGCATGATCCAGTTGTATATAAATCCCTAAATATAATTGTTATTCCAAGAATTAAGAAGTATAAAAGAGGCATGCACTCATGTATAGAAGAAAAAGGTATGGCACCGAAGAAGTTCATATATTTGCTTTATAGCTATTTTGATGATTACTATTTGAGAAGTATAACTATTCAATGATATACATGTGTCTACCACTAGCAAGTCTAGAAATCATTCTTCTAATCAATTGAAGATACAATAGAATGATATGACGTTTCGACTGATATGCTTTTTCATTGATTGATATGCTTTTCCAAAGACTACTTGAGCTATACCTCATCTTATATTTTTATTGACTAACATACTTTTTCATATTTCAATTTACATGAAATGGTTTGCTAATAGTTTGATATTCCATCCATTTTGAACTCTATACTAACTTGATTTATTATTGTATATAATTGGTTATATAAGGGATGCTCCTCTTTTTTTTTGTTCATTTAGATGTTTGTTTGGAGGTCTGGACCTAAACTTTTTGATGTAGCGACGATTGAAGATAACTCTAATTATGCTACTTCTGACTGTGAATGGAATTAAAGAATTAATATGTTTTGTATAGGCCTAGGTCAAGTATACACTTTTATTTTTGTGATATTTTACTTAGTGATTTGGGATTCGAATGAATTTTGACATTATTATTATGCGTTGAAAAAAAGTTAATACTTATCTCAATTGTTGTGTACACTAGCTTGTGATCTTCGATTTGGATGATTTGAAATTATTGTATGTAATTTATGATTGAATGTAAAGGTAAAATTGTTTATACAAAACGAAAAAAGAAAAAAAATTAAGGCGTACATAATATATCATAATTGATGTATATATGATATTTCCTATGACATACAATAAATTTCATAATTGGCTAACAACAAGAGGCCAAGGAATATTGTAAAATATTATTAACGACATCCAGGAGAATGTCATTATTATTTATTAACGACGTGTTTAAATATGTCGTGAATAAGCATTCACGGCGTATCACAGAATGTCGATTTGGAGCATTAATGGCATGCAATATGCGTCATAATTTCCTTTTAACGGCACGCCATAAACATCGTGTATGATTATAAACAACCCACAAATCGGGTTTAGACGGCTATTTTTATGGTATGGCCTAATATGGCGCGCATATGTGCATCGTGTAAAGTAATTTAAGACACACATTGTGCGCCGTAATTTTTTTTTTGTAGTGATAGGTAAATATGTCAAATCAAGTAAGCATGGAAGAAAAGAATGTAACCAGTAAGTATATAGTAAATTAAACAAGAAAGTTTGTACCTAACTAGTGTGTTGAAATACCACTTTCGCCAAATAAACGACTAGGGGGTAATATACGACAGCTTGCACATGAAATATGTGAGTGTTATCGTTCCAAATTGGACCTGAGGGAGTGGTTCAAGATTTTGGAAATGTTTACATGTCCACTAAGGTATTTTTCTCTCCGACTATTAATAATGGATCCAGGTCCCGACACGAAGATCAATAGAATGTCGGCCAAGTATAAATGATGCATGTAGGTGATTCTAGATGTGATGCCAGTAAAAGAGTCCTGATATAGGACAAACAAGTATGATGCACGTATCTCATGAAGGTGAATCCATATAATACCAATATGAGTATCCATCATGTCAAGAATTAAGTAAAATAATACTATAAACATGAATCATAGTAAATATCAAGTAAATAAAACTATCAGAGAATCTACTCACCTAAAATTCGGTAATAGAAATATCAAACAATGTCTGTATCAAAGTCTCGAAGACCTATATATGAAATTGTATGTCAAAAGGAGTTTTGGAAACTTAAATAAGTCTTAAATAGATTGATACTCAATACTAACTATACCATGGTACCATACTAATATTATTTGATACCTAGTCATCACTAATCACCCTACCCACAATACCTAGTTACTACCTTCACCCAACAATAACTTAACATACACAATTTGGTATCACACACAAAGGTTGATATTCAATACTAACTATATCCCAAAACCTCACTTCTATTCACCCTACTTAACTACTCACTGTTATGCCATGAAGTGCACCTCACTGCATTATACTGAAATCTCCTGCTGATCCTGAACTACCTAAATGTTGCTACTACGTGCATTTGCACCAAGGCATGTGTAACACACCAATTGAACCACATCACCTGTCTATCCCCACACTTCCCTGTTGCCCATATCAACTGAACCCGAGCCTATATGCTGTACCAAAGGTTCCCAACCTACATACCAGAACTCGAGTCCTCTACTCTAAATTGCACATCAACTGAACTCAATTACTGCTGACCCATTCAGTACAAGCATTGCCTATCTTTGTTGCCTAGAGAACCCAGCTTTTACCCAAATCTTTCCAGTGCAGTCCCCATTCCTCCAACTGCTACTTCATACAATTCACTACTAGAAAAAGCGGGATTAGCGACGTATTTTAGCGACGTTAAAGAAAACGTCGCTAATAAAAGATAAATTAGCGACTCCATGTAAAATCGTCGCTAGACGTTGCTAAATGACGACATTTAGCGACGTTTAGCGACTTTTATTAAGATTTTAAAAGATTAGTCGCTATAAGTTCAATTAAGGTCGCTAAACGTCGCTAATATATCTAATTTAGCGACGTTTAGCGACGTATTTAGCGACGTATATATTAAAAATATTTAGCAACGTGTTTAGCGACGTCTATGACGTCGCTAAAGTTTATTTTAGCAACATTTTTATTTGACGTCGCTAAACATCGCTAAATTTGGGTTAATTAGGGCTCAGTTTTCTTTTCCCCCATCTGTCGAAATTTTCAAAAGTTTTAAAAAACTTTCAATTTCCCCCACCCCCTCTCTCCGGCGACCGGCTCTCCACGGAGGCGGCTACTCCGGCATCCTCCTCCTCCTCCTCGAGCTCTAGGTAAACCCTCTCTCTCTCTCTCTCTCAGGACACATATGTGACACTGACACAACACACACATTTGACAGACTTAACACACACACACAGACACTGATAGATACACGATACACACACTTGACAGACATAACACACACACACAGATACTGACAGACACACGACACACACACACACACACACACACACACACACACAAACTGACACATTCACAGACACGACACACACACACACACACACTGACACAGACACAGACACGACACACACACACACACACACACACACACACAGCCACTAATCAGGACCTAGGGTTAGGGTTAGGGTTAGGTTTTTTGACCTGGGGTTAGGGTTAGGGTTTTTGATTAGGATTGATTCCTATACGTCTATTTTATTCAATACTGTCAACTAGTGGTTTATCACCTAGCTATATATATATATATATATATATATATATATATATATATATATATATATATATATATATATATATATATATATGTTAGAGTATATATATTCTTTAGCTATGTTTTATACTAGGTGTATCTTGTTGTAAACTATGTATATAAGAGATGAGGAAGGGGTATCCTGTGAAGTCCTAATAATTTAGTGACTATGTTATGGTTGTTGGAGTGTGTGTAAGGGAGCAATGTACTGTATGTATGATGGAGCTTAGAGGGAGGGAATATTAACTAAGATTGAGGGGAGCTACAATAGTAGTGCCAACTGCTGTGGGGGTGGACAGGAGATGAGAGCAGTCATGATGAGCATATAACAGTGGATGTTGCAACAACCACATACTTACTGCTATTAGGGGTATTGTTGATTAGTAGGTGATGTGCCTGGTGTACACATATGCTCTTGGCAGTCTTCGGGCCTGCACAGTTGTAGGCAAATGCAATTAAGTAATATTGGGGGATCGGGTTTGCCACAAATTTGGGTTAAGGTAAGAAATTTATTATGTTGGAAAGTTTGGTCTACTGGACGGTGTGTTTGAACTCAGTGAGGATTATGCACTGATGTTCAATCAGGTTAGTTAGTTAGAGGATTGATGATGGTTAGTATATGGTGAAGGTTAGTGTCAGTTAGTTGTAGGAGTATGATAATTAGATATGACTTTTAGTTTGGTATTCAAATTAGAGGCCATGATGTAGTATCAATTGTAAGTAAATGTTAAGTTATATGTTAAATGGTAGTTAGTGTTACATGTTAGTTAGGTATTGTTCTCAGTTTGTAGGTAAGTTAATACTTGATGACTGTTAGTTGATAGGTGTATGTGTTAGTTTAAATGGTTAGTTGTTTTGAATATTGCTTATTTTAGAATTTGATAAATAAAAGTATGTATTATATCAGTTATGATTTTTATAGTACGGTTAAGTTATGAAGTTAGGTGATAAACCACTGTATGTAATGATTTATATGATACATACTGTCATTTTTGCAGAAGTATCTAGAAATGAATATGAATTACTATCTGCATCATCGTTCGTAGATGTACAACTGTCATCCTGATGACATGTACGGTGTGCGAGATAAATTCATTGAGGGTGTACAACAGTTCCTGCAGTTCGCCAAGGCGTTCCCTCAGTACATGGATGGTACCAAAATTAAGTGTCTGTCTGTGAGATATCACAACAGGAAATATCATCCAGAAGTGGAAGTCACATATCATTTGTACTCGAAGGGCTTCATGCCAAATTACTATCAGTAGACCGCACACGGAGAACTTGTGCCTCTAGCATTAGAGTCGGAGCTTTATGTGGAGCCGTATATGGATGTCCACGACCACAATGCTTACGACGACAGGTTGGTGAACATGGTTTATGATACAGCGGGGCCTAGTTTTAATCTGGACAATTATGATACAGCGGGACCTAGTTTCAATCCGGACAATTATGATGTAGCTGAGGAGGCACCGAATGCCGATGCTAAAAAGTTTATAGAGTTGCTGGAGAATATAAGGACTCTACTATATCCTGGTTGTGAGGATCAGTCACCGTTGGAGGTGGTTACAAGATTATTGAGCATCAAGTCTGATTTTAACATGTCGCAAGAATGCTATAATCGACTGATCGATTTGATTATAGAGATCTTGCCCGAGGGTACAAAGTTGCCTAAAGACTTCTATCGATCTAAGAGGATGGTGAGATCGCTCTGGATGGAATACAAAAAAATTAATGCATGTCGCAATGGGTGCATGTTGTACTAAGATGCGTGCAGATTCTGTGGTGCTGATCGCTACAAGGCCACTGTTAAAGAAAAGTTTTTCGGTGCAAGGAAGCCTACCGATTCGATGCACTACTTGCCTTTGACGTCGCGGTTGCAGCGGTTATTTATGGTTAAGGAGACTGCAAAAAATATGAGTTGGCACAGGCAAAAACAGATCGAAGGAGTATTGGATTATCCATCCGATGGAGAAGCATGGAAGCACTTTGATCGAGAGTATCCAGATTTTGCTTTGGATTCGCGTAATGTCAGATTAGGGCTCTCCTTTGACGGTTTTACCCCATTCGGACTTTCGGGCTCCCAGTATTCGTGTTGGCCTATGATCGTCACTCCGTACAATCTACCACCTTGGATGTGCATGAAGGCTCCATATATGTTCCTAGCTATTATTATATTGGGTTCGAACAATCCGAAGAGGAACTTCGATGTGTATTTACAGCCTTTGATATATGAGTTGAATCAGCTGTGGGAAGTAGGTGCCAACACGTTCGATGTTTCTAGAAAGCAGAATTTTCAAATGAGGGCAGCACTTATGTGGACCATCAATGACTTTTCGGCCTATAGAATATTATCGGGATAGAGCACCCATGGTCGTCTCTCATGTCCGTATTGCATGGACCGTACTAAGACTTTCTGTTTGGAACATGGAGGCAAACCGTGCTTCTTCGATTGTCATCAATGATTTCTGCCGAAGGATCATCCGTACCGGAGGAACATGAATGCTTTTCGTATGGGAGTTGTGTAGAAGGCCAATCCACTGCCAAGGTGGCCCATATATACGATATGGGAAGAGGTAAAAGATTTACCAAGTGCTATAGAAGAGCCTGCTAAGGGGTACAAGTGTGACAGATTTGGTCACACCCATAACTGGACGAAGAGGAGTATATTCTGGGATCTGCCATATTGGAGCACCAATCTGATCAGACATAATCTTGATGTCATGCATATCGAGAAGAATGTGTTTGATAACATAATTAATACTGTAATGGAGGTAAAGGGGAAGACGAAAGATAATCCGAAGGCCAGGTTGGACTTAGAAGAAATATGTAGACATCCTGTATTGCATTTAATAGAGGAGGGAAATGGAAAGTTAAAGCAACCTAAGTCAGTTTTCTCACTGGAGAAAGAGGATAAAGGGAGACTTTGTAGGTGGATTCAGGGTCTAAAGTTTCCAGACGGGTACATGTCGAACTTGAGAAGATGTGTCGACCTCAAGAAGAACAAACTGTCGGGTATGAAGAGCCACGATTGTCACGTATTCATGGAGAGGTTAATTCTGATTGCATTTCAGTAATTCTAACAGCAGGTCGTTTGGGATCCATTGACAGAGCTCAGCATATTCTTCAGAGATCTTTGTTGTACTAAGTTGCTCGTCGATCGTCTAGAAAAGTAAGAGAAGGAAATTGCGGTAACACTATGTAAGCTCGAGAAGGTGTGTCCTCCTTGGATTCTTCGACTCTATGGAGCATTTACCAATTCATCTTTCCTATGAGGCACGTGTTGGTGGTCCTGTAGGTTATCGGTGGATATACCCCCTTCAAGTGACATCTGAATCACCTAAAAAGAAAGGTAAAAAATAAGGCACGGGTTGAGGGCTCTATTTGTGAAGCTTATGTTCTCGAGAAGATTACAAACTTTTACTCGACGTATTTCAAACCGTATGTTGATACTAATAGAATGAAAGCTCCGAGAAACGATGACGCATATCAGGAATCTAAATGCAATACTAAAAGTATTCAATGCGTCCGAAAAGCCTTCGGAAAAAATGAAGAAGAGATATTTGAATGACGACAAGCTAAGGACTGCTCAGTTGTATATATTACTCAATTGCGACGAGGATGAAGTGAAGAAGCTAGAGGGGTAAGTAATTAATACGTCCACGTTTACATCATCTCAATATAATAGTATAAGCTACTATTATGCTACTAATCAGCAGTTGCTTCATTATTTTTCAGCACATATAATGATGAGTTGAGGTCGGTTAGACCCTACATAACAGACGAAGAAGTGGAACAAGAAAGAGATGCCATTTTCCTTCTTGGTTGAGCGCATAAGTAAGATGCTTGGTAATTACTTTTTAATTCTGTACTTGCAAAATAAATAACTTACTATCGCTACTTTGGTATTTAGGTCGATCGTCTAATAACACCCGAGACTGAATCTATTAGAACTCTAGACAAAGGGATCAATTACTGCCGTTAAAATATAGCCAAGTTTCTGTGTGAATGGGTTCAGGTTCAAGTCAATAAATGCTCCTATCAGAGACAGCTTTCTGGATCTTGATTCCACGAAAAATAGTTGTTTGTATATTAAATCTTCGAACTACAAAGACGTTGATCCAGGCAATAATTTCTTTGGCATCTTACGAGAGATTGTGGAGTTGACATATAGTTATGGCACAGAACCTGCTAATATCGTGCTATTCAAGTGTGAATGGTTTAATCCGATTCAAGATCAAGGTTAGAAAATTGACAAGCATGGCCTTGTGGATATAAACTACAAGCGTAGATATCAAGGCTACGAACCATTTATCCTATCAAGTCAGGCTCAGCTCGTGTACTTCACAACTTATCCTAGACGGAGGATAGCAAGGTCGGATTGGTGGTCAGTAGGCAAGACTAAAGCTAGAAATACCTTTGATATTGACGAAATAGCTTATCAGGAGGACGATCTACCTCTTGTAACAAATATTGTAGATGTGGACTCAACGGAAGTTACTCATTACACGAGTAATAATGTACAAGATATAGAATTATTCGAAGAGGAAGACGAAGACGAAGACAAAGTAGATAAAAGTGAGGACGAGGAGGAGGAAGAGGGAGACGAGGACGAGGAAGGCGAACAAGATAAATTTTCTGAAGATGATTGAAATTAAATTTTTTTGCCTGTAGAATGTAACTATATTTTGACTGTAGAATGTACTATTTTAACGAATATATGTATTATATTTTGACTGTAGAATGCTGTGAGATATGCATCATATTTTGACTGTAGAATGTACTATATATTTGTGTTTTTCTATATTCATCATATATTTTTATCAGGTATGACAGGACGACGCGGAGGATTCGGCAGGTCCCGAGGTAAACAGAGTGCTCCTCCGGTACTACCTACTACTGGTTCTGGATCATCGTCGCCCAGTACTCCATTATATCGGTCACTCACATCTTCGACTGTTGGGACGAGTAGTTCCAGGCGTGATAGTACTCCCCCGTCCAGCGTTCCTCCTGCTGACGGAACCATGGAGACAGATGAGCATGTCGAGGAGGTCATGCCCACGTTATCCCAGCATCAGCAAGATCCTTTATGCGCACCTCCGGAGGAGACGAGGACCAAGATTTGGGCCCGACGGTGCAAAGTAAGTCAATTAGATGGTTTAGCATCATATATATCGTGTATTTCTTGAACCTTTCATCCGAATCGCTGTCACTCCCGGCTTTATTCATCATATATTGACTTTTTCGATAAAAATAATTATCTCTGTATAGATATCGTCCATCGTCGGTTCAGAGACGCCTAGGCCTATTTCTGAGGAACAACTACGGTGGCCCTTGGATCAACTACTCTGAAGCTCCAGAGGAGAGGAAGGCATTCTGGTTTGCGCACTTTCAGGTAAATGTATATTAAATAAATCCTTTAATTTATGTATATTATATAACTTATCCGTGATGCTCACTTACTAAATTATTTATTATAGCAAACGTATTTCTATCCTCCGCACCGGGCCGAGTTGATCGAGCGGCTGTTTTCTACCGTTTCCGCCAAGCTTATCCGAGATGCTCTTGATGACCAGAAGGCTCATGATCGTGTTGGAAAACCGATCCAAGGTTGGATCACGCCTGAGCAGTGGACTGCGATGAGGGCTAGATTCGACGATCCGAGCTACAAGGAAAGGTCTGAGAAGGCCAAGGCGACTAGGCGGAATGCTGCCAAGTGGTGTGGTGGCTCGATTCCGATGACAAAATATTTTCGTTGTTTGGTATGTTTTTTATTTAAGATATATTATTTTAATGTAAGTACGATAAAATGGTAGTAGAAAAAAATGTTTAAGTTTAGTACTAAATAATATATTTTTAACAAGTACAGAAGGGTGAGGATGTAAACATGTGACCGTCTTCTTGGCCACACATCGCAAGGGCAGAAATCCCATTGATGAGAGGGCCTCGCAGACCTATGTAAGTATTACTTTACTTTGTGTTAATTTTAATATAACTTAGGCAATTATCGAGTTTCTAAACCTTTCTAGGCCTCGCAGACCTATGCAGGCATCACAGCTATCCATGGGTGAGAGGCTGACGATGTTGCAGGATTCAATGGTTCATAGCAGTACGAGGCTGTTATCTACAATAGATTCTTACAACCAGACTCGTAGACTTGGAGCGGGTACGACCTCCTGGTGCGCCTACATCGACACCGACTCCACCGACGTTACTTCCTCCTCCATCGACATCGGTGTCGATTTTACGGGAGCAGTATGAGTTGTTCTTATCCTTCATGCGCGCCGGTGGTCAGCCTCCTGCAGATCCGCAGTAGTATAGTTGCTGGATATTTGTATTTTTTGTATTATTTAGGATGAGATTGTATGGATATATATTTGCCGTATTCTTTACGATATTTGCTGGATGCTTTATTTTCTTCAAATTTTATTATATTATTCATATTAAATATGTTATTTTGTCGATGTTGAGTGTTCAACCCAAGGGGGGTGGCAAACCGAGAAATTCAACGGAGGGTTGCTCCGGGTCTATATGTACAGATTGTGATTTTATAAACTGCAGGAATAATAGTTTGGAGACAATTCAGTATTTTTTTTTATTTTTTCTGTAAAATTAGCGACGTTTTTAGCGACGTTTAGCGAGGTTTATATACGTCGCTAAATACGTCGCTAAGGACGTCGCTAAATATGTCGCTAAAAATGTTGTTGTATGTCACAAATTGCTGACATGGCAGTATAGCCAGGTCATTAAAGACGTCGCTGTAACGTCGCTATATAAGTCACTAATTAGCGATGTTTAGTGACGTTAGTCAACGTCGCTAATTAGTGACGCTGTGTCGCTAATGTCGCTAATTTAGCGACACATTTAAGTCGCTAAAAAATGTCGGCATAGCGACGTTTGCGACGTTTTTTCTTTTAGCGACGTGCTGGGTTCTGACTTCTAAAAAATGTCGCTAATTACGTCGCTAAAAGTGATTAGCGACATTTTTTGTCATTTAGCGACGTTTTTAATGTCGCTAATTTGACTTTTTCTGGTAGTGATTGCTGAACTATTTCTCGTACCAAAGTTGCTACAAAGTGGCAACTAAACCACTGTTGTTACTGACCTGTACCAGGCTACAACAATCCAACCCCATAACCTGCTAACTAATGCACTGTACCCCGACACCCTAGCCAAAACTGATGCAACAGACATCTCTCCTCCAACCTGGGTGCAGAAACCAAATGCCTATTATTGTACCAATAGCTTAGCACAACCTCCCCTCTAATCCTGCTACACACAAAAATGCACACAACACCAACACCAACACCAACACCAACACCAACTCTAATACAATCAAATACACAAACACTATGTGTGCACCACATGAGCTTCACACAAATTCCATAATACTCTCATGATACACTCTTCAAATACTCCAATACACCACCAAATTACCTTGAACACAATTAATATATAAAATATAACTAGAATTTAGTAAAATAGAGTAATATAATTGAATATATGGAAAAATGACATAATGGAACACAAATACTAAGAAATTACCAATTCTACACCATTGTATCATGATGTATCATAATATGGAATCCCTGTATCCAATTTTTGATAAAAAAAAAAACCCAATATCAAATAAACCCCAATAGTCCTCATGAGGACACAAATCACACTCTACATGGATACAATTGAGATTTTTTCCAAATTGTGTCCCAAACCAACAATCCACATGACACAATTATAAATCTACTAAATTGAGGGCTCCTAGTGCCTAGATCTACCATTAAGAAGTCAAATCTAACCATGGAAATGTTTATACATGTCCATGGGGTGTTCCTAACCATGAATTTGATAAAATTGAGAGAACTACCTTTTTTTTGTAGCCCCTTTGAAGAATTTTGAATATGGACACGAAAGAGATGAGTCAGACACAATCTACCAAGATTTGGACTCCTCTTCAAGCTCCTCCTACTGCTCCAAGCTCCTTGAATGAATAAAAATGGTGAAGAAAAAAATAGGAATTTAAATTCTAAATCTAAAATTTGGTAGAAAATGAATTGGTGTAGCTCAAAAAAAAGTAGGAATAAATGGAGGAAAATTTGGAGTTCAAATCTCTCTATGACAAGAATGGCCACTACATGGGCTTGTAATTGGTTCTAATTACTAATTGTGCCATTCCATCTTCCAATTAAAATTCAAATTAAAGTGGAAAAAGAATCTATTTAATTAAAGAAAGAAATCTCTACTACTAAAAGGGGATATTCCTTCCATGACACTAACTAATTTACTAATTCTAGATAACCAAGTCATGAATTAACACAAGTGTCACTAAATAATTCTAACTAACACTAGTCTATTCTAATTAGATAATACACTAACTAATACAAGTATAATTATAACTAACATAAAATAAATATGGCTATATAATTACAATTAATTATAAAATAACAAAAATATTCCTCTCTCGGAATTAGGTGGTTACAATCCTACACCCTATAGAAAAATTGCGTCCTCAAAATTTAAGACACCTTATCCTTTCTCTTTTGGCTAGTCATAACATATTTATCATAATTCTCACTATAGTCACAACCCCCATCTAGTTTTGGTCTCAGATATTCTTACCTAAAATCATAAAAATATATGATTCTATTGAAAGAAATCATTCCTTATCTTCAAACATGTACGGTTATGGTCTCCACCTATCATGATATTTCAATATCTATCAAGGGTTTACTACTACTATATTCTAGCATGAAAATTATAGATGCAAGCTATAAGAAACTAAGGAATCACTCAGATCAATAGATAGAAAGGAAGAAAAGAACAGAACCTGCTAACACAATACCTGTAGCATTGGTCCCCTCAACCGTCATTGCAAAAGCCCTGCCCTGCTGAGGTGGCTCCTGCTGCTGGTACGAGAAAATGTTTTGAGCCACAAGTGGCCTAGTTATACCTCTCTCACTGTCTGGAACACTTTCACTCCTACTCTCTTGATACTCCCTTACATATCCTATATTTATACTAGACTTATACACCAAACCGATACTATCACCCGCAATAATACTCAATCATACTAAACTGATACACTACACCTATCACTTATTACTCACCAATCCTGATATACCTTAGACACTTGTACTCTCTAGTTACCCTTGGTACACAGGCACTAACTCTATAGCTATACTAGACACATGAATTTAATACTCTAGGATACCAGCTGCTAATTATACTCTGACAACTATCAGGGAATGTACTCGCCTAAAATCCGGTGATAGAAATACCAAACAGTGTCCGTATTAGAGTCTCGAAGACCTATATATGAAATTCTATGTCAAAATGTATTTTGGAAACTAAAATAAGTCTTAAATATATTTAAACTATGTTTCTAGGTCAAAACTAGGTCAAACTAGTCAAACTAGTCAAACTAAGTCAAACTGGGTCAAATTATATCAAACTAGGTCAATTTGGTTAAACTTGGTCAATACCTTAATTCTAGGGTCATTTTTACCCTATGAGTTGAATTTTAGAGTCAAACTAGTCAACACTAGCTAAAACTAGGTTATACCTAAGTTTCTAGGTCGACACTAGCTAAACTAGATTTTCTACATTATACTAGTCATTACCTTGCTAATATTAAACTATACTAGCTAATACTAATTAATACATTATACTCTCTCTCTCTCTCTCTATATATATATATATAAAATTTATAGTATCCTAGTCTATATACTCATTACCTCTCTATACCCTAACTAAATATCCCAATACCTTGCCTAATTCCAATTACCTTGGCTAATACCTATTGGTACATGGTACCATGGTACCACACTAATATCGTGTGATACCTAGTCATCACTAATCACCCTACCCACAATACCTAGTTACTACCTTCACCCACCAATAACTTAACATACACAATTTGGTATCACACACAAAGGTTGATACTCAATACTATTTATATCCCAAAACCTCACTCCCATTCACCCTACTTAACTACTCATTGTTGTCCCATGAAGTGCACCTCACTTCATTATACTGAAATCTCATGCTGATACAGAACTGCCTAAATATTGCTACTACGTGCATTTGCACTAAGGCCTGTGTAACACACCAACTGAACCACATCACATGTCTATCCCCATACTTCCCTGATGCCCACATCAACTGAACCTGAGCCTATATGCTCTACCATAGGTTCCCAACCTACATACCAGAACTCGAGTCCTCCACTCTAAATTTTACATCAACTAAACTTAGTTACTGCTGACCCATTTAGTACAAGCATTCCCTATCCTTACTGCCTACAGAACCCAGCTTGTACCTAAATCTTTCCACTGCAGTCCCCATTCCTCCAACTGCTACTCCATACAACTGCTGCAACTGTTTCCCTTACCTAATTTGCTACTAAGTGGCAACTAAACCAATGATGTTACTGGCCTGTACCAGGCTACAATAACCCAACCCCATAACCTATTAACTAATGCACTGCACCCCCATACCGGAGCCAAAACTGCTGCAACATACATCTCTCCTCCAACCTGGGTGCAGAACCCAAATGCCTATTGTTAACCAATATCTTAGCACAACCTCCCCTCTAATCCTGCTACACACAGTCCCTAAGTTTCCCCTTCTCTCTACATTACTCTAACTCTCCACTTGAACACAAAAATGCACTCAACACCAACACGAACTCTAATACAATCAAATACATAAACACTAAGTGTGCACCACGTGAGCTTCACACCAATTCTATAATACTCTCATGATACACACTCCAAATATTCTAATACACCACCAAATCACCTTAAACACAATTAATATATAAAATATAACTAGAATTTAGTAAAATAGAGTAATACAAGTGAATATATGGAAAATTGACATAATGGAACACAAATACTACGAAATTACCAATTCTACACCATCGTATCATGATGTATCATAATACGCACTGCATGTATCCAATTTTTGATACCAAAATATCAACTCACTATCAAATAAACCGCAATAGTCCCCATGAGGACACAAATCACACTCTAGATGGACACAATTGAGATTTTTTCTAAATTGTGTCCCAAATCAACAATTTATATGACACAATCATAAATCTACCAAATTGAAGGCTCCTAGTGCCTAGATCTACCATTAGAAAGTCAAATCTAACTATAGGAAAATTCCAACATGTCCATGGGGTGTTTCTAACCTTGAATTTGATAAAATTGAGAGAATTACCTATTGTTTTTTGTAGCTCCTTTGGAGAATTTTGAATTTTGAAACAGAAGAGATGAGTCGGACACAATCCACAAGACTTGGACTCATCTTCAAGCTCCTCCTACTGCTCCAAGCTCTTTGCTCTCCAATAAAAATGGAATGAATAAAAATGGTGAATAAATGAAATAGGAATTCAAATTCTAGATATAAAATTTGGTGGGAAATGAATTGGTGTAGCTTAAAAAATAAGTAGGGATAAATGGAGGGAAATTTGGAATTCAAATCTCTCTATGACATGGTTGGCCACTACATGGGCTTGTAATTGGTTCTAATTTCTAATTATGTCATTCCATCTTCCAATTAAAATTTAAATTAAAGAGAAAAAATAATCTATTTGATTAAAGAAAGAAATCTCTACAACTAAAAGGGAATATTCATTCCATGATACTAACTAATTTAATTAATTCTAGATAACCATGTCATGAACTAACATAAGTGTCACTAACTAATTCTAACTAACACTAGTCTATTCTAATTAGCTAGTACACTAACCAATACAAGTATTAATATAAAATAAATATGGCTATATAATTACAACTAATTATAAAATAACAAAAATATCTCTCTCCCAGAATTAGGTGGTTACAATCCTACCCCCTATAAAAAATTTCGTCCTCAAAATTTAAGACACATTATCCTTTCTCTCCTGGCTAGTCATAACATATTTATCATAATTATCACTATAGTCACAACCCCCATCTAGTCATGGTCTCAGGAATTCTTACCTAAAATTATAAAAATATACGATTCTATTGAAAGAAATCATTCCTTATCTTCAAACATGCACGGTTATGGTCTCTACCTATCATGATATTTCAGTATCTAACAAGGATTTACTACTACTATATTCTAGCAAGAAAATCTTAGATGCAAGCTATAAGGTACTAAGGTATCACTCAGATCAATAGATAGAAAGGAAGGAAATAACAGAACCTGCTAACCCAACACTTGTAGCATTGGTCCCCTCAACCGTCATTGCAAAAGCCCTACCCTGCTGGGGAGGCTCCCTCTTCTGGTGCAAAATTTTTTTTTGTACCACAGGTGGCCTAACTATACCTCTCTTACTGTCTGGAACACTTGCACTCCTACTCTCATGATACTCCTTTAAATATCCTATATTCATATTATACTTTTACACCTAACCGATACTATCACCCACAATAATACTCACTCATACTAAACTGATATACTACACATATCACTTATTACTCACCAACCCTGATACACCTTGGACACTTACACTCTCTAGGTACCCTTGGTACACAGGCACTAACTCAATAGCTATACTAGACACATGCATTTAATACTCTAGGATAGTAGCTACTACCTATATTCTGACACCTACCTTAGAACTATTGTCATAAATAATACGACACCATGAGCTCTTCTAGGTCTTATACACTAATACTTGATGCTCACCTACCCAACTAGGAACCACTTACTGACGCACCTACTAAACTCTCAAAAATCAAACTGATACTCAATTCGACACAACCTATCTGCAAGTTGCCAACTACTACACTATCCAAAGAAGCTGCCTCTGGAACTAATGATGGTAAAGCTCTATGAAAAACTGAACGAGAGAAAATAAAGACATCTTTATCCTGAGCAAGTAGGGTGATGGAACAAAACTTAATGATAATAGGGTTGAATGATATAGTGGATATGTTAAGAACCAATTTAAGATACAATCTAATAATCATATACATCCATCCAAAATCATGTTACCCAGAATCCTCACAATGCCAGTAAACATAGCTGTGATAAACTATAAAGTCTGTTACTAAGGTATATACCTCTATAATCATGTTATATAGAATTCTCATCTTTTCAGCTAGCATGACTGCGAGAACTCTAAATTCCATAACCAAGATAAGTATATCCAAATTCAGATCTCTACGTTTTCGCTACACCAGCTAGTATGGATGCAATAAACTCTAGACTCTATAACTAGAGCAAACGATTACCTTTCTCCTTGTTCTTATCCAATACGTTATCAAAATGTACATCGATTTAGTCTATAAAATTTATCTCGATACAAAAATCAAATTTCAATAATGAACAAGTACAAAGGCAAAGGTGAAACAAAGTAAGTAAAAATAGATTCAAAATAGGGTTTATCGTAAAATTCTCAAGGTTCATCCCAGGAATCTTTCAAGAATTTTCTAATATGTTATTGAGTGTAACACCCCGTTCCGTTCAAGCGGACCTGCCAATTCAAACGGCAAAAGTGCAACTGTCCCGACCCGCTTTGCCTCAAACGAGAAGCAAAGGATATCCAAACTTGTCCCTGCAGAATTCAGCTTAGGTTTACAGAGGCTCGCTTGACGTATAGCTCTACCGAGATGAATCATCGCTAAGGTGGGTGGCTACGGTGAACTTGTCTTTGCTTAGCCAGCACACACAAAATATGGAATGATACATGCTAGTCGCTAGGGGAAATCACCCCCTACGTGCTAATAATATTCCAACGCACCTAGCGAAGGGAATAATCCCAACTTGTATTGCTTGTGCTAGAACATGGAAATAAAATATTGCTTATATTCAGACCCTCGCATGCTACCCTAGAATGTGTCACTCGGGAAGTCCCCTAACAGTTTCACTCCTCGGCTTACCTCCGGGCCCGAGCTAACGTGAATGTTTATGTTTATGCTAATGCATGCTTGTCTGCTTGTATGTTGCTATGTTTTCATCCAAACCCCGGAGACTACTAAGTAGTCGTTTCGTGCCTGAATGAACCTGCAAGTATCCGGGACCGTTAGGTCACCAAGACAATTTTTGAACTAGGGAATTTGCACCATGAATGAATGAATCCCTGAATCACAGCTCATGAAGCAAACTACTGAATCCTGCCTCAACAAGTTCCATATATATATATCCTGACTCGAACTTGTTCCATATAACTTGTTCCATATATATATATATATCCTGCATTGAACTTGTTCCTGCACCTGACCTGAGATCCTGACCTGTATGTCGCGGACAACTTGTTATCAAGTGAGATTTCGGATCTCTGTTCCTGCGGACGGTCTCCGGGGCACCGGGCCGATCCGATCCGGACAGGAACCCTGTTAGTCTGCCTGCTTTGGGCAGAATAGCGTATAGCGCCTGTGAACTTATTCTTCACGCCATTCTTGCTCCCATACTAAGTAGCCGCCTGCCTCGGAAGGAATGACCTGTAGCGCTCCTGATCCGTGCATTGCATTTCATTTTCTTTCATGTGCTACACCCATCCTTTATGACTATGCCAGCGACTCCTGTTCATATAGATAAGTCGTCATCGCTTAGCGGCTACCCGCGTGCGAGTCATTGCATCGCATCAAGAACAACTGAACACCTGAACGATCTCGATATAACAATTCTCGTATTTGCATATGCTATTGCCCCTGAATGCTTATACTTGCCCGTGCTTGAATTAACAATGTTTGCCTTGAACATGGAAGGTAAAATGGTAAGTTGGTAAGTCTCGCCGTATTTCCTCTCATGTCGCATGGTGTACTGCCACACGAGTTAGGCTATTCAAATCTTGCATAAAACTGATCCTAAGGCAACTAGAAAGACAACTTAATAGTTTGTGCACAGAACCTGTATTACGTGTTTGGATTTGTCAAGCGGGCAAGTAGCCTCCCCACTAGTGCATTCAAAGTACTGATAACCCACCAGATCGTTTGCAGGGTGTGGAAGAACCTCGTTCAGTGCAGATGCCTCCTTCGTACGTGCTAAGGCGTGAAGATCACTCTGAAGCAGCATTGCGTCCGAAACTGAAGCAAATATACAAGACATAATGTTGGAACTGCCTGAACATCGCCAGTATAATTATTCCACAATTGTAGCCACTTGGCACACTTTTATTGTTTCAGAGAGAGAGGCTTGAGCGACTTGTAATCTCGGTATACGCCGCCTGTAATACTTGCTTATATCAATAAAAGAGCTTGCTTTACTTCAACTTGTGTTATTCAATGCTTTCGCTATATTGTCGACTCAGTGAACTTGTTACCGATCGCCTATGCGTTCATGACTCCGCTGCACTCGGACAATCTGTGCGACTCTGTGGCTTATAACTCTTACCGTCAGCCAATGGACCACGGCCTTACACGGGCGTGGCTCACGCTCGTGCGGCATCATGTCCAGATGGGTCAAAGCGATCGTTCTACGGGAGCGCTAGCGCGGTGATTCTCGCCTAGCGGGAACGTCCGATTTAGCCTGCGGGAGATCGGGGCGCGACAGAATGGTATCAGAGCAGAATCGATCTTCTGGCCCAAAACTGTTGCATTGACTCTGAGATATTATCGATATGGTATTACAATAAAGCGTTCCATACAATAAGTCCATAGATATTCTCAAAGTGTAAATGTTTTCTGAACTGAATTGCTTGATTGTTTCGATTGAGTACGGCGAGGGATGGCACTATCGTTGCTCGAAATATCAAGAAGTTTATCCTTGAAGTTTTGAGGACAAAACTTTTTGTTGGTTGGTAAGTATGCAATGCCCCGCTCCGCGTCGGCATTATGTATCAGGTGAATGGGCAAAACTTTATTCTCTGATTCTTGCACGCCTTAATAATAACCTGAGTTTTTACTTGCAATGTTTTCATAAGAGAATGATAGAACCTGCCTTGTATGTTAATGAATGAACTCACCTATCTTGTCTTTGAAATGATAAGTCTGCTTAACGAGAATCCTGAAACGCTTGCCTAGAGTGCATGAACATGTTCACTATCGTCTATGCTTCGAGAGAACCATACTGTGCCTGAACGTGTTCAAGTGATAAGTCGAATTGCCCCGCAACAAAGATTGTATTTTGATGGTTCGTCTCGTCTGTATACTAGAGTTTATTTGATAGTGTTCCATGCATCCGCATGCGGTCGGATAATGGCTTTTGGTAGAGAGCTGAACTGCATGTGTCATGGCTGCTACAGAGATAGTGGAAAGCAACCATGAGTCACAGCTGCCATTAGCGTCAGATGAATGAATTATTGGTATGCTGTACAACCAGCTGCCAATCCTGAGATACTGGGGGACCGCCCTGCATATAGCTAAGTCATTATGTTGGCTTGGATAGAGGACTGCCCCTAAGATCGTGCATGTGTGTCTAGCTATGCATTTGATCTTGGAGTCGTACGAGACACGCTGGGCACACCCTGAAACATGAACGATTGCTTGTCTTACTTATTGCATATGAAACTCTGTTTCCAAATAATGTAAAATGACTCTTCTAAGAACTGCATGAAACGAACCTAGGTAAAACTAGAAAGATCACTAGTAATGTAATATTTTATAACATGATTACTTAGTGCTTGATTTTAGTGAATGCTTGTTTCTGTTTAGTTGTTTTATCTCACCAGTACTTGTATAAAGTGCTGACCCACCAACAGTTTACTTGCTTACAGGTACTAGATCGTCCGAGGGAGCGATAGGCGTGCCACAGTCCCTAAGACCCAGAATCCTGGTTTCGATTGTTGCCCCGAGATGCTATCGTATAAGGGGGCATAATGTATGAAACGAATGAATGCCTTTGCATAAAGGAACCCAAGTTGCCTCGATTGTCCCGAATACTCAGTTGGCTAAATGCATTGCATTGCAACAAGTCCCTTTTTGCTACTTACTCGATTGATACGATGATAGCCAACTATCAACTTAAACGATTGGCCTTGTGCGGGCGCAACCCCAGGCCCGCACGACACCACGTCCCCGATACACTCGATCGGGCCAAGCGATTCCTTCCTCTTGCTCGCACCCGCGGGACGGGCACGGTGATTTGCGTCCGGCGTACCGAGGTATGGTGATTCATGCCCGGTTCGATAATTTTGGCTGTACGGGGGCGGGGCAAGGCGGAGCGGCAGCCCGGGACAGGTCCGGGGCACGACAGAATTTCTATCATGTCACGCCCCGATCTCCCGCAGGCTAAATCGGCCATTTCCGCTAGGCGAGAATCACCACGCCAGCGCTCCCGTAGAACGATCGCTTTGATCCATCCGGGCGTGATGCCGCACGAGCGTGAGCCACGTCCGTGCAAGACCGTGGTCTATTGGCTGGCAGTAAGAGTTCTAAGCCATAGAGTCGCACAGATTGTCCGAGTGCAGCGGAGTCATGAACGCATAGGCGATCAGTAACAAGTTTACTGAGTCGACAATATAGCGGAAGCATTGAATAACACAAGTTGAAGTAAAGCAAGCTCTTTTATTGATATAAGCAAGTATTACAGGCGGCGTATAGCCGAGATTACAAGTCGCTCAAGCCTCTCTTTCTGAAATAATAAAAATATGCCAAGTGGCAACAATTGTGGAATGATTGTACCGACGATGTTCAGGCAGTTCCAACATTATGTCTTGTATGTGTGATTAAGTTCCGGATGCAATGCTGCTTCGGAGTGATCTTCACGCCTTAGCACGCAAGAAGGAGGCATCCGCACTGAACGAGGTTCTTCCGCACCCTGCAAACGATCTGGTGGGTTATTAGTACATTTAATGCACTGGTGGAGAGGTTATTCGCCCACTCGACAAATCCAAACACATAATACAGGTTCCGTGCACCAACTATTAAGTTGTCTTTCTAGTTACCTTAGGATCAGTTTTATGCAAGATTTGAATAGCCTAACTCGTGTGGCAGTGCACCATGCGACATGAGAGGAAACACGACGAGACTTACCAACTTACCATTTTACCTTCCCTGTCCAAGGCAAACATTGTTAATTCAAGCACGGGCAAGTATAAGCATTCAGGGGCAATATCATATGCAAACACGAGAGTCATTATATTAAGATCATTCAGGTGTTCAGTTGTTCTTGATGCGATACAATAACTCGCACGCGGGTAGCCTCTAAGCGAGGATGACTTATCTATATAAATAGGAGTCGCTGGCATAGCCATAAAGGATGGGTGTAGCACATAAAATAAAATGAAATACAACGCACGGATAAGGAGCGCTACAAGTCATTCCTTTCGAGACAGGCGGCTACTTAGTCTGGGAGCAAAAATGGCGTGAAGGATAAGTTCACAGGTGCTACACGCCATTCTGCCCGAAGCAGGCAGACTAACAGGATTCATGTCCGGATCGGATTGGCCCGGTGCCCCGGAGACCGTCCACAGGAATAGAGATCCGAAATCTCACTTGATAACAAGTTGTCCGCGATATGCAGGTTAGGATCTCAGGTCAGGTGCAGGAACAAGTTCGATGTAGGATATATATATATATGGAACAAGTTATATGGAACAAGTTCGAGTAAGTATATATATATATAGAACTTGTTTAGGCAGGATTCAGTAGTTTGCTCCATGAGCTGTGATTCAGGGATTCATTCATTCATGGTGCAAATTCCCTGGTTCAAAAATTGCCTTGGTGACCTAACGATCTCGTATACTTGCAGGTTCATTCAGGCACGGAATGACTACTTAGTAGTCTCCGGGGTTTGGATGAAAATAAGGCAATATACAAGCAGACAAGCATGCATTAGCATAAACATAAACATTCACGTTAGCTCGGGCCCGGAGGTAAGCCGAGGAGTGAAACTGTTAGGGGACTTCCGAGCAACACGTTCTAGGATAGCATACGAGGGTCTGAATATAAGCAATGTTTTATTTCCATGTTCTAGCACAAGCAATACAAGTTAGGTTTATTCCCTTAGCTAGGTGTGTTGGAATCTTATTAGCACGCAGGGGGATGATTTCCCCTAGAGACTAGCATGTATTATTCTATATTTTATGTGTGCTAGCTAAGCAAAGACAAGTTCACCGTAGCCACCCACCTTAGCGATGATTCGCCTCGGTAGAGCGATGATTCGCCTCGGTAGAGCGATGATTCGCCTCGGTAGAGCGATACGTCAAGCGAGCCTCTGTAAGCCTAAGCTGAATTCTGCAGGGACAAGTTTGGATATCCTTTGCTTCTCGTTTGAGGCAAAGAGGGTCAAGACAGTTGCACTTTTGCCGTTTGAATCGGCAGGTCCGCTTGAACGGAACGGGGTGTTAGATCCTACCCAACTCAGAAAAAGTCTCGTCCTTGAGACTTACTGAGGACAAGCAGCACGTTTCAATCAATTTTAATTTAACGATACAAGGCTGAGGCATACCTACACAAGTCGTTGTACTTGTTTATTTGGATATTCACTTGCACTAGCATCGAGATCGGCGTATCGCTAGTCTGGATTATGCGCACATTCGAAGTGCAATTCTAGCATGAGCACTGCAACCAACTTAGCGATAGCGAAGTATTAGCACTCGAGTTTCACCTTTTCTTAAGTCTTGGATCGTGCACAAGTTCAAGGTGTCCCTCAAACATATGCATTTAACCAAACTTAGAGTTAGTGAAATCGGATAAGCTACTGCGATAATCTCAAGAATTTGCATAGGTTGGCACAAAGGCCACTCGTATCAGAATATATACAAGCAATCACATCATTCAAAACACATTTTAAAAGTATTTAGACTTATTGTTGGAACATCCCATCGAGGCATTGAGAGAGAGCGTACACATAACCCACGAACGAGCTTTCAAAACTGAGATAATCGGAATGAAGTCCAAAGGCGTAGAAGCCAGGCTCTGATACCATTCTGTGGCACCCCGGACCCACCCCGGGCTGCCGCTCCGCCTTGCCCCGCCACGTACAGTCGAAATTATCGAACCGGGCACGAATCACCATACCTCGGTGCACCGGACGCGAATCACCGCGCCCGTCCCGCGGGTGCGAGTAAGGGGAAGGAATGGCTTGGCCCGATCGAGTGTATCGGGGACGTGATGCCATGCGGGCCTGGGGTTGCGCCCGCATAAGGCCAATCATTTAAGTTGATAGTTGGCTATCATCGCATCAATCAAGTAAGCAGTGAAAAGGACTTGTTTCAATGCAATGCATTTAGCCAACTGAGTATTCGGGACAATTGAGGCAACTTGGGTTCCTTTATGCAAAGGCATTCGTTCGTTCCATACATTATGCCCCCTTATATGATAGCATCTCGGGGCAACAATCGAAACTAGGATTCTGGGTCTTAGGGACTATGGCACGCCTATCGCTTCCTCGGACGATCCAGTACCTGCAAGCAAGTAAACTGTTGGTGGGTCAGCACTTTATACAAGTACTGGTGAGATAAAACAACTGAACAGAAACAAGCATTCACTAAAACCAAGCACTAAGTAATCATGTTATACAATATTACATTACTAGTGATCTTTCTAGTTTTACCTAGGTTTGTTTCATGCATTTCTTAGAAGAGTCATATTACATTGTTTGGAAACAAAGTTTCATATGCAATAAGCAAGACAAGCAATCGTTCATGTTTTAGGGTGTGCACAATGTGTCTCATGCGACTCGAGGGTAAAATGCATAGCTAGACACACATGCACGATCTTAGGGGCAGTCCTCTATCCAAGCCAACATAATGACTTAGCTATATGCAGGGCGGTCCCCGAGTATCTCAGGATTGGCAGCTGGTTGTATAGCATACCAATGACTTATTCATCTGATGCTAATGGCAGCTGTGACTCATGGTTGCTTTCTACTATCTCTGTAGCAGTCGTGACACATATAATTTAGCTCTCCACCAAAAGTTATTGTCTGACCGCATGCAAATGCGTGGAACACTATCAAATAAACTCTAGTATGCAGACGAGACGAACCATCAGAATACAATCTTTGTTGCAGGGCAATCTGACTTATCACTTGAACACGTTCAGGCACAGTATGGTTCTCTCAAAGCATAGACGATAGTGAACATGTTCATGCACTCTAGGCAAGCGTTTCAGGATTCTCGTTAAGCAGACTTATCATTTCAAAGACAAGATAGGTGAGTTCGTTCATTAACATGTAAGGCAGGTTCTATCATTCTCTTATGAAAATATTGCAAGCAAAAACTCAGGTTATTATTAAGGCGTGCAAGAATCAGAGAACGAAGTTCTGCCCACTCACCTGATACATAATGCCGACGCTGAGCGAGGCATTACATTGAGTACCATACTTCTTATAATCCATTAGTCCTATTTTATTGCAGGCTCGCAGCAATACGTCTAAGTCGAAGTACTACTATGACATCGCACTAGTTGCAAAGATGAGAAAAAATATGTCACATCCCGCACCTAGATGATCGAAGAATGAGTACGTGGGCACGCCTAGACTATGCCACAATATCGATGGAAAAATGTTGCCTAGACCTAAATAGAATCACACTAATACAACTAGTACGATCATGTACTCAATTATAATATTCTAAAGGAAGAAATAATCAAGAAAGATAATCCAACAATAATTTAAAAAAATAAAACTAAGATATGGCACTGAGATAGAAGAATACTAGCCTAGATCTCACCAGAGGACACCACTAGGTCCATAATGCAAAGTAGTCTCGATCATAGCATCACTCTGAATTCAGAAATATAGAGCACAACAAAGCCTAAAAATATTATCCAGTCAGGATGGAACGAGTACAACTCTATTAGCAGTTCCAATTAAATGATAAAGACTATAAAACTGTAATAGTAAAGTAATACATGATGAACAGATAAGCAATGAACTATGGTACAGGAATAGAGTGAAACAGATAAGTATATAAGCATAAAAATATAAATAGTGTAAACAGGTAAATATGACAGTAAAGATAGACAAATATGTTAAATCCAGTAAGCATGGCTGCTAAGAATGTAACCAGCAAGTATAGAGTGACACCAAAAAGTCTGCACCTAACTAGTGTGTTAAAATACCACTTTCGACATATAAACGTCTAGGGGATAATGTACGATAACTCGCATGTAAAATATGCGAGTGCTATCATTCCAGATTGTGTTGGCCCGTTCGGTCTCAGTCAACTTGATTCTGATAATTAGCTAAACCAAGTTTCAATATGTCACAATATGATACAAACTGAAGTCTCGACAATGCTAGACGATTGTTAGTAGTACTGCATATTTTTGTAATTCTTCTATGTAATCTTTCAGTTTATTTGAGTCTAAGACTTACGTACATCGAATCGTACTAGCATAACTCATGTCCACTCAAATAGCCTAAAACCTATCCACCAAATTAAACCAAAGCCATCCATATATAACCTAAACAATACTAGAATAAACCAACTGAACTCGAACCGAATTTGGCCGAACTTGGACCAAACTCGGTCAGTTTATTTTAGAAATATGACCAGTTATGAAATCCCTAGTTTTTTGGACTTCAACGTTCAAAATTATGAATATCCTATACCGAATTATGGTTGAACTCAGTTTGGGAATACCCTATAAATAACCATAGATTTTCATATTTCTACTCACTCATCTTCTCTTCATCTTTTTATCCTCTAGTGAGCTATACCCCGAGCTTTAACCTTTCCATCTCTAAGATCAACTCCCTAGCCTTCTAAGTGCCTAGTACAATCTCAGTTTAGAAGTCTATCAGAGTTGTAAGAGCTTGGTTTAGCAAGTTTTCTCTCTAGCTATGAAATTGCAATCCTTCGTATCAAAGCTTGTGGTTGTAAAAAATTGTCAAATCTTCAGATCAAAACTTATGATTCACTATTAGTGATTATAATGGATAAAACTCCAAGCAAGAGTTCTCGGGATTAGACTAGTCCTCTCAGAGGGAAATCAGTATATATTATGGTGTTTGTATTTTCTCTCTCTTAGCCTTACATCTCTACTTTATTTACTGTTATTACTTTGTAGCTGCCTTTATTATGCATAAATTTTTAATTGGATAGATTATTCCGCTGCACTCTATTCACCCCCTCTAGAGTTACTTACGGTCCTACAATTGGTATCAGAGTATTGCTTCTCTTACTACCGGATTAACCTCCCTAGAAATTTATGACAACTGTTAGATCTATCCATACCAAAAATAGTAAAGACCAGTCCACAAATAGGTTACCCCTATTTGACGGCACCAACTATATGTACTTGAATACACGTATGAGCTTTTATCTGAAGTCACTTAATTTTGATCTTTGGTCTGTTGTAGTAGATGGATACAAGAAGCCACCTAGAATAATTCTAGATAGCAACCTTGTAGATAAGCCCAATGATAAGTACACAGACACTGAGAAAAAATATGTTAGTCTTGATGCTAAAGCTATTAATGCTCTATTTTTTAGTGTAGACAGAACTGAATTTAACAGTGTCTTCACTTGTGGCACTTCACACGAAGTATAATTTTTTTTTGAGGTCATTCATGAAGGAACCTCACAAGTAAAAAAATAAAAAATAAGTCGACTAACATAAGAATATGAAGCATTCAGATGAAGCAAAATGAGACGATCACTTAAATTTTCACAAGATTTCTCGACATTGTCAACCCTCTACCCTCTTTTGGCAATGAGTACAACATTCACAAGAAGATTCATAAAGTACTCAGAGGACTCACCAAGAATTAGAATCCCAAGGCTACTACAATTATTGAAGGGAATAATCTCACCACGATGACCCTCAAGACGCTCATAGGCAAGCTGATGACTCATAAGCTAGATCTCAAGGAATTCGAAGATCCCAGGCCGAAAGAAAAGATGATTGCATTTAAGGAACATCATAAGAAGGTCTCCAACTGTGACCCTGACGACGATGAATCTCAAGATGAAGAAGTTGCCCTTATCATCAGGAACTTCAAAATTTTTTTAAAGTTCGAGAGATCAAAAAAAGAGTAAAACAACAACAGTGATAAGGAACCTGTGTGCTATAACTGTAAGAAGACAGGTCATATAAAGAGGGACTACCCAACATTAAAGAAAGGGAATTGCCAAGATCGCTCACCAAGAAGAACAACATCAAGGAAGTACGCAAATACAAGTATCTGGCATGAGAGCGAAGCCAGTGGATCTGAAGAAGAAGAAGAAGAAGAAGAAAAGCATCGAGATACGACAAATATTTGCTTCAAGGAACTGACTGATTAAGTAACGGATAAAAATTCCTACGATAATTTTATATTTGATGAACTAGGTAATGCTTTTAGTGACCTACTTGAGGATTTTAGAAAGCTTAGAGATAAGTACTAGATGCTAGGAAATATATTCATTCCCATCAGATATAAATAGAAAGAAATACCTCTTTATTAAATAAAGTAAAGGATACTTCTACTTGTACTGATTCAAAAGAAATATCCAAAATTCATGAGGCACTTGACTGTATTGACAAGATCAGTCAAGAAAATACTAAACTTAAGGAGAAACTCGAATAAAATAAGAATAAATATTCTATTATTGCTCGTAGAATAGATTCTTTAACTGCTAAATATAATAAAGTTTATGCTACCTCTAAACAATTAGAGATAATATTGGGTAAACAGGTTAAACAACCCACTTCCCAACCTAACACGAGATACATAGCTAAACAAGTAAACGCACACATCAGGATATCCATAAGCAAACTAAATGCTTCACACAATCATGCCTGCAAACACAACATACCATATCACATTATCATATAATAGACCATACAGCCGCACATAATCATGCATTCTACTATAGATATCCACAAAAAATATAAAATACTGCTTCACACAATCATATCTATCATATTGCACCTAGTATCAACAATACTGCTACATGTCACTACTGTGGTAAGAAATGACATATATTTAGATTTTGTAGAACTAGAAAATAAGTAGATATGAATGTATATGCATGGGTACCAAAGACTAACACAACTGGACCCTCAAAGAAAATGGGTACCAAAGGTTACATCTACAACTTATTTTGTAGGTTGAACCACCTTCTCATACTAGAAGCAAGTGGATACTCGATAGTGGTTGCTCATGACATATGACTGGTGATTCTAACTTATTTGTAACGATATCGATGAAAAAAGAATGATACGTCTTCTTCGGTAATAACCTCAAAGGATATATCATTGGTAATGGTAATATACGTATTTCTTTCTATCCTGTTATAAAATATGTTTGTCTAGTAACGAAAATAAAACATAACCTACTCAGCATCAATCATCTAGCTGACCATGGTTATGGTATTAACTTCGTGAAAGATAATTCTCTATTTATGAAAGATCTACGGGTAATATCATTTTTGAAGGTATTAGGAAAGATAATATATATTTTTCTATCTTTCAAAAGACACTAACAATGTAGGCAGATGTCTATATGCCACCAAAGATGACAACTGGCTTTGGCATAAGTGTCTAGGACATACAAATATGGATATTATTATAAGACTATCCACAAAGAACCTAGTAAGAGGCTTACCTGAGATTACTTTCAAGAAAGATATGGTATGTGCTGACTGTAAAAAAATAAAGCTAGTAAATCTTCTTTTAAGTCAATCAACATTGTAAGTACCTCTAGACCACTACAATAATTGGATATGGATTTATTTGGACCGAGTAGAGTCGCCAATCTTAGCGGTAAGCTTTATGCATATGTAATTGTTGATAATTTTTCTAGATATACATGGGTTTACTTTATTAGTAACAAAAATAAGGCATTTTTTAAATTTATTACTTTTTGCAAAAAGGTTCAAAAAGAAAAAAAAGGTTTCATGATTACTCGTATCCGAAGTGATCATGAAGGCAAATTAAAAAATAGTAATTTTAAAAGATTCAATAAAAATAGATTTACTCATGAATTTTCTTATCCTAGAACTCCTAAACAAAATGGTACTATTGAACGGAAGAATATAACTCTTGGAAATATGGCTAGAGTCATGTTAAATTAGTATAAACTTCCAAAATACTTTTGGGCTGAAGATGTAAATATAGCATGCCATGTCTTGAATAGGGTGCTTATCGACCTATATCGAAGAAAAGTTCCAATGAACTTTGGTTTGATAGAACCCCCACTACTAGTTATTTCAAAGTTTTTGGCTGCAAATATTTTATTCTCAATACTAAAGATAACTTAGAAAAGTTTAACTCCAAGGCCGATGAAGGTATTTTTCTAGGTTATGATGCCAAAAGCAAGTGATATCGAGTACTTCAACAAACAATCGTTGACCGTTGAAAAATTAATCAATGTCATATTTGATGAACTCAATAATCAATTACCACACGATAGTAACGACGAAGATGTCAGACCAACAACTAACAAGGCTCATGAATATACGACCAGAATAAGTTATCTGGAAAGCCTGCCCAAGAGAGTAAAATTCTCTACAGATCATCCAGATGACTTGGTAATAGGTGATATATCAAAAGGTACAAGTACACGCTCTTCAAATAGATATATCATTGTAAATGTTGCGTTCATTTCTCAGATAGAACCTAAGAAGATAGGATAAGCTTTTACTGATAAATTTTAGATTTTTGCTATACAAGAGGAACTCAACCATTTCGAACGTAATCAAGTTTGGGAACTCATTCCCAGAAATAATGATTATCTGATTATTGGTACTAAATGGGTTTTACGAAATAAATTAAATAAGAATGGTGTAGTCACACGCAACAAAGCACGTCTAGTAGCTCAATATTACAAACAAGAGGAAGGTATTGACTACGATAAGACTTATGCTCTAGTTCCTAGACTAGAATCTATTTGAATGCTTTATGCTTTTGCAAGTTTTATAATTTCAAACTTTTTATGGATATCAAAAGTGCTTTCTTAAATAGTTTTATAAAAAAAGTAATTTTTGTTAAGCAACCCCCTGGTTTTCAAGATTTCTAATATCCTGACCACGTATTCAAGTTATGAAAGGCTCTATATAGACTCAAACAAGCCCCACGATCTTAGTATGTGCTGTCACAACCCGCACCCGGTAAAGGGGCATAAGTACGTAGGTACGTCCAGCCTATGCAACAGCATCGACGGTAGAACGCTATCTATGTCGATTATACTATCTAATCATCTCATCGTATATAGCATCCTCTATCCTGATCTGCTAATAATATCTCAAATCTAAGACGGAGGTTAACACAATACTCAATCATAAATCTATAACAGGATAAGATATCAAAGAAGTCTAACATAACTATGCAGTATAAATATAATAACAACAAATAGAAACAATATCCAAGTCTCAAATATATGCCAAAAAGAAATCTGGTACCAAAATGCTGAAGAAAACTATCTATAAAAGACTAGTGATTTCGGCTAGATCTTCCGACAGTCACTCCAGAACTAGTGGGTCCCTGTCTGCACCATCTATAGGTCGAGGTTCGTATTACGTCGGACACCAATCTCCCAGATCCTTTGAAAAATATTATCCAGTCAGGAATGGAGCGAAGTACAACCCAATAGCAGTTCCAATTAATTGACAAAACTTATAAAACAATAAAATAGAGGATGTTATATACGATAAGAATATAGCTGATGATCTAAGAACAATGAAGGAACATGCAATACTAGCAACATAATATAAATTAATATGTACAAGAATGAAGGAGATAAACTATAATGTTAGAAATAGAACAGGGTAATCTAGGAACTGAATATGGAATCTATAATATACTATGTGTTTGAGATACTAACTAGATATGTAATCAGCCTGGGATATTCACTTATTACACTAAGGAGCTAACTCAACCATACGTGAAGTACATGATTATTTAGTAGCCAATGATTACACTACTAGCCGATAGTTCTTGATCACATATTTAATTTGTATTTCCCTCGCCCCGACTGATATGATAGATCGAATTATGACATGTTACTAGCCAATATATCTAATATTTAACCTATAATATTCAATGTTATCCAATACCAACAAGGAGAAGTATTCGATACCATTTCAATAATCAAGGTAACATCTCATGACTGACGATCCAATAACAATACCAATCCGTGTACCAAAGTATCAAGAATCATAAGTAATATTTCTAAATACTTGAATTACAGTAGTAATCAAATAATAGAAACTATCAGAGAATGTACTCGCCTGTGATCCAGATCAAATGATGCAAAACGATATCCGAACTGGTATCACACAGACCTATATATGGAATATTGCATCAATACAAGGTTTTGGAATAAAAATAAGTTAAATTAGTTCAATTCTAGGTCATAAAGTTATTTCTAAGTCAAAACAGTCAAACTAGGTCAACTCTAGGTCAAACTTGGTCAAACTAGCTATTTCTCGGTTGTATTAGTCCATCTCTAGGATATTGGGTACATACACTATGTATCTAGGCTATACTAGCTATATTAGAATACTAGAGTATCCTATCGATACTAATACACAAACACACTAATTACCTTAATACCAACAACTCATATACTTATCTTTAGCTAACCCATCAACACTACTAACTACCCAATACATATGGATACTATCTTTTATATACCCTAACTCAGATACATATATACAAGCTAATTTATCTTAACATCTAACATTAACTAACTCATAAATTCTAACTAAAGATGACTAACCATTATAAATTAACTAACAATGAATAACTTAACTATGTAACTCAAGACAAGTACTAACTAACCTACTAACCATCACATGATTGATAACACTTAACACTAATCTCTAACCCAAAACTAATTTATTACCTCTTGTTAGAGTCCAACACATCAACAACTACCACTATACCAATAACCAACCAACTAGCATCTAAACTATTAACTACTAGTAATACATACTAACATACTGAGAAATATATATACTAGCAGTGTTAACAGATACTAACATCTAATAAAATCCTCTGCTTCTAATAGTTTACATATAAATAAACTAACAGTTATACATATCCACAACTCATAACATACTATTATAACTTAACTGACAGTTATATACTAACCCTCCAGTCATACATTCAATATATAACTAATATCCAATATCTACCAACCAACTAACTATATATTATTATCTACTGAAATATGTACTATAGAACAACTAAATACTAAAGACAACTACATATGATCATTAGTTATCAATCTAACCATCTAATAGTCACTAACCTCTAACACTAACAACATACTACTAACACGTATATAATAACTTACACTAACTATCATACCAATATATATATATATATATATATATATATATATATATATATATATATATATATATATATATATATATATATATATATATATATATATATATATACTTATAACTAACTAGTAATCAATGTATATATATAACCACTAGTATTATAATATGACTAACTAGTTAACAATATGATTAACTAACTAGAATATCAAATGACTAACTAACTAAGCTATTAATAACACTAACTAAACTATACATCAAGCTAACAACCCCTTTATCTTGCTGCTGTGCATACTGCAATTGCTGTCTTTACTTGCTATCCATGCTATGCTGCAGCTGCTGCTCTTGTATTTGCTCATGCTGCAACGTTGCCATGCCATGCTACAGCTGCTTGATGCTACTGCCCTTGAAGCAGTTGCTACTGTAGGCTCTTCTATTGCTGTTGATGTTGGATGTTGCTGCATGTATGCTGCTACTAGCTTTGTACTTTATTGTTGCTGCTAGCTGCCGAGGTTGCTGCACAAGCTGGCTTTTTACAGCAGTAGATACTTGTTGTGGTGCATTGCTGTGGTTGCTTCTGTGCTTGTTGCAGTTGTTGCTCCTTGCTGAGGTTGCTGCACAGTTTGTAGCTTGCTTGCTGTAGTTGTTTGCTGCAGTTGCATACTGTTATTGCTACTTTGCTGAAGTTGATTGCTGCAAGCTTGGCTGCACACTTCTAGCCTCTTGCTGTAGTTGATGCATTGGCTTGTTGTTTCTATGACTGCTCAGCTGTTGGACTCTGCTGCACATACTGCTATGTAGCTCTGCTATCTTAGTAGCTACCTGACCCCTCACTTCACTCCACAATACTCCCTCACACTCACTCACTCACTCACTCACTCACTCACTCACTCACTCACTCACTCACACTCTATACACACACACACACACACACACACACACACACACACACACACACACATATATATGAATATATATATATATATATATATATATATATATATATATATATATATATATTAATCACTAAGTATTTACATATAACTACTATACTAGTAATGCTATCCATTATCTTATTCTCATGGCCACCAACATCTCAAAATATAACATAGACATATACATAAATATACGTATACCTATATATCGTACAATAGTTATAATTATAATATTCTAATATCTATAACCAAGGTAAATTAAATTAAAATGCAAGAAAATAAACACGTGGAGTGCACCGCACCCGTATCATATTAGATCTATGAATAATATAAAGAATTAGCTACTCAACTACGTGTCTATGTTGAAATGTGACATGCTCAAACCCCCATGCCAGAAAAAAACCCCCAAATCTACCCGTATTGCCAAATTATAGGGATTACGACCTACACGTATCCAATTATGGACACGACAGTAGTCACACACAATCAAACACATATTAATTTGGTCTAATTCACCTATTAACAAATACAAGATGTGCCAATCTAGGAATTCTCCCAAAATTAATACAAAATACTATATAACTTTCTCCATAGGCCTCCTTTGAACCTAATTCCAATTCTTATGGGTAGCCTTAGCATATGGGATAGTTTCTAATAATTAAAATATATATATTTAGAGTCTAATTAGAGGGGGAAACATAATTGTACCTATTAGAAGATAGATTTCCAATGAAACCTCCAAATTGAGTGAAAAGAGCCTCCAACTTGTAGATCATTGCTCCTTCTTGTAGATCCTTTCTTCAATAGCCTCCAATGATGATTTAGGAAATAATTGGGAAGAAATTTAGGTAAAATTTGATGTAAAAATGAAAGAGTTTGGTAGATAAGAATTCTAGATCTAGATTTGAAATGGAAAAAATGAAGAATTTTTTTTCTCTATTTTAAATAGGTCGGCCCCCCCTTTCCCCTTTCCAAGCTACTATATAAAGTGTAAAATACCCTTTAGGGCTCTCATAAAGAAATAATTAAGGAAGGAAGGTTCTAGTCTAATTGGTTTAACTTAATTAATCATCCCCCTAATGATTGGGCTTCTTATTGGGCTCAATTCTAACTAGAATTACATGTTGGTCCATAGATCTAATATAAACTAGTTAGTTCCACTAACACAAGTCCAAAAATAAAATAAAACATCTAACAATACAATACAATATAATACAATAAATAAATATTCAATATGCATAATATTTAATTAATTATAAAATAATAAAAATATCATTTCCTAGAAAATATGGTAGTGACATGGGCACCTCAGCTCCTTCTACTTAGAAATGGTTTTTCAAAAGAAAAAGTTAATACTAGCATGTTTATTAAATCTACTGATGATTCTATGTTATTAGTTCAAATATATGTAGATGATATCATATTTGGATCTACTAATGAGATGCTATGTAATAAGTTTGCTAAGTGTATGCAAAGTAAATTTGAGATGAGCTTGATGGGGGAACTCACATTCTTCCTAGGATTGTAAATCAAGCAAGATTCATAAGGAACTTTCATTAATCAAGCTAAGTACACAAAGGATTTAATCAAAAAATTTGACAAAAATTTGACATAGATAATGCAAAATCTATCGGAACTCCAATGGCAACATCAACTAAGCTTAACCTTGATTAAAGTGGCAAACCTACAGACATACGTAAGTATCGAGGTATGAATGGTAGTTTGTTATGCGTAACTGCTTGTCGCCCAGATATCATGTTTTATGTATGTCTTATTTCTAGATATCAAGCTAATCCTAAGGAATCACATATGTGCGCTGTTAAGCGTATTTTTGATACCTTAAAAGAACTTTATCGGTAGGCTTATGGTACCCCAAAACTACGTCAATTGACCTTACTAGTTATTCGGATGCTGATTTTGCTGGATACAAGGTCTATTAGAAAAATACCAGCGACACCTATCATTTCCTATGATAGTCTCTAGTCTCCTATTTTAGCAAGAAGCAAAATTATGTTGCATTATCAACTACTAAGGCTGAGTATATCGTCGTAGGATGTTATTATGCACAAAATTTATAGATGAAACAAACCCTAGAAGACTTTGATCTGCACTGCAAGTACTTTCCAATTTACTGTGATAACACTAGTACTATTAATCAAACTAAAAATTTAATATGCCATTCACACACTAAACACAAAGATATTAGACATTATTTTCTTAGGGATCATCAACAACACGGATATATATGTTTAGAATTTGTTGACACAGAACATCAATTAGCAGATATATTTACTAAATCTTTAGCTGAAGATTATTTCAATTTAATCCATCAAGAATTATGACTTCTAGACTTTGATACAATATAAGAATATAGATCGCTTTAAATTTTATTCAATCTAAATTCTTTCAAGTTCTTATAATTTTGGATACAAGTTGAAAGGGCCCATCTGTCAGCAAGGTATAAATAATTTTAAGCGACACGATATTTAAGTGTCTTTAGGCCACCGCTAGCTGGGATCCGGCCCCTACAACTACTCTGAGATAATCTAACTTACGAGAATTTATGATCTGACAAAGTTTATTTAGCACTTATCTTTCAAATATTGTATCAAGTCAAGAAATCAAAATTATCGATTAAAGTTGACATTGTAATTATGATTCATAATGGAACCGAATTTGGACTGAATTCTGATCGAACTCGGTCCACATTATTTCAGAATATTCATCTGGTAACCGACTTTCTAATTAAGGTTTTGTTGCTCTATTAATACTGACCTACAATACAAAGAAAAACTACCCCCTCCTCTCTAAAACCTTAGTTTTTTCTTTATTTCTTCTCTCAAGAATCTATTCCACTCCTCCCATGACTTCTAAAATAAAGTTAGGAGAATTCCTTTTTTATCCTCTATTTTGACCCATTATGCCAAACATTGGAGAACTTGATGGATTTCTTTTTAGAAATATAGAAAATTCTAATGAATGGTTTAATAATTTTTCCAAACGCAACATATGTTCTGGTAATCCCATTGACTTTTTTCATTACAATGACTACTTATTTGTCTTTCAAACATTTAATTTGAAAAACATGTTGTAATACGTTATCGTATTTTCTGAATGTTGTGCGCATGTTTTATTGCAACTTAGCATATGATAATGACACCATCTATTTTAGAGTACGCGGTATTCATATTAAAATTGGCTAAAATTCTATACATTCTTGCTGCTGGTGGACCCCTCCTCAATATTACTCAAGTTTAATTTAAAAATAAAGTTACTTCGGACTCTTTCAAAAAAACCCTTTGTGCCCCATATAACTGTCTACCTGGAAGATTCCATGTTAGATATCTGAATAATTATTTCTTTGAAATGCATCCTATCAATTTTTTCCATATTTTTACTTAAAAAAACTTACTATGATATAGAGAATTACAAATAATACAAATGATATTACTTAGAAATGTCTGCTTTATATCATTTTTATTTCTCTATTCTGCTCAATCTTCTACATACTATCATGTCTCAAATGGTCCAATATTGCAAGAAAGGACATCCATTAATTTATGACAGGTACTTACCAACTATTTTTTGTTTCTTTGACATTCCTCTTGACGCATGTCAATCTCTTGATGAACTACTATCTCTTAATCGAGTTCGTAGGATTGAGCCCATATTTCTTTTACCATACAACTCATCCTCCAACTCCAATGCACAACTTACTGACTCACCTCCTACTTCTACTGAGCCACTAGCCACCTTAGAATTTATCCTTCCACTGTTGCATGATCACTTCAAAAAGGAGGATGAACGCTATCGTGCTTTTGATTATCGTCAGACACTCTAGACTCAGGCACTTGGAAACACCTTAATGGATATTCAGTATACTCTTTCTCAGCACCCAACCGGACCATTTCTGATCCTCGGAGATCCTGATTGATCAGGTTATCGCATCGATCATGCTCATATTCAGATATAATTAGTTCCAGCCTACGCCTTCTATGATCCTAATAGAATAGTTGAACCTAATGATAATGATGAAGATGACCACTAGATGTTACAGTAGATTTTTGAAGCTTTAAGATTAGTTTAGATTGCTCGAATGTAATGTTCTTACTTCACATTACTTTTAGACATTTTTTATGTTTTTCAAAACTCTATGTATACTTTTTGGTTTAAAATTAGTTATTTTAATTCAATAAATGCAATGTTATCAACATTTGATGTAGATTGTTGGTTATTATATATATGTGTTGTTTCACTCTTTAGTTTTCTTGTCAAACATACTCCACCAATTTTGGGGGAGCATGCCATTTTGATCGAATGACAACAGGGGAGAGAACAAGAGAAGAACATGATACTTGGATACTTGACAACGTTGTATCAAATTGCTCCACAAGTTATGGGGGAGCTATGATCCTCCAAGATTTGCAGTATCATTCATAATATGTCAATTATCAAAATGGGGGAGATTGTTGGCCCATTCTATTTCAGTCAACTTAATTTTGATAATTAACTAAACCAAGTTTTGATATGTCGCAATATGATACAAACTGAAGACTCAATAATTCTGCGATAATTGCTGGTTGTACTGCATCTTTTTGTAATTCTTCTATGTAATCTTTTACTTTATTTGAGTCTAGGACATATGTACATTGAGTCGCATTGGCATAACTCAAGTCTACTTAAATAGCCTGAAACCTATCCACCAAATCAAAATACACAAGCCATACATAAAACCAAAACCCTACTAGAATAAACCAAACGAACTCGGACCAAATTCTGGCCGAATTAAGACCGAACTCAGACCGAACTTGGTCAGTCTATTTTAGAAATATGACCAATTATGAAATCCCTAATTTTGTGGCCTCCAACGTTCAAAATTTTGAATATTGTTTACCGAATTCTAGTCAAACTAGGTTTGAGAATACCCTATAAATAGCCATAGATTTTCACATTCCTACTTGTCACGCCCCAGTCCCAAAATACGTAGGACTAGAAATACGTAAGCAGCCGTATGTATATGTCAACTGCAATATATGGATACCATAATACATACGTACGCTGTAATATGAATATTAACTCATATGTGGTATATACATAGTCACAAGTCACAAAAATACTAATCTCATCCACACAACAAGTCATAGAAAAGAAACAACTAAACTAGAATAATGAGTCTGAATAATCCAAAACTAATAGTCGGGTGGAGACAAATCCACTACTAATGACTATATCAAAACTAGAATGAGAGAGAAGTATAAAATCTCCAATATAAAATAAGATGATGATAGAAGTGTATCAGCTAAGAAGATCCATCACTAGAGATAATCAAAGATGCTCAGAAGGTAAGACCTCCTCGGATGAGATAAGTAGTAAGTCCTGATCCGTGCTCCTGTGAATAGTCAAGATCGTCTGCACTTGGAAAGGGACCAGGTCCTCAGAGGGACGTAACAAGATACATAGTAGTATGCCAATTTGAATACAGTAAACATGCATAATAGGTAGAAAATATGAAAGTATGCTATACAAGACAATCTATATGAATGCATAATGAGGACAACGTTTTGACATATGGGCATGGGTAGGCTACTCGATCTAAATCTCATAATTCACACACACGTCAGGGACATCAAAAATTGACATACCGCGGGGGTAGCGACCAGTGAGACTCCAAAAATTAATATACCGCGGGGGTAGCGACCAGCGCGACACACTACCGTAGTGCGTTCTTGATACTATGGTTTACCAGAGTGGTTGTAGCCCATACGCCTACTGATTGTCCTCCCCTCCCATGATACTATGTGTCAAGTGTGAGTCAACATATATATATATATAGTATATACTTATGATTGAAAGAAAATACACATGCAATAAATATACAGAAATATAATAAGCATGCAAAGTATTGTAAGCAATTTGGCAAGGTATCTTGCCTGGAAAGAGAGCTGCAAAGTGTAACGTCCAGACTTCAGGCACAATAGATCAAAAACTACGGCCTCCGAATAAACGTCTCCGGATGCTGAAATAAACATCACCAACGTTTTCAGAATAAGCGAGATAGCTAGAAAATACTACCCTTTCGTCTAATTTGGACACAGGGGAAAACAGTAATTTCGGATCAAAGTGGGGTCCACAGGTGGCCCACTTTGCACTGAAAAGCGTGCCAGGGGTAAAGGTCTCTAAAAGAGACAAATTATAGGTCAAACCAATTTTAAATGTGTAAACTCCCTCACCCAAAATAGGTATTTTGTGTATATTTTATATTATTATATTTATTATAGATGTTGAATTTATTTAGAATATTCTCTTAGTTAATTAGAAAATAAAATTTTAGTATATTTACTTGTATAAATATTTATTTACAATTATTTTTAGGCTATTTTAGATTATTGGAATTTTTCCATAATTTTTAGTTAATTAAAAACTAGTAACACTAATTTTCTAGAACTTTGAAGAATTTATTTTATATTCAAACTTAATTAAAAATATTCCAAACTTTTATTTTAGGTTCTAAATAATAAAATATATTTTATAGAATTTTTTGGGAATTTTCTGATTATTTTTAGCATTTATTTTGAGTTAATTATGAAAAACTGAATTAAAAACTAATTTCTGAAAAAGAAAACCCAAAAAGTAATTATTTCTGCCCAGTCAGCCAACTGGGGCCCACCTGTCAGCCTCCCATAGCCAACAGTGCGGGGCCCGCCTGTCAGCGACCGCGGGGTGGGTGTGGGTACGCCAAGCCGAGCCGCGCCGAGCCGCGTCCTAATCCGAGTCGGACTCAGCTGAGCCGAGCCGCGTGAATATCTGACCGTTCGATCTGAGCGGGGAGCCACGGATGGCTGCCATGTGGCAGAATCCGAGCCACGGCTGCTCTTTCTCTCTCCTCTTTATATATAATAGTTTAAGTTATTTTCTAGGGTTTTTCTTGAGCCGATTTTTGGAGAATTGTCATCTAGGGTTCCTTCATTTTCCAGAAGCCATTGCGCATAGCTTCGGACTCCAAACAAGGTCTAGTTTCTTGCGTTAGAAAGATATTGAGGTTAGCTTTCTGATTATATAATTTATTTTATGAAATTATGAGTATTAAATTCTAGAAAATTCGTAGAGCACAGCATATCCGAAAATAGACATATTTTAATATTTTCGCGATTTCGGGAGAACCAGGAATCAGAATCATGAACCGTTTAAAGTTTCGGAAAGCTAATGTCGAGATCATTGACATATATTTTTCCCAGAATTTAATTCAAAGTATTTATAAACTGTTAATTCTATAGAACTTCTAGGTTAGAATTTAACCATCGGTGCACAATACAAAATTTGTATGTGCCATAATTCCCAAACGAATTTGAATTCGGACGAGCCATAAATTCTAGAATGTTTTTGACACTGAAATCTACAGAAAATCATTCATGAAAGTTGAGTTTGTGTCGGTTGACTTTTCGGCCAACAGATCGCCTCGATTTGCGTGCCATGAGTCTCGAGTTGATAAAATTCAGTTCTTTGGACAAAATTTAAAAATTAACATAAAAATTAGAATAATAAGATTAAAATTGGATTTTAGAGTAATTATTCCAGAATTAAATAAATTAAAATAAATTATCTTTTGACATGATAAATTTATAATACATAGGCTATTTGGACTGTGACTTGGACTCTGATTTATACGAGCAGCAGAACCCCAGGCGAGTACATTCTCTGATAGTATTCCAGTAGGACGTTAGTATTTAGCCACCACGGTTAGTTTACATCAGACCCTGAGTCGGAGAACCCAACGCGCGTTCGTACATTTACATGTACGCAAATATTATTCAGTTTGGTATATATATTTATGTACGTAATTACTATATGTATTCCAATAGTTATAAAAATAAATTGATGGTTATTATTATATAGTTATATGAATATATATGTAAGTAAATGCTAATTGATAATTATGACTAAATATTCAGACTGTACGACCCTAGGACACCGTGGACTATCCCATACTTACCTTGACCATGTTGACCCTAAAAACTTGTGAATTTGTCCACCTTGCATACAATAACGTACTGGCATAGACACCTGTCAGTTGACTGACTGATTTCGTACAGTACTTGAAGATACGACACCCGCGTAATTCAACGCGTAATTGACCGTGTTAGATGATTAGTGTGACCCCTAGTATACCCCCTGAGTCCAGTGTAAATGTGGTTGTGTATGTGCTAGTGTAAAGACTAATGATTCTATTGTATTATATTTATGTGTACATAGGATATTGGATTTGTTCTGCACGATTTCTGGAGCAGATTATTGGTACATTGCAGCTTCCTTGCCAGGCAAGTATACCTTGCCATTGTACTGTTATTCATATTCCATATGTTGGATGCATTTTTATTTTCTGTCTTTAGCTCATATATTTAACTGTAATATAAAATACGCGCGACGGTGTCATCGCGATGTATTTTTATTTATGTATTACATTGACCTTGTTCATAAGACTACCCCATTATCATGTAGCATCATTAGGTTCATTGGCCGTGACACAGTTGTTACACGAGTGTGAGTCTCATGTAGATCACGGGCTGCGTGACAGGTTTGGCCTCCTGTACGTATGGGCCGTGCGTTAGGAATAACTGCCGTTAGAAACTTTGCATGCTAGTAGACTTGGCAGTTATTAGAGGTGTTATTGTGTCATGGATGTGACATGCTTAGAGCATGGGGTGGGAAGAACAACAAGTACCACATTTAAGCTCCTTTTCATATTTTCTATTGTGCGGCCGGATTCTCCGCTGGAGATACGGACGATGATGACCACTATATATTATATTATTATCAGGCGGGCCACCGGCGTTCGAAAGTCGTCGTGCCTTTGTAGGCCCCTGGATCTCCAATAGAGAACCATGCCAAATCCCAGTTTTCAGCCAGATAGCTCACTTGTGGGGAAAGTTGTTCTTAACTGCATTCACTTAGATGGTTAGGCGACCCCATTGGATATTTATTTCAGTACTTTATTGGCATGTGTTTAAGTATCTTGTTATGTCCCTCTGAGGACCTGGTCCCCTGCCAGGTGTATCTGTTCTTGAGTATTTGCAGGAGCACAGATTTGGATGGTTCTATATGCTTCGTGGATGTCTTCTCTTCGAGCCGTGGTTGATAGCTGGTATTCTTATATTGTGTTATTGTGTTGTACTCATATTGTATTTGCTCTTATAGTCGGGTTGGTAGTGGATTTGTTTTCATCCAACCATCATCCTTAGATACCTATATTGAGATCTAGTTTCATAGATATTGGTTATTTATTTATATTTGATATTCTGTGGATGAGATTTAGATTATACCTTGTGACTTGTGATACATTTTATACCACTTGTGGATTTGATATTCATATTACAGCGTACGTATGGGTTATGGTTTTCATATATTGGAGTTGTCATATCCATGCGGCTGGCATGCTTACGTGTCCTAGTCCTACGCATTTTTGGGACTGGGGCGTGACAAAATGTCAATACGAACTCAACGGTACGTCCAATTTTGGATTCCGGTGAGCCGATCACAAATTCACCCAAAAAGTCAACCGTAGGGCCCACAAATAGGCGGCTTGGTCAACTGTCTCAGAATTGCGTGAAACTTGGGTCACAGGACCAGCGTGATACCACGAATCCAATGGCACAAGTTTTGTCGCATTCTGACGAGCGTACACTAAATGGTGCATTATTTTACAAAAGTCGCGATACGTAGATTTTTTACGGATACATGTTAATTTTGACGCGCACATACGTCCAAATCAGTATACACGAAAGTCCACACGTCCAAATATACCATACGCGTCTTTTGGTGCAATTGGTATGCGACGAGGCGGTCTCGTTTGGCGGGGCGCGCTTCGTATCATAATTTTTAATATTTTAAAAGTCAAGTTTTTGGTCGATTTGGAGGTTGAATAATTTTACACATAGAACGAATTAACAAAAACTAAAAGAACAGAAAAATTCTTGGTTATATGGAGAAAAAAAACTCTTTTAATAGTTTTCAAAAATATTGAACAAGTTGACGGCAAATTGGGTGTGAACATGGGATTTTGGTGTTAAAATTCTGAACTGTTTTGGTCAGTTTTCCGGTCATTTTTTGGTCGATTTTTCGACCAATCCGGGACACCAAAACTTGTTCCGCTTGAACGAAAATCCTAGACGGTCACGTTGTGAACATACACGAATAAACCGCACGTAAAAAGGACGAGAGAGAGAGAGAGTTACATTACCGTGAAGTTGGGTCCAAAATTGGACAGTTGTGCACGCGCGCGACGCGCACGCACACGCGGACGGCGGCGGCGGCACGGGGGCGGCGGCGTCGAGGTCGGCTGGAGGTCGGGTGGGGTCGCCTGCGTCAGGGTAGGGTTAGGGTTTAGAGTTAGGGTTTGGGTTTAAGGTTTTAGTATATAAGTAGTATATTTATAAAAGGGAGAGGGGGGAGAGTTACTAGGAGGTTCACGCGGGGGTAAGTCTGCTGGGTGGTTTTTGTGAAGGGGTTTTTAGTTGGAACATGATTAGGGGGTAGTTAGGTTTGTTTAAGGTGGTTTAGCTTAGGATTGTTTAGTTTATAGTTATCCTTTTTTTTCCTTTTTCTTTTTATTATTCTTTTTCTTTACCATTTCTTTTTCTTTTCCTTTTTGTTTTTATTATTTATTACCATAATTATTATTAAGAATATTATTAACTATATATTATTATTATTGCTACTATTATTAATATTACTAACACTTATTATTATTATTACACTATTTATTATTATTATTATTATACTATTTATTTATTTAAGCATATAGTTAAGGTATAAAAATTTGAAAAAAATATATTTGTACCCCAAAATTAATTTCTAAATATCTATCACTCTCCCACAAGGATCCCTAAAATCAAAAAAATAGTTTTTGTACAACAATTCTAAATGATTAATTATCTAGGTACTTAAATCACTACGTATATATTATCTAAATAACTATGAAATAATATAAATAAATTCAATAATTAATTAATTAATTAAATACAATATTTAAAAATATAGGATTTATATTCTACCCAACTTATTTTGTCCTCGAAATTGACACTACCCATATTCATAATAAATCACTATAGTTATTACACTTCATTGCTATCTAGTATTGCTTCCTAAAAGTCATAGTCAGTCACCTTAACACTTCTCATTTATTGTCCATACCCTATTCTATTTTCCTCTAACTCGTCTATACTACCAACTCACAAGAATTCTACTAGTAGTCAAAGTCTCTTGACAAATTTATTTATTGGGTCAAGAATCTTGGGATACCTGTCTAGAATCTCATAACCATGATTTTTCTTTGTAACCGTCAAGTATCGTAGTCTAATACTGCCATGCCACCTGACCAGTATGTCTGCAAATACTTTGACTACTCTACTATAATGGTCTAGCTGCAGCTGTCCCTACTTCGCCAGCGATTTATCATAGTTGTCAGTTCGTAACAAGTGCCTTCAACTCTTTCCTAGGCTTAGTCTAGGTTTTTTTTTTTCGGGCATCAGTTAAGATCTTGACTAACTTATAAAACTATTAGAAGTATAAACTAATTCAACAATCCAACTAATTCCTATTAGACTAAGGGATGATATACATGATTTTAAAATGATAAGAGGATACAGATATTGCTATAGTGCATATACATAAGGGTTATCGTTATGAACTCATCTTTTTAGTTATTAATCATTTACTAAACCATTTATGTTTTCAACTAACAAAATAAGGGTGAGGTTGAAGTAATTCAAATAATTCGTGATGGCACAACAGGATACGACTATGATAGGAAGAGTTAAGCACGAGATAAGGAATGGGTATAGAAGAGAAGATGAGCCACCCAAGGGGGCGAGATGGTGATAGGAGGAGAATACTACTACTACTACTAGCATCATCCATTAGCATTGCGTGTATGCCATCTGGGTAGAATATCCATATATCCTAATATCTACTAAACTACCTTATATATAATTCTACGTCTACTATGCACCTAAGATCTCGTGTCATAAAGGGGGGTCATGAATATGCAATGACAAATATAACTAAAGGTCGTACCTGTATCTACGACTTCCTGTGCCTGCACTCCCTTATTTGTCATCATGAGTGCTTGGCCTATGGGGTATATCCAGTACTATCCGTGTATCAAACTTATACTAAGCACGAACATTCGTCTTTTCAAAATAGGAGAAGACGGAAAACAACAATAAAAAATTCAAGGAGGAGGTGATAGGATACAAGTACGGGATTCAAAGGGATTAGAGAATTTGAAAAGGAGTTGCCAAGGCAGTTGTGGATTAAAATCTTATTTTGGTAAATTCCTATTCGCATGTTCATATCAGAATAGTTATGTACCTGACATGATATGCTCTGACCAGTCTAGAGGGCAAGTATATCCGTCTAACAAGTTTAGTCAACTATATCTCAATCCACGTAAAGTAGTGATACGAAGAGCGAACCAAGCGCACTAAGGTTGATCAGACCATAATGCACTGATTCTGATTTAGACAATGTATTAGTGTGGGCCACCAATAATACATATATCATGAACAAGCTCGATAAAAGAATAAGCTTGTAAAACTAGGCTATAATAGCAGCATAAGTTGAGGTAGTTCAAAAAATATAAGTACGTTGGATTAGGATAGAGGAAGGTACAGAATAATTTAAGTTTACCAAGAAGATCGGTGTTGTGCGTCTACAGTTTCTATAATAACTCCTTGTCAAGGCCTCTAGTCGACCAAATGGGTGTATGGGCCTCTAAGTTCTACAGTCTGGATAAATACTATTTTTTTGTGCAAGTCTATAGTTGGTTTCATTCAATTATATTTCGTTAATGAGTCAACATGACTATGTGTTACTAGGTTATGAGACATATTATCCAACTTACAAGGATTTAACTAATAGTATAATTAAACAATATAGTGTATATACCTGGTACAAGGTACCTTCCTAACCTCTATCAAGCACGAAAGAAAAGATAAGATTGACGTTGAGAAGGGATCAAGCAAGATGCAATGCAAGCAATTAAATAAGAATGCGGAACGAAATCATGGGAGCTGATAATTAAGTGGATGAGATCCTATATTCTAATCCTATGCGCAGGCTTGCTTGGTACAGTGACATAACCGAGACAATATACTCAAGACCTGCATGGGCCACCACAAAAATATATCACGTCCCAGTCCCAAAATACGTAGGACTAGGAACACGTAAGCATGCCAGCCATATGTATATCGTAACTCCAATATATGGATACCATAATACATACGTACGCTGTAATATGAATATTAACTCATATATGGTATATATATAGTCACAAGTCACAAAATACTAATCTCATCCACACCAAGTCATAGAAAAGAAATAACTAAACTAGAATAATGAGTCTGAATAATCCAAAACTAATAGTCGGGTGGAGACAAATCCACTACCAATGACTATATCAATACTAGAATGAGAGAGAAGTATAAGATCTCTAATATAAAATAAGATGATGATAGAAGTGTATCAGCTAAGAAGATCCGTCACTAGAGATAATCAAAGATGCTCAGAAGGTAAGGCCTCCTCAGAAGAGATAAGTAGTAAGTCCTGATCCGTGCTCCTGCGAATAGTCAAGATCGTCTACACCTGGAAAGGGACCAGGTCCTCAGAGGGACATAATAAGATATATAGAAGCATGCTAATTTGAATACAGTAAACATGCATAATAGGTAGAAAATATGTAAGTACGCTGTATAAGATAATCTATATGAATGCATAATGAGAACAACTTTTCGACGTATGGACATGGGTAGGCTACTCGATCTAAATCTTACAACTCACACACACGTCAGGGACATCAGAAATCGATATACCACGGGGGTAGCGACCAGCAAGACTCTAAAAATTGACATACCGCGGGGGTAGCGACCAGCGCGACACACTACCGTAGTGCATGCTAGATACTACGGTTTACCAGAGTGGTTGTAGCCCATACGCCTACTGATTGTCCTTCCATCCCATGATACTATCTGTCAAGTATGTGTCAACATATATATATATATATATATATATATATATATATATATATATATATATATATAGCTTATACTTATGACCGAAAGAAAATACACATGCAATGAATATACAGAAATATAACAAGCATGCAAAGTACTGTAAGCAATTTGGCAAGGTATCTTGCCTGGAAAGAGAGCTGCAAAGTGTAACGTCCAGACGTCAGGCACAATGGATCAAAAACTATGGCCTCCGAATAAACGTCTCCGGATGCTGAAATAAATATCACCAACATTTCCAGAATAAGCGAGATAGCTAGAAAATATTACCCTTTCGTTCAATTTGGACACAGGGGCAAAACGGTAATTTTGGGTTAAAGCGGGATCCACATGTAGCCCACTTTGCACCGAAAAGGGTGCCAGGGGTAAAGGTCTCTAAAAGGAATAAATTATAGGTCAAACCAATTCTAAACGTCAATACGAACTCAACGGTTCGTCCAATTTTGGATTACGATGAGCCGAGCACAAATTCGCCTAAAAAGTCAATCGTGGGGCCCGCAAATAGGCGGCTTGGTCAACTGTCCCAGAATCACGTGAAACTTGGGTCACATGACCCGCAAATAGGCGGTCTCGTTTGGCGGGGCGCGCTTCGTATCACAATTTTCAATATTTTAAAAGTCAAGTTTTTGGTCGATTTGGAGGTTGAATAATTCTACACATAGAACGAATTAACAAAATCTAAAAGGACAAAAAAATTCTTGGTTATATGGAGAAGAAAAACTCTTTTAATAGTTTTCAAAAATATTGAACAGGTTGACGGCAAATTGGGTGTGAACATGGGGTTTTTGTGTTAAAATTTTGAACTGTTTTGGTCAGTTTTCCGGTCATTTTCTGATCAATTTTTCGACCAATCCGGGACACCAAAACTTGTCCCGCTTGAACGAAAATCCTAGACGGTCACGTTGTGAACGTACATGAATAAACCGCACGTAAAAAGGACGAGAGATGAGAGAGTTATATTACCGTGAAGATGGGTCCAAAACTGGACTGTTGTGCACGCGCGCGACGCACACGCGGACGGCGGCGGCGGCGTCGAGGTCGGCCGGAGGTCGGTTGGGGTCACCGGCGTCGGGGTAGGGTTAGGGTTTATAGTTAGGGTTTGGGTTTAAGGTTTTAGTATATAAGTAGTATATATATAAAAGGGAGAGGGGGGAGAGTTACTGGGAGGTTCACGTGGGGGTAAGTCTGCTGGGTGGTTTAGTTTAGGATTGTTTAGTTTATAGTTATCCTTTTTTCTTTTTCTTTTTCTTTTCTTTTCCTTGTTCTTTTTATTCTTCTTTTTCGTTACCATTTCTTTTTCTTTTCCTTTTTGTTTTTATTATTTATTACCATAATTATTATTAAGAATATTATTAACTATATTATTATTATTATTGCTACTATTATTAATATTACTAACACTTATTATTATTATTACACTATTTATTATTATTATTATTATTATTATTATTATTATTATGATACTATTTATTTATTTACACATATATGTAAGGTATAAAAATTTGAAAAAAATATATTTGTACCACGAAATTAATTTCTAAAAATTTATCACTCTCCCACAAGGATCCCTAAAATCAAAATAATAGTTTTTGTACAACAATTCTAAATGATTAATTATCTAGGTACTTAAATCACTACGTATATATTATCTAAATAACTACGAAATAATATAAATAAATTCAATAACTAATTAATTAAATAAATACAATATTTAAAATATGGGGTTTTACACTACTCACTCATCTTCTCTTCATCTTTTTATCCTTTATTGAGCTATATCCAAATTTTTTAATCTTTGCATCTCCATGATTAACTCCATAGCCTTCTAAGTGACAAGTACAATCTCGGTTTAGAAGTCTATCAGAATTGTAAGAGCTTGGTTCAACAAATTTTCTCTCTAGCTGTGAAGTTGAAAGCCTTCGTGTCAAACCTTGTGGTGATAAAAAAGTGGCAAGCCTTTCGATCAAAGCTTGTGATTCACTATTGGATATTATAGTGGATAAAACTCCGAGCAAGTGTTATCGAGACTGGACTAGTCCTCTTAGAGGTAAACCAGTATACATCACGGTGTTTACGTTTGCTCTTTTTTTACCGTTACTACTCTACTTTATTTACTGTTATTAGTGGGTAGCAGTCTTTACTGCACATTAATTTTTAATTGGATAGATTATTCTGCTGTACTCTATTCACCCTCTCTAGAGTTGCCTTACGGCCCTACAGATTGGACCTGAGGGAGTAGTTCCAGATTTTGGAAATATTTACATGTCTACTAACATATTTTCTCGCTCAACTAGTAATAATGTATCCAGGTCCAGACACGTTGATCAATAGGATGCCAGTCAAGTATAATTGATGCCATTAAGTGAGTCCGGATGTGATACCAGTAAAAGAGTCCTGATATAGGCCGAACAAGTATGATGCACGTATCTCATAAAGGTGAATCCATGTAATACCAATCTGTGTATCCATCATGTCAGGAATCAAGTAAAATAATACTATAAACATGAATCATAGTAAATATCAAGTAAAGAAAACTATCAGAGAATGTACTTGACTGAAATTCGGTGATAAAAATACCAAACAATGTCCGTATTGGAGTCTCAAAGACCTATATATGAATTTATATGTTGAAAAAGGTGTTTTGGAATCATAAATAAGTATTAAATAGATTTAAACCATTGGTCTAGGTCAAAACTAGGTCAAACTAGTCTAAGTAGGTCAAATTAGATCAAACTTGGTCAATTTGGTTAAACTAGGACAATACCTTGATTCTAAGTTCATTTTACCCAACGAGTTGACTTGTAGGGTCAAACTAGTCAACACTAGCTAAACTAGGTTATACCTATGTTTCTAGGTCAATACTAGCTAAACTATGTTTTCTAAGTCATACTAGTCATTACCTTGCTAAATTAGACTATACTAGCTAATACTACTAATACTAGTTAATACAATATATATAAATATATATATATATATATATATATATATATATATTGTCACGGTCCAGTCCCAAAAATACGTAGGACTAGGACACGTAAGCATGCTAGCCGTATGGATATGGCAACTCCAATATATGGAAACCAAAATCCACACATACGCTGTAATATGAAAATCAATCCATAAGTGGTATAAACATATGTCACAAGTCATAGGGTACAATCTAAATCTCATCTACAGAAAAATCAATATAAATAAATAACCAGCATCTATATAACTAGATCTCAACATAAGTATCTAAGGATGATAGTTGGATGGAAACAAATCTACTACCAACTCGAATGGAAAAGTACAACACAACAAATACAATATAGGAATACCAGCTAACAATCATGGGGCTCGGAGAGAAGACATCCACGAAACATATATAACCATCCAAATTTGCGCTCCTGCAAATACTCAAGAACAGATACACCTGGAAAGGGATCAGGTCCTCAGAGGGACGTAACAAGATACATAGAAGCAAGCCAATTTGAATATAGTAAACATGCATATTGTTTGAAAATATATAAGTACGCTGTACAAGACAATCTATATGGATGCAGATGAGGACAACTTTTTGACGTATGGGCAAAGGTAGGCTACTCGATCTAATCCTCATAACTCATACACTCGTCAGTGGACATCATCAGCCGACATACCTCGGGGGTAGCGACCCTCATACTCCATCAATCGGCATACCTCGGAGGTAGAGACCATCGAACACGACCACCATAGTGCGTGCTAGTGACTACGGCTTACCAGAGTGGTTAGAAGCCCATACGCCTAATAATAGTCCTCTATGATACTAAGTGTCAAGTGTGTGTCAACATATCTAATATATAGTAATGACTGGAAGGAACTACATATGCAATAAATAACAGAAATGCAATAAATATACAGAAATATACTAAGCATGCAAAATACTGTAAGCAATTTGGCAAGGTATCTTGCCTGGTAAGAAAGCTGCAAGGTGTAATGTCCAGAAGTCAAGCACACAGGATCAGAAGCTATGGCCTTAGAAAAAATGTTTCTGGATGCTAAAATAGATATCACAAACGTTCCCATAATAAGCAAAATAGCTAAAAAGCACTTCCCTTTCGTCCAATTTGGATACAGGGGCAAAACGGTAATTTCGGATAAAAGTGGGGTCTACGAGTGGCCGACTTTGCACCAAAAAATGTGCCAAGGGTAACAGTCTCTAAATGGGACAAACTATAGGTCAAACAACTCTAAATTTCGATACGAACACAACGGTATATCCAAATGTTGATTCTGATGGGCCGAACACAATTTTGCCCAAAAAGTCAACTATGAGGCCCGCCAATTTGTGACTTGGTCAACTGTCTCAGAATTACGTAAATATTGGGTCACAGGACCAGCGCGTTATCACTAGTCCAGTGGCACAAGTTTTGTCACAATCTGACAAGTGGGCACAAAATATGCAAGACTTCCACAAAAGTTACGACACGGGGTGTGTCTGCGGATATGTGCTGATTTCGGCGCGCACACACGTCCGAATCGGTTTTCGTAAATTTTTATGTGTCCGGTTATGCTGTACGCACCGTTCGGTACACTTGGTAGATGATGGGGCGGTCCCGTTTGGTGGGGCGAGCTCCATTTCATAATTTTTGGAAATCTGGAAAAGTGGGTTCGCGGGGTATTCCAACAAATTCAATTCTGTCTACAGCAGTTAATAATCTAGGGTTATTTAACAAAAAATAAATTAGATCAAGTGGTCTATGCATACCAAAAGAATCATCGAATTCGGATCTTTATGGTGGGAGATACGAACTCGGAGACATGGGTGGTCACCGTAGTTTTCTGCGTTCCCAGAATTCGATCTATTTCCGTCAAGTTTGGCGCTATTTTTGCCTAAGGTTATGCATTGTTCGAGGTCTACTAATACACAGATATGGAAGAGGGTTAAGGGGTGAGCATACCGGTGAAGACGCGGCGGCGTTTGGTCGAGCCAGTCAACGGGAAACAACTCCGGAACACAGGTATCTCGCTGTGGGAATCTGCAGTGCATGGGGTCGCGGTCGTCGGGATTTGTTTAGACGGCCTGGCGGGGTTCTCCGGCTGCGGTGGCGGCGCTCTCTAGGTCTAGATGGGAAGAGAGAGAGTCTGGATATTTTAGGTTAGGGTTTAGAGAAATAAAATTATATATATATATATATATATATATATATATATATATATATATATATATAGGGAGAGAGGGGGTTTGGGTTCCGCTCGCGGCCAACGTGGGGTTTAGCTCTGCTGTGGTTGGGTTGGTTTTATGGCTCACGAAGGCTGCTGTGAGCAAATAAAAGAGGGGGGGAGGGGGGCGTTCACATGCAGCAAGTGAAAATGGCTAAGGGGTAGGTAGTTGTATAGTTAATTAGTATTAGTTATTCAATAGTTTATTAGTTATTATTAGTATTATCTTTTCTTTTCCTTTTTCTTTTACAACTCCTTTTATATTAAATATATACATGCATATATATATATATATATATATATATATATATATATATATATATATATATATATATATATATACTCGCAAAAAAAATTCTAGATTATATTAATGCACACTATTAAGCTAGCAACTGCTCATGGGGTCTCCAACATGAAATAAATTTCGAAAAATTTCTAATGGTCCTATAAATCCTCTAAACGCACCAACACCTAAAATAAAAATTATTAAAAATCTATTTCTCCTAATTAGCCACTAATTACTATAATTAAATTAATAATTAATAATAAAAAGGGTATATACGGTTTTTAGGGATAGGGGTTTTATATTCTACCCAACTTATAAAAATTTCGTCCTCGAAATTAAAATTAAGCCACGGTAGAAGTCAAGGATGGTATAAGATTTGTATTGTTTAAAATGCAAGGCTAGGTTTAAAGGAGTGGGCGATGTTGCGCGTTGCACATTCCAAAAAATCATGGGAAAATTTACATGAGCGAAAAATAGGTTTCTTCATGTGTCATATCCAATGGTGTGGACACATAAATGCTCTTTTGCATAAAAGAGCCCAACAATTAGAAAATTGCACAAAGATAAGAATAGGATGATGGACACGTCCAGGATAAGGGTGTAAAATTTGTAGGAAGGCAGTGGCTAGTGTAGTGTTCCAATTATCGGAGCACGGTAAGGTGCGCTAAGTGATATAATTATTGCAAAATTAAAATAAAAAAATAATACCGTGTTCTATCTCTAACTGGACTCAATCTAGCCTTAGTCTCACTATCTCCGCCAAGTAGGTCTAATTTTGGGTGAGAGGTTCACAATCTATCGAACTTAAAATTTACCCATCCATCACCTAAGGCTATACATCTAGGAAAACTATTCCTCAAATTATTTAATCATGTTACTTAATCCTCAAAGTTTTAATACCAAACATATCATCTATGATATATGCTTAATCAATTATAAAAGAGTTACTAAGTCATGTGATTAGCCTTATGGGTATATCTAGTACTATCAGTGTCAACTTATACCAGCACGAGGTTTCGTCTTTCCGAAATAGGGGAAGACGGAGAGCAATAATAAAAAAAATTCAAGGTAAAGGTGATAGAATAAAAGTACGAGGCTCAAAGAGATTAAAGAATTCGAAAAGAGAGTTGTCAGGACAGTTGTAGATTGAAATCCTATTTTTGGTAATTTTTATTTATATGCTCGTATCAGTACAGTCATCTAACCGATACGATATATCCGACATATCTAGGGGCAAGTATATCCGTCTACTACCATATATCTCAATCCACGTAAGTAGTCATGCGAAGAGCGAACCAAGCGCACTAAGGTTAGCTAGACCTTAATATACCAATTCTTATTAGGCAATTGTATCATTGTGTGCACCCAATAATACATATGTCATGAACAAGCTCGATAAAAGAATAAGCTTGCAAAAACGAGGGTATAATAGCAGCATAAGTCAAGGTAGTACAACAAACATAAATATGCTGGATTATGATGAAAGAAGGTACATAAAAATTTAAGTTCACAAAAAGATAAGACTCTATAATCTCTACAGTTGTCATACTAATTCCTTGTCTAAGTCGATAGTCGACAAAGTAGGGGTATAGCCTCTAAGTTCTACAGTCTAAAAAAATACTGTCGTCCTAAGCTAGCATATAGTTAATATTGTTCAATCATACTTCAATAATAGGTCGAAAGACTATGTGATACTAGGTTGTGAGGTATACTATCCAACTTATAACAATTAACTAATACTGTAATTGCCTTGAGGGAATTCCTCAGGATAACCTGGTCCTTGTAAATAAAGTATAAACTATTGTTAGGGAAGGATCTTTGTACTTATTAGGGTATCCACTTACATTACATAGGTCATGGTCGTCCTAAGTCTTAATTATAGCGCTCATAGAGCAAGTGTCAATAGTAAGAACGGAATAGTTACTGGCCTTCAAGGGGAAAGGGAGATATAACTCGTATCGAGGTGGGGGTACATGTTACGCAATTTGAAAACTAAGGGATAATTATTAGGTCATAATCTACAATAATAACTTAAACTGTCAAGTTCTAATTACTAATCACATAATTCAAAAATTCAAGAGTAACAACCAAAATCCTAGCCAGCTATATATATCCTAACATAGAATAAAATTACTTGGTCTATAATCAGAAGTGCCAGATGGCACGAGTTGAAAGTTGAAGAGAAGAAACGTAATCAGTCGTCGCACACTAGCGAGCGCTATGGTCGCAGAGGAGCAATATATGAAATTAAAATAGGGGGCTCTAGATAGCATCGTGGTTTTCTAAGGAGGAGTGGTATGCTAGTTGCTATGTTCGAGGTATGTTCAAGAGAAATATTATATTCATTGCTCTTGGCTTCCTAAGGTACTGTCTGCTACTAATAAGACAATGATCTAAGTTTATAGTTCTAATACTATCTCACCATAAGAGTTAGGTCCAGCCCTAATATTTAACCTTGGATTTCTATTGGTTCCTCAATACTAAGGTCAAACACTATGGTCAAACTTCTAACTAACTCTAGTAGTGTCTATACTACTCTCAAGTCTTCATAATACATCAGGGGGTAATGGTAAACCAATTCTAGAGATAAGGAATTCTAGGGTTCACTAGATATTCTAAACTTAGTGGTGTGTCTATATTCTCGATGTATCCTTAATAGGTGTGCTACCATAATTATCATCCTAATAACAGGGGTTCCTATATTCTAGTAGAAGGCTATACTCAAAGAACTATTAGGAAAGTACAGGAATCAAGCACGATACAATTATTCAGATAGAATGGATTGGAAGGAGGACGAATCATAGTCAATTGTGGATGAGATCCTATCTATTCCTAGGTGCAGGCTTGTTCGGTACAGTAACGTAATTGAGACAATATGCTCTCGACCTGCATGGGCCACCACAAAAATATGTCACGCCCCAGTCCCAAAAATACGTAGGACTAGGACACGTAAGCATGCCAGCCGTATGGATATGGCAACTCCAATATATGGAAACCAAAATCCACACGTACACTGTAATATAAAAATCAATCCACAAGTGGTATAAACATATATCACAAGTCATAGGGTACAATCTAAATCTCATCGACAGAAAAATAAATATAAATGAATAACCAGTATCTAAACATAAGTATCTAAGGATAATAGTTGGATGGAAACAAATCCACTACCAACTCGAATGGAAAAGTATAACACAACAAATACAATATAGGAATACCAATTAACAATCATGGGGCTCGGAGAGAAGACATCCACAAAACATATATAATCATCCAAATCTGCGCTCCTGTAAATACTCAAGAACAGATACACCTGGAAAGGGACCAGGTCCTCAGAGGAAGGTAACAAGATACATAGAAGCAAGCCAATTTGAATACAATAAACATGCATATTGTTTAAAAATATATAAGTATGCTGTATAAGACAATCTATATGGATGCAGATGAGGACAACTTTTTGACGTATGGGCAAGGGTAGGCTACTCGATCTAATCCTCACAACTCATACACTCATTAGTGGACATCATCAGCCGACAAACCTCGGGGGTAGCGACCCTCGGACTCCATCAATCGACATACCTCGGCGGTAGCGACCATCGGACATGACCACCATAGTGCGTGCTAGTGACTACGGTTTACCAGAGTGGTTAGAAGCCCATACGCCTAATGATTGTCCTCTATGATACTAAGTGTCAAGTGTGTGTCAACATATATAATATATAGTAATGATTGAAAGAAACTACACATGCAATAAATAACATAAATGTAATAAATATACAGAAATATACTAAGCATGCAAAATATTGTAAGCAATTTGGCAAGGTATCTTGCCTGGTAAGAAAGCTGCAAGGTGTACTGTCCAGAAGTCAAGCATACATGATCAAAAGCTATGGCTTCAGAACACATATCTCCGGATGCTAAAATAGATATCACCAACTTTCCTAGAATAAGAAAAATAGCTAAAAAGTACTTCACTTTCGTCCAATTTGGACACAGGGGCAAAATGGTAATTTCGGGTAAAAGTGGGGTCCATGTGTGGCCCATTTTGTACCAAAAAATGTGCCAAGGGTAACAGTCTCTAAATGGGACAAACTATAGGTCAAACAACTCTAAATGTCGATACGAACCCAACGGTATGTCCAAATATGGATTTCGATGGGCCGAACACAATTTCGCCCAAAAAATTAACTGTGGGGCCCGCCGATTGGCGACTTGGTCAACTATCTCAGAATTGCGTAAAAATTGGGTCACAGGACAAACGTTACCACGAGTCCATTGGCGTAAGTTTCGTCGCAATCTGACAAGCGTGCACAAAATGCGTACGACTTCCACAAAAGTTGTGACACGGGGTGTGTCCGCGGATACGGGCTGATTCTGGCGCACACACGCGTCCGAATCGGTTTCCATAAATTTTTACGTGTCCGGTTACGCTGCGCGCACCGTTCGGTACACTTGGTACATTACGGGGCGGTACCGTTTGGCGGGGCGCGCTCCGTTTCACAATTTTTGTAAATCTTGAAAAGTGGGTTCGCAGAATTTTCCAACGAATTTAATTCTGTCTACAGAAGTTAATAATCTAGGGTTATTTAATAGAAATTAAACTAGGTCAAGTGGTCTACGCATACCAAAAAGAATTATCGAATTCGAATCTATATGGTGGGAGATACGAACTCGGAGACATGGGTGGTCACCGCAGTTTTCTATGTTTCCAGAATTCGGTCTGTTTCTGCCAACTTTGGCGCTATTTTTGCCTAAGGTTACGCGTTGTTCGAGGTCTACTAATACATAGATATGGAAGAGGGTTAAGGGGTGAGCATACCGGTGAAGACAGGGTGGCGTTTGGTCGAACGAGTCGACGGAAAACAACTCCGGAACACAGGTACCTCGCTGTGGAAATCTGCAGTACGCGGGGTCGCGGTCGTCGGGATTTGTTTGGACGGCATGGCGGGGTTCTCCGGCTGCGGTGACGGCGCTCTCTAGGTCTAGATGGGAAGACGGAGAGTCTGGATGTTTTAGGTTAGGGTTTAGGAAAATAAATAATATATATATATATATATATATATATATATATAGGGAGAGAGGGGGTTTGGGTTCCGCTCGCGGCCAACGTGGGGTTTAGCTTTGCTGTGGTTGGGTTGGTTTTATGGCTCACGAAGGCTGCTGTAAGCAAATAAAAGAGGGGGGGGGGGGGCGTTCACATGCAGCAAGTGAAAATGGCTAAGGGTTAGGTAATTGTATAGTTAATTAGTATTAGTTATTTAATAGTTTATTAGTTATTATTAGTATTATCTTTTCTTTTCTTTTCTTTTCCTTTTTCTTTTACAACTCCTTTTATATTTTATATATATATATATATATATATATATATATATATATATATATATATATATATATATATATATATATATATATACTCATAAGAAAATTTCTAGATTATATTAATGCACACTATTAAGCTAGCAACTGCTCAAGGGGTCTCCTACATGAAATAAATTCCGAAAAATTTCTAATGGTCCTATAAATCCTCTAAATGCACCAAGACCTAAAATAAAAATTATTAAAAATCTATTTCTCCTAATTAGCCACTAATTACTATAATTAAATTAATAATTAATAATAAAAAAAGGTATATACGATTTTTAGGGATAGGGATTATATATATATATATATATATATATATATATATATATATATATATATATAGATCACTAACTTATAGTATCCTAATCTATATACTCATTACCTCTCTATACCCAAACTAATATCCAAATACCTTGCCCAATTCCTATTCCCATGGCTAATACCTATTGGTACATGGTACCATGGTACCACACTAATATCATGTGAAACCTAGTCATCACTAGTCACCCTACCTATAATACCTAGATACTACATTCAATACCCCACAAATAACTTAACATACACTATTTAGTATCACACACATCGGTTGATACTCAATACTAACTATATCCCAAAACCTCACTTATATTTACCTTACTTAACTATGCATTATTGTGCCATGAAGTGCACCTCACTGCATTATACTGACATTTTCTATTGATGTTGAACTACCTAACTGTTACAACTAGGTACAGTTGCACCAAGACCTGTACAACACACCAACAAAACCACATCCCTTGTCTATCCCTACACTTTTTGGCTGCTCACATCAACTGAACCCGAGCCTCCATGCTCTGCCACAGGTTCCTAACTACATACCTGAACCTGAGGCATCTGCTCTAAATTGTACAGCAACTGAACTCAGTGTAGAAGCATAAAAAGTGTGCCTCAAAGAGATGGCACAGTTTTCTACAAATAAGCCCCACAGAAGAAGAATGGTGCACTTTCTCTCTATTTAGAGGATGGAGCACTTTTTACTTGTTTCAGAAGAAAAATGCACACTTTCTTAGTGCGACGCACTTTCTTGAAACTTCAGAAGATGGCGCACTTTCTTATTGTGGTGCGCTTTCTTAATGTTTCGATAGTTGGCACACAAACGCTCAAAGATGCGCTCTCTCTCTCAGTATTTAATATAACAGACTGACAGCTGACAGATGCATAAAGCAAAGAGTCAGAAATCATCATTACAGTTATACGGCGGTACGCAGACCCAGGTTGACGTTTAGCAACCCAGCCACTGAGCCAATTTCATTAAAAGTGAGTCGCTGTGCCAATTTCATCAAAAGTGCGCTTATGTGCCAATTTTATGAAAAGTGTGCCATTGTGCCAACTTTCACCAAAAGTGCGTCGTTGTGCCAATAGAAATGCGCCATTGTGCCATTTTCTTCAGAAGTGCGCTGATATGCCAATTTATTCAGAAGTGCGTCGTTGTGCCATAAGGGACACAAATGCGCCAGTCTCCATACCACTTCTAAATTGTGCATACTAATCTAACTGACAGTGAGCAGTTATGAGTGAGTGTCTTACATGCCATACTTCTCGTGAAAGTATACAAATAACTGTCACCACGACCTATGCTTTTCTCGTATAGGAAGCTATGTGGCAAGCAGGCAGTAAGTTGTGCACCCACTCATTCAGAACGTGGGGTGTTAGTCCACAAAAAGTGCACACACAATGGTAGAATAATAAAGACTGTCAAATGTGCATGCACGCTCTTATAACCGCTCCTAAAACCTATAAATGTAGGATCAGTACATCCATTAGGGACACAGAGAGACAGAGAGGGAAAGGGGTTAGAATTCTCAAGTCTTTCAAATTCAAGAACAGAAGGAGAGAAATAGAAGCTTCTCGTGCCGTTGTTGCCAAAGATTTCTTATTGTTCAAATCTCTAAGTTGTTCACAACATTTTCTAAATTTATTTGTCGTCGTATACATTTCTTCATCGTCGAGTGGTCCAAGGATTAAAGTGATCGTCCGCAGGTCATATCTCTATAGCTATATTTCTCCATACTCAACTGTACTTAGATTTTTGTTTTGGATCTTTTTGTACTTTTCTTTCTTTTCAATAGTTTGTAATATAAAAGTTTCGTATAAATATTTCTTCACAAACAAGATGGCAACTCTGGTGGGGACTACTTTCTCCTCTGACGATAAGGTGATAGCTTAACTCAACGTTGTGTCGGTCGGCTCGATGCAGAAGACCTTGGTCGTGAAGTTCAACCAACAAGCATACGAAGAAATGCTTCATTCTGGGGGTAATGCTCACCCCTCATCCTCGCTAAAGTCAAGGAAAACTCACAAAGTATGGGTGCCCAAGCCTCGTCATGCATATTTTAAAGTTGCTACCAACAAGGGAAATATCATTCTGATTAACGAGAGTTCCCATGTCAATTCTGTTCAGATCAATGATTTGGTGGACAATTCTCTTACGTTAAACAAGGGATACAATTCTCGCAACTCGTACAATATCAAGCAAAGGTTGATCTACGCCCAAGCTTCTGATTCTCTTGTATTAAATAAGGGACATAAATTGTGCAACTTGCGCAATGTCAAGCAAAGGGTGATCCACACCCAAGCTTCTGAGCCTATACATATTAGTTGTAATATACGGGGAAAACAAGTCATGGACACTGTTGTCCAAACCAATCTATCCACGGACGCTAATAAAAAGTTAGTCAGGGAAAATCAACCCCCTTATATCAAGATCATGTATTCAATTGAAGAAAAGTTATGCGCCACTCATTATTAACCTAGTATTGGTGCGCTAAGCCAAGACATAAGTTAAAAAATAAATGCACATAGGCAAACCGCACCAACTCATCCTACGTCACAGAATGTGCACCAAACTGACCAACATCCTCACTTCGTATTGTTTGTGTGCGTGAACATGTGAAGAATATTCAGAATAATTTTTCTTCCTCTGTGAAGAACAAAGGTGTGAGAAACGACGGATCGTACGCCAATCAAGTCAGCACCTCACTTTACACGTAGAAAACTAAAAAAGTGCATAGAGGTCTAATATATCTCATATAAAGAGACAGAGTCTGCCCTTCTTATCCTTTTCTTTTCCCCTTATGACTTACATGAACTTATAGTACAAAAGCATAAGGAGAGAGATCCCTCGGACCTTGCAATGGTGTTTCCTAATAAATATCGTTACAATTGTCACAAAGTTGTAATTAAATATTGTTGTACATCAGCAAAATGGTCTGTGTTTGACCGATTGACTTACACTGTGTCTCCTAAACCTTGACATACAAAACAAGTTGACAACCAGGAGTATGATAACGAACCGCTCCTTGCTTCAACATACATGGCTTCTCATATTTCCCGTGGCAGGAGACAATCAAGAAGAAGTTCTTCAAGAACACCTAGCCAGAGGAGATTTGATTAACTTATCGACACCTTTGAAGGAGTATACCAAAATACTCATTCTCGAAGATGTGAGCTCGGTCTTCACGAAAAACCCTATTCCTCAGAATCCATGGCTGAGGATTACAATTCCCTCGATTCTGAAACTGACATTGTAGACTCCACCTACACAACTATTTATACTAATCCCTCTATTATATACAGGGATATTAGTATTTACGTCATCGATGATGAACAAAACGCTTCTCCATCAGAAGCCAATGAGCAATGCCTTAACTCATTAGAGGCCGCACTCAAAGACATGCATACTATGATGCAAAATATGCATCAAATGATGACAGCTCAATATTCTGCTACACCAGTACATGTCCAAGTGGCTTCATTCATACCTGCAGAGCCTACTTCTGGAATAACACCTCTATAAGATAACACAAATCCAGAAGCAGTCATAAACCAAGAGTTAGCAATGCCAACTCTTAATCCTATAATTGGGAGTGGACCTCCAACGGCGATAATTCATGTTCAAACATGATCTTATCAGTCAATTACACCACTCCGACCAGAAGATCCTCTCGAAGCTATCTGGGAGTTGCGTGCACAGGTCGATATTTTAAAGAACAAAGACCAACTCCGTAAGATGGGGGTGAAACAACCTTATCCTCCTCATTGGGATAATATTTTATTCCCTCCAAAATACGAGCCTCAATCAATAGTCTTGTTTGAAGGCAGGACATCCCCGAGCCAATATATTAATTATATTAATATGATGATGGCTCATCTAGTCATGTCCCAGTCCTAAAATACGTGGGACCAGACACATGGCAATGGTCAGCTGGTACTACTCCGTAGGACTTTCCAATTTAATGGACCCGACGAAGCGCACTTACGTTGTCCATGGTCAAGTGATCCAATTAATAATATATTTCTAACATGCAACAAGTAAAACTAAATCTCAATCCATGGTAAATAATCTCAAGAAAGAACGATACGCATCATCAGTCTGCAGCCCAATAATACATCCGTTTAAATAGACCAAAAGAACAACATAGGTCTATAAACACTAGGCTATGAAAGTAGAATTAAAAATAAAAAGTAGTACATGACTGTAATAGCTGAAAATATAAAGATACCTGCAACGATGTCCACACTCCCCTAGATCAAGCATCCTGCAAACTGCACAAATAACCTGGAAGGGAACCAGGTCCTCAGAGGGACGTAACAAGATACAAAAATATATGCCATAAAGTAAATATTGTAAAAACTCGAGGGTGAACTAACCAGCTAAGTGAAAATGCAATTTGAGGACAACTTAGTGCGTATGGGAAGTGTAGGCTAGACATATGCTGACATAATCCACCAATTGTCATGACTGGCTAGTATATGCCATATATGCCCCCATAACAAGGGTACTCAATGATATAATAACGTCCAGCTTCGAAGCACGTGGCATCTGAATAGTATAACATCCATATCATTCCGTAGAACATGGAAACTAAATAGTACAAGTCGCGGATACGACGTGGATATCTCGTACTATAATGCAAGTCACTAAAGAAATATACAACTAAGCTAAATTCTGTCACACGTACTGCTCATACTGATGGCCAGTCAAGCATAAAGCACGCATCCCTACATGAACTCAATCTGTGTCATGCAAAGATATGTGTGAAGGCCTGGGGAGTCACATTGATAATTCCACAACTTTAGGTGGGTCCATTAGACAATATGTCAGACACAAGTCCTAACGTCAACGCCTTCGTTGACTGCACCTGAGTCTTTCTCGGACGCGCACAGTTAAATACAATATTAAAACAATAAAATATGTAACTAAATAATAACTAAATTTAAATAGTACAACAAGGCAAGGTATACTTACCTGGGTCCTCAAGCTGTGAGTGCCAATAACCTGCTCCCGAAGTCTCGCAGGACGATCCAATGATCATATATATATATAATACAGTATAGCATCAGTCGTTACACTAGCACATACACAAACACGATTACACTGAACTCAGAAACTACGCAAGGCAGGGGAGGTATTGGTCAACTAGTAGGGTCAAGTATGCGTGTCTAAATGCACATGTGTCATATCCTCGAATACTGTGTATAACCATACAATCAACTCACTAACACATGTCTAAAGCCAGTACGTTAGTGTACACAAGGCAGTCAATTCACTAATACTCAGGGTCATACAGTCAATACAAATACACGGTATACCCACCACTAATACCTATGGTCACACAATATATGTAGCACTAGAAATTAATTTCCCCATGAAGTAATCTACAAACCTAATTATTATTCAATACTTATTACTATTAAACAAACACACACACATATACACTGGTCACTAAAGTGCATGAATACTCCGTGTCATACAACGCACACATGAAGGAAGGGGCAAGCTACGAACCTTAATGGGCACGCACGGGGTCGACGATGACGATGATGATGATGATGATGATGGAGATGATGATGATGATAATGGAGATGATGATGATGATGATGGTGATAATGATGATGATGATGATGGTAATAATAATGATGATGACGATGATAATGGTAATGATGTTGATGGTGATAATGAGTGTCATACAATGCACACATGAAGGAAGGGGCAAGCTACGAACCTTAATAGGCACACACGGGGTCGACGATGACGATAATGATGATGATGATGGTGATAATGATGATGATGATGATGATGGTAATAATGATGATGGTAATGATGATGATGATGATGATGATGATGATGATGGTGATGATATTGATAGTGATGATGATGATGATGATGATGATAATGATGATGATGGTGATGATGTACCAGGGATGGTCGAAGAGGAGCGGCTCAGGCGAGTGGACGACCGGAGGTGGGAGGAGGAGAACAGGGAAGAAGGGACTGCGGTGGTCGTGTGACTGCTGTTGCCGGGGTCGTGCTCGACGAAGGAGGCCGGCGGGGACCCAGGACTACGTTGATGGTGGTGGTGATGCGGATCAGTGGCTGCGGTGGGTGCTCAAGTCGGCTATTCCGGCGCTCGGAGAGGAGATGGGCCGTGATATTTAATGGTGGTGGTAGTGAAGGTCCAGGCAGTCAAATATCGTTGGAGAGTGGGGTCGTGGCGAGTCGGGGTTGATGGTCGTGGGGTTGATCGAAGGATAAGGTCGGGTCGGGTGGAGATGAAGTCAGTGATGGTGATGGGTGTCGGAGGGGAGACGGCTAGGGAAGTCAGAAAGGAGATGAGCCATGGAGGTGGAGCTGTAGTCGACGGCTGTGCTCAGATGAGGGGGAGGAGAGGAAGTCGGGGAGTCGGCTTGGCAGTGGAGAAGACCGGGGATCCGACGGTGGAGATAGGAAGACGAAGTCGGGGAGGAGAGGTGGTGCTCGTGGAAGAGGATGGGGATGTCGACGATGGTGGTGATGGGAGGAGATGCTAAAGGAGACGGTGGATGCTGCTCATCGTTGAGAGGTCAATGGCCAGTTGCTGTGGGCGAGGTTGACAGGCCAGAGATGATGGTGAGGTCTTGACCGGAGGAGAGAAGGTTGATGGTTAGGGTTGGTTTAGGGTTTAGGTTCGGTTTGTTTTGAAGAGGGATGGTAATGGTGATGTAGAAAAAAAATAATGAAAGAGTTTTGCATGTAGGAGGTGAGGGTGATGACAACCTAGGGATTAGGGCCGGCCTATGTATCCCTTGGGATGGGGTTGGGTGTTTTCATGAAGTAAATTGGAGGGTGGAGATGGTATTGGGTTGAATGGAGGGCCAATATTTGACATGGAGAAAAAATATACAAAATAAAGGGAGAGAGAAGGGATTGGACTGGTCAAAGAGGGGGATGAGGTTTTCTTTATTGGCCTTGACCAATAGGATGGTGACACATCATTGCACTTTTGCATAAAAGTCCTTAACAATTAGAAAATTGCACAAAAATAAGAATTTGGATTAAATAAGGAAAAATACCATGTTTGGTATGATGTAGTGGCTAAAAAGGGTGTGTGGTATTTGGTATGAACCTTGAGGGTGTGAGTGGGGGTTTGGTTTGGTGTGGGTCTAGTCTTGGGTGAGATTAGGTCCTTACACAAATTTAATTAAAATTAGCATAAATGGAGCTCTTTAATTAATTGAAAATACATAGGATTAAAATTGGGTGGAACACAAGTGTCATGGATGTAGTAGACGCAGATTAGAATATTGTCATAAATTGGGTTATACAAAATGTGTCGAGGTTGTGTCTCTAATTTTTGATTGGAACGGACAAGGATGCAAAGTTGGATTTATTTAAATTTAAGAACAGATGTTTATAACGAATATTGTGCGACTAAAATAAAGCACAAGGAAAGGTATTTAAGAGTTACACAAGGGTCAGAATGGAAGGCTGGCACGTCTAGGAAAAGTATGTGAAATTTGTTTGGAAGTAAATGCTAGTGTAGCGCTCCAAATATCGAAGCAACAGTAAGTGCACTAAGTGAATAAAATATTGCATAATAAATCTAAAATACCGTATTCTAATTCTAATTAAATCCAAATTAACCATAGTCTCTCTATCTAAGCCAAGTAGACCTAAATTTGGTCGAGAGATTTCACACATCTACAGAAAGAAGATGCTCTTCTTACTAGATTATTCACAGGATGCTTGGCCGGCATAGCCTACGATTGGTATCATAGTTTACCTGATAACTTCGTTTGATGACATGAAATATCTTTTCCTATCATGATTCTATGAGGGAGGCATGGATATAACGATGTCTTCACTCATTGATATCAAACAGAAGGAGAAAGAATCTGCTCGTGAATTTGTAGAGCGTTTCAGAAAAGCAACTCTGAAGTTATGTCAAGACCCATACCCTAAATTTGAGCATGAGTTATGGGTACGTCCAACCTATATGGCAGCATCGACAGTTGAATACTGTCTTGGTCTTAATACTATTTATCACATCTCACCATAACATATAACCTGTCAATGATCTCAACTCCATAAGGAGAAAAAGAGGAATACATAATATAAATATAATGTCAACCAATACTCAATCACAATAATATCTATAGGAAGATGAATGGCACGATAAAGAGATAAAATAATATAAAGAAGTTCCAACATAAGTCTAGAATAACATCTCCAACAATAACAATAAGTCTAAGAGTCTAGCAAACTCAAATGAAACATAAGTCTTAAATAATACAACTCAGAATATCTCTAAATGGAACAATCCAAATGCAATATAAATGCTAGGTGCTAAGTCACTACTAGTGGATTCGCTACTGGGATGAGACCCTCCTGAAGCTCCAGGATTTAACCCTCATCTACTCCCAGACCATAGTACGTGGGACAAAATTCCTCGAGATCCTGTAAAAAATATTATCCAGTCAGGATTGGAGCGAAGCACATAAACTAACAGCAGTTCCATTAAATTAAATAAGACTATAAAACAGTAAGCAATAGAAATATAATATGAAAGAATATTGGAACAATAAGAAAACTGGTACATATATAATCATATCACAGATAATAATAAACTATAAATAAATGAGGAAAATGACTGTATCAGTAGGTATAACTAGAATAGAGAGATGAATAACTACTAAGTGCCTTGAAATATTAGTTATTATGTGATCAGCTTGGGACAAGATCAGGCTCTACCATATATTATTATCTATGCACAAGTACAGTAAGGGATCAGTCTAATCAAGTATGATTGATTATGCACAAGTACAGATAAGGGGATCAGGCCAACCATATACGAAAAGCTATGCACAAGTAATAAGATCAGGCTACACCCTCGTGTAATGAGGGTAAGGTATACACAAGTGAGTGGTGTATGATCACATAATTAACTAATACTTCTCCGTCCCCGAATAGTACAATGGATCCAATCATGACTCTTCATTACCGATATCTATGATGCTTGCCCGTGTATCCACTGTATCGGGAATCAAGCATAAAACTACATACTAGAATCATAGTAATCGTCAAAATAAGAAAACTGTCAGAGAATGTAATCGTCTGTGGTCCTGAGCAATGTATGAGGATCAATGTCCAAAATGGAGTCACAATGACCTAAATATGAAATATCAATATTATTTGGTATTCTTGAATGCTAATTAAGTCAACTAATTAAACGGGGGTTTCTAGGTCCAAACTAGGTTGACTTTGTCAAACTAGGTTAAACCCAAGTTTCTAAGTCAATACTAGCAAAACTCAACACTCCAAATAATACACCAAAGCTTGATACTTACCTACCCCTTAGATACTTAACTGAATTTGACTCTCCTTGCCTATTGTTAATATTCTCCAAGTATCATTGATAACCTAGGATATACTGATACACTTGTATTAGTACTACACATCAACCATCTGGTCACTACTACCCTCATCACACAACTCAAACTTATCTTCAAACTATTAGTATCAGTAATCAATACAAATAACTGATACACTAGCATTTCCTAAACACCCCCATACCCCTCATCACTGACTGAAACCATAAATATGTGCATCCCTTACCTGCTCGAGTCTGAACAGAGATTGTGCTCACTTTGTACACTGAACTCACATCGCCTTGATTCCCCACTGATACTTCAAGTATCAGTACACCCTTAGCTCAACTTAATACCTTAAAATCCCCCTTCCCTTTATCCACTCTTCCATACAACCCTTATCTGCAATGAGTGCAAATGTACACATACTCTGCCTACTACTCACAGGTATGATACCTAAGCACAGACGCACAGTGCATCAACTTGAAACTGAATACATCTATTTCAGATCCTAACTCATACCCACTAGATCCCTGGATCCTGATACTGTACTTTACTCTATCTCACTGCTGTTATTGCTGCACGAACACAGTTGGCCTGCCCTTCTTACCCGAGCTCATAAGATCATCAACTCTTTCCAACTGCATTCTAAATAATGCATTGCTACACCCATTGTCCTGACATTCACTATATCCACACCACCTTGAAGGTGAATGCATGTTGTTGTTGACTGCAAGTAGGAACTCGAGATAACATTGCACAATTCCCCTCGAGCACTCACTGCCTGCAATCACCCAAAAAATGATCACAAAACAACAAAAAATATTTACTATTAAACACCCTCCATACTACATAATCCCATGATATATTACCAATTATAAGAACACATAATGAAGCACTATCACTTCTCTATAATTGATACACAGTGCACAGACACGACACCCTCTTGCACACTCCACACACCCTTGTGTATGCACCAACACACACCCTTGTGTATGCACCAACACACACACACACACACACACACACACACAAAAACACACACACATACTATAAATAATATAGACATTAATATATATACATATATACATATATGTATTCAATAACATAGGAATTTAACACTCTAAATAGGTACATTCTCTATTAGTCATTTAAACAAACACCTAGTACATAAGTGGTGATACTCTATGATACACCACCAACCAACGTGCCAAATTCTCTACTACTCAACCAATAGTAAATATACATATTAAATTTAACTATATATGACTAATGTAACTTGCTACAAGGAAATTTGGAGTAACAATCACTAGTATACATAAAAAAAAAACCCCAAAATAGAGCCCTGTATCACACAATATCATATCTCGTATCATGATACGGCCTATCCGTATTCAATTATGGACAGTTATCTACCCCCACATGACCAATCTAACTCTAATTTTGTCTACCAAAACTAATGACAAATACTTGGTGTCCCATTCTCGGATTTCTCACAAAATTGATACCAAACTTAATGTAGAAATCATAAATAGGGTCAATAGGAGTTTAAACTTCTCCCTATGGGTAGTCCTAATGCATGAGTATATTCTAAATGCTTTAAAACACTAAATGGAAGTAATTAGAATAAGTAATTTTATAATTTACCTATTGGGAGATAGATTCTCAATGAAAGCTCAATAGGATATGACTTGGACTCAAGCACCATGCTCATCTCCTTCTTCTCCAAGCTCCTTGCAACCACTAGCTTCTAGTCTCCTTAGATGGTAAGGATCAGTGAATTTGAAAGAAATTTAGGGCAGATTTGGTGGAGGGATTAACTATTGAGGAAGAACACTAATTATGAAATATTTGGGAATGAATAATGAGAGGAAAGAAAGTCTCTCCCATCCTATATTAGGGCTGGCCCCTATTTTCTAGGGTTTGGCTAAAGAAAAATGTCCATAATGCCCCCTATGGTTTGTCATGAAGAGTTAGCTAACTAATGGAAGCTTCTAATCCTAATGAAAGCTCAATCTAATTTCTAATTAATGAAGAGGGGTGACTTAAGTTGGGTCCAAAAGTGACTAGTCTAAACGTTGGGTTCAAATGTCATGTCAAGTCTAGTTAGGCCAACTAATATAAAGTCTAATAGGTAGTCTAGTCCACTAACCAAATAATTAAAATCTATAATATATAAATAAATAACATGTATAATATATAAATAATATAAAATGATAAGAATATCCCTATCCTAGAAATATGGTAGTAACAAGTTACCCCCGTTATTCCAGACTCTGTATTCATTGATACTTGCAAAAAGAACCTACTGCCTATAGTAGTGCTCTGGACAGGTCCAAATCATTTTCAAGAGTGGACGACATTCATCATTGGGGCCGAAGCTACTGAAGGTAATGCAAATATGGCACGTAATTTGGGGTTACAAATGACCAATGCGGAAGGAAAGCGTCCCTCCAACAGTGCGAATAATTGCAACAGCAAATGAAAGGAGGCCTAGGCAATGAACATATCAAAGCCACCCACCTCTCCTCTAGCACAAAATCCTTAAGAGTATTCCAGGCCTAAGGAAGAATATTCCTTTGACAAGAGTGATATCTACAACATTTTTGAATGCTTGATAAAAAGCAACAAGTTGCAGTTGCCTAACATCAAACGACCAAATAAGGTCGGTAAAATAGATGACCCAAAGTACTGCTTATACCATCGGTATGTATATCATCCTACCAAGGCTTGTTATGTCTTAAAAATAAAAATCTAACAATTGATAGATGTTAAAGCCATCACCCTTCACAATGAGGAGAAGACGATCACCGTCAATATGGTGTCTCTTTAATTCGGCAATTTTCCAGCACAAGAAATCCCAAATTGTGTCATCCCAATACATCAAACTACGATAAAAGTGGTAAATCTCCTGCCTTCACAAAGTCAAATAGGGTTTGGTGCCTCTTACCACAGATCATGGCGAGATTATGTGGATTCAACCCGACCAGGTACCAGATTGGGACCAGGGAGCAACATCTTCCAATTCAAAATCCAAGAAGGGTTAGAAGTATAAATCATGCAATATAATTTCTTCAGATCATCACTTGACCCTACAAGAAAAATAACTTTTCTTGACAGTTTTTTCCCGTCAAGAAAGAGTTTTCTTGACGGTTTTGGATATGTCATCTAGGCCACAGTCAAGAAAAGTCGCTACTTTCTTGATGGTTTCTATTTTTTTTCTTGACAGTTTTAAACCGTCAACTAACAAGTCTATATTGACGATTTAAAACCGTCAAGAAAATATTTTAAAAAATTGTCAAGGTAAATAAAAACTTTTCTTGACTGTGGCTTAGATGACAGAGAATAACCGTCAATAAAGCCCTTTCTTAACCAGGAAAAACCGTTAAGAAAAATATTTCTTGATGTTAAAAAATTGTCATAAAAAATCTTTCTTGATGTTTAAAAACAGTTCAAGAAAACCTATCTTGATGGTTAAAAACTGTCAAGAAACCATTTATTGATCTTCAAAAAGTAATATTTTGTTGACGTTTTACAATTGTCAAGAGAAACATGTTTACAATAATATCAATATATTCTAGAATCCACATAATATCAATATATTCCAGAGTATCGCAAGCATCAAAGAACTATAATACACAATTTTTATATTGACAAGAAAAGTTCGTACACCACAAACATACAATGACATATCAATTTATAGTCAAAACATCCTTGAGATAGTCAAACCGCTTCTCTAAACATCCTAATTCTTATGAGCTATACCTACGAAGACTACTGATATGCTTCTCTTGTACCAATATAAACTTGAGGCCGTCAAGGCCGTCTACCATACAATGATGATCCTCATCTGCAAATAATGTGATATCAGTATAAGATAAAGAACATTCTTAAAAATGGAAACATTAAGCCAAAAAAACTTCTAAGCATAGACAATAACTCAGTGTCATAATGTATATAGATGCATAGGTTTGTATGTGTGAAGGTGAGTGTATAGGAAGTTGTCAACATATGAGTGTGCTCCTAATGCAGAAGAACGCAAGAACTGAGAATGTCAGTAGTTGATAGAGTATTCCAGTATGCAGGTTCTGTTTTAGAACTGAGAACTACGGTAGGAAAAGAAAAATGTGTAAACCCCCTCAATTATTTCTATAGATAGTCTGGTATGGGATGGAAAATTTTGGTATAGCACCAGTTGATTAAGGTTTAGAGTAAGGTTACAGATGTCTGTTTATTTTAATCAAACCCTAGGCGCGCCCTACCGTTGTTGAATTATTCGGAGCCCAACATCAGCCCACAAATTCTAACAGATTGTTGAACTCTTGACTTAACATGCCAATTTAGGCGCTGGACTTTTCCGTCACTCAAAATTATATTTTCTTGGGATCTAAATTAATTACACAATTTTCTATAACCAAAATCCTTATTTAAATTATGTGTCACGCACCGGTGTCGTTGCCATCAATTTTGAGATACCAACTCAACCCGTTGAGCCAGACCAATTAAAGGGTCCAAGACTGACACCAAGCCTACACCATTCATGACCTTTGTGTCACTCCCAATTGAGGTCCCATGTGCCCCTATTTAATTTAAGAGCACATGATAATTTATTCTAATTAAATTGGGGATACCAACTTTGACTAATCCTATTTTAATTTTAATTTAATTCCAATGCTCATTTAATTAAGTCCATATAAAACACATAATACCCCCTCACCCTACATAACACCAAACACCAATTTTCCCATAATTTTTCTATCATTTCATGTATTTGTGCAAATACCCAAACTTAAGGGGCTAAATTGCAAATGTTGTGACATGTGGCATAACCTCATTGGTCAAAGCCAAATGGAGAAGCCCTCTATTCGTTGACTAGTCAAACCCCCTCCTATGAATAAAAAAATCTCCATGAACAATCTTGGCCATTCATTCAAATGGGGAGCATCAACACCACACATTCCCACATCACATCCCCTATTTAATATCTCTTTCTCCCCTCTCCCCAATGCAGGCCCTAATTCCCATGCCTAGTGTCACTACCGTATTTTCTAGAAAAGGATATTTTGGTCATTTCATAATTAATTAAATATTGTGCATGTTAAATATTTATTTATTGTATTATTAGCATATTAGATTTATTTTTGGACTTGTGTTAGTGGACCTAACTAGTTTAGTTTAGACTCATGGACCAACATGTTTTAATTGTTAGAATTGAGCCCAACTAGAAAGCCCATTAATTAGGAGGATGATTAAATTAATTAAACTATTAGACTAGAAGTTTCCCTCCTTAATTAATTTCTTCATGAGAGGCCCTAAGGGGTATTTTAGACTTTATATAGTAGCTTGAGGGAGGGGACAAGTGAGGCCTATATAAAGGGGATAAAAACTTTCCCTCTCTTCATTTTTTTTTCCAAATCTAGATCTAGAATTTCCTTCAACCAAATTTCATCAAATCCCTACCAAATTTTCACCCAATTACTTCCCAAATCACCATTGGAGACTAGAAGAACAAGGATCTAGAAGGAGGAAGCAAGGATCTACAAAGAGGAGCAAGGATCTACAAGTTGGAGGCCAATTTTACCAATTTTGGAGGTTTCATTGGGAATCCATCTCCTAATAAGTATAATTCAGTTTTTCCCCTTAAAATAGCTTCTAAATCTGAGATTTAATCATGAATAATTAATCCATATGTATGTACTACCCATAGGATTTGGTTTTGTGTTCATAGGAGACCTATGGAGAAAGTTATGGTGCTTTTTGTGTCAATTTTGGGGGAATTCCGAAAATGACTTTTGTTGTGTGTGTCAATTGATCCTATAGATCAATTTGGCATATGTTTATGTGTTTGGGGCTAGTGTCGTATCCATAATTGGGTACATATAGGTCGTATCCCAACAATTTGGTGATACGTATTGTTTTGGGGATTTTTCCTCCGACACGGGACTTTGTACATGTTGTATTTTGACACGGACACATAGATCTATATTTGACACTTTGTTTTGTTCATAAATATTATATGTGATTTGTTTGTGTTCTTCGGGGTAAAATTGGATGTGTGATGGACTCGTGTCGTATGCGTATCCTAGATCGAGTGGGATACGGTGTGATACGCTCCAATTATTATGTGTTTATGTGTAGATCTAATTAATTATGCTTTAATTCTTGAATTATAATTGTGTATGTATCTATATATATTATATATGTATTATGTATATTTATTATAGTGTTTATTGTATCATAGATCTATGTATTATATATGTATTAATAGAATATATATTATGTAGCTTTCTTCTACATGCATTAATATATATGTTATAATATATGTTAGGGATATAAATATATGTATATATTTTATATAATATATGTGTATGTTTAATTAAGTAATTAGATTATTTATATATGATTATTTATATATATATATGTATGTAGATATATATTTATAAGTGGTAGCATATGTATATATAATATAGTAGATATATTTATATGTGGTTATATATATAGTTATATTATATATTGTTATATATTTATATTATTATATGATTATATATATGTATACATATATGTATAGTTATATATACATATTACTATATGTGTGTGTGTGTGTATGTTACTATGTGGTATTTTATATAATTTACTATGTATAAGTGTATGTATAGTTATATATAGTTTTATATGTTTATTATATAAATATATATTATGGGTTATATATATGTATTTAAATATATATTGTATAAATATATATATATGGTGGATTATATATATGTATTTATATATATATTGTATATATATATACATATATTTTCAGCGACAACAGCGAGCCAGAAGTGTCGCAACAGCAGCAACAAATGCAAACAATGGCAGCTTTTCAGCGACAGCAGTCAGCGACAGTTGCAGAAAACAGTCGTTGAAACAACAGTGTATCAGCAGAATATCAGAAGCTTCAGCGACAGTTTTTAGTGACAGTACAGGAAACTGTCACAAACTGCAGTGTATCTATATACACAACAGCTTTCTGTGACAGTGGACAGGGTATTTAGAGACAGTTTGGCAGTTTTTAATATATTAGATATTAATATATATATATAGAGATATATATGTATATATATGGTAATTAATATATATATAAATATGTTCCTAATTGCAATTTATATTATAGTATACTATATATGTATATATTTAGTTGTAGCATATAAATTTATTAGAATAATTAGTATATAATATTTATCAATTGTTATGAGTATCTTTTATATATTATATATTTGTAGGTATATATGTACGTATATATGAATTAATAGTTAGTGTATAGTTGGTAGTTAGTATTATTCTATTAGTATATACTAGAGTTATATTGGATTGATATATGTAATTATTGATGGGTAGTTAGTATATATATGAGATTTTGGCAATTATCTTGAGATATCAAGATAAGTATCAAGATATACCAAGGTATGAGTAGTAGGTATTGGCATAAGTAATAGGATAGTTGTAAACTAATTATGGGTTGGTATTAAGGTGACTAAAATAAGGTATATAGAATTATATAATTATTAAATGCATAGTAGTTTATAATTATTGTTGGGTAGTTAGTATAAATAAGGTTTTGAATTTACCTTGAGATGCCAAGGTAAGTATCAAGGTATTGGAGGATAATCAAGGTATTGGGTTTGGATATCAAGATAGAGGTTTAGTATTGCGATACCAAGTTGGTTCGAAACCAAGGTATCCATTTAGCATTTATAATTAAGATTTTATATATATAATATTGTTTGATATGTAAATATGTGTTATATTTATCCCTTGTTTGCATATCCTGAGATACGGTATCTTAGTATCTTAAGATTTAGTTTGTATGGCCTAGATTCATAGTGTGTGAGCCCAATATCTTTGAGTTAGACTCATGCAACATAGAAATAGGTAGTTGACCATAATTTGACTATAGTTGACCATAGTTGACTTAGAGATGACCTAGTTTGACTTTTGACTTAGAAATAACTTTATGACTTAGAAAGTTGACTAGTTTAATTTATTTCTCTTCCCAAAAACTTGTATTAATGCAATATTTCATATATAGGTCTGTGACACCAATTCGGACATTATTTTTTATCATTTGCTCTGAACCACAGGCGAGTACATTCTCTGATAGTTTTTATTATTTGATTACCACTATAATTCAAGTATTTAGAAATATTACTTATGATTCTTGACACGATGGTACACGGATTGGTATTGTTATTGGATCTTTAGTCATGGGATGTTACCTTGATTATGGAGATGGTATCGAATACTGTCCTTGTTGGTATTGAATAACATTAAATATTATAGATTAAACATTGGATACATTGGCTAGTGACGTGTCATGATTCGATCCATCATATCAGTCGGAGCGGGAGAAATACCAATTAAATATGTGATCAAGAAACTATCGGCTAGTAGTGTAATCATTGGCTACTAACTAACCATGCAATTCACGTATGGTTGAGTTAGCTCCTTAGTGTAATCATTGAATCTCCCAGGCCGATCACATATTTAGTTAGTATCTCAAATCACATAGTTATTGTAGATTCCATTATTCAGTTCATTGATTACCTTGTTCTATTCTGACATTATAGTTCATTCGTTTATTCTTGTACGCATTGATTATATTCTGTTGTTAGTATTGCCTATTCTCTCATTGTTCTTGATTATCAGTTACATCCTCATCGTAGATAGCATCTTCTATTCTACTGCTTTATAATTTTTGTCAATTAATTGAAACTGCTATTGGGTTGTACTTCGCTCCATTTCTGACTGGAAAATATTTTTCAGAGGATCCGGGAGATTGGTGTCCGACATACTACGGACCTCAGCCTATTGATGGTGCAGACTTGGACCCACTAGTTCTGGAGTGACTGTTGAGAGATTTAGCCGGATTCACTAGTTAGCATAGTTAGTTCTCTTTAGCATTTTGGTACCGGATTTGTTTTTGGCATATATTTGTGTTTGGATATTATTTCTATTTGTTGTTGTTATATTAACTGCATAGTTATGTTAAACTTCTTTGATATCTTCTCGTGCCATAGTAATGTGATTGAGTATTGTGTTGAATTAATTTGATTACTCTCTTCTTGGAGTTGAGATATTATTGGAGGTTTATGCTTTATAGTGAGATAATTAGATAGTATAGTTGACCAAGACAGCGTTCTACCGCTGATGCTGCGGCGTAGGCTGGGCGTTGTTCCCGACTTGCATCCCTACACCGGGTGCGGGTCGTGACACATTTTTAGTGGTGTCCCATGCAGGTCAGGCTTCGCAATATTGCGATTTTGTGGTAGTGCGACGACTTAGTTGTACTACTGCGATCCTGCGATAGGATATAGGACATAGGATACTAGGAAGAGAGAGGGATACTCAATCACAACTAGGAATTCCAATCTGAATTGAATCGCTAATTTTGATTCCTTCTGAATACTTTTGTCCTTCCTTGATGATATCTTATCTTGTGTCGAATTGATCTCCTTTGTTTCGATCTGTCTTCAGGATGCCGTCGAAGACTAGATCCCATCGATCGAGAGCAGTTTCTGCAAGGTCTGCCACCTCTCAATCTTCCACTCAGGCAATAGGGTTTGTACCTCCTATGACATCAGTTCATGTAGGAGTCTCGGCTGCCTTCGGGGGTTCTCCTCCACCTGTTCCGAGGACTACTCCAGTTGCTTCGGAGGGACTTCCACCACCTCCATTTTCAGGAGATACCGCGCCGATGGTTGCACTGTTTAGAGAGATGATGGAATTACAAAGGGCACAGATAGAAGCCCAGCACAGGCAGTCAGATATGATGCGGCAGAGTATGGAAAATGCCCATCAGGTAGCTATAGCAGCAGTTTAGAGAGAGGCTCCTCCACAGCCACAGGATATTCAGATCAAGCCAGGCAACATTCAAAATTTCAAGAAGCTTGAGCCTCAAGTTTTCAAGGGTACAGAAGGTATAGTCTATGCTGACGATTGGCTTGAAGATATCGAGCGACTCATGAAGGTATCCCGTCTTGCGGAGGATCTGAAGGTTGAGGCGGTAGGACTTCAACTATTCGACGTTGCCCGCACTTGGTTCAGGAATGAGCCAATTCTTACTGATACGGGACAATCTTGGAAGATATTCAAGGATCTCTTTAAGAAGAAGTTCTTTGCTCGGACGGACAGATTGGAATTAGGAAGGCAATTTGAGAGCCTTACACAAGGAAGCATGTCCGTAGAGGAGTATGCCGCAGAGTTCGGGAGGCTGAGCCGATTTGCGGAGTACTTGGTGAGAGAGCCAGAAGTTCGGGCTATCCGTTTCCGCGAGGGTCTGAATTGGAAAGTCAAGATTCTCATTCCGTCTTTCTACGAGACGTATTCTGAGATACTTTCGGAGGCACGCAAGGTCGAGCGGGAGTGGAACTTGAAGCCGAAGAGGGATCGTGATATGTTTGGGGGTGACAGTAGTAGTGCGGGACCGACAAAGAGGCCGCGGTTCCAGCAACAGCAGTTTCCAATACAATTTGGAGCCTATCAGCAATAATATCAGATGCCAGAACCTATTGTTGCTCCAGTACAAGCTCTAGTACAACAGATACCACAGCAGCCTCAGAGACAGGTGCAACAAGATCCTCAATGCACCTATTGCAAGAAGACTGGGCACACTTGGGAGATGTGTCGGAAGAGACTTGGAGCATGCTTACATTGTGGATCAACGGAGCATATGGTAAAGGATTGTCTCTGGACACTTCAACGTCCAGGCCATGATGCAGATCGAGGCCAGAGAGGTAGAATTAGGCCACCTGTAGCACCACAGATTGCTCATCACCCGCAGAGGGAGCTACCTCGGCAGGGCGGAGCATTTGCAATGACGGTCGAGGAGACCAATACTACAGGTGATGGGTTAGAGAGTCTGTTCTTTCTTTCTATTTCTTTCATCTATTTTGATTGATTGATTCTTTAGTACCTTTTGGATGCTTGTGTTATATAGTTAGTGTAGCTATAGAATACCCTGACAGAGACAACAGTAATAAGACAGAAGACAGGTGGAGACCATGACCATGCATGTTATTCTTTGCATAGGACTGTTCTTAGTGAGATAAGACCTTATTAGACTATGATTGCTGGGGGTTTGACCTAGAAGGAGTACGATCACCTTTAAATTTCGAGGACGAAATTATTTTAAGGGGGATAGACTTGTCACTACCGTATTTTCTAGAAAAGGGTATTTTGGTCATTTCATAATTAATTAAATATTGTGCATGTTAAATATTTATTTATTGTATTATTAGCATATTAGATTTATTTTTGGACTTGTGTTAGTGGACCTAACTAGTTTAGTTTAGACTCATGGACCAACATGTTTTAATTGTTAGAATTGAGCCCAACTAGAAAGCCCATTAATTAGGAGGATGATTAAATTAATTAAACCATTAGACTAGAAGCTTCCCTCCTTAATTAATTTCTTCATGAGAGGCCCTAAGGGGTATTTTAGACTTTACATAGTAGCTTGAGGGAGGGGGCAAGTGAGGCCTATATAAAGGGGATGAAAACTTTCTCTCTCTTCATTTTTCATTCCAAATCTAGATCTAGAATTTCCTTCAACCAAATTTCATCAAATTCCTACCAAATTTTCACCCAATTACTTCCCAAATCACCATTGGAGACTAGAAGAGCAAGGATCTAGAAGGAGAAAGCAAGGATCTACAAAGAGGAGCAAGGATCTACAAGTTGGAGGCTAATTTCACCAATTTTGGAGGTTTCATTGGAAATCCATCTCCCAATAGGTATAATTCAGTTTTTCCTCTTAAAATAGCTTCTAAATCTGAGATTTAATCATGAATAATCAACCCATATGTATGTACTACCCATAGGATTTGGTTTTGTGTTCATAGGAGACCTATGGAGAAAGTTATGGTGCTTTTTGTGTCAATTTTGGGGGAATTCCGAAAATGACTTTTGTTGTGTGTGTCAATTGATCCTATAGATCAATTTGACATATGTTTATGTGTTTGGGGCTAGTGTCGTATCCATAATTGGGTACATATAGGTCGTATCCCAACAATTTGGTGATACGTGTTGTTTTAGGGATTTTTCCTCCTACACGGGACTTTGTACATGTCGTATTTTGACACGGACACATAGATCTATATTTGACACTTTGTTTTGTTCATAAATATTATATGTGATTTGTTTGTGTCCTTCGGGGTGAAATTGGATGTGTGGTGAACTCGTGTCGTATGCGTATCCTAGATCTAGTGGGATACGGTGTGATACGCTCCAATTATTATGTGTTTATGTGTAGATCTAATTAATTATGCTTTAATTCTTAAATTATAATTGTGTATGTATCTATATATATTATATATATGTATTATGTATATTTATTATAGTGTTTATTAAATCATAGATCTATGTATTATATATGTATTAATAGAATATATATTATGTAGCTTTCTTCTACATGCATTAATATATATGTTATAATATATGTTAGGGATATAAATATATGTATATATTTTATATAATATATGTGTATGTTTAATTAAGTAATTAGATTATTTATATATGATTATTTATATATATATATGTATGTAGATATATATTTATAAGTGGTAGCATATGTATATATAATATAGTAGATATATTTATATGTGGTTATATATATAGTTATATTATATATTGTTATGTATTTATATTATTATATGATTATATATATGTATACATATATGTATAGTTATATATACATATTACTATATGTGTGTGTGTATGTTACTATGTGGTATTTTATACAATTTACTATGTATAAGTGTATGTATAGTTATATATAGTTTTATATGTTTATTATATAAATATATATTATGGGTTATATATATGTATTTAAATATATATTGTATAAATATATATATATGGTGGATTATATATATGTATTTATATATATATTGTATATATATATACATATATTTTCAGCGACAACAGCGAGCCAGAAGTGTCGCAACAGTAGCAACAAATGCAAATAATAGCAGCTTTTCAGCGACAGCAGTCAGCGACAGTTGCAGAAAACAGTCGTTGAAACAACAGTGTATCAGCAGAATATCAGAAGCTTCAGCGACAGTTTTTAGTGACAGTGCAGGAAACTGTCACAAACTGCAGTGTATCTATATACACAGCAGCTTTCTGTGACAGTGGACAGGGTATTTAGCGACAGTTTGGCAGTTTTTAATATATTAGATATTAATATATATATAGAGATATATATGTATATATATGGTAATTAATATATATATATAAATATGTTTCTAATTGCTATTTATATTATAGTATACTATATATGTATATATTTAGTTGTAGCATATAAATTTATTAGAATAATTAGTATATTTTATTTATCAATTGTTATGAGTATCTTTTATATATTATATATTTGTAGGTATGTATGTACGTATTTATGTATTAATAGTTAGTGTGTAGTTGGTAGTTAGTATTATTCTATTAGTACATACTAGAGTTATATTAGATTGATATATGTAATTATTGATGGGTAGTTAGTATATATATGAGATTTTGGCAATTATCTTGAGATATCAAGGTAAGTATCAAGATATACCAAGGTATGAGTAGTAGGTATTGGCATAAGTAATAGGGTAGTTGTAAACTAATTATGGGTTGGTATTAAGGTGACTAAAATAAGGTATATAGAATTATATAATTATTAAATGCATAGTAGTTTATAATTATTGTTGGGTAGTTAGTATAAATAAGGTTTTGAATTTACCTTGAGATGCCAAGGTAAGTATCAAGGTATTGGAGGATAATCAAGGTATTGGGTTTGGATATCAAGATAGAGGTTTAGTATTGCGATACCAAGTTGGTTCGAAACCAAGGTATCCATTTAGCATTTGTAATTAGGATTTTATATATATAATATTGTTTGATATGTACATATGTGTTATATTTATCCCTTGTTTGCGTATCCTGAGATACGGTATCTTAGTATCTTAAGATTTAGTTTGTATGGCCTAGATTCATAGTGTGTGAGCCCAATATCTTTGAGTTAGACTCATGCAACATAGAAATAGGTAGTTGACCATAATTTGACTATAGTTGACCATAGTTGACTTAGAGATGACCTAGTTTGACTTTTGACTTAGAAATGACTTTATGACTTAGAAAGTTGACTAGTTTAATTTATTTCTCTTCCCAAAAACTTGTATTAATGCAATATTTCATATATAGGCCTGTGACACCAATTCGGACATCATTTTTTATCATTTGCTCTGAACCACAGGCGAGTACATTCTCTGATAGTTTTTATTATTTGATTACCACTATAATTCAAGTATTTAGAAATGTTACTTATGATTCTTGACACGATGGTACACGGATTGGTATTGTTATTGGATCGTTAGTCATGGAATGTTACCTTGATTATGGAGATGGTATCGGATACTGTCCTTGTTGGTATTGGATAACATTGAATATTGTAGATTAAATATTGGATACATTGGCTAGTGACGTATCATGATTCGATCCATCATATCAGTCGGGGCGGGAGAAATACTAATTAAATATGTGATCAAGAAACTATCGGCTAGTAGTGTAATCATTGGCTACTAACTAACCATGCAATTCACGTATGGTTGAGTTAGCTCCTTAGTGTAATTATTGAATCTCCCAGGCCGATCACATATTTAGTTAGTATCTCAAATCACATAGTTATTGTAGATTCCATTATTCAGTTCATTGATTACCTTGTTCTATTCTGACATTATAGTTCATTCGTTTATTCTTGTACGCATTGATTATATTCTGTTGTTAGTATTGCCTATTCTCTCATTGTTCTTGATTATCAGTTACATCCTCATCGTAGATAGCATCTTCTATTCTACTACTTTATAGTTTTTGTCAATTAATTAAAACTGCTATTGGGTTGTACTTCGCTCCATTCCTGACTGGAAAATATTTTTCAGAGGATCCGGAAGATTGGTGTCCGACATACTACGGACCTCAGCCTATTGATGGTGCAGACTTGGACCCACTAGTTCTGGAGTGACTGTTGAGAGATTTAGCCGGATTCACTAGTTAGCATAGTTAGTTCTCTTTAGCATTTTGGTACCGGATTTGTTTCCGGCATATATTTGTGTTTGGATATTATTTCTATTTGTTGTTGTTATATTAACTGCATAGTTATGTTAAACTTCTTTGATATCTTCTCGTGCCATAGTAATGTGATTGAGTATTGTGTTGAATTAAGTTGATTACTCTCTTCTTGGAGTTGAAATATTATTGGAGGTTTATGCTTTATAGTGAGATAATTAGATAGTATAGTTGACCAAGACAGTATTCTACCGCTGATGCTGCGGCGTAGGCTGGACGTTGTTCCCGACTTGCATCCCTACACCAGGTGCGGGTCGTGACACCTAGAGAAACCCCCACCCTCTCTCCCTCTTCTACATTGCAAATCGATCCTTCTCCCATTTTCTTCTTCTCCTTCCTCCTTTCTTCTTCTTTTTCTTCTTCTTTTTCCTCTCCATTTCACCTTCTTCAAGTAACCCTAACTCCGGCCTCCCTCCATTTTTCGGCCAGCTTACAACCTCGAACGGCCAACCGACTGCTGTACACGACGAGCTCCACCCCCCATCAACCACCTCGGCCGAACCTCACCACCATACTTCGGCTACCCCCTCGACAGCACCACCACCGGCTGCTGACCGCACCGGCGTATACGAGTTTCTTCCGCACCACCCTTAGCCGAGCCTCCACGCCGCCACATACCTCGACGACAACCTCCAGCGGCGCTGCACCACCCCACGGTAAGCCCCCTTGATCGGCCTCCATCTCATCACCATCACCACTGCTACCACCTTCACTGCCACCCCCATCCGCACACCACCAGCACCATCACTCAACCCGCCATCACCTCCTTCTCCAGCGGCTGCCACGACCACCTCCGACGGTCGTCGTATCTCCTCGATCGGCCAGCACACCCGCACCATGGCAGTCACCTCTCCCCCGGCCTTTCTCCACCCGCAGCTGCCGTTCCTCCACCCACAGCTGCCATTCATCACCACCACCACCACAGTCTACTCCGGTGAGACCCACCGGACTTCGCCGCCAAGGTGAAGAACCCATCCCCCTGGTTGTAGTGTAGTTTCCTTTTGTTTTTGGTTTATATATATTTATGTTGTGTTTTGATACGGATCATATGCGGTTAGGGTGTGCATGTGTAGTTTTAGTTTAATAGGTTGCTATGCATTGAGTTTTTAGTGATATTATATGCAAGTGATGGTAAATTGCTAGGTTGTTTATTTATGGGTTAAATATGTGATGATGTTCAGGGGATTGAGGATGTGAAATACCTACAACTGATGATTGGGAATGACACAAAAAATAAGGTTAGGTCTTGAATGCTAAATGAGAAATTGTTAGGATTTTATACGAAATGTTTTATGCGATGTTGGTCGTTGTATAAGTGTAAGTCATGATACCTAAAGATTGGACGATTATTGAGAAATGAATAACCATAAAGATTTTGATCGAGGAGAAGTTTTAATATAAAATATATACATGTTGTAATACCCCGTTCCGTTCAAGCGGACTGACGATTAAAACGGCAAAAGTGCAATGTCCTGACCCACTTTGCTCAGGCGAGAATACTTGTTTGAGACAAAGGATATCCAGACTTGTCCCTACATGAAATCCAGCTTAAGCTTTCAGAGGATCGCTTGACATATCGCTCGACCGAGGTGAATCATCACTAAGGTGGGTGGCTACAGGATACTCGTTTGAGGCAAAGGATATCCAGACTTGTCACTGCTTAGCCAGCACTCATAAAATGTGGAATGATACATGTTAGTCGCTAGGTGAATCACCCCATGCATGCTAATAAGAATCCAACGTACCTAGCTAAGGGAATAATCCCAACTTGTATTGCTTATGCTAGAACATAGAAATAAAATATTTCTTATATATATGTTCAGACCCTTGCATGCTACCCTAAAACATGTCGCTCGGGAAGTCCCCTAACGATCTCACTCCTCGGCTTACCTTCGTGCCCGAGCTAACGTGAATACTTGTGTTTATAAAAATGCATGCTTGTCTGCTTGTATGTTGCCTTATTTTCATCCAAACCCCGGGAGACTACTAAGTAGACGTTCCGTGCGTGAATGAACCTGCAAGTATCCGGGACCGTTAGGTTACCAGGCAACCCCGAACCAGGGGAATGCATCAAGACAAGTCACTCACTGAACAAAGAATCAAGATTCAAGTATCCCGTGTACTCGTGTACTCGTGTTCTAGTGCACTCGTGTTCTCGTGTTCTTGTGCACTCGTGTTCTCGTATTCTCGTATATCTCATGATAATTGAAAGACCCAAAATTGCATGTCACGGACAAGTTCTACAGACGGTCACCGGGGCACTGGGGCCAATCTGATCCGGATGGAACTCGTGTGTAGTCATCGTGTGCAGGAGAGAATAGCTTGTAGCGCATCGTGTACTCTCGTAGCATGTTATCCTTGTCCTTGACTATGTTCATAAATGGCTATGCCAGCGACTCGTGTTCATATAGATAAGTCATCCTCGCTTAGTGGCTATCTGCGTGTGAGTCATTGCATCTCATCAACTGAACACCTGAACAATCATGATACAATGACTCTCGTGTTTGCATATGTTATTGCCTTGGTTTTCACCATGAATGCCCCTAAATGTTTATACATGCCCGTACTTGAATTAATAATGTTTGCCTTGGATAGGGAAGGATAAATAGTAAGTGGATAAGTCTCTCCGTGTTTCCTCTCATGTCGTACGGTGCACTGTCACATGAGTTAGGCTATTCAATGTTTACATGAAACTGATCCTAAGGCAACTAGAAAGACAACCAAATAGTTGGTGCACGGAACCTGTATTACGTGTTTGGATTTGTCGAGCTGGCGAGTATCTTCCCCACCAGTGCATTCAATGTACTGATAATCCACCAGTTCGTTTGCAGGGTGCGAGAAAATCTCGTTCGGTGCGGATGCCTCCTTCGTACGTGCAAAGGCCAGGAGTTTCCTCTGAAGTCTTGGAGTGCTGCATCCGAAACTGAAGCACATCGCCTGTATAATCATTCCACAATTGTAGCCACTTGGTACACTTTTACTGTTTCAGAGAGAGAGGCTTGAGCGACTTGTAATCTCGGCTATACGCCGCCTGTAACACTTGTTTATATAAATAAAAGAGTTGCTTTACTTCAACTTGTGTTATTCAATGCTTTCACTATATTGTCAACTCAGTGAACTTGTTACTGATCGCCTATGCGTTCATGACTCTGCTGCACTCGAACAATCTGTGTGACTCTGTGGCTTAGAACTCTTACCGCCAGCCAATGAACCACGGCCTTGCACGGGCGTGGCTCATGCTCGTGCGAAATTATGCCCAGATGGGTCAAAGCAATCATTCCGCGGAAGCGCTGGCACGGTGATTCTCGCCTAGCGGGAACGGCCGATTTGCCTACGGGAGATCGGGGCGTGACATGTTGGTATCAGAGCCTGGCTTCTACGCCCTTGGACTTTATTTCGATATCTCTGTTTCGAAAGCTCGTTCGTGGGTTATGTGCATGCTCTCTCTCAATGCCTCAATAGAATATTCCAACAATAAGTCTAAATACTTTCTAAATGCATTTTGAATGATATGATTGCTTGTATGTTATTGTGCTGCGAGTGGCCTTTGTGCCAACCTGTATGAACCCTTGAGATTATCGCTAGTATCTTGTCCGATTTTAATATCTCTAAGTTTGGTTGAATGCATATGTTTGAGGGACGTCTTGAACTTGTGTACGATCCAAGACTCAAGAAGATGTGAAACTCGAGTGCTAAGACATCGCTATCGTCGAGTTGGTGAAATGCATGTATTAGAGGGGCACTTCGAGTATGTGTATGATCCACACTCGCGATATTCTGATCTCGAATGCTTGTGCAAGTGAATATCCAATTGAACAAGTATAACGACTTGTGTAGGTTTGCCTCAGCCTTGTATCATTAAATCAAAATTGATTGAAACGTACTGCTTGTCCTCAGTAAGTCTCGATGATGAGACTTTTTCTGAGTTGGGTAGGATGTAACACCCCATTTCGTTCAAGCGGACTGGCGATTCAAACGGCAAAAGTACAATGTCCCGACCCGCTTTGCTCAGGCAAGAATACTCGTTTGAGGCAAAGGATATCCAGACTTGTCCCTACAAGAAATCCAGCTTAAGCTTTTAGAGGCTCGCTTGACGTATCGCTCGACCGAGGTGAATCATCGCTAAGGTGGGTGGCTACGGTGAACTTGTCTCTGCTTAGCCAGCACACATAAAATATGGAATGATACATGCTAGTCGCTAGGTGAATCACCCTCCTGCATGCTAATAAGAATCCAACACACCTAGCTAAGGGAATAATCCCAACTTGTATTGCTTATGCTAGAACATAGAAATGAAACATTGCTTATATATATGTTCAGACCCTCGTATGCTACCCTAGAACGTGTAGCTCGGGAAGTCCCCTAACAATCTCACTCCTCGGCTTACCTTCGGGCCCGAGCTAACATGAATACTTGTGTTTATACAAATGCATGCTTGTCTGCTTGTATGTTGCCATGTTTTCATCCAAACCCCGGGAGACTACTAAGTAGTCATTCCGTACGTGATTGAACCTGCAAGTATCCAGGACCGTTAGGTCATCAGGCAGCCCCGAACCAGGGTAATGCATCAAGGCAAGTCACTCATTGAACAAAGAATCAAGATTCAAGTATCCCGTGTACTCGTGTACTCGTGTTCTAGTGCACTCGTGTTCTCGTATTCTTGTGCACTCGTGTTCTCGTGTATCTCGTGATAATTGAAAGACGCAAAATTGTATGTCGTGGACAAGTTCCACGGACGGTCACCGGGGTACTGGGGCCGATCCGATCCGGATGAAACTCGTGTGTAGTCATCGTGTGCATGAGAGGATAGCTTACAGCGCATCGTGTACTATCATAGCATGCTATCCATGTCCTTGACTATGTCCATAAATGGCTATGCCAGCGACTCGTGTTCATATAGATAAGTCATCCTCGCTTAGCGGCTATCCGCGTGCGAGTCATTACTTCGCATCAACTGAACACCTGAACGATCATGATACAACGACTCTCATGTTTGCATATGTTATTGCCATAGTTTTTACCATGAATGCCCCTAAATATTTATACATGCCCGTGCTTGAATTAATAATATTTGCCTTGGACAGGGAAGGACAAATGGTAAGTGGGTAAGCCTCATCGTGTTTCCTCTCATATCGTACGGCACACTGCCACACGAGTTAGGCTATTCAATATTTGCATAAAACTGATCCTAAGGCAACTAGAAAGACAACCAAATAGTTGGTGCACGGAACCTGTATTACGTGTTTGGATTTGTCGAGCGGGTGAGTAGCTTCCCCACCAGTGCATTTAATGTACTGATAATCCACCAGTTCGTTTGTAGGGTACGGGAAAACCTCGTTCGGTGCGGATGCCCCCTTCATTCGGGCTATTGTAGCCACTTGTCACACTTTTACAGTTTCAGAGAGAGAGGCTTGAGCGACTTATAATCTCGGCTATATGCCGCCTGTAACACTTGTTTATATCAATAAAAGAGTTGCTTTACTTCAACTTGTGTTATTCAATGCTTCCGCTATATTGTCAACTCAGTGAACTTGTTACCGATCGCCTATGCGTTCATGACTCTGCTGCACTCAGATAATCTGTGCGACTTTGTGGCTTAGAACTCTTACCACCAGCCAATGAACCACGGCCTTGCACAGGCGTGGCTCACGCTCATGCGATATCACGCCCGGATGGGTCAAAGCGATCGTTCCGCGGGAGCGCTGGCGCGGTGATTCTCGCCTAGCGGAAATGGCCAATTTGCCTGCGGGAGATCGGGGCGTGACATGTATGTAATGCCCCGCTCCGCATCGACATTATGTATCAGGTGAGTGGGCAGAACTTTATTCTCTGATTCTTGCACACCTTAATATTAATCTGAGTTTTTGCTTATAATATTTTTATAAGAGAATGATAGAACCCGCCTTGTTTGTTAATGAACGAACTCACCTAGCTTGTCTTTGAAACAATGTCTGCTAAATAAGAATCCTGAAATGCTTGCCTAGAGTGCATGAACATGTTCACTATCGTCTATGCTTCAGACCGAGCATGTACAAAACCTGCGTGGATGACACCCACAAGTGCCAGGTTCTGCTGAGCCGCTTCCATTTGGTCCTTCAACACATCTCGAGCTGCCGATGAAGCGAGAACCCTCTCCTCTGCCTGAGCAAGTTTATCTTTCAATTTGCGGACCCTCGCTGCCTCTTCTTCATATTCGGTCTCGTACTTAGTCAGCTGGGGAATGACATACCCCAATACGGCGTGCTCTTCATTCATCTCTTTATGCTGTGCCTCGATGGACTTGCTCAGAGTTTCCATCTCCCCAACAAGCCTCACAGTCATGGAGTCATACTCAGCCTGAATCAGGTCATCAATGCTGCCTTGGGATAGTTGCAAATAATTGTTAATGGGTTGTTCTAAACCATTAACTATTTGCTCCAACGCATCAGCTCTTCCAGCATCGTTGAAATTTCTGATCGGCGCTATCGCAACCTGGGAGGACATCCTCAGAGCCTCGAAGCTTAGATTCTTCTCCAGCACCATTGATATCAGTATCTTCAAAGTGGTATAAAAAATACTAATATAATGCTAAACTATCATGGCGAGATCTGAATGGACGTTGGGAGTGACTGCAATATCGGTGAATCTTCTTCCAGGAACGACTGCAGAGGGTGTCGTCACAGTCGTCGCTTCAGCAGATGGCACGACAAAAGTAGAGGCACCAACAACGGTCGAACTGGCTGGCGTACTCAACAAAGGAGGCGTAGTCGTGATGACAGGCTCATCCTCCTCTGAAGATATCGGGACTATATTGGGAGAGCCAGCACCCAAAAATGTTGCCCATTCAAGGTCAAGCACCGTCGTTTCATCGGCAGTAGCCGCAACAAAATCAAAGGTTGCATCGACGATGTCCTCCCCATAGATGTCCTCCCCTGAAAAGAAGACAAGAGAAAGTTAAAATCAATCTGATGTTAATTTTTCTAAAAGAGGCGTAAAGACGACATTTACCCATGGCCGATGGTTTATATGTCGCGTCTGCAGCCAGTACAGCTAAATCGTTTCTTAATGATGCTAAGCGAGCTGTCATACCTGGAGAAGGGGGTGCGCCAAATGACACTGGCAGGTATTTTTCCAGGTCTTCACCAAGATCCAATCAAGGTTCATCAGGTAGAATCTTGCTGGATATACTTACAGACGTGGCAGGGGTTACTTCTGTTATTGGGCCAGATAAAGAGATCCTTAATTTGCTTAGCCTCGAAGGCGATCTCATAGTACTACCTGAAGCGGTAGCAGCGACAGCAGTCTCGAGCAAAGAATCTCCGGCGCTGCCAGCCGGAACTACGGAGGTTCCCTCTCTAATAGGCGAAGGACCTCTAGTCAAAAAATCATCCCCAACAGGGGAAACAGCAGGCTCACTCCTAGGAGCCTCATGGCTGGAAGTCCTGACAGGACCATTAACAGTCTTCTTTTTCTTGCGAGGGGAAGTCTCTTTCAGAATAGGAGCCCTTCACTTACTGGAGATAACAAGAGGCTCTGCAGGCGGAGATATTATGCCTCTCAGTACTATCAATAAAAACTCATCTGGAGCGACAGAGTCTTCACCTTCGTTAGAGGAAACAGATAGGACCTCCTCTCTTCCAGTGGACTTATGAGGGGGCATCCTAAAACTTCCACGCATATCAAAATCACGATGGAAGGTATTGATGGCCACATAAAATTGGGCATACGAATGGAGGATGCGCAACTCCATGGAGAATAAAGTCGCGGGCACAGTAAAGGCTGCTCCAGTATAACCCATTATAAAGTACCACCATCCTCTCGCTCCATCAATAAGTCTACCTCTGGACTTGAAGCTGGTGATGGCATTTCCCACATACAATTGGTCATATCCAAACTGCCTGGCGAACCGACTAGGCAGATAGGGCTCCAAGAAGCAATGGTCTTCACTTCTGTATAACAAATAGGAAGGTCTAATGCAGACCAACCAATAAAAAGCTTCAGGAGAAAGAACGGTCTTTCCTTCACCTAAATCCTGAAGTCTCGTCCCCTGTTGATTGAGATGTACAGTGGGGACGATACAGAAGAGCTTCCAGCTATGAGCAAAATTTAATGTTCGTTGACAGTCTACGACGGTGGTCACGTTCCAAGTAGAATTCTTGTAATTCAACAAAAAATTATTTTTCGAACTACTGGCAGAGCCGGGGGATATCACCCTAGGGTTATAAAGAATTAACCATCCCATCAGATATAAGAACGGTAATTCTACCCTGGGAAATCTTTCACGTCGGGTCTCATCTGCAAGCAGCCCATCGGTAATGGCCCTCAAGCCAGCTTGTATCTAGCATACCATGGCAAGGAGCAAGCCTAGTCTTGCCCCAAACACCAAATACACTGTAGGCCATAAGGTGTTACGGTGAATGCGATCCGAAGATGCAATGCCAGGTACTACCAATAGGCGTAGCCATACGGAGAGGAAGCCAGCCAGTTAAGCTTCCCTTGACAGAGGCCTGTGGCAATGCCTCATATAAATGTAGGCTTTAGTACCTGTAGGATAATTCCCGATCCCCTCATCGAGAACTTGATCTGAAACCCCAGCATCTTCAATAAGATCATCGACTATTTGAGCATTAAGCACGCTCAGAAAGTTCAATGGCTTATCCCTGTTGTCCATGACTTTGTCTAGCTTAGCATCTCTGGCCTAATGAAAGAAGAGATAGGACGCCCATTTATTGGTATGAGCCAAATCAGAGGGCTCATTATAGAAGGAAGTGCAGACAAGATAATGGCACATTAGTTCCTGGTACACTGCCACTACCCGAGGGTTTGCATCCTTCAGCTCCTTAAAATCTCTGCCATCTCGTGAAGAGCCAATCCTAACTCCCCTAGCGGAGTGGCAAAAGTCCCAGTAAGCGAGATATACCGCTCCATCAAAGCCAAAAACATGTTGGGGTTGGGAGGTAACTCAACACTGGTAGTACTCACAGCCGCGAACAGACCAATGCTCTCCAGCTCCGTCTGAAAATGCTTCAGGGCCCATGCAGCTAAACGATCCCATCGAAGATTTCCAGGGGTAACCCACATGTTTTTCCGAGGATTAACCTTGGGGTATACTCCTCCATTCCCCATGAAGTTATTGTAAAAAGTCGGTAATTAGACTGGTTGGAACAATGAAGTATCTTCACTCGGGACACTGCCCGAAAATAATCCCCTGAAAGGCATCACAGGGCCTGAAGGGCGGCTCACAAATAATCCTTGGTCTGATCCTTTCTGATAAAATATCTTCCCCGGCTGGCCGTGAAGGTTAGGGGTCAGGGTCCACGACATCTTCCTAGGATGCGTGGCATGGAAGAATACAGAGATAGGGTAATCTCTCGACATCCTGGGCAGGTACATGACCATGCCTCAAGCAGTAAAAACCTAGTTTTCCTTCTTGGACTTCGTCTGGGATTGTTTATCAATCATATCCCCGAAAAGAAAAGCTGGTTTTATATATTTGGCCCCATCTATATACGTCAGGGGCATCCCGTTGATCACACTCAATAACATTTGTTCCCCTTGAGACGATATCAGAATTCCCCTTCCTTCAGGATACTGGATACCAGAAATAGGGAATGTCACGTGGGACAAATCCTCCAGGTAATTGGAGTTCAGCATCCCAGCAGCAAAACCCATCACCTCAGCCAACAGAGGTATTTGCAAGTCAACTACAAAGTGCAAGAAGAACAAGTCAGTTTCTATACTAGACATTACAGTCTTACAGCTTACTCCATAGAACAATAGTCTGTGCTTTTACGCCAAGACTGTAAAAATCTACAGCTTTACGCTGGAATCTATTTCCAAAGCATAAAAATTCAAGATTTGGCAGTATACACAAAGATCAACAGTCTGTGCTTTTACGCCAGACTGCCAAAATTTGATTTGTTACGCGGGAGTTTTCATTCAAAGTGTAATACTCAAAGTTTATAGTATACGCCAAATTTCGATAGTCAAAGCTTTTATGCCAGACTGCAAAAATATGGAGTTTTACGCTGACACATTAGGAATATGGGCGTAAATGATAAAACATCCATGTGCGTCATCTTTCTCGAGGAGGCTCTCAGCACTGAAGATGACCTAGCGCGTTCACGTATAACGTGTGCGAAAGGTTTTCTTCGTTTGTTTTGTCATCCCAAAATCTTTACCTATGACGCCTAGTGCACAGCTTGACAGTGGGACACTTCGTTCAGAGCGAGGTTCGCTCTGCCCAATGGAAGTTGCTCGTGCTTGAGCAGAGGAGCGAGAAGAAGATGCAGCTTTCTTTCCCTTAGAGATGGAAGTTGGTTTCGGTGCCATAGCTAAAACTCAGTGTTCTCGAGAAAGAGACGAAGAGGAAAGGATCTTGAAAAGCTAGGGTTTTGCAAAAGACAGATGAAGAGTTTCTTCTCTCAAAGCCTTGAGGTATTTATAGAGTTCAGATAACTCTTCAAATTCCTAACCAAATCCGATAATTAATTTTCGGTTATGATTGGGGACCACGTCAGCCTATCATTAGGAAAGACGGACAGTCAGCGGATTCGAAAAGTTTTTTTTTGTGTAGAGCAGATCTATGATTTTTACGCTAAGGAGCTTTTACGCTCAAGAGGCCACAAATCTACGATTTTACGCTCAGAAGCTATAAGTCTACGGTTTTACGTCCGGATGCTTTTACGTTCGGTAGCTTTTATGCTCGAGAGGCTACAAACCTACGACTTTACGCTCAGAGGCTACAAATCTATGATTTCACGCTCAGAAGCTTTTTACGCTCAGAGCCTACAAATCTACGACTTCACGCTCGGAAGTTTTCTTTTTAGAGGCTATAAATCTACGTTTTTATGCCCGGATGCTCTTATGCTCAGCAGCTTTTACTCTCGAGAGGCTACAAACCTATGATTTTATGCTCATCTACACTACGGATTTATGACTTTCCGCATATCTCAAAATACGCAGGCCAGAGTATCCGTATATCTGAACAATTCTCAAGACGGCCAATTACAAGGGTTTACGCAGAAGATGCTCCTTCTTGGCCTCAAAACATCCCAAGTACCCAAAACATACAGAGTTCAGCATTGAAAATGACTCTTCTTCTTGGGTCGATTGGAAGTTCATCCAAAATCCAGTCAAAATCTTTTCTCTACAGTTCAAGTATGGCCAGTTTTGACAGCCATTTCTTGCCCTACTCCAAGGGATTTTTGGGAAATTATTCTTGAAGACGATGGTCTGAACAATTATTCTTCTTATCAGAGAAGTGACATTTCAGAATTCTACGCGACTCATCATCCAAAACAGCATGACAGTTTAGATCTTTAACTTATATGCTAAGCAGTTTTCTACGCGTCCTCAGCTACGCGTAAAAGACGGGACAAGATCAGATACTTTTTTTATCAGAGTCGGCATAAAGTTATTCAGACGTGCTGAAGCTGCACATATTCAGACTTTCTCACAGCAAAATATGGCAAATCATCAGATGCATAAAAGAAGACAATCTTATTAATCATGATTATATATGATGGAAATCCAGCCTACAAAGGATTTTTCATCTTCATGATTACATATGATGGGAATCCTTTCTCTACAAAGGGTTTCTTATTTTAAAGAACATACCAAGAATCTGCTATGCCAGGTCATCATATTGGTGGAGATCTTTTTCCGTCTTCTACAGCAGTTTATCGACTTCCACAATCGATGAACAAGAAAATGATTAATGGCAGAAGGATACAGAACTGGACTTGTTATTCAAGAGCCCACCCTCCATACGCCTTAACAGATTGAGTTGGAATTCAGACCCAACTCAATACTGGAAGACAGGGCCAATTTGTCTGCCCTCGTCCACCGTTATGATGGAAGAAAATACAACTTGCAAGCTGTGTGGTCGAATGTGACCCTTTCTCTCTCCTGGACGAATCGCCATATAAAATTGCTGATCATCCCGAGCAAAGAAAGCTATAATATATCCTTCCATGATCCATCATTGCAGATGATATTTGCTCGAAGATGCCTCTTTTTACGGCTCCTTATGAATGGGAAGAACATGATCTTCTTTTTCTTCTTCTTCTTCAAGTCAGCATGACGGAACTTGGCAACCATTTCTATATGGTAAAGGAAGTATGGGAGAAACAGGTTAACTTTGTCATGCCCCAGTCCCAAAATACGTAGGACCAGGAATACGTGACACGCCAGCTATGCATTCGACCAGACTCTGGTCTGACTCGAATACTTATAAGCTATAATATAAATGGCACTATCTAGATATTCCATAAATATAAACCTCTATGTCTCAATCCACAATGTACAACAGTATACAAGAAAGGGCTATATGTGCTAGAGTCGGCCGCCCAATAACACACTAACTCGAATAGACTCGAGAAGAAGTATGAGTTATAAAAACTAGGCTACAACAGCAGATAAAATAAACAATATAAAATAACTATAATGTCGGTAGATATAATGTGAGTACCTGGTACCATGTCCGCAAGACCTGCAACTACAACAGCAACTCCAAATGCTCCGTAATCATCTATGCTGCAAATCTGGCAGGGAACCAGGTCCTCAGAGGGACGTAACAAGGTACAGAAATACAATATGCCAAGTAAACAGAAAGTACAAGTGCAATAATAGGGTCCTCTATCATAACCAACTAGTGTGACACAGTTTAAAGACAATGTTCAACGCGTCGGCTTTCTAAACTAAAACCGTAGCTCCGGACACGGAAACACACGGCACGTACCGCAGCTCCGGGCAAGGAGTCACACGGGTGAAACAGCTAAATAGATACAGGATCACTACAGAAACAATACATATATATATATAAGCGCGTGCAGAGTAGCCCAAACGTCTAGTAACTGTCTTCCCCTTCCCAAGCGGTCAACGATTGTGCGCTGAACCTGAACCTCTATCTAACAGTCTCGACACAGAAGATAACTCAACAGACGCGACCCTAAGGTTGTCCCAGTCTCTGGTCATGATGTCAGTATCAGAATACAGCAATCTGGCACGATCACAGTGTATGAGTGTGTCCTGGGGTGTCGATATACTCAGGTACGTACATCGAGGTACTATTAAGCATCTAATAATTTTTCTAATACGTTACGACGAATGTCAGCACCCGGTTGTGATTCGAATGTGAAGTATCGAGCGTCAACATAAGTACGTTCACAATATACAAAAAGAAATAATAAATATCTGTAATCTGAAATACAGGGTGGCAAGGTACACTTGCCTGGGTGCGGCTGTTGATGACGGGGTCCCGGTACCACGTCTAAGCCCTCAGGTCCCGCAGTACCTAGAGATGAGATACAAACCAATAATCAATAATCTATTCCACGACAAACAGGGATGCGACACACATCTATACATATGCTTAGCCTCAACTAAAACTCACAGGGACACGAGGGTAGAGGTTTATCCAAGGTTGACTAAGGGTTTATTTCAAACACGATCAATCGCCCGTTTAATACCATCAGAACAATCCTCAATCATATACCTTTAACTATCACTCGTCTTAAAACTACTCCTCGATCCATTTCACAATAACTACTACTCAGTTAAGCTCAACATTATTTATCAATTCTCAAAGAATGTCTAATAGTTTGATATTGCACAATATTTCACAATCAATCTCCTGCTCCTCAATGTCCATCAATGTTTTAATATCATAATATTTCACAACCATTTAACCCTACTCACCAACAATAATCAATTACATAAAAATGAATAAGTAACTCTTTAAAAGTCTCTTATAACATTTAAACACTATACTCCTAATAGCATACAGGAATCCCTAAACTAACTAAGTTTTAAATAAAAAAATCATAATGTTTAAACCTTCTCCTCTACAACCATCAAAGTGTATATACTCGAATGTAATAACCCCAAGTTTTCCATGCATTTATAAACCCTACTCATCAAGTCTAGCTTCTTAAACCCTAACTTCACTATATTATATTAAGCCATGATTAATACTACACTACTAAAGAAGATGGGGAAGAGTTTACCTTGACGATGCGTAGTGGTGGTGTTGGCTGGTTGATGGAGAAGAACTCGATGCTTCTCGGCTGTTCGTCATCGACGAACTGCAACTGATCGTTCAGTTGATCGTCGAGTTCCATACAATCGGTCACCAGATGCGTCGACGAAGCTTGCCCGCGGATCTCGCGGCGGAGGAACGTTTGCCATGGCTCGCAATCAAAGCCGGAAGAAGCTGATCTCCGCCGCGGCTCTGGTCAAGGAGAGGAGATCCGGTGTTCAGTGTTGGCCGGAGTGTGACAGTGAATGGCGACGGGAATACCAGATCGGAGGTGATGGAGGTCAGTGGTCGAGGAAGTTACTAGCCGGAGGAGTCTGGAGGCGCGGGGGTATGCTCGTCCGGTGGTGCGGAGCTCGGGGGAAAGACTGGCCGCCGGAGAAACTCAGCTGGAGGAGGAGTGTGACCGGAGGAGGGAGCTATCGTAGAGTCGGGCACGGTCGGAACGAGTCAGTGCTCAGGGTCGTCGATGGCAGTACTGGCCGGAGCGGGGGGAAAGTGTACTGTGGGTGGAAGTTGGAGCATCAGGCCGGAGCAGCACCGTCGGGTCGAAGCTGGAGCATCAGGCCTGAGCAGCGCCATTGGGTCGAAGCTGGAGCATCAGGCCGGAGCAGCGCCGTCGGGTCGAAGCTGGAGCATCATGCCAGAGCAGCGTCGTTGGGTCGAAGCTGGAGCATCAGGCCGGAGCAGCGCCCGGCCAGCCGTCGGAGCTGCACAGTGCACTGTGCACAGTGGGCTGGAGGAGGAATGCTGTACCGTCGGGCTGCGCGGGTGTGCAACGCACAGTCGGGGCAGCGGCACTGTCGAAGTCGGGGTGGTTCCCTGGCCGGGCTGAGTTGGTGGTCTGAATCGGAGAACAGCGGGGTTGTCGAACTGCTGCGGGAGGGGGATCTGCACAGCCGTCGAAGTCGAGGGAGGTGCGGTGCTGATCGGACGGAGAAGGTGGCTCGGTGTGGAGGTGGTGGCCAGCTCACCGGAGAAGAGAAGGGTGGCTGGGAACTCAGTCGGGTTGTGTTGTAAGAGAGATGGAGAAGAGGTGAGGAGGAAAAAGAAGGAAGAAGAAGAAGAAAAAAATAGGAATTATGCATGTGGAGTTCGGCTGAGTGTGTAGGAAGAGAGAGGAGAGAGAGGGATAGGGTTTTCAAGATATGGGGATTAGGGCCGGCCTTGGGGGAAGGGATGTGATGTAGACATTAAATATGGGAGGTGATGTGGGAATGTATGGTCAGGATTTGCCCATTTCAAATGGGTGGATGTGATTACATATGAAGAAGTAAATTCTTCATCCAAATGAAAGGGAGAGGGAGGCTTGACTTGGTCAAAGGAGAGGGGGCTTCTCCATTTGGCCTAGACCAATGAGGTTAGGACACCTATTTTAATAAATTACAACTAAGCCCCTTAAATTTAGGAAATTGCACGAACACACAAAATGACGCAAAAATTGTGGAAAAAATTACGGTTGATGATTTGCATGGCGAGGGGGTGTTGGGGGTTTGGCACGGGTTTAATTTAATGGCCATCGGGATTAATTACGAATTAAAATAGGATTAGACAAAGCTGGTATCCCGATTTAAATAGAATTAAAGTGTCCCGCACTTTTGAATTAAATGGGGGCACTTGGGGTCAAAATTTGGAAATGACGCAAAGGTCAAAAATGGTGGGGGCTTGGAGTCAGTCTTGGACCCTTAAGTTGGTCTGGCTCAACGGGTTAAGTTGGTATTTCAAAATTGAGGGTAACGACACAGGTGTCCGACACGGAATTAAATATGGGTTACAATTTTCGGAAAGTTGTGCAATTAATTTAGAGCACAACGAGAACTGATTTTAGAAGACGGAAAAGTCCAGTGCCTAATTTGGCGAGTTAAGTCAGAAGTACAATAAACCGATGGAATTTACAGGCTGATATAGGGCTCCGAACAATTTAGCAATGATATGGCGCACCAAGAGTTTAATTAAATATATTAAATACCAGACAATCCTATCTTCACTCTAAACCTCAACATTACAGCTGCTAAAACCAAAATTTTCCAAATCCAACCCTGACTATCTACAGAAAAAATCGAGGAGGTTTACATTCTTTCCAACTTAGAAAAATTTCGTCCCCGAAATAAAAAGTAAAGCACGATAATAACTAAGAGAATTTAAAAACAACTAGTAATAAAATGCCGTACGTAAATCCGTACATTGCTCCTCAAATAAGTACGGGAACCGCTGTCGAATAGAATCCTCGTGCTCCCATATAGACTCGTCTGGCGAATGGTGCTTCCATGCCACTCTGACCAGTCGAATCGTCTGCCCTCTCAAAGTCTTCTCGCTGTGATCGAGGATCTCAACTGGCTGCTCTACGTAAGACAGACTGGGCCCGACTGTAATCTCCGAATGATCAAGCATGTGGCTAGGGTCTGCGACATATCTCCTCAGCTGCGATACATGAAATACGTCATGTACTCCCTCTAATGATGGAGGTAATGCAAGACGGTAAGCCACTTCGCCAACTCGTTCCAAGATGTCAAAAGGTCCGATGTACCTCGGACTCAGCTTGCCTCTGCCTCCGAATTTGATGGTACCATGAGTGGGCGATATCCTCAAAAACACATGGTCACCCTCCTTGAATTCCAATGGTCTGCGGTACGCATCTGCCCAGTGTTTTTGTCTGTTCTGTGCTGCGCGCAGGTGGCTCTGAATCTGCTTGACCTTCTCCACTGTCTGTGTCACCAACTCTGGACCAAGTATCTGACGCTCTCCCACGTTACTCCAACAAACTAGCGACCTATATTTCATGTCGTACAGTATCTCATAAGGTGCCATCTGTATGCTAGCCTGGTAGCTGTTATTATAGGAGAATTCTACCAAGTGTAGGTGGTCCTCCCAAGATCCTCCAAAATCAATCATGCACACTCTCAATATATCCTCTAATATCTATATTGTGCGCTCAGATTGATCATCAGTCTGTGGATGATATGCAGTACTGAACTTGCGACGAGTTCCTAGGCTCTCCTGTATACTCCGCCAAAAATATGACATGAATCTGGAATCATGATCCGATATGATGCTGACAGGCACTCCATGTAATCGTACTATCTGCCTCATATATATGTCAGCTAATATCTCCGTGGACTGCCCAACTCTGATGGGCAAGAAATGGACAGACATTGGTGAGTCTGTCTGCGATAACCCAAACTATATCCTTCCCGCTAGGGCTCCACGGGAATCCTGTGACGAAGTCCATGGTAATGCGTTCCCACTTCCACTCGGGGATGGGAAGCAGCTGCAATAGTCCTGCAGTTCTTTGTTATTCAGCCTTGACTTGCTAACATACCAAGCATCTTGCCATAAATCTTGCAATCTCTCTCTCTCTCTTTATCCCATGATACCAGAAATGTTGCCTCAACTCTCGAACATCTTCGTACCCTCGGGATGAATCTTCCTGCTTAAGGCGTCTGCTACTCTATTTGCCTTGTCAGGGTAGTACTGTAAATCGATTTCATAATCTGTCCTCAACTGTAGCCAGTACCTCTATCTCATGTTGAGCTCCTTATAAATCTCAACATGCTCTTCATAAAGGTAGTATCGCCATAGCTTTAGTGCAAATATTACTGCAGCTAGCTCTAGATCGTGCGTCGGATAGTTCTTCTCATGAACTCTCAGCTGTCTCGATGCGTAGGCTATCTATTCCATCCAAACATAACTCATATTTGCTGAGCTTGGCATATAGCCTCTCCTGCCTGAGCGTTTCTAACATGATCCTGAGATATCTCTCGTGCTCCTCCTGGCTCTGGGAATATACCAAGATGTCGTTGAACACCACTATAAACTTATCTAAGTACTGGTGGAAAATATTGCTCCTCAAGCTCTTAAATACTGCTGGCGCGTTTGGTCAAACCAAACGGTCATGACTAAAAAACTCATAGAGCCCATACTTCATCCGAAAAGTCGGTTTCGGAATGTCCTCTCTCAGTACCTTGATCTGATGATAGCCTGATCTGAGATCGATCTTCGAGAATACATATGCGCTGCTAAGCTAATCAAATAAATCATCAATGCGCGACATAGGGTACTTGTTCTTTATCGTTACAGCCCTTAACGCCCTGAAATCGTTATGCCACGTACCGTCCCGTCCTTCTTCGGTACACTAAGATGGGTACTCCCCATAGAGAAATACTAGCCCGACTGAAACCCTTGTCTAAGAGATCCTCTACTATGGACCTTCAACTTAACCAACTCTATCGGTGCTAGTCTGAAGACGGGAACATAACCAGCTCAATTCTTAGAGTCAACTCTTTAGTAAACTCTAACTCTCTGTCAGGTGGCAGGCCCACAAGGTTCTTTAGAATCATATTCTCAAACTCTGATATAGTGCGGGGGCACACTGGTTCACCTTCTGCAATGTGTGCCTCTAAGGTAGATGGGCACCACACTCCTGGGCTCCCTGAACCCAACTCAGGGTAACCTAGTGGCCTAAAAATATAAATTCCACTACGTCGACAATCTAGTATCGCGTGGTATTGGCTCAATCAACTCATGCTAGGACGGTATCATCGTCCTGACTTAACCTCAAAACAAATCCTCATGTTCTGTTTACCACACTAATCCTTTAAAAGAAAAAATGTCTCCCCTGCCTAAAGTATAATTTCTCTTCTCCTCAATTTTTTCCCCAAATTTTTTTTCCCTCGAGTTTCTTCTTTTCCTTATTTATCTCTCCAAGTCGCATAGTACAATAATGGTATCACTCAAGCACATACCAGAATTTCCTGGAATCTGATTATTATCTCCCAAGTGAGATCCTAAAATTTCCATCTCCTCTAGCTCATAATCATCGTTCCTAGCATTGCTATCATATACAACTACTAGTTTCCAACATCAGGCTATGTATTTTCGTGAATTATTCTAGGTCATGATCAACAATCCTTCCAGCTCTCAGTACTTCCAAGATCACTGCTACCTCAAGTACGGGTAGGGTACTACTGGGTCCAACTCTCTTGCCAACCTTCCACACTAGTTCTAGAATCCAAAGAACCCATCAATCTATCCTGATAAGGTAACACTCTTCTCAGAGAAAGGTATACGAATTATGTCTCCTGCCGTCTGGTCTTCCATCTTCTTCTGGAGGAAAATCATCAGTCACAAGCATTCGTCTCCCCGAACAATAGGGGACGAGAAACAAGGATAGCGATATTTATGAAGATTGAACGAATGCAAAGTGGAAGTCCAAGGGCGATAATCACATACAAAAAGTTTTAAAATCGATTATGGATTGAGATCCTATTCAACAATCATAACATCTATTCCTAATTTGCAGGCTCGCTTGGCACAGTCAGGTGACCAAGACGATTTAAATCGGACATGCATGGGCCACCACAAAAAATGTCACACCCCAGTCCCAAAATACGTAGGACCAGGAATACGTGACACCCATCTACGCATTCGACCAGACTCTGGTCTGACTTGAATATGTATAAGCTGTAATATAAAGGGCACTATCTAGATATTCCATAAATGTAAACCTCTATGTCTCAATCCACAATGTATAACAGTATACAAGAAAGAGCTATATGTGCTAGAGTCGGCCGCCTAATAACACACTAACTCGAATAGACTCGAGAAGAAGTATGAGTCTATAAAAACTAGGCTACAACAGCAGATGAAATAAATAATGTAAAATAACTATAATATCGGTAGATATAATGTGAGTACCTGGTACCATGTCCGCAAGACCTGCAACTCCAACAGCAACTCCAAATGCTCCGTAATCATCTATGCTGCAAAACTGGCAGGGAACCAGGTCCTCAGAGGGACGTAATAAGGTACAGAAATACAATATGCCAAGTAAATAGAAAGTACAAGTGCAACAACAGGGTACTCTATCATAACCAACTAGTGTGACACAGTTTAAGGACAATGTTCGACGCGTGGGATTTCTAAAATAAAATCGTTGCTCTGGACACGAAAACACACGGCACGTACCGCAGCTCCGGGCAAGGAGTCACACGGGTGAAACAGCTACACTAGATACAGGATCACTACAAAAATAATACATATTTATATATATAAGCGCGTGCAGAGTAGCCCAAACGTCTAGTAACTGTCTTCCCCTTCCCAAGCGGTCAACAATTGTGCGCTGAACCTGAACCTCTATCCAACAGTCTCGACACACAGAAGATAACTCAACAGACGCGACCCTAAGGTTGTCCCAGTCTCTGGTCATGATGTCAGTATCAAGATACAGGAATCTGGCACGATCACAGTATATGAGTGTGTCCTAGGGTGTCGATATACTCAGGTACGTACATCGAGGTGCTATTAAGCATCTAATAATTTTTCTAATACGTTACGACGAATGTCAGCACCCGGTTGTGATTCGAACGTGAAGTATCGAGCGTCAACATAAGTACGTGCATAATATACAAAAAGAAACAATAAATATCTGTAATCTGAAATACAGGGTGGCAAGGTACACTTGCCTGCGTGCGGCTGCTGATGACGGGGTCCCGGTACCGCGTCCAAGCCCTCAGGTCCCGCAGTATCTAGAGATGAGATACAAACCAATAATCAATAATCTATTTAACGACAGACAGGGATGCGACACACATCTATACATATGCTTAGCCTCAGCTACAACTCACAGGGACACGACGCTAGAGGGTTGTCTAAGGTTGACTAAGGGTTTATTTCAAACATGATCAATCTCCCATTTAATACCATCAGAACAATCCTCAATCATACACCTTTAGCTATCACTCGTCTTAAAACTACTCCTCGATCCATTTCACAATAACTACTACTCAGTTAAGTTTAAAATTATTTATCAATTCCCAAAGAATGTCTAATAGTTCGATATTGCACAATATTTCACAATCAATCTCATGCTCCTCAATGTCCATCAATGTTTTAATATCACAATATTTTATAACCATTTAACCCTACTCACCAACAATAATCAATTGCATAAAAATGAATAAGTAACTCTTTAAAAGTCTCTTATAACATTTAAACTCTATACTCCTAATAGCATACAGGAATCCCTAAACTAACTAAGTTTTAAATAACAAAATCATAATGTTTAAACCTTCTCCTCTACAACCATCAAAGTGTATATACTCGAATGTAATAACCCTAAGATTTTCCATGCATTTATAAACCCTACTCATCAAGTCTAGCTTCTTAAACCCTAACCTTCATTATGTTATATTAAACCATGATTAATACTATGCTACTCAAGAAGATGGGGAAGAGTTTACCTTGAAGATGCGTAGTGGTGGTGTTGGCCGGTTGATGGAGAAGAACTCGATGCTGCTCGGCTGTTCGTCATCGACGAACTGCAACTGATCGCTCAGTTGATCGTCGAGTTCCATACATGTAAACTCCCTCACCCAAAATAGGTATTTTGTGTATGTTTTATATTATTATATTTATTATAGATGTTGAATTTATTTAGAGTATTCTCTTAGCTAATTAGAAAATAATTTTTTTAGTATATTTAATTATATAAATATTTATTTAAAATTATTTTTAGGCTATTTTAGATTATTGAGATTTTTCCATAATTTTTAGTTAATTAAAAACTAGTAACACTAATTTTCTAGGACTTTGAAGAATTTATTTTATGTTCAAACTTAATTAAAAATATTTCAAAGTTTTATTTTAGGTTCTAAATAGTCAAATATATTTTCTAGAATTTTCTGGGAATTTTCTGAATACTTTTAATATTTATTGGGAGTTATTTAGACTAATAACTAATTTTTAGGACTTGTAGAATTTATTGTGCAAGCCTAGGAATATAGAATAGACCCATATTATTTTCTAGGGTTTATAATATTATTATATATTTTCTGGAATTATTTCAGAATTTTTGGAATAATGTTAGTATTTATTTTTAGTTAAATGGATAAAACTAATGTTTAGAGCTTCTCCTAATTATAGCAGTAAACTAATGAATAACAAATTGTCCCAAATATTTTTCTTGGATTTATAGGTTCAAAATATATTTTATGTAATTTTTTTAGATTTTTATGATTATTTTTAATATTTATTTGGAGTTATTTAGATTTAAAATGACTTAAATAATGTTTTGATAAAGGCAAATCAAAAATAAATAATATAACAAAAACTATCCAATCAGATTCTGACACGTGTCAGCCTATAAATATCCTTTCAGCCGCAGGTACATCCCTATATATATATATATATATATATATATATATATATATTATAACCCTAATTATCCCATTATTTTAGAGAGAGAGATTTTGGAGAATTGCCATCTAGGGTTCCTTCATCTTCCACAAGCCATTGTGCATAGCTCCGGACTCCAAACAAGGTCTAGTTTCTTGTGTTAGAAAGATATTGAGGTTAGCTTTCTGATTATATAATTTATTTTACGAAATTATGACTATTAAATTCTGGAAAATTCGTAGAGTACAACATGTCCAAAAATAAATGTGTTTTAATATTTTCGCAATTTCGGGAGAACCAGGAATCAGAATCATGAACCGTTTAAATTTTTGGAAATCTAATGTCGAGATCATTAACATATGTTTTTCCCAGAATTTAATTCAAAGTATTTAGAAACTGTTAATTCTGTAGAACTTCTAGGTTAGAATTTAACCATCGGTGCACAATACAAAATTTGTATGTGCCATAATTCCCAAACGAATTTGAATTTGGACGAGCCGTAAATTCCAGCATATTTTTAACGCTGAAATCTACGGAAAATCATGCATGAAAGTTAAGTTTGTGTTGGTTGACTTTTCGGTCAACAGATCGCCTCGATTTGCGTGCCATGAGTCTCGAGTTGATAAAATTCAGTTTCTTTGGAAAAAATTTAGGAATTAACATAAAAATTAGAATAATAAGATTAAAATAGGATTTTAGAGTAATTATTCCAGAATTAAATAAATTAAAATAAATTATCTTTTGACGTGATAAATTTGTAATACATAGGCTATTTGGACTGTGACTTGGACTCTGATTCATACCAGCAGCAGGACCCCAGGCATGATACCTTGCCAAATTTCTTACAGTATTTTACATGCTTAGTATATTTCTGTATATTTATTTCAATTATGTTTATTTATTGCATGTGTAGTTCCTTTCAGTCATTACTATATATTAGATATGTTGACACACACTTGACACTTAGTATCATAGGGGACAATCATTAGGCGTATGGGCTTTTAACCACTCTGGTAAACCATAGTCTCTAGCACGCGCTATGGTGGTCGTGTCCGATGGTCGCTACCCGAGAGGTATGTTGATTGATGGAGTCCGAGGGTCGCTACCCCAGAGGTATGTCGGCTGATGATGTCCACTGACGAGCGTGAGGTTGTGAGGATTAGATCGAGTAGCCTACCCTTGCCCATACGTCAAAAAGTTGTCCTCATTTGCATTCATATAGATGGTCTTGTACAGCGTACTTATTTATTTTCAAATTATATGCATGTTTACTGTATTCAAATTGGCTCGTATTTTCTGTATCTTATTACGTCCCTCTGAGGACCTGGTCCGCTGCCAGGTGTATCTATTCTTGAGTATTTGCAGGAGCACAGATTGGATGGCTATATATGTTTCGTGGATGTCCTCTCTTCGAGCCCGTGATTGCTAGATGGTGTTCTTATATGGTGTTGTTGTGTTGTACTTATTTTAATATTTGCTCTTACATTCGAGTTGGTAGTGGATTTATTTCCATCCAACTATCATCCTTAGATATTTATGTTGACATCTAGTTATATAGATGCTGGTTATTATTTATATTAATTTTCTGTGGATGAGATTTAGATTGTACCTTATGACTTGTGACATATGTTTATACCACTTGTGGATTGATTTTCATATTACACCGTACGTGTAGATTTTGGTTTCCATATATTGGAGTTGCTATATCCATGCGGCTGGCATGCTTACGTGTTCCTAGTCCTACGTATTTTGGGACTGGAGTGTGACAATACAATTGGTCACCAGACGCGTCGACGAAGCTTGCCCGCAGATCTCGCGGCGGAGTAACGTTTGCCATGGCTCGCACTCAAAGCCGGAAGAAGCTGATCTCCGTCGCGGCTCTGGTCAAGGAGAGGAGATCCGGTGTTTAGTGTTGGCCGGAGTGTGACAGTGAATGGTGGTGGTATTACCAGACCGGAGGTGATGGAGGTCAGTGGTCGAGGAAGTTACTAGCCGGAGGAGTCTGGAGGCGCGGGGGTATGCTCGTCCGGTGGTGCGGAGCTCTGGGAAAAGACTGGCCGCCGGAGAAACTCAGCTGGAGGTGGAGTGTGACCGGAGGAGGGAGCTGTCGTGGAGTCGGGCACGGTTGGAACGAGTCAGTACTCAGGGTCGTCGATGGCAGTACTGGCCGGAGCGGGGGGAAAGTGTACTGTGGGTCAAAGCTAGAGCATCAGGCCGGAGCAGCACCGTCGGGTCGAAGCTGGAGCATCAGGCCGGAGCAGCGCCGTTGGGTCGAAGCTGGAGCATCAGGCTGAAGCAGCGCCGTTGGGTCGAAGCTGGAGCATCAGGCCGGAGCAGCGCTCGGCCAGCCGCCGGAGCTGCACCGTGCACTGTGTACAGCGGGCTGGAGGAGGAATGTTGTACCGTCGGGCTATGCGGGGGTGCAACGCACAGTCGGAGCAGCGGCGCTGTCGAAGTCGGGGTGGTTCCCTGGCCGGGCTGAGTTGGTGGTCTGAACCGGAGAACAGCGGGGTTGTTGAACTGCTGCGGGAGGGGATCTGTATAGCCGCCGAAGTCGAGGGCGGTGCGACGCTGATCGGACGGAGAAGGTGGCTCGGTGTAGAGGCAGTGGCCGGCTCGCCGGAGATGAGAAGGGTGGCTGGGAACTCAGTCGGGTTGTGTTATAAGAGAGATGGGGAAGAGGTGAGGAGGAAAAAGAAGGAAGAAGAAGAAGAAGAAGAAGAAGAAAATAGGAATTATGTATGTGGAGTTCGGCTGAGTGTGTAGGAAGAGAGAGGAGAGAGAGGTAGGGGTTTTCAAGACATGGGGATTAGGGCCGGCCTTGGTGGAAGGGATGTGATGTAGATATTAAATATGGAAGGTGATGTGGGAATGTATGGTCAGGATTTGCCCATTTCAAATGGGTGGATGTGATTACATATGGAGAAGTAAATTCTTCATCCAAATGAAAGGGAGAGGGAGGCTTGACTTGGTCAAAGGAGAGGGGGCTTCTCCATTTGGCCTAGACTAATGAGGTTAGGACACCTATTTTAATAAATTACAACTAAGCCCCTTAAATTCGGGAAATTGCACGAACACACAAAATGACGCAAAAATTATGAAGAAAATTGCGGTTGATGATTTGCATGGCGAGGGGGTGTTGGAGGTTTGGCACAGGTTTAATTTAATGGCCATCGGGATTAATTACGGATTAAAATAGGATTAGGCAAAGCTGGTATCCCGATTTAAATAGAATTAAAGTGTCCCGTACTTTTGAACTAAATGGGGGCACTTGGGATCAAAATTCGGAAATGACGCAAAGGTCAAAAATGGTGGGGGCTTGGAGCCAGTCTTGGACCCTTAAGTTGGTCTGGCTTAATGGGTTAAGTTGGTATCTCAAAATTAAAGGTAACGACACAGGTGTCCGACACAGAATTAAATATGGGTTACGATTTTCGGAAAGTTGCGCAATTAATTTAGAGCACAACGAGAACTGAGTTTTAGAAGACGAAAAAGTCCAGTGCCTAATTTGGCGAGTCAAGTCAGAAGTACTATAAACCGATGGAATTTACGGGCTGATATAGGGCTCTGAACAATTTAGCAATGATAGGGCGCACAAGGGTTTAATTAAATAAATTAAATACCAGACAATTCTATCTCTACTCTAAACCTCAACATTACAGCTGCTAAAACCAAAATTTTCCAAATCCAACCCTGACTATCTACAGAAAAAATCGAGGGGGTTTACAAACTTAGTCGCCTTTTTATAGGCAGAGGAGAACACACCAAATCCCAACAAATCCCTAAATATTTGTCGAGAAATCAGCCACAAGGAACGAGTCAGACTTGACCGTTTCATGCTTCATTCAAAGTGTTTCAAATTACGAGGAATTTGAAAACTTTGAAGGGGGTCTTGTAGAAGCATAAAAAATACGCTGCAGAATTATACGTAATATGCATGAAGCCCGCGTAAAGCAAAGTTTCAGTGATATGCAGCGTAAAGCATGACTTCAGAGCCATTGGCGTGCAACAGAGCTTCAACGCCATTCAACATAAAATATAGCGCCAGAGACAACCCGCGTAATGCAGTATTTCCAGACTGCTTCAGCGTATAAAGGTTGCTACCTCGCCTTTATGGCGTAAAACCCATCTGCTTTTTAAATGCAGTGAGAAGTTATACGAGGAATGCTTCATATCCCTCGAACGAGCTGTACGAGGAATGCTTCAAATTCTGTGAATGAACCTGTCAGACAGTACAATAAACCTGACTCCTGACAAAGGGTACGGCACGACGATCAAGACGACGGCTGTAATGATGATTCGGTACAGTAACTCCAGACCATCGTTTAGTGATATTTTCTTGATACAAATTGCTTTTACGCATTCAAGGGAATACGCTGCCTAGTTTTATACAGGCAGATGTGAGCTTTTACGCTCAATAGGAGACGAGATGAACCGCCACGTCAAAAGCTGCTCTTCGTACAGAGCTCGAGGCATATCTCTGTAGTTAATGCGCGTGATAGGGGCAGATCTCTGCATTTAATGCACGAGATTTGGTTCTACTTTCAAAGACTGGGTGAGCCATAATTATGACTAATACGTCCACATCATCACCTCTGCATGTTACGCCATCAGGCTATTTTCATCTATAGGAGTACGTCGTATGCTATCTCCTCGAAATATGTCGACCTGGCTATTTTCAAATATAGGAGTACGCCGTATACTATCTCCTTGAAATACGCCAACCCAGGCTATATTCGCAAAGGTATGTGAACAGGCTATTTGATCCAGAATACGCTCAAGACCTCAGTCAAGGAGGAATAACTGGCTACTTTTACGCCGGCTACCCATCTGTGCAACATCAGGCTTCTACGACTACTTGGCTTCTACGCCAACTTGACAACTACTTGGCTTTTACGTCTATATGTCAGCTATTAGGCTTCTATGCCTATTGGGCTTCTACGCCTACTTGGCTTTTACGCCATCAGAACAGCTATTTGGTTTTTACGCCAACGAGACAGTTATTTGGCTTCTACGCCAATCATCTCTACGTGAGGGACAGTTACCTACGTGGCTTGCATGCCGTGATCTTCACAGCAGTTATACGTATTATCTTTTAATGGGACACGCATCACACGCTTATTCAGAATATCATTTATACGTGGGTAGCGGTTATGATAACCGCCGAGTAAAAGGTGCGGTTCTCTTCGCTGTTCAATTTCTATACCCATAAATAGAGACCTCCGTCCATGGAGGTCAGGGGTCATATTTTATTAAAGAGGTCGAAGACTTGAAGCTGGAGAACTTAAGGTCAAAATTCAGGAGGAAAGAGGTCAGATTTTATACAGAGAGTAGTGATCGACGATCTTGGCATCGAGCATCCATTCCCTCTTGCAATCTTTGAAGCTATTCCTTCTTCTACAGCACTTCTTCATCATCGTGTGGTCCAAGGGACAAAGTGATCGACTGCATATCAGACTCCTATAGCAATATTTACCCAGATTAAATTTTGTACTTAACATCCTCGTATAGGATTGATAGTACTTCTTGTTTGTAAACCTAAGAAAGGGTTTTGTATAAACCTCTTTTTATTTCTTTCATTTATTATCAAACACAGAGGGCGGCTAAGGTGGCGAAGGTGAGCGGAGGGGGAGTCGGGTTGTGCTACGAGGAGATGGTGATGATGGTGTTAGTGATGGATGGTGGCAGTGATGGTGGTGTTGGTGATGATGGTGACAACGGTGGCGGTGGTTACTGATGGTGGAGGAGACGGTGAGGTGGTTAGTAGGTGGAGGAAGGTGGCGGTGGTGCTGCACAGTAGGTGGTCAGGGAAAGAGGGAGGTGGCCGGGTTGATGATGGTGATGGTGATGATGATGGTGGAAGGAGGAGGCGGAGACGACTGTGGTTGCAGTGGAGGTAGGCGGTGACGGCTGCTGGTGGAGGGTTGGCCGGGTCGAGGTCGGTAGAATAGGCAGAAGAGAAAGGTGACGGCTGAGGGTGGCTGGAGGAAGGTGATTGGTCGGGTGAGGGGAGGTGAGGGATGTATAGTTTTTTAATGTTTAGTTTGATTTTTAGGAGAAAGAGAGGTGTGTATGTAGGAGAGAGAGAGGGTGTATATGTAGGAGAGAGAGAGGGGGCTCTCCTTGGGATTAAGGTCGGCTGGATACTTTTTCTAGGGTTGAGGGAACACTCTACATGGTGAAGTAGTGGCTAGGATGAAGGCGTTTGAATTGCAGGGTGGAGATGTGAGGAATTAAAGTTATATGAGGTACAACAAATGGGGGAGAAATATAGGGTAGATCGGTCAAAGAGGGGGGATAAGGTTCTTCATGTGTTGGGTCCAATGGGAGGGTGACACCTCATTGCATATTTGTATAAAGATCCCTTAACAATTAGAAAATTGCAGAATTAATGGAATTTAGGATTGGATGAGGCAAAACACCTTGTTTGGTATGATCTAGTGGGCTAAAATGGTGTATGGTATTTAGTATAAACCTTGAGGGTGTGAGTGGGGGTTTGGGTTTGAGTTGGGTCTAGTTTTGGGTAAGGTTGGGTCCTTACACCAATTTAATTAAAATTAGTGTAATAGGTGCTATTTAATTAATTGGATGTATATGGGATTAAAATTAGGTGGGACACAAGTGTCATGGACGTAGTAGTCTTAGAATAGAATATTATCATAAATTGGGTTGGACAAAACGGGTCGAGGTTGTGTCTCCAATTTTGATTGGAACGGACAAAGATGCAAAGTTAGATTTAATTAAATTTAAGAATGAACATTTGTAACGAATATTGTGAGACTAAAATGAAGCACAAGAAAGGTTATTTATGAGTTACATAAAGGTCAGAATAGAAGGCTGGCACGTCTAGAAAAAGTATGTAAAATTTATTTGAAGGCAATAGCTAGTGTAGCGCTCCAAATATCGAAGCAACGGTAAGGTGCACTAAGGAATACAAATATCGCATAATAAATCTAGAATACTGTGTTCTAATTCTAATCGTCTCCAAATTAACCATAGTCTCTCTATCTAAGCTAAGTATATTTAAATTTGGTCGAAAGATTTTACAATCTACCCAACTTATAAGAATTTTGTCTTCGAAATTAAAATAAACACATAATTAGCTATAAATCATCAAGCAATGCTACAGACATACCTAGGACTGGTGGAGCTGGTCTCTGCACTATCTGCTGGGCTCTATCGATATACTGGGAACACTTTTGATCTTGGTGTTGGTTTGATACGTACCTCAAACATAGTCCTAATCTTCTTCTGCAATCTTTCTGAACATGTCCCTTCTTTCTACAAAAGTGACATGTCGGTAGCTCTCTCTGCTGATACGGCATGATCTTCTGTTGCGTCTGCACTCCTGGATGACGGATTGGTCCTCCTGCTCATGGTTGTGCCTTAGCTGGTGCAGCTACACTGGAATATCTCGATCCTCTGCTAATAGCTTCCTGGATCCTAGCCTCTGACAGAACCTTCTCGTAAGAGATCCTCGCCTGGGTGGTAGTGTACCTCTGCAGCTCGAAAGTCAGACCGTGATGGAATCTTCTGGCCTTCTCCAGATCGTTGGGTATCAAGGTGGCACCAAATCTGCTAAGTCGACTAAACTCTGCGTTATACGCATGTACGGTCTTATTCCCTTACTCCAGGTGCAGGAACTAGGAGTATAAGGCATTCTTGACCGTAGTCGGGAAATACTTTGTATTGAAGTACTCTAAGAACTGCTCCCATGTCTGTGTCTTGTCGATGATGTGCTCTATAGAGTCCCACCAGTAATGGGCATTGCCTTTCAGTTGGGCCCTCACTTCGGTCATCCAAAGGTCCGGATGTAGCTGAGAAGCCTCCAGTAGCATCTTCGTGTTGGCGACCCAATCAGAGATCTCATCTGCGGTCTCGCTGCCATAAAAAGCATCCGGGTCCATCTGGCAAAATCCTCGAACAGTATCAGCTGTCTGAACTTGTATAGTTGCCGGTACGGGTGCTGGGACAGGTGTCCTCTCCAGAACTGCCATCAAGCTCTGTCTCAATATCTCGGTCTGATGCCACTGCGCCTGCATCATGGTCTGGAAGAACTGGAACATCTGTGACTGTCCCTCTGGATGTGGCATATGTGGTGGAAAGGGCAGAGGTGATGGCAATGGGACCTCCAGCTGCGTCGTAGGTGTCTCCTCAGATGTCGGCCTCTCGGACTGTGGCATCGGCGTAGCCCTCGAAGTCTGGCCCTCTAAGGGGTGCGTCGGGACAGTCTGAGAAGTCTGGCCCTCGGGCTGCTGCATGTGGTCGTCAGGAGAAGTCTGGTGCCAATGTATCACCGGGGCCTGTGGGATCACCGGGGCCTCTGGTGGTGGCTGCTCTCCGGGTGGTCCAGGGGGTGTATCCTCCCTCTGCGCGGTGGTGGATGGAACAATGGCACCGTATGCCTCGCGTCCGCTGTGCAAGTTTATCTCGCTGCAAGAGATAAAACTATATTAAAAGTGTACGGGAATAACAAACAGGATATAAATATTTAATTAATCAAATACGAAGGAGGTTCAAAGGCGGTAATCAAGGTGGATGAGATCTAATATTTCTATCATATCTCAGGCTTGCTAGGCATGTTACCATACCACAAGCGATAAACATGACCTGCATGGGCCACCACTAAAACTATGTCACGCCCCAGTCCCAAAATATACGGGACTAGGCCACGTGGCGATAGCCAGATAATACGACTCTGAGGGATTACCCAATTTAATAGATCCGATGAAGCATACTACGCTGTCCTAAAATACTAACAAGTCCAGAATACTATCGTACAGCAGGTAAATATCTAATCTCATCTACAGAATATAATATAATAATGACTGAAGCAAGTGTGGGTAAATAAAATACAAAGAGTCTGAATATCCATAATACATCTGAAATAGTCTAATGGAGACAAACCCACTGAAATACAGCAATAGAATAAACGTGCAGAAAGAAGTAAGATAACTATACTAGAGTATCAACTAGCTAGATAAGAATACTCTAATCTGAAATAACTACGTACCCAAATCACGGAAACTCCTCTAGAAAGGCCTCAAAGTCCTCAGTCACGAATCATGTCTCTACTCCTGCTCCGTAGATGGTTGGATACAAGTGCTCGTCCGAATCTAGAAGGGAACCAGGTCCTCAGAGGGACGTAACAAGATACAAAAATATATGCCAAAAAGTGAATACTGTGTAAACTCGAGGGTGATCTAATCAGCTAAGTGAAATGCACTTGAAGACAATCTTGCTACGTATGGGTAGGTGAAAGGTATAAAGCATAGCGTCGAGCCAGAGGCTAAGTACCTGGTATTAGTTATAAACTGGATGCCAAGATTATATGATGACTATATCACCGATCATGATAGCGCGCGGCTAGTAACCTTTGTCGGATGTATCGACAAGCGTATACGCCCATAACCGGGTAACCTGAGCCCATAATCGGGTAACACTGAGGCTCACGTCCCCGTAGTTTACTCTGAAACTACGGCAGCCAAATGTCTGTCCCATACGCCTACTAATTGTCTTCCCCGTCCAATGCCAAAGTATAAGTCGCGAACACGACGTGGACATCTAGTACTATAATGCAAGTCGCTATAGAAATAAATAACTAAGCTAAATACCGTCACACGTGTTGCTCATACTGATGGCCAGTTAGTCATGAAACACGCGTCCCTACATGAACTCACTCTATGACATGTAATGATACGTGTCAAGTCCTGGGGAGTTATACTGAGAACTCCACAACTTTATGTGAGTCCACTAGACACTAGGTCAGACACAAGTCCTAATGTCAATGCCTTCATTGACTGTACCCGAGTCTTTCTCGAACGCACGCAGTTAATATTAAAACAATAAAATATGCAGCTAAATAATATTTGAATTTAAACAGTACAACAAGGTAAGGTATACTTGCTTGGAACTCTGCTGTGCACAAGGAATGATCCGGAACCAACAGCCAAGGTAGTATCGTCTTGGATGCCTACGAATAAATAAAAATAAATATTAATCACTATATTATACTATGCTAATTGCGTACACAAGTACGACTTACGCAACGTCACGAGTTACGCGGATACTAAACAGAATAAACATTTTAATTAAATACGATGGCTAGGGTTGACTAGTCACTGGTCAAAGGGGTTAGGGGTACACTTAGTCTACTAGTCCATAGAAATTTACAAGTTATTCTATGGTATAAGTTCTCACATGTTACAATCACGGTCACAGCTTGAATTCGTGTAGGTGCTAAGTCGTAACTCTAACACAGGGGTACCAGGTATCCTAATTATTTCTAGGATACGTCTGATTTGGGTAGCCATCTAGGTCTCCTTGCACGGGTATGTCATGACTCAGATACCGTACACAGCAAAATAATCGATACCAAAATATGCTAAAATAATAAATAATGTATAACGCAACACAGTTCTTAGCTAACATATTAGTGTGCATGAAACCAGTGTCTAAACCTTGGTCAACATAGTATTCCTTATTAAAAAAATAGTCATAATTTATTATGAGGTAATTACTAACATAAATACCTATTTTAAAATATTAACACTTAAACACAAACACATACACTACACGTGTCTATACAATAATACATCGACATATACGTACATAACAAAATAGGATTATACCTAGTCGATGATCGCGTCCGGTGGGGTGTCCGCTGTACCAGGTGGCTGGTCTCCGGCATGCACAGTAACTACGGCAGTGACAGCGACAATGCGGATCACAGCAGCACGTACAGCAGCAGCTCCGGCAGTAGCTGCAGCGACGGTGGCAGGGTGGTCGTGGTGTGTGGTGGCGAGTTACTGGCAGTGGCAGGACTGGGGATAAGACGGTGATGGAGGTGGCTGGGTCGTTGTGGTGGCGGTGGGGGTGACTAGGGATGATGATGATAGTTTTGTTGATAGTGATCGGGCCGGTGATATCGGGGGGAATGGTGACGATGGTGGCGATGGAGATGGTAACGACGGTGGCGGTGGAGATGGTGATGATGTTAGCGGTGGAGGTGGCTGTCTGTACCGGCGGTGGGGGTGACTGAGGAAGGAGGGAGTCGTGGTGCGGGTTGCTGGCAGTGGGGATGGTGATATTGGTGATGGAGGATGGCGGATGGTGGAGACGACGATGGTGGCGATGATGGTTGTTACTGGTGGTGGAGACGGTAAGGTGGGGACGACGGTGGTAGAGATGGACGGAGTCGAGGGAGGCTAAGGTGGCGGAGGTGAGCAGAAGGGGAGTCGGGTTGTGCTACGGGGTGCTGGTGATGATGGTGTTGGTGATAGATGATGGGGGTGATGGTGGTGTTTGTGATGATGGTGACGACGGTGGTGGTGGTTACTGATAGTGGGGGAGACGGTGAGGTGGTCAGGCAGTGGAGGAAGGTGGCAATGGCGCTGCATAGTAGGTGGTCAGGAAAAGAGTGAGGTAGTCGGGTTGATGATGGTGATGGTGATGGTGATGGTGATGATGATGGTGGAGGGATGAGGCGGAGACTACTGTGGTTGCGATGGAGGTAAGCGGTGACGGCTGCTGGTGGAGGGTTGGACGGGTCGAGGTCGGTGGAACAGGCGGAGGAGGAAGGTGACGGCTGAGGGTGGCCGGAGGGAGGTGACTGGTCGGGTGAGGGGAGGGGAGGGATGTGTATTTTTTTAGGGTTTAGTTTGATTTTTAGGAGAGAGAGAGGTATGTATGTAGGAGAGAGAGAGGGTGTATATGTAGGAAAGAGAGGGGGGACTCTCCTTGGGATTAGGGCCGGCTAGATACTTTTTATAGGGTTAAGGGAACACTCTACATGGTGAAGTAGTGGCTAGGATGAAGGGGTTTGAATTATAGGGTAGAGATGTGAGGAATTAAAGTTGCATGAGGTACAACAAATGGGGAGAAAATATAGAGTGGACCGGTCAAAGAGGGGGGATGAGGTTCTTGATGTGTTGGGTCCAATGGGAGGGGGACACCTCATTGCATATTAGCATAAAGATCCCTTAACAATTAGGAAATTGCATAATTAGTGGAATTTAGGATTGGATGAGGCAAAATACCATATTTGGTGTGATGTAGTAGGCTAAAATGGTGTGTGGTGTTTAGTATGAACCTTGAGGGCGTGAGTGGGGGTTTGGGTTGGAGTTGGGTCTAGTTTTGGGTGAGGTTGGGTCCTTACACCAATTTAATTAAAATTAGTGTAATTGGTGCTCTTTAATTAATTGGAAGTACATGGGATTAAAATTGGATAGACACAAGTGTCATGCACGTAGTAGACTCAGAATAGAATATTATCATAAATTGGGTTGGATAAAACGGGTCGAGGTTGTGTCTCCAATTTTGATTGGAACGGACAAAGATGCAAAGTTGGATTTAATTGAATTTAAGAACAGACGTTTGTAACGAATATTGTGCGACTAAAATAAAGCATAAGAGAGGGTATTTATGAGTTACACAAAGGTCATAATGGAAGGCTGGTACGTCTAGGAAAAGTGTGTAAAATTTGTTTGAAGGCAATAACTAGTGTAGCGCTCCAAATATCAAAGCAACGGTAAGGTGCACTAAGGAAAACAAATATTGCATAATAAATCTAGAATACTGTATTCTAATTCTAATTGTCTCTAAATTAACCCTAGTCTCTCCATCTAAGCTAAGTAGACCTAAATTTGGTCGAAGGGTCTTACAATTGTCAAGGATGGATCTTTGTGGCTTCGAGTTAGATTGTGTGTGCCTAGTGGGGAGCTACTTGAGGAGGTATTATAGGAAGCGCATCGCTCTCAGTATTCCATGCATCTAGGTGCTAATAAGATATATCGAGATATGTGAGAGAGTGTATGGTTGTATGGCATGAAGAGGGAAGTGGCACAGTTTGTATCCAGATGCTTAGTGTGCCAACAGGTGAAAGCCGAGAGGCAGAGGCCAGGAGGTTTACTTTAGCCATTACCCATTCCAGAGTGGAAGTGGTAGCACATTACTATGGATTTTGTGTCCGGACTTCCACGATCTCCAGGAGGGAAAGACGCGATTTGGGTCATCGTTGATAGGTTGACCAAGTCGGCCCACTTTTTTTCTTTCAAGGTGGGTTTGTCTACGAAGAAGCTGGCGAAGATATATGTGAGGCAGATCATTAGGATACATGGAGTTCCCGTCAGCATAGTCTAAGATCGGGATAGTCGCTTCACTTCTTATTTCTGGAGGAGTTTGTAGGAGAGTTTGGGCACTCAGCTCAAGTTCAGTACTACATATTATCCCCAGACAGATGGGCATTCAGAGAGGACTATTCAGACTCTCGAGGATATGTTACTCACTTATGTACTAAATTTTGGGGGTTCTTGGGAGGACCATCACCATTTGGTAGAGTTTGCTTATAACAACAGCTACCAGGCTAGTATAGAGATGTCACCTTTTGAAGCTCTGTACGGTCGGAGGTGTCGTACTCCCTTGTCATGGAACGATGTTGGAAAGAGAGTTTTGCTTGGGCCAGAGATGTTTGTGGATACAGCGGAGAAGGTTTAGTTGATCATAGACAGACTTCGTGTGGCACAGGACAGACAACGGCATTGGGCCGATAGCCACCGGAGACCTTTAGAGTTTGAGGTATAGTTTAGATTTTTGTTTTGTCCTTGTTATTGGTTATTTGTTATAGATTAAGTTTTTAAGGTTGTATTTTGTTCTAGGTGGGTGGTTTGGTATTTCTGAGGATTTCTTCGACATGAGGAACGATTCGCTCAGGTGGAGGCGGGAAGCTTAGTCCTTGATTCATCGGACCTTTCACTATTCTAGAGAGGATCGGTACAGTTGCTTATAGACTAGACTTGCCACCTGTATTGGAGGGAGTGCACAATGTGTTTTACTTATCGTAGTTTAGATGGTATGTGGCAGATCCTGGTCATGTATTGGATCACTCAGAGATAGAGGTGGGCCCTACCCTTAGTTATCCAGAGCAGCCAGTTGAGATTCTGGATCGGAGAGTGTCACGCCCCAGTCCCAAATACGTAGGACTAGGAACACGTAAGCATGCCAGCCGCATGGATATGGCAACTCCAATATATGGAAACCAAATCCATACGTACGCTGTAATATGAATATAAAATCCACAAGTGGTATAAAATGTAATACAAGTCACAGGGTATAATCTAAATCTCATCCACCAAAATCATATAGAAATAAATAACCAGTATCTATGAAACTAGATCTCAATAAGAAGTATCTAAGGATGATAGCTGGATGGAAACAAATCTACTACCAACTCGAATATAAGAGCAAATACAATATGAGTATAATACCACAACACAATATAAGGATCCCAGCTATCCATCACAGCTCGAAGAGAAGACATCCTCGGATCACATGTAACCATCCAAATCTGCGCTCCTGCAAATACTCAAGAAAAGATACACCTGGCAGCGGACCAGGTCCTCAGAGGGACATAACAAGATACTTAAACACATGCCAATAAAGTACTGAAATAAATATCCAAAGGGGTCGCCTAACCGTCTAAGTGAATGCAGTTAAGAACAACTTTCCCCACAAGTGAGCTATCTGGCTGAAAACTGGGATTTGGCATGGTTCTCTTTTGAAGATCCAGGGGCCCAAAGGCACGTCGTCTTTTGAACGGCGGAGGCCCGCCAATGTATATATATATAGGTCATCACCACCCGTATCTCCAGCGGAGAATCCGGGCGTCACAAAAAAAGTGCAAAGGAGCTCAAATGCGGTACTTGTTGTTCTTCCCACCCCATCCTCTAAGCATGTCATGTCCATGACACGATAAACCTCTAATAACTGCCAAGTCTACTAGCATGCAAAGTTTCTAACAGCAGTTATTCCTAACGCACGGCCCATACGTACAGGAGGCCAGACCTGTCACGCAGTCCATGATCTATATGAGACTCACACTCGTGTAACCACTGTGTCACGGCCAATGAACCTAATGGTGCTACATGATAATGGGGTAGTCTCATGAACAAGGTCAATGCAATACATAAATAAAAATATATCGCGACGTCACCGTCGCGCACATTTTATATAACAGTTAAAATATATGAACTAAAGAAAGAAAATAAAGATGCATGCAACATATGGAATATAAATAACAGTACAATGGCAAGGTATACTTGCCTGGCAAGGAAGCTGCAATGTACCAATAACCTGCTCCAGAAATCGTGTAAAACAATTCAATATCCTATGTACACATAAATATAATATAATAGAATCATTAGTCATTACACTAGCACATACTCAACCACATTTACACTGGAATCAGGGGGTATACTAGGGGTAACACTAGTCATCTAACACGGTCAATTATGCATTGAATTATGCGGGTGTCGCGTCTTCAAGTATTGTACGAAATCAGTCAGTCAACTGACAGGTGTCTATGCCAGTACGTTAGTGTACGCAAGGCAGACAAATTCATAAGTTCTTAGGGTCAACATGGTCAAGGTAAGTATGGGATAGTCCACGATGTCCTAGGGTCATACAGTCTGAATATTTAGTCATAATTATCAATTAGCATTTACTTACATATATATTCATATAACTATATAATAATATAACCATTAATTTACTTTAATTTATTTAATTCTGGAATAATTACTCTAAAATCCTATTTTAATCTTATTATTCTGATTTTTATGTTAATTCCTAAATTTTGTCCAAAAAAACTAAATTTTATCAACTCGAGACTCATGGCACGCAAATCGAGGCGATCTGTTGACCAAAAAGTCAACCGATACAAACTCGACTTTCATGCATGATTTCTTGTAGATTTCAGCATCAAAATATACTAGAATTTACGGCTTGTCTGAATTCAAATTCGTTTGAGAATTATGGCACATACAAATTTTGTATTGTGCACCGATGGTTAAATTCTAACCTAGAAGTTCTACAGAATTAACAGTATGTAAATACTTTAAAATAAATTCTGAGAAAAATATATGTCGATGATCTCGATATTAGCTTTCTGAAACTTTAAACGGTTCATGATTCTGATTCCTGGTTCTCCCGAAATCGCAAAAACATCAAAACACGTCTATTTTCGGACATGCTGTGCTCTACGAATTTTCCAGAATTTAATACTAATAATTTAGAAAAATAATTTATATTATCAGAAATCTAACCTCATTATCGTTCTAACAAAAAAAACTGGAGCATGTTTGGAGTCCGGAGCTAGGAGATATCGTCTCTTTAATTCGTCATAACTAGTAGAAAATGAGGCTGAATTTATGACGAATTTTGACTATTTTTTGGACGAAAAAGAGAGAAATTTGGGAAAGAAAAATAGAAGGATGAGTTATTTATAATGGTGGACACTACTTAATTAAATACGACTAGGATTGGTTAATTTGGATAGGATTATGATGAATTTAAATAAGGATAGGATATGCATGAAGTTGATTTCCTAGTAGGTTCAGGATTTGAATAAATTTAAAATAGAGTTTGAATTTATCTTAATAATTTATAATCTTAAATATAATTAAAGATATTACAAATAATTTATAAAATCTTATTAATATCTATTAACACTAAATTAGTATCTATCTAATATTAAGACTATATATATCCAAATAAATCCTAAATAATTTTAAAATCTAAATAAATTTCTTAAAATTCTAAATAAATTACAAAAAAAATATAATTAAATATTTTAAACTAAAATAAATATTTGGTAGAAACGACATGCAAGTATGGTCGTATAGTAAATAATAGAAGTCCTAAAAATTTATGTTTTCTAAGTTTTAATTACCAAAAATTCTAGAAAAATCTCCAAAAATCTAAAATAACCTAAAATAATTATAAATGAATATTTATATAAGTAAATATATCAAGAAATTTATTTTCTAATTAACTAAGAGCATATTCTAAATAAATTTAACATATATAATAAATATAATAATATAAAATATACACAAAATATCTATTTTGGGTGAGAGAGTTTACAGAGAGAGAAGGTGCTGAGGAACCAGACTATTCCTTTTATATATATTGCATGGAGGCATCACTCTCCGGGGGAGTCTACTGGGAGAGAGAGGATGAAATACAAGAGCGTTATCCATACTTGTTTGTGCCATGAGGTATATTCTTTCATAGTTAGTTATGTGCTTTAGTTCTGATCTTTGTTATGTTTTATTATTTTGTTATGTTATTTCTAGGGGTAGTTTTTGTCTTTGAATTTCGAGGACAAAATTATTTTAAGGAGGGTAGACTTGTCACTACCACATTTTCTAGAAAATAGAATTTTAGTAATTTCATATTTAATTAAATATTATGCATGTTAAATAATTATTTATTGTATTATTTAATTATTGTTAGATATTAGTTATTTATTTTTGACTAGTGTTAGTGGACCTAAGTAGTTTAGTTAGACTCATGGACCAACATGTATGAATTGTTAGAATTGAGCCTAATTAGAAAGCCCATTGATTAGGAGATTGATTAATTTAATTAAACTATTAGACTAAAATATTTTCTCCTTAATTAATTCTTTATGAGAGACCCCAAGGGGTATAATGGATATTACATAGTGACTTGAGGAAGGGGTAAGGGGGTCGGCCTATTAAAGAGGGGGGAATATTTCTCTCTCCTCTTTTCATTTGAAAACTAGATCTAGAATTTTTCTCAACCAAATTCCTTCATTCCATATCATTTCCTTACCAAATTTTATCCCAATTCCTTCCTAAATCACTATTGGAGTCTAGTGGAGCAAGGATCTAGAAGGAGAAAGCAAGAATCTATAAAGAGGAGCAAGGATCTACAAGTTAGAGGCCAATTTTATCATATTTGGAGGTTTCATTGGGAATCCATCTTCCAATAGGTATAATTCAGTTTTTAACCTTAATTTAGGCTTTAAATCTTAGATTTAACCATGATAAATCAACCCATATGCATAGGCTACCCATAGGATTTGGTTTTGTATTCATAGGAGACCTATTGAGAAAGTTATGGTACTTTTTGTGTCAATTTTGGGAGAATCCGATATTGACATTTGTTATGTGTGTCAATTGGTCCTATAGATCAATTTGGCATGTGCTTGTGTGTTTGCGACTAGTGTCGTGTCCACAATTGGGCATGTGTAGGTCGTATCCTAATAATTTGGTGATACGTATTGATTTGGGAGTTTTTCCTCCGACACTTGACTTTGTGCATGGCATATTTTGTCACGGACACGTAGATTTGTATTTAAATCTTCATATTGTTCATAAATAATATATTAGACTTGCTCGTGTCCTTCTGGGTACGTTTGGATGTGTGATGGACTCATGTCGCAAGCGTATCCTAGATCTAGTGGGATACGAGTGTGATACGCTCCATGTGTTTGTGCAATTTAATTTCTAGATCTATTTCTCTATTGTTCTTAGTTTTGGTAATATGTAATTATAAATATGTATATATGTATATTATGGTGTATTTATATTTATGTATTATTGTGTCTTAGATCTATGTATCTATTTATGTATATTGTATGTAGCTATTATTCTACATATGTAAGAGCTATTTAATATTGTAGTGTATGTATATATATTATAGTATATATATAGTGTATATGATATGTGTAAATATATATATGATGCTATATGTATATGTTACTATATATATGTATGTTATTGTTATATGTATTTATTATGTATATATATGTTATATAGTTGTAATTATGTATATATATGATAGTATATTGTTAATGTATTATTGTATATATATATATATATATATATATATATATATATATATTTATATTTATATTTATATTTATATTTATATTTATATAATTGTAAGCTATATAAATATAATTAGATATTGTGTTATATATATATATATAAATATATATATATATATATATATATATATATATATATATATATATATATATAAGAGATAAGAGAGGTCACAGCAGATTAGTGACGGTTCCAGCATCACAACAGCAGCAGCATAAACAGCAGCCGCTGCAGCAATAACAACAACAGCAGCAGTAGCAATGGCTGCAGAAGCAACAGCGACAGCAGTAGCGACGGCAGCAGAAAACTGTCGCTATAACAGCAATACAACAGCTATATCAGCAGCGTATCAGAGGTCTTTAGCGACGGCAGTGAGGGGCTTCAGCGACACATATGCAGTTATATTAATACTATGTATTTAATTTTATATATATATATATATATATATATATATATATGTTCCTAATTGCTAATTGTGTTTTAGTATGCTATATTTATAATATTTAGTTGTTAGCATATATATTTATGGGTAGTTAGTATAATTAAGGTATTGGATATTACCTTGAGATACCAAGGTAAGTATTAAGGTATTTGGGAATACCCAAGTTATTGGGTTTGGGTATCTAGATCATGGTTTAGTGTTATGATAGCAAGTTGGTTCAAAACCAAGGTATCAATTTAATGTTTGTAATTAGGATTTTATATATGTAATATTGTTTGATATTGTATGAGTGTGATATTTTATATCTATATTTTTACGTATCCTGAGATACAGTATCCTAGTATACTAAGATATAGCTTTTATGACCTAGACTCTAGTGTTTGAACCCAATATCTTTGAGATAGACTCATGCAACCTAAAAATAGATAGTTTGACATAATTGACCATAGTTTGACCATAGTTGACCATTGTTTGGCTTAGAGTTGACCTAGTTTGACTTTTGGCTTAGAATTGGCCTGCTGACCTAGAAGTTGACTAGTTTAAACTCTTTTTTTTCAAAACCTTATATTGATGTTATATTCCATATCTAGGTCTTCGAGGCACCGTATCAGACATCTGTGAGACTATTCATTGGACTTTAGGCGAGTACATTCTCTGATAGTTTATTATTTATGATATCCTCTATGTCCATTGTATCTAGTGTAGATATCCATGTTTTATGTTATGATGGTTACACGGATTGGCATATCCGGATCTCGTCATGAGATATTATTCCTTGTATATGGTGTATCTTATGCAAGTCTTATTTCATTGATTATCTTGTACATGTACAGACACTGATTCTCGAGGAGATTTGCTACCTTCCTAGAGAATTCTGTGCCATAGCATACCATGGTTGGATCTATTATACCAGTCGGGGTGGGGAGTATTTAGTGTAGATATGTGATCATACCCTCCTTGTGCATGTCTTGTTCCTTGTGAGTGTTGATCATACACCGCACGTATGATTAACCATGCCATTATACTCTTGTGCAAGTTCCCAAGCTTATCTTATGTTAAGCTAGTACTCACACACTTAGTTATTATTATTCTTGTTCATTGACATATTATTCATTATTGTATTTATTCCAGTATTTTCTTATTGTGTATCTCTTGTATCTATTATGCATCTTGTATATTCACATATATTTACTGTTATATAGTTTTCATCATTGATTAGAATTGTTGTTAGAGATGTATTCTCCTCTTTTCCTGACTGGATAAATTTTTCTCAGATGACACTGAGGATTGGTACCCTATATATTACAGACCTCAAAATGTTGTGGGTTTAGAGTCAGAGACCCTGGCTCAGGAGGGACTTATCCCAACTAAGACAGATGACCCGGGATTAGTAGCTTCTTAGCATTCTTGTACTGGATTTGTCTCCAGCTATTTGTTAGTATTCTTGCAGACTCATTGATGTTATTATTTTAAACTCATGAGTTATCTATGACTACTCTATTCTTTATCATATTCGTACTAGTTCTATATTAGATCCGTGATTGAGTATATTGTTATTGTTGGTAGTTTATTATATTGCTAGATAGATTACCCAGACAGCGTTCTATTGCCGATTCTGTAGTGTAGGCTGGGCGTTGTTCTCGACTTGCATCCCTACATCGAGTAGGGGTCATGACAACTCCTCTCGTCGAGGATCTACCACAAAATTATGAAAAATTACCCATAAACCAGCGTTCATACGGCACACTATGACTGGTAGCAAGGCTACTCGATGCTTGAAAACTAGACAGACTGCAGGGAATAAAATATTCCTATGGAGGCAATTCACTGAGCCTGAACCTCCAGGGACTACCCATCTTCGAAGCCATAAAGAGAAATATTCGGCCAACAAAGCTCCAGACACGTTTTCTATACGAGTGTATCTGATATAGCTTATAACCGGTGTGCCTGCTGCAAAACTTCCCACACAATCCTCAAAGGACTTATCCTCAGCATTATGACTTACCATGAGTTCTTTAACTCTGGTAGAACTCAAAGGTCGAAGCGGTCGGATCTTTGTACATTCGACCGTCTCTCTCGTCTGCTGCCTTTCCTTCATATGATGGCTTCTTTTTTTGGTCAAAGGTCTATTACCGACTGCGCAATCTGGCAGAAAGGTATCTAAAAAGGGCCGGTTCTCGAGCTCCTTGACAATATCATTTGTACTCCTAACTCAAGTTGTATAATGCGTAAAGAATTCAAAGTAAAATCCTTAGAAATTTATTGAGTCGTCTCTAACCTCTTTTGTTTATATCATCTCGAATCTATTTTTTTCCTCATTCTAATAAAATTATTGAGACAATTGATAAAAATTATGTTTCTTTGTTCCAAAATCATGTCTATTTGCTTTGTGAAATCCTTGGGTTTAAACATTACTTCGGTGATTCTTACTTCTTTCAAAATGGCAGCAACATACCCTTTATTTTTTATTTTTTATTTCTATAGAAAAGAAATATGAGGATTGATTCCTTTGTAATACACTTTACATCGAAAAAGTTTTCCAAATTTTACTTTATTTTGAATTCGCTCGAGCTAAAATAATTGAATTAGCCGAGAGTTCTTTCACTACAGTAGACCGAGAGTCAGAAGCTACCTTCCCCTCTACCTTTTAAATACTGTATTCGTAGACCAACGCTACGTGCCTCAGTGAAAGGCTCATCCCTTATTCTTCCTTTTTGCTTCTATCATTGAAGAGGTATTGAAACCATTTCCTGATAAAGACAGTAGCAGAATCAGTGTTGTAGTGATTATTGCAAGCCAAGTAGTGGCACATCAGTTCTTGATACACTTCAACTACATGCGACTGGGCCTTTGCAAAATCTGCCAGAAGGCACGTATTTCTCATAAGGAATCTCCCCTGTTGGCAGTACAAATATGTATTTTATCTCGTGTAAGGCGAACCCCAACTTGCCACGATGAGTGAAAATAGTTCCAGTACTTGTGTTATATCGCTCTGACAAAGCCAAATACATATTGGCGTTGGGCGCACTGCCATAGCAAGTTGCTAACAAGGCATTATATAATCCCAAAGATACGAGATTTTTGGTATATTGGTCCAATATCCTTGTCTTTGCTTGACACCAATAGATATTTTTGTTGGTTAACCATCCTGGCAGTCTAACATTCTTTTGAGGATAAGTCTCCAGTATCAGTATAAATATTGGCAAACAAAAGAGACTAAATAGGTTGAATCAGCGAAGAATCTTCTCTTGGTACGTTCCTAGGATGAAGTCCTCGCATTTGAACTGAATATCCATCGTCAAAAGTAAAAAAATGACCTTGTTTGTAGCTAATTTTTCCCGACTTAGCTCCATTAGGAAGGGGAGTCAAATCTCACTCCATCTTCCGTGGATAAGTGGCATAGGAGAAGACAGACAGCAAAAAACTTTTTGACATCTCTGAAAAATACATGACCCTACCATGAACATTGAACAACCACTTCTTTTTCTTTTTCTTAGGCTGAGAAGATTGATGAATGGCGTCACCAAACAAGAAAATCGACTGAGAATATGTCTCATTCGTAAAGGAAGTAAGAGGTTCGCCGCTTATCAAAGACGTCAATATTCGTTTTCCTTGTCAGGCTATCAATAATTGGTGTGTGCTGGACATTTTCTTATCATACTGGAAAAACTCAGTGTTCAATAAGTCTTCTAGATAATTTTTATGAAAAAGTCCAGTAGTGGATCCTATCAGTTCAGCCAAAGGATCCATACCCAAGTCAACTGCAAAAGCCACAAAAGAAGAATCAACAAATCTTATGAAGAAAAGAGATAAGAACATTTTATGTGCCAATCTATTAAAATAGACGAAAGTGCGCCGACTCGTCAATAATTGGAAAAGTGCGCCGACTCGTCAAAAATTGGAATAATGTGTCGACTTGCCAATAATTGGAAAAGTGGGCCAAAATGGCTGTTTTCACTCAGAATGAAGAAAAGTGCACCAAGATGACTATTTTCGCTCTGAACGAGAAAAAATGCGCCAAATTGGCTATTTCTTCTCTGAATGAGAGAAAAGTACGCGTGTACACGTGTCTCTGTATTCTGTGTCTTCGTTCTTCTTCTTTCTTTTATCTTTTCTGCCATTGTCAAAAGCTTATATTATACATATAAAAGAAAAAGTAAGAAAATAGGGAAGAAGAAGATAGCCGACATGCCTATCAAAGAAGGATGTGCTACATCTCCTGATGTGACTCTCGACGATGGTATATTGAGCCGTTCTCTAGAAAGATGAGTCTCTCTCGGCCTCACTGGCGACCTCGTCGTTGTTTTCGAGAAGAAGAATCCGCTCTTTTATCCTTGTTGTCCTTGCTGCTCGTCTAAGATTTTCTTGGGGCCATTGCTTAAAGCTTCAAAGGAAGAAGAAATCTAGGGTTTCTGGAGAAAGAAAGAGACGAAGAAATTTGAGAGGAGTAGAAAAGTCCTCTCTCTTCTCAGCCCGCCTATTTATAAATTTGGGGGGAAAACTCTTCGACTGCTAAGACTCTTCGGGATTCACGCAGCAAATTATGACTATAGCCACGTCAGGAATCTGTTAGGATTTTGTCCAGAGTGTGCACACTAATATCTCAACAACTTTTATGCTTCTAATTCAAAGTATTTTGAATTCATCTGAATAAAATCAAAAACTTTGAAGAGGATCTTGTAGAAGAATAAAAAGTGTACCTCAAAGAGATGGCATAGTTTTCTACAAATAAGCCCAACAGAGGAAGAATGGCGCACTTTCTCTCTATTTAGAGGATGACGCAGTTTCTACTTATTTTAGAAGAAAGGCGCGCACTTTCTTAGTGTGCCACACTTTCTTGAAACTTCTGAAGATAGCACACTTTTTTATTGTGGCACGCTTTCCTAATGTTACGAAAGTTGGCTCACAAATGCTCAAAGACGCGCACTCTCTCTCTCTTAGCATAACAGACTGACCGCTGACAGATACAAAAATCGAAGAGTCAAAAGTCATCATTACAGTTGTACTGTGGCACGCGGACCCAGGTTATCATTTAACGACCCAGCCGCTGAACCAATTTTATCAAATGTGAGTCGTTGTGCCAATTTTATCAAAAGTGTGCCACTGTACCAACTTTAACCAAAATTGTGCCACTGTGCCAATTTTATCAAAAATGTGTCGTTGTGCTAATTTTATCAAAAGTGCGCAGATGTGACAACTTTTACCAAAAGTAAAACTTTTGTATTACAAACTCACAGTTACAGGTGACCCATTCAGTGCAAGCATTGCCTTTCCTTACTGGCTACAGAACCCAGCTTGCACCCAAATCTTTCCACTGCAGTCCCTATTCCTCCAACTGCTACTCCATAGAACTGTTGTAACTGTTTCCCTTACCAAATTTGCTACTAAGTAGCAACTAAACCACTGTTGTTAATGGCCAGCACCAGGCTACAGCAACCCGTGCCCATAGCCTGCAAACTAATGCATTGCACCCCCACACCCGAGCCAAAACTACTGCAAAAGACATATCTCCTCCAACCTGGGTGCAGAACCCAAATGCATATTGTTGTACTAATCGCTAAGCATAACCTCCCCACTAATCCTGCAACACATAGTCCCTAAGTTTCCCCTTCTCTCTACAATACATAGATATAATTCCAAATGCACATACTCAATACACAAATATTAGCTCCAACTCTCTACTAGCACACACAAATGCACCCAACACCAAATCTAATAAAATCAAATACACAAACAATAAATGTGCACCACATGAGTTTTACACCAATTCCTTAATACTCTCATGATACACTCTCCAAACAATCCAATGCACCACCAAATCACCTTGAACATAATTAATATATAAAATATAACTAGAATTTAGTACAATAGAGTAATAAAAGTGAATATATGGAAAATTAACATAATGGATGATAAATACTAAGAAATTATCAATTCTACACCACCATATCATGGCGTATCATAATACGCACTCCTTGTATCCAATTTTGGACATAAGAATGCCAACTCACTATTAAATAAACCCCAATAGTCCTCATGAGGACACAGATCACACTCTACATGGACACAATTAGGATTTTCCCTAAATTGAGCCCCAAACCAACAATCCACATGACACAATCATAAATCTACCAAATAGAGGGCTCTTAGTCCCTAGATCTACCATTGGGAAGTCAAATCTAACCATGGGAAGGTTCCTACATGTCCATGGAGTGTTCCTAATCATGAATTTGATAAAATTGAGAGAATTATCTATTATTTTTGTAGCTCATTTGGAGAATTCCTAATTTGGATACGAAAAAGATGAGTCGAACACGATACACCAAGACTTGGACTCCTCCTAGTGCTCCAAGCTCCTTGATCTCCAATGAAAGTGGAATGAATGGAAATGGTAAAGAAATAAAATAGGAATTCAAATTCTAGATCTAATATTTGGTGAGAAATGAATTGGTGTTGCTTGAAAAAAAAGTAGGGATAAATGGAGGAAAATTTAGAATTCAAATCTCTCCATGACAAGGTTGGCCACTACATGGACTTGTAATTGGTTTTAATTAGTAATTGTGCCATTCTATCTTCCAATTAAAATTGAAATTAAAGAGAAAAATAAAATTATTTGATTAAAGAAAGGAGTCTCTACAACTAAAAGGGACTATTCATTCCATGACACTAACTAATTTAATTAATTCTAGATAACCATGTCATGAACTAACACAAGTGTCACTAACTAATTTTAACTAACATTAGTCTATTCTAATTAGCTAGTACACTAACCAATACAAATATAATTATAACTAACATAAAATAAATATGGCTATATAATTATAATTAATCATAAAATAATAAAAATATCACTCTCCCGGAATTAGGTGGTGACACTACTAGCTAAGGACAAAAAATGAGTATATTCTGTGATTATTTTCAGTACTTGATAGTCTCTATAATACATGCTTAGTAATGAATACTTGATTCTTGACACGCTCGTTACATGGATTATTAGGATAGATTCTTGTTATGTGATATGTGACTTTTCTAGTTATTTCTTCGTGTCTGGTTCTGAGTCCATGTTGTACTAGTCGAGGAGGGGAAATACCTAGTAGACGTATGAACTACCATTTCTATCCCAAGGCCTTACTGGAATAATATCAGCCACGTACGACACATGTGGTTTGCCAAATTATATCCCTAGTCGTTCACATATCGACGCGGTATTTTAAATCACGTAGAATAGTTATTCCTATTTGTTTCTCTTATAATTGTTGTCATATGGCATGTTTACCCATGATTACTTATTTCTCTTTACTTGCTTTATTCTGATTCCAGTCGTGCTTGCTATAGTATATTCCTTACTATTTACTTGCTTATAGCTTCTACCATGTGTTGGAACTATTTTTACTGTGATGTACTCGTTCCATTCCTAATTGGATAAATATTTTAGGTGACTACGATGAGGATAAGATCCCCACTCATTATGGACCATATATTGGCGATATAGCTAAGCATGATCTTGCCCTTCAGGAGGATCAGGGAGAGTTTGCAGTACAGACACTGGTTGCGACTGAGTAGTTTAGTTTAGAGTAGTTTGGTTTAGTTAGTTGTTTGTAAATAATTTGTCTCCAAATTTATTATACTATTTGATGGTTGCTAATTGGATTCTAGACTCATTCTTGGGGATTATTTAGATTTGGTTTGGAGACTATTATTTTTTTCATTATCATTCCATTGTGTTTTTATCATTTTAGAGCTGTGATTAAGTATTTGTGTGGATATAATATATGTAAGTTGTAGAATATGTGTTATGGATTATTGTACAGCATTCTATCATCGACACTGCGATGTAGGTTGGACGTGTCTATGACTCATGCCCAAATGCAGGCTGTGGATCTTGACAGTGGCACATTTGGTTGAAAAGTCAAAATTGAAGATAAGTCTAGAACAGAGTTTTGGTATTCTTTTTTTTCATTGTAGGATAAAGTATATAATGGTTACCTGGCTGAATACATTTTTTTGACTTATAGATAGGGATTGGAAGGCTTTATTCAAACTTAAGACTTGTGAAATGTTAAGAAAAAATACCTAGGATTATGAATAAATATTTTTTGTTCAAGTATTCATCTACCTCATAAATGTTATCAACTGGATTTTGCTGAGTGAGTTAGATTATCTCTATTTTTCTTTTTTTTGTTTAGACTTGTTTAGCACGTTAGTTGTAAATATCCGACATAATATTTACATGCTATTTAACATGAATCTACTATAAGTTCTACTTTGCAATACAAAGTGCTTATCCAGAAATTAAAATAATTTCTAACTGTGATGGGTCTTCTCGTCGCTTGGATCACCCTATTGATTTGTATGTTTTTTTTGTGAGAATGAATAAACATTCCTACTAACGTCTTTATACATTTTTATTTAGAAGTAGTATTAGTTGTTCAAACATAAGATATGGTTACCTACCCCAGTAGGTATTTCTACAGGAGTTGATGCTACTATAGCCATTCATGTGGCCAAATGGCCTAAAAATGCTGGAAAGCACATCACGGTAAGTATCATATATATTTTATTTCAATCTGATTATTTTTTATATTACAATATATAAAGAAAAAAAGTCACAACTGGTTCATAAGCCCATATACAACTTTTATGCAGTAACAATGTCACAACTTGTTCATAAGGCACATATACAACTTCTATACAGTACCATATACTATGTACTAAGTTGCATTATCATCAACTTCTATGATTACATATTCTCCCAAAATCAGTGCCACCATCCTCATTCAAGTGAGTCCGAATTTGTCGAAAAGTGTCCACTATGTTCCATTTTTTAAATTCCTTTTGTGAATGTGACTGATAACTTCGCCTATATATATGCTTTAGCCTCCAGAATAAGATATTCCATATCATAAAAAAATAAAGCATTTTTGTTACATGGTCTATTTTGTGCTTTCTCTGCTTAAAATCTATGCAACGATCAACTAAAAGAGAAAGAATTGGAGGCCAAAATTCAAAGTCAATACTCATTTGATGTCTCTATGATGTATGTATGATTACTTGTTTCATTTTTTATTTACTTACTCATGCTTTTCTATTTCAGGGACTTGTCATAAAATCCATCAATAATGTGGTTATATTCTTTGGAGCAGTTATCTTGTCTGGAAAATATAGATTTGGACTTGTTCATCATGTATCAAAATAATCTTCACTTAACCTCCATCAATATCATGAAGTTAAATAACTTCTAGCTTTGCATGTACATGTCCAATTTCCTCATCTTTGATTACTTGAAAGAACTTTATTTCTTTTCACAATAGGTTTCGGCATGAAGTTAAATAACCCCTTCGGTAATAAAAATAGCAACTGCATTGTTAATCTCATCAACATGTGCAAAAATTTCCCTATAACGATTGCATAAATTATGCTATAAGCTTATAATTAGAGACTAGTATAAATGACTATCTATTTTTGCTAGATATATTTGTAAAAGGTCGAGGGTTGGATCATTTATTGGTTGATCAATGAACTTGAACATAATTTAAAATAGAGTATGCATGTCATAATAGAGTATGTAGAGTTATGAAAAGATGTATTGGGCCTTGGAAATATTGAACTATCTAAGGAATCCAAAGAAGGCTTATATATCTCTTTATTGATTGTGTCCACTGACCTGAATATATGTTTTATATACATATTTTGGGCGAATGGATGTATTACGCAAGAAGAGGCTATTACTTATGATTTGTTTCGTGTGTATGAAGACCTAAATATCTTGGAGAGAACTCAATGAAGACTTGAATTCAAATATATTTTTCATGGACAACTGAGGTAAAAGCTATGGTTGCACCAACTTAAGTGTTCATATTATAGCTGTTATTCCATACATATTTTGGTGTAGAGTATCCAGGTTTTGTTACTGGTATGATTTTAGTTTTGGATTTGTAATGGTGCTTAGAAGACTGGTCGAAAACCTACAAATTAATCAGTTTTGTTTGGTTTTGTATGAAACTGTATATAAATGGAAATAGAAATGGAAATGAAAAAGGTACTTGAGTATCTGGATATTTTATTTTGTTGTATTCTTAAGGTTTCTGAAAAATGCCAAGTTATGCATTACGTTTTCTTGTGCATAGGTTGCAGAACTAATTGCTTTTGTAGTATCTACCAACTCCATACATACACAAAATACGTCTGGAGTTTGAATCTAAATGAGTTAAAATATTCCCTAACCTGAACTCTAATTCCAACCCATATAAATCTTCCAATTAATATGATATGTTATTTGTAAACTTAGAGATATATTCATGACCAATAGACTAATTCTAACCCATATAAATTTCTATGTAAATGTGCCACAATATATTATACTTTTTCTAGATTTAGATTATGTATGTGAGGATTAAGGTCGGTCAGAAAGCAAAGTTGCAATAATTGAATTAAGATATACATGTATCATTTTCAATTAATGCTTAATTTAGTTTGTATATAATTTCTTTGAAATGTGAAAATAGCAAAAGTAACGAGTAAACTTGTTCCTTCCTATAGTAGTTGCTTGCGGGTGGTTAGATTTATTCTTGCAGAAGAGTGAGATGTTTAATTATAGCTAGGTCATATACTTACGGATGAAGAAAATAAGGTAGACTAAACAACTCAACAAAAACATATATTGAAAAGAAAGAAAAATGATCCAAGAGGTAAGAGGTTCGTGGCTTTTATTTACTCAACCAGCGAGAGCGAAGGTTTCTTTCAATCTCTGGTTCTTGATTCATTATTTTTTTTAGTGGTTGTTTGATTTCTATTTGCTTTTGGATTGATATATAATAAATAGATTTGACTTGTATTCCTTGATTACAATTTGTGGGAGATGGCAACGAGTACACTAGTTCTTTCAAGCATGAGAATAATCTTGGTATTTTAATTCTCTATTATTTTACTATTTTATTCTTGTTGTTAAGTGTGATTTTGTCCATTTGGAAAAAAAATAAAAAAATAAGGAAAGATGGGCTGAGGCTGCAAAAATCAGGGACAAGTACCTTGACATAATTCCTGTGAGTACTCAGTTATGCCTCCAATCTCTTGTCACTTTTTCAAATATGAAATTAAGAATTATGTATATTTGTGGTGCTTTCGTTCCCTTTGTGTGTAATTCTCATGAATGTATAACTTGTTACTTCAGTTTACTTTTTGAGTTATTCGTGCTATATTTTGTTCAGGTATAATATGCTCCTATAACTAGATCAATAGAGTGCCTTCTTGTGCCAGGCATGACTTTCTTCAAAAAGATCGATATGAATGGGGGTTCAAGGGGTAAGACAAGTATCCCATCCTAATTTGAATTTCAACTATTTTTGGCGTCGAGGGAGGAGTTGTTCATATGCTTCTTTGTACATGTTAGACAAAAAGAAGGATAATTAGGTTATCACTTTAATTGTATTGAAGTCCTGCTACCAAAGTGTTAAGTGGTTTAATGTACATACTTTGATTGATATATACTCTTTTGAGAGGTTACCATGTAAATATACTCATTCTTAAAATATATTTTGTGTTAAGTAGTAAGTATTATTGTTGCGGTAATCATATTTGTTGTATTTATTCTCGCACATCGTCTGATCCGTGCACGCACGCCTGTTGTTGTCCTAACCAATGCCTCGGCGCTACGGGTGCAGGCCACAAGCACGTTGTAAAAAAGGTGGTCATTTATAGCGTGTGAATGTGTGTTATAAAAAGGATGGTCATTTAAAGCGTATGAATGTGTGTTGTAAAAAAGATGGAGGGACATTTACAGCATTCAAATATGTGTTGTAAAAAGATGGAGAGGGTTATTTATAGCGTCCGAATAAGCGTTGCAAAAAGATGGAGAGGGTCATTTATTGTATTCGAATGCGTATTATAAAAAAATATGGAGAGGGTCATTTACAACGTTCGAATGAGCATTATAAAAAATATAGTCATTTACGACATTGCCTTTGATGACCCCATCATGTACGTCGTGAAAGATCATTTACGACGTGTTTAACATACCGTAAATGATCATTTTTCTTGTAGTATCATCAACTGGTATCAGAGAAAGTATTGGATCTACGTATCAATTAACATATCCATGTTGTCCAATAAAACTTCCATAAAAAATAGTCGATAGATGTAGATCTATCCTGACATAGTTTTGTAGAAATCAGATCCGACTAATATGGTCTGAATACCTGTTTTATTTATGTGATTTAAGCCCACAACTTGTTGTGGTGGTTGTTCTTCATGGATGTAATTAAAATTATGAGGGTTGGTCGTGCTTATTTATTTACTTACTTATTTATATATTTTCTTCAATCTAGATATGTGTAAACTCCTGCAGGAGTCATAGGATTCTTATATCAATAAATATGTCCAACTATTTCGTCCATTGCGGGAGTCTTCGCGCCGGAGGGCTTCTATGCAGGAGGGCTTGATTTCTGCTAGTACTGGCCAGTTCTGATGTGGGATGAGATATTATTTTTTAACTAGTCTAAAGGCAATGAGATATTTTTCAATGAAGAAAAGGACAGTCAAACCTATAACTGCGAAGTACAATATTCTGGATATGGCATGGTTGAGGAAGAAGCGAGATATATGACCATAATAGTTGGATATTTATTTTTCTTTTGTTTCTATATTTGCTTATTTTGTTATGCATATTTATTATTTTATGGATGTTTATTGTAAACTAAGCCCGCATTAATAATGGGCAACATGGACATAAATCAACTAGTAGAAAAATTCTTATTGTTAAATAACTAAGTAGGAGAGAAAATTTATTTAGTATAAATCCCACGGTCTCCTTTACTTATTTGTAGGTGATGTAATTATACGTGCGTGTTGACTTTTGTACATTTCTCCATATTAAATAGGTCAAATTATGGAACACCAGTACAGAATTTCTTACGTATAATTATAGAAAGTTACCTTGTGTGTGTTCAATTATCCATCTGAAGGAACTTATTACGAAGTAATGGACTTAGTATTAAGTAATGTTGCACACTTAGATACAAATAATGGTATCGTCACCATCGAAGTCACTACTATTATTTTTAAGATCAAAGCAAGACCAATAAATTAATTTTATTTATCATAAAGTTAGGTTGACATGATAGTAAAATTAATATAAGAACCTCCTTGGACAAATGCTGAATTGGTATACATCCACACTATCGTGGCATACTAAATTCAAGGTGTTTAAGGTATTCAAGATTTTTTATTAAAAATTTTGCCCGACATAATAGTTATTTACTTGATTCTCAGGATTTCAAAAATGTGTTCTTTCAATCCGCTAATGGTGATACTTAAAGAAATCAAACTCTGGCCCTAATTATATTGACTGAAAATATAACTTGGATATTGTCTTAACTGAAGAAGGGTATAATATATACTCAGTGAGGAATGCTCACCTAAGCCTGGTGTTAATTTTGATAAAGAGGTCAAAGAGGCTTATAAGAAGTGGATAAAGGTAGATGGGAGATGGTATTATATTCTGGCATCTATATCAAATGTGCTACAACATCAGCATCAGGCCATAGACATAACCTATGACATTGTCACTACCACTTTTCCATGTAAGGGTATTTCTGTAATTTAGCTATTTTAAATAATTATGAATTTAAATTAATTGCTGAGTCTTGTAACTAATTATATTATTACTAGAATGTTTAGTTTAGGTCATAACCCTAGAATCCATTAGAAAACCCTATTCTAGCAAAAACCCTAGAATACAAAATTAGGGTGAACCCTCAAAACCCTAGGCTGACTAAACCTGAGTTTATTTGGTTCTACATGAGAGGGACAGGGGGGTTTAACCTAAAGCTACGCAAGGAAACCCTAAAATTATAAAAGGAAGCCTCCTTCTAAGCTATTCTTCACGTAGAGAGAAAAGAAACCCTAGCCTCCACAAGAGAAACCAATCCCCCACCCCATTTTTCGAGATTCAACCTAGGGTTCCATTTTCTCCTCCTCCAAAGCAAAGAAATCAGGAAACTTGGGTCAAGGAAACTCGGGAAGGAAGAACTTTCATAGAAGAACCATCCCTGAAGGTAAAAACCCTATTTCTATTCCTTTAAATTCGGTTTTTCAGATGTTCATGACCATTAGGGAACCCCCTTGCTGTGTAATTCGAATTTCTAGGGTTTTGATTTAGGTTGGTGTTCATACATTGGTTTCCCAATTAATCCTGGAACCTAAACCCTAGGAAATTTGTGGAGGCACCATTACCATCTCCTACATTTAGTTGGATCTCGATCTTAGGGTTTGTTTTGGGGGCATTCAATTTCAGTAGGTATTTAGGGGTTTCCCTATGAAATCGGGTTCTGTGGGAGAATTTCTGTGTGCTGAATTTACTGATAGTCGGGTTTTGGGGTTCAGTAGGTGTAGGTGTAGATGGGGGGTGTGTTGCTGTGCCAGTCTCCACAAAACTGTAGGTGTACTAGTTAGGTTCTGTGCACATGTGTATGTGAGTAGATGTGAAGTTCAATAGGAGGCTGTGCATGAACCTATCTATATGTACCTGTGTTATTGTGTGAGGGTGTGTCCTTGTTCAAATTTCTGTGTGTATTGTGTTAGGAATTACTGTGTCTGTGTGTGTTTACCTGTGTGTTAGTTCTAGGGTGTATCCTAGTAGCAGTGTGTACCTATGTCAGTTTGATTTCTGTGGAGCTGTGTGGCTTTGTATTCTGTGAATTACCTGTGTGATGTCAGTGTATCAATGTGCAGCTGTGCAAAAATTTATAACCTGAGGGTGCTGTGTATGGATGTGTGAAACTGTGTGAAATTTCTGTGAGTGTTGTGAGTACCCTAGAGCCAGTACCCTTGTGTGCATATGTGTGCTGTGTGTGTATGTGCAGTGAATTGGGAGTGAGATACCTGAGAGTGTATCTGTGTGTGTTGATATATGGCTGTGTGGTTAAGTATCAGTGACTTATGCATTGTGTGTGTGTGTTTTAGCATGTTAGGTATCTGTCAAAGGAAGGGAGGCAGAGTAATAATCTAGGGTACAGTATTAGTTCAGTAGGTGCAGTGTTTTGTACCAGTAACTTTGGGTATATGTGTGTAGGATTTTTATGTATTAGTGTGTGTAAGTATGGGTGAAACTGAATGTACCAGTCTTCAGTTTTACACTGATATGCACCAGTTTATACCATGGATTGACATCAGTTCTCCCACTAATGTGTATCAGTTATACACTGATATGTGTTGGTGAAACTGTGTGTGTACTGTTAGTAGAGTGTTGTGGGTATTGTGTTGCTTTGGTGTGTTAGTATCAGACCATGGGTTTTATTGTGCTCAGTAAGTAGTGGTATCTGCTAACATTGGTGCTGAGTTTCATATCAGTATTTACAGAGAACACTTGGAGCTTGAGCATACAAGTAGCTGCAATGTGAGTAAGGGAACACAACAGCAGCAAGGTGAGTATATGTTAGAGTTGAGTTGCATTGATATGTAAGGTATTAAATTAGTATAAGTTGAGTATAAGTTTGTTAATATTATGAAGTACGTAATATATGTGTGTGTGCAGGGAGTTATGAGTGTCAGTGTTGGTATGTATCACTGTGTAAGTCAGTATATCAGTGTGTGTGTAGTGTGTGTCCCAGGTTATTTCAATTTCAGTATAGAACCTGTGGAAGGAGGTGTGGTTCAATGATCTGTGAGTGAGCACACAGTGTGGTAATACCTATGTGTGTAGGAATTTAGTATTTCTGTGTAGCTCAGTGTATCATGTGAACCTATGTGTTAGTACCAGTAATTCAAACCAGCCTGCCTATGGGAGTTTAGAATTCAGTGATCAATGTGTGAGTACTGTGGGTTAATGGTATTAAGTATATGAGTAAGGTATAAGTTAAGTCACTAAATAAACACTATCCTATAGATAAATTGGGCAGTATATTTATAAGTCATATATATATTATTACGACTCACTATATAGTCTATATAGCTATATGATACCTAGTATCTAGATACTCATGAGATGGACCTAGAAACCTAGTCACAACCTAGTTTTAACTAGTATTAGTTAACAATAGCTAGTATGAACCTAGAAGCAAGGTATTAACTAGTTTTGACCAAAAACCTAGAATTGACTTAGTTGGACCTAGTATTGACCAGTAAACCTTAGACATGACCTAGAAACCTCGTTTTTAATTGTTAAGCATGTTATTCTTTTAAATTCATTAATTAACATTGAATTTCCATAAATAGGTCATTGTGATTCCATTTTGGACCTCGATCCTCACATTCTGCTCAGGACCACAGGCGAGTACATTCTCTGACAGTTTTCATGGTTGATTACTTCTATAAATTGTAGTGTATTTCATACTTGATTCCGACACTATGGATACACGGGTTAGCACCCTAGATCCCCATCACGAGGAGTCGTGGTTGGAATCCATCGTGCTAGCTGGGGGATGGGGAACTATTAGTAGATTATGTGATCATATCCAAACATTTATATGCACCATAGCTCACCCCACTTCTCACGTCGGGTGCGGCCTGACCACTTATATGCTCCATAGCTGTTATATATGATTAGCCTGACCACTATATGCACCATAGCTTACCATGCGGTTAGCCTGACCTAAAAGAATCATAGCTAATCATATATAACCAGCCTGATCCAGTCCCAAGCCGATCACATGATAAACTAATAATTCAAACACTTAGCTAGATGTCTTATCTTTATTCAGATTTACTTGTTCTAGCATTTACTACTTATTGCTCATTGCTAGATGCCTACTGTCTATTTCATTTTCTCCAGTACTTCACATGTTCAGCTTTTATTTCCATCTTGTATCTCTTACACTGTTTATAGATTTTGTCAATTAATGAAACTGCTGTTAGTGCTTGTGCTTCGCTCCAATCCTGACTGGATAACCAATATTTTTCAGAGGACCTGGAGGACTTTTGCCCTACTCATTACGGTCCAGGAATAGAGGAGGATTTCACCCCAGAAATCCCAGAGGAGGTGCCTATCTTAGAGGAGAACTTGCCTGCCCATGCTTAGATTATTTTTCTGCATTTATTGTTTTAGACTGAGACTGAGACTGAGATGTATTTATTTTTATTTGTGACTTTGTGAGGTCATTTGGACCCAGGATTTGAGTTGAACTTCTTGTGATTGGTTTAAATAGAACTCTTTTCAATTCTCATCGTGCCATTATGTTTATAGTTGTGATTGAGTATATAATAGAACTGTGATTTATTTATCATTGTTCTCCGTACGGAGTTGAGACTATTGACAGGATATACTATGTTTGTGACCTAGACAGCGTTCTACCGCCGATGCTGCGGCGTAGGCTGGACGTACCCACGACTCATGCCCAATTTCCGGGTGCGGGTCGTGACACGTTTTTAGTGGTGGCCCATGCAGGTCCTGTAGTCTCTAGTCTGTAGTCTCTAGTCTGTAGTCTCTAGTCTGTAGTCAGTAGTCTTAGATTCACATTAGAGCGATATTGTAGTAATAGGAATTAGGCCAAGGATATGCTCAATCACAATTAGGAAATTCTGATTCTTATGATACTATTCTTAATGGTTAATTCCTTTAGAAATTTTTCTGTCCTTCCTTGATATCATATCCATTGCCTTAATTGAATCTTTCGATCTGTCTTCAGGATGCCGCCAAGGAGATCCCAGAGACTCGGAGCAGCAGATTCAGAGAGGTCTGCCACCTCTCGCGCTGCCGGACAGACATCAGCAGCACCTCCTACATCTCCAGGACAGGTGGGAGTGTCTGCAGCATTCGGGGGTCCTCCACCACCAGTTCAGAGGGTCCCCACAGCTACGACGGCACCACCACCTCCACCACCACCAGCTCAGCATCCAGGAGGTGTGCCCGTCGATGGGGCACAGATGTTCGCTTTGATTCAGGGCATGGTCGACGCCCAGAGGACGTCGGCAGAGGCCCAGAGAGTGCAGGCTGAGGCACATCAGGCCCAGACAGAGATGATGAGGGTGAACATGGAGAATGCTCACCAAGTGGCTCTCCAGGCTGTGGAGAGAGTCACTCAGCAGCAGCAACATCCTGGTCAGCAACAACAGAGGCCGGGCACCATTGTGGACTTCAAGAGGATGATGCCTCGGGAGTTCAAGGGGACAGAAGGGATACTCTACGCCGATGACTGGCTAGAGGACATCGAGAGGAACTTGCGTTTGGCGCAGATTCCAGAGGCGCTCCAGATCGAGGCCGCTGACAGCCAGATGTTCGACATTGCCTTGACGTGGTTTCGCACGGAGCCGAGACTCTTGCGCGGGGGACTCACTTGGGAAGCTTTCAAGGAGCTCTTCAAAGAAAAGTTCTTTCCTGATGTCGCCCTGGGAGCTTTGGAGAGTCAGTTCCATGACTTAGCCCAGGGGAGCTCGTCCGTCGATGAGTATGCCGCGGAGTTTAGCCGTCTGAGCCGCTTCGCACCGTCGATGATTAGAGATCCGGGGGACAGGGCCCGAAAATTCAGAAAGGGGCTGACAAGAGAGATCAAGTCTCGCACGTCGGGACGTCGCACAGCTACCTACGAGGGCATATTGATGGATGCCCAAGTAGCCGAGGATGACTTGGACCTCAGGCCCAAGAGGGGACGCGATGTTACCGGAGGGGCAAACAGTAGTACGGGAACAGGCAAGCGTCCACACTTTCAGCAGCAGCAGAGACACTTTCAGCAACAGCACCAGGCACCAGCTCGAGGGCAGGTTCAGCAACAGCAGCAGAGGCAGACTCAGCCCGCCATCCAGTGTGCGTACTGCGGGAAGATGGGACATACTAGAGATATCTGCAGGCACAGATTGGGCTCATGTTTGTCCTGCGGATCGACGACACATCAGCTGAGGGATTGCCCTACCATTCGGACTCGTCTAGGTCAGGGTGGAGCAGCCGCCCAGAGAGGACCAGGCAGGGTACCTACCGTACCAGGAGGCCAACAACAGAGGGGACCACTTCCACCGCAAAATCAGAAGTTCGCCCAGCATCAGCAGCAGAGAGGTGCGCCCCAGGGGCGAGCGTACGCCATGGCAGTCGAGGAGATCGAGCCAGCAGGAGACTTGATCACAGGTTCGGTTCTTCTCGATTGTATTCCTGCATTTACCTTATTCGACTCTGGCGCTTCCCATAGTTTTGTGTCTGTATCATATGCACTTCGACATCATTTAGACACAGAACCATTAGCTAGGACTTGCAAGATCATGACTGGTGGAGGTATTATCCTAGTCCGTGATCACTGCAAGGACCGGAGAGTGTCAGTAGGAGGCCGAGACTTGAGCGTGAGCTTACTTGTTATGCCACTTCCGGGGTACGATATTGTACTCGGAATGGACTGGTTGAGTAGGCATCATGCTACGATAGATTGTTATAGAGGCAGAGTATTGTTCAGACCACCAGGAGAGCCGGAGTTTGAGGTCGTCAGAGCAGCAGCGGAACAGAGCAGGAGCACATTTTGCGGAGCCAGGGCGGAAGAAGAGGAGTTGCCACATCCTCTGATAGCGGAGTTCCTGGATGTATTTCCAGAAGAGTTGCCAGGCTTGCCGCCAGACAGGGATGTCGAATTCTCTATAGATTTGGTTCCAGGAGCGGAGCCCATTTCACAACATGTCTATAGAGTCAACAACAGCGAGCTGGCAGAACTGAAGAAGCAAGTTGAGGAGCTGCAGGACAAAGGCTTCATCAAATCCAGTTCATCACCATGGGGAGCTCCGGTATTGTTCGTACCGAAGAAGGACGGCACGGTGCGCATGTGTATTGATTATAGAGCTTTGAACAATATCACTATCAAGAATAAGTACCCGCTGCCGAGGATAGATGATCTTTTCGACCAGTTGAGCGGGGCGAGGGTGTTTTCAAAGATTGATTTGAGGTCAGGCTATCACCAGGTGAAGGTGAAGAAGGAAGACACGCCAAAGACAGCCTTTCGGACCAGATACGGCCAGTTTGAGTTCATGGTGATGCCATTTGGTTTAACCAATGCACCGGCAGTATTCATGAACTTGATGAACAAGGTGTTCCACCAGTACCTTGACAAGTTCGTGGTGGTGTTCATCGACGATATTCTTGTGTATTCCAAGACCCCGGAGGAGCACGAAGAGCACCTGAGATTGGTCTTAGAGACTCTCAGGAGGGAGAAGCTGTACGGGAAACTCTCTAAGTGTGAATTCTTCCTTGACAAGGTTGAATTTCTTGGGCATGTGGTATCGGGTGACGGAATCTCGGTTAACCCACAGAAGATCGAGGCAGTGGAGTCATGGGCTACCCCCAGTTCGGTAGCTGAGATCAGGAGTTTCCTCGGGCTTGCAGGATACTACAGGAGGTTTGTACAAGACTTCTCCAAGATTGCAGCGCCGATGACCAGACTGACTAGGAAGGATGTGGATTTTGTGTGGACGGAGGAGTGCCAGGCTGCATTTGATGAGCTGAAGAAGAGGTTGACGACAGCTCCAATTTTGACGTTGCCATCAGGGACAGGTGGTTTTACCATCTACAGTGATGCTTCAGGGAAGGGTCTGGGATGTGTTCTTCAACAGCACGGGAAGGTAATTGCCTATGCTTCCAGGCAGTTACGCCCTCATGAAAAGAATTATCCCACCCACGATTTAGAGTTGGCAGCAGTTATCTTCGCTCTAAAGCTGTGGAAACATTACCTGTACGGAGAGCGTGTGGAAATCTTCACAGACCACAAGAGCTTGAAGTACGTATTCACACAGAAGGAGCTGAACATGAGGCAGAGGAGATGGTTAGAGCTGATGAAGGACTTTGACATATCATTGCAGTACCATCCAGGGAAGGCTAACGTAGTCGCCGATGCTTTGAGCAGGTATCCGATGGCTATGTACTTGACAACAGATAGGCATTTGTTGGCTGATTTAGAGAGCTTGGAGATTGAGGTGTTAGTTCCCGGTACCGAGATTCAGATGTGGGGATTACAGATACAGTCAGAACTGATGGACAGGATCAGAGCTACGCAGTACGATGATGAGACTCTGAGGAGTATCAGAGCCCAAGTTCAGATGGGATTGTCGGACGATTTCACTATCGCAGATGATGGTTCCTTACGGCACGGCACAAGGATATGTGTGCCTAGCGGGGAGCTGCGCGAGGAGGTTTTGCAGGAGGCACACCGCTCTCAGTACTCAATGCATCCCGGTGCCAACAAGATGTATCGAGACTTGAGGGAGCACGTATGGTGGTATGGAATGAAGCGCGAGGTAGCACGCTTCGTATCTCGGTGTCTAGTGTGCCAGCAGGTAAAGGCAGACCGGCAGAGGCCAGGAGGTTTGCTTCAACCCTTACCGATTCCAGAATGGAAATGGGAGCACGTGACCATGGATTTCGTTTCAGGGCTTCCACGTTCTCCAGGAGGGAAGGACGCGATTTGGGTCATCGTGGACAGGTTGACCAAATCAGCCCATTTCTTACCTTTCAAGGTGGGCACGTCGATAGAGAAGCTAGCAGAGATGTACGTGCGACAGATTGTTAGGATTCATGGAGTTCCTGTGAGCATCGTCTTAGATCGGGATAGTCGTTTCACTTCCCACTTCTGGAGGAGTCTGCAGGCTAGCTTGGGCACCCAGCTCAAGTTCAGTACCGCATATCACCCCCAGACAGACGGGCAGTCTGAGAGGACTATTCAGACTCTCGAGGATATGCTACGCACTTGTGTGTTAGATCTCGGAGGTTCTTGGGAGGATCATCTGCACCTGGTAGAGTTTGCTTACAACAACAGCTACCAGGCCAGCATCGAGATGTCACCATTTGAGGCTCTTTATGGACGGAGGTATCGTACACCGCTATCGTGGGACGACGTTGGAGAGAGAGCCTTGCTAGGACCAGAAATGGTCGTGGATGCAGCAGAAAAGGTGAAACTCATCAGAGACAGACTGCGAGTGGCGCAGGACAGACAGCGGCATTGGGCCGACAGCCACCGCAGACCCCTTGAGTTTCAGGTATAGATTGTTAATTTTCTGATTTGTGTTGTTTGTTTAGACTGCGTGCTAAGACTGTTGTTTTAGGTTGGCGATCTAGTTTTCCTACGGATTTCTCCGACGCGTGGAACGATTCGTTTTGGCAGAGGCGGGAAGCTTAGCCCACGCTACATCGGACCCTTCGGTATTCTGACGAGGGTAGGTGCAGTGGCATATAGACTGGACTTGCCGCCTGCATTGGAGGGAGTGCATAATGTGTTTCACGTGTCGCAGCTGAGACGGTACGTGGCAGACCCTAGTCACGTACTTGATCACTCGGAGATTGAGGTTGGTCCGACGCTCAGCTACCCTGAGCAGCCCGTAGAGATCTTGGACCGCAGAGAGAAGGTATTACGGAACCAAACTATTCCTTTGGTTCGCGTGGCATGGAGACACCACTCTCCAGGGGAGTCGACCTGGGAGAGAGAAGACGAAATACGCGAGCAATACCCTTATCTCTTCCAGACTTGAGGTATATTCCTTTTCTGATTTCGTCTTGTTCTAGTTCAGTCCAATTTCGAGGACGAAATTTCTTTTAGGAGGGTAGACTTGTCACTACCACTTTTCCATGTAAGGGTATTTCTGTAATTTAGCTATTTTAAATAATTATGAATTTAAATTAATTGCTGAGTCTTGTAACTAATTATATTATTACTAGAATGTTTAGTTTAGGTCATAACCCTAGAATCCATTAGAAAACCCTATTCTAGCAAAAACCCTAGAATACAAAATTAGGGTGAACCCTCAAAACCCTAGGCTGACTAAACCTGAGTTTATTTGGTTCTACATGAGAGGGACAGGGGGGTTTAACCTAAAGCTACGCAAGGAAACCCTAAAATTATAAAAGGAAGCCTCCTTCTAAGCTATTCTTCACGTAGAGAGAAAAGAAACCCTAGCCTCCACAAGAGAAACCAATCCCCCACCCCATTTTTCGAGATTCAACCTAGGGTTCCATTTTCTCCTCCTCCAAAGCAAAGAAATCAGGAAACTTGGGTCAAGGAAACTCGGGAAGGAAGAACTTTCATAGAAGAACCATCCCTGAAGGTAAAAACCCTATTTCTATTCCTTTAAATTCGGTTTTTCAGATGTTCATGACCATTAGGGAACCCCCTTGCTGTGTAATTCGAATTTCTAGGGTTTTGATTTAGGTTGGTGTTCATACATTGGTTTCCCAATTAATCCTGGAACCTAAACCCTAGGAAATTCGTGGAGGCACCATTACCATCTCCTACATTTAGTTGGATCTCGATCTTAGGGTTTGTTTTGGGGGCATTCAATTTCAGTAGGTATTTAGGGGTTTCCCTATGAAATCGGGTTCTGTGGGAGAATTTCTGTGTGCTGAATTTACTGATAGTCGGGTTTTGGGGTTCAGTAGGTGTAGGTGTAGATGGGGGGGTGTGTTGCTGTGCCAGTCTCCACAAAACTGTAGGTGTACTAGTTAGGTTCTGTGCACATGTGTATGTGAGTAGATGTGAAGTTCAATAGGAGGCTGTGCATGAACCTATCTATATGTACCTGTGTTATTGTGTGAGGGTGTGTCCTTGTTCAAATTTCTGTGTGTATTGTGTTAGGAATTACTGTGTCTGTGTGTGTTTACCTGTGTGTTAGTTCTAGGGTGTATCCTAGTAGCAGTGTGTACCTATGTCAGTTTGATTTCTGTGGAGCTGTGTGGCTTTGTATTCTGTGAATTACCTGTGTGATGTCAGTGTATCAATGTGCAGCTGTGCAAAAATTTATAACCTGAGGGTGCTGTGTATGGATGTGTGAAACTGTGTGAAATTTCTGTGAGTGTTGTGAGTACCCTAGAGCCAGTACCCTTGTGTGCATATGTGTGCTGTGTGTGTATGTGCAGTGAATTGGGAGTGAGATACCTGAGAGTGTATCTGTGTGTGTTGATATATGGCTGTGTGGTTAAGTATCAGTGACTTATGCATTGTGTGTGTGTGTTTTAGCATGTTAGGTATCTGTCAAAGGAAGGGAGGCAGAGTAATAATCTAGGGTACAGTATTAGTTCAGTAGGTGCAGTGTTTTGTACCAGTAACTTTGGGTATATGTGTGTAGGATTTTTATGTATTAGTGTGTGTAAGTATGGGTGAAACTGAATGTACCAGTCTTCAGTTTTACACTGATATGCACCAGTTTATACCATGGATTGACATCAGTTCTCCCACTAATGTGTATCAGTTATACACTGATATGTGTTGGTGAAACTGTGTGTGTACTGTTAGTAGAGTGTTGTGGGTATTGTGTTGCTTTGGTGTGTTAGTATCAGACCATGGGTTTTATTGTGCTCAGTAAGTAGTGGTATCTGCTAACATTGGTGCTGAGTTTCATATCAGTATTTACAGAGAACACTTGGAGCTTGAGCATACAAGTAGCTGCAATGTGAGTAAGGGAACACAACAGCAGCAAGGTGAGTATATGTTAGAGTTGAGTTGCATTGATATGTAAGGTATTAAATTAGTATAAGTTGAGTATAAGTTTGTTAATATTATGAAGTACGTAATATATGTGTGTGTGCAGGGAGTTATGAGTGTCAGTGTTGGTATGTATCACTGTGTAAGTCAGTATATCAGTGTGTGTGTAGTGTGTGTCCCAGGTTATTTCAATTTCAGTATAGAACCTGTGGAAGGAGGTGTGGTTCAATGATCTGTGAGTGAGCACACAGTGTGGTAATACCTATGTGTGTAGGAATTTAGTATTTCTGTGTAGCTCAGTGTATCATGTGAACCTATGTGTTAGTACCAGTAATTCAAACCAGCCTGCCTATGGGAGTTTAGAATTCAGTGATCAATGTGTGAGTACTGTGGGTTAATGGTATTAAGTATATGAGTAAGGTATAAGTTAAGTCACTAAATAAACACTATCCTATAGATAAATTGGGCAGTATATTTATAAGTCATATATATATTATTACGACTCACTATATAGTCTATATAGCTATATGATACCTAGTATCTAGATACTCATGAGATGGACCTAGAAACCTAGTCACAACCTAGTTTTAACTAGTATTAGTTAACAATAGCTAGTATGAACCTAGAAGCAAGGTATTAACTAGTTTTGACCAAAAACCTAGAATTGACTTAGTTGGACCTAGTATTGACCAGTAAACCTTAGACATGACCTAGAAACCTCGTTTTTAATTGTTAAGCATGTTATTCTTTTAAATTCATTAATTAACATTGAATTTCCATAAATAGGTCATTGTGATTCCATTTTGGACCTCGATCCTCACATTCTGCTCAGGACCACAGGCGAGTACATTCTCTGACAGTTTTCATGGTTGATTACTTCTATAAATTGTAGTGTATTTCATACTTGATTCCGACACTATGGATACACGGGTTAGCACCCTAGATCCCCATCACGAGGAGTCGTGGTTGGAATCCATCGTGCTAGCTGGGGGATGGGGAACTATTAGTAGATTATGTGATCATATCCAAACATTTATATGCACCATAGCTCACCCCACTTCTCACGTCGGGTGCGGCCTGACCACTTATATGCTCCATAGCTGTTATATATGATTAGCCTGACCACTATATGCACCATAGCTTACCATGCGGTTAGCCTGACCTAAAAGAATCATAGCTAATCATATATAACCAGCCTGATCCAGTCCCAAGCCGATCACATGATAAACTAATAATTCAAACACTTAGCTAGATGTCTTATCTTTATTCAGATTTACTTGTTCTAGCATTTACTACTTATTGCTCATTGCTAGATGCCTACTGTCTATTTCATTTTCTCCAGTACTTCACATGTTCAGCTTTTATTTCCATCTTGTATCTCTTACACTGTTTATAGATTTTGTCAATTAATGAAACTGCTGTTAGTGCTTGTGCTTCGCTCCAATCCTGACTGGATAACCAACATTTTTCAGAGGACCTGGAGGACTTTTGCCCTACTCATTACGGTCCAGGAATAGAGGAGGATTTCACCCCAGAAATCCCAGAGGAGGTGCCTATCTTAGAGGAGAACTTGCCTGCCCATGCTTAGATTATTTTTCTGCATTTATTGTTTTAGACTGAGACTGAGACTGAGATGTATTTATTTTTATTTGTGACTTTGTGAGGTCATTTGGACCCAGGATTTGAGTTGAACTTCTTGTGATTGGTTTAAATAGAACTCTTTTCAATTCTCATCGTGCCATTATGTTTATAGTTGTGATTGAGTATATAATAGAACTGTGATTTATTTATCATTGTTCTCCGTACGGAGTTGAGACTATTGACAGGATATACTATGTTTGTGACCTAGACAGCGTTCTACCGCCGATGCTGCGGCGTAGGCTGGACGTACCCACGACTCATGCCCAATTTCCGGGTGCGGGTCGTGACAGACATGATGTACAACCTCAAAAAATTCTACAGATATCAGAATAGGACAGCTAGGCAACTTGATATAAAGAGTCTAAGGAATACGAACCATGGCTGAAGGGATATTAATAAGGGATCATGTTCTCAAGATGATAGCTCATCTGAATGAGATGGAGATCCTAAATCGATAGAAAAACCCAGGTCGATGTCATTCTCAAAACTCTGCCTAAAAGTTTTGAGCAGCTTTACCTTAATTACAACATAAAAAAAAATGATGTATAGTTTGGCGAAACTTGCAAAAGAACTCCAAGCAGCTGAAGGTCTCTTTAGGCTGAATGGTTATGTTTATGTGACTGATAAGGCTTATATTTCTAAGTCAAAAGGAGGTAAGAAGAAGAATAAAATTACAAACAAATAAATTCAACAAAGAATGGCATGATACCCCCAAGGTATTGTGGAAAAGCGAAAGGTAAGTGTTTCAAGTACAAAAAATCAGGACATTGAAAGACCGATCGTCCACTTCTCATACAAGAGAATAAAGAAAGTATATCTCATTTACTAGAAATTGAAACATGTTTAACGGTGTTATCTACTGGCACTAGTTGTGTAGATACATGATCCACTAATCATGTCTACAATACATTACAAGGGTTCAGGAAACTAGGCTGCTAAGTGACGTAGAGTTATGCTTATTCATGGGTGACGCTAAGAAAATAGCGGCCATTATAGTGGGAGATGTTCACCTATCTTTTGGTAGAAATAAGTCTTTGATATTGAGATATTGTCTTTATGCACCTTCACTTAGAAAGAATTTGATTTCTGTTTCTATGTTAGTAAATGATGGATATTCAGTTTATTTTAATGACAATATTATTATTTGTAAAAAAAATAGCATTTTATCTGTTCTGATAAATTAGTAGATAATTTATATGTCATTAATTATATTCCACCTATAATGGAACTTATGGAAATGAATAATATACCTTCTAACTTAAGGAAGAGAAACGTACTTTCTTGTATAAACCAAACATATCTTTGGCAATTGTGATTAGGCTATATTATTATGCCCCAGTCCTAAATACGTAGGACCAGGTATACACAACCATGCCAGTTGGTATGTATACGGACTACTCCAATATATGGAACCCACACTACATACGTAAGTTGTATAATGGTTTTATCTCATAATAGATATACATCATAGTCAATGGGTATAATATATCTCATTCATAGAATAAAGGACGTAAGTAATCAAAAAGATCAAAAGAGTCAAGTAAGAAGTAGTCCAAGAACTAATAGTCGGGTGGAGACAAATCCACTACCAAACGACTATACCAACTAAAATGGAGTCTGGCCTCCAAAATAAATAGAAGAATTAGTAGCAAACTAAATAGGTCCAACATCTACAAAAATCAAATAAACTCAGTTAGTGCAATCTCCTCATCACCAAGAGCAGTGTCTGGGCTAGGTCCGTACTCCTCAGGGTACTGATGCTCAACTACACCAGGAGAGATCATCAGGTCCTTAGAGAGACATAACTAGATACAAATAATGCATGCCATAATATAAAAACTATGATGCAACAAGGTCTCCTAACCATCTATGTGAATATAGTTGAGGACAACGTTCCTATACAGGGGCTCTCCTAACAAAATAATGTACGGCACACGTAGTTCTTATCTAATTCACTAGTGGCATCTAGAGAAAAGTAAATAATAGTAGCCCCTATGCTAATTGTTGTCCTCCTCACCCCATGTGACTGTCTAAGTCGTATCCACAACTCGTCCAACTTGTAACTACTATGGACTCTAAAGGAATATACTAATAGCAGTTATAATATAACCGTCGCACATCTCACACATACCAATGGCAAGTCGAATACACAAGTCCGTGTCCTATATAAAAATCAAAATGCGTGGCATGCATGTGTCATAGATAAAGGAGATATGAGGATACCTCACAATCATGGGGTGTTCGCATAACTCTAGGTCAGCAAGCATAGTAAAATTATACGAAAATAGATGACATATTGCATCGTTGCACCAAAGTCTTTCTTGGACGCACGGTTTAATAGCATAAATAAATAAGAAAATAAATGATATAAATGTAACATAATAAAATAAATGTAAACAAACAGAAATCGTAGTAACATATACTTCCCTGGAAGTAGTTTGGTGATGTAATGGCGTCTAGATGACAAGATGAGGCAGAAAATATGGAAGAAGATCAAATGTCTATGGATGCTGAAATAAATATTACCAACATTTTCAGAATGGATGAGATAGTCAGAATAGCCTACCCATAAGTCCAACTTAGATACAGAAAAAACTGGTAAAGGTCTCTAAATTCAGCATATAATAGGTCAAACGAAGTCTAAACGATGATACAAACTCAATGATAAGTCTAGATTTGGATTTCGATAAGCAGATTACAAAATTGCCTGTCGAATCGAATCGTGAAGTCGTGGCACTCATGAAACGATAATTCGTAGACTGCCTCTAGATTGGATAAAACTCAGGTCACAGGACAAGTCAAAGGTTGTGATCCTAGTGGCACATGCTTCATCGCGATACGATAAGCGAGCACAAAGTAATTAAAAATTTTGAAAATGCATCGATACGGGTACTTTTGACGGATACGGGTCAACGTTTACTAATTCAAATTTTATCAAAACTCATACGTTAATGTTTACTGTACGCGCTTTTCGATGCAATTAGTACATGATGGGTGGTCTAGTTTATCGGGACGGACCTATAGAAGCATAGAAAATATTCATCCCTACGGCAAAAGATAGTAAGCATCTAATACGGCAGAAGGTCATTAGCACCAACGATGCGACAAAGACAAAGCATGCAGCCTATACCTCAGTCGTACCGATGCTAATAAGAGAATTTAATGCTCAGAGGGAAAGTTGTCATTAAAAATTAAAGTTATGACAGCATTAACATAATTACTCTGATGGTTGCAGCGGAGCCCTTTAATATATGTATACAGGCGGCAGTTGCACGTCAAAGATTTAACACTTATGTCAATTCCATAAAGGTCTTCATCCATAGCAGAGCCATGCGACGAAGAACCCTCAACAAAGGCTATATGGCAAGATGCCCATACGAAAGTGTTCCCACGCAGCCGTATTCCCATGCGACAGAAAGGTCATGCATTCCTAGCTGCATCCCCCATGACAACAGCTAGCAGTGACCGTGGCCACCATACGCATGTTATTGTGCCTAAAGCATACCCATCCATATATGACTTTAGTCTATATTCTATATTATATATCCTATAGCAAGCTCGTAGAAGTACTCCAAGTCTGAGCACTAGTACGATATAGTACTAGTTGCGACCGGGACCTGCATGGGCCACCATAAGAATGTGTCACAGCCCACACCCGGCATATGGGCACGACTACGTGGGTACGTCCAGCCTACGTCGCAGCATCGACGGTAGAATAATGTCTAGGTCAATAATGCTCTATATTATATCTCACAATAATATATAACATGTCAATGATATCTCAACTCCATAAGAAGGACAAGATGAATATAAAGATAATGTCAAAACTAATACTTAATCTCAATAATCTATAAGAAAGATATATGGCACGATAAAGATATAAAATGGGATAAGAAGATAAGTTTAACAATACAATGTCAGATCAACAATAAGTCTATGAGTCCAAATATCTCAATCTCAATATAAGTCTCAAAAATTATAACAGCTCAGTGTATCGAAGCTGGAGACAAATCTAGTACAATATAAAATAAATTAGCTAAGTCACTATTGTTGTCTTTCTCTATGGGAAGTGGCTCCTCCTGAGGCTCCTGGATATAACCATCATCTACTTTCGGACCATAATAAGTGGGACAAAAGTCCTCAAGATCCTCTAAAAATTTTCAGTCAGGATTAAAGCAAAGTACAAGCACTAACAGCAGTTTCAATTATATTGATAAAGACTATAAAATAGTGAATAATGAATATACCTCATGGAAATGAAATACTAGAATGTAAGGGAACTAGAGAGACATATAATCATATCACAGAGATATAACTTGCAATAAAATACACATGTAATGGTAAGCAGTGAATAAGCAAAAAAAAAAAAAACTAGCAAACACGAATTAGGAATATGGAAGTAGAGATACTAGCTAAGTGCCTTAAAATATTAGTTTATTATGTGATCGGCTTGGGACATGATCAGACCCTACCATATATGATTGGCTATTCACAAGTAGAAGTAACAGAATTAGGTCAATTAAGTATGATTGACTACACACAAGTACAAGTAAGGGGATCAGGCCAATCATATATGGGGAGATATGCACAAGTAATAAGATTAGGCTACACCCTACGTGTGGTGAAGGTAACCTATGCACAAATAAGTAGGATATGATCACAAAACTTGCAAATATTTTTTCCATCTCCCGGCTAGTCCGATGGATCGAATCAAGACTCATCATGACAGATATCTATGATACTAGCCCGTGTATCCACGGTGTTAGGAGTCAAGTATAACACTACAAAACTAGAATAATAGTAATCATTAAAATAACAGAAACTGTCAGAGAATTTACTCGCCTGTGGTCTTGAGCAAAGTGTGAGGATCGATGAGCAAAATGAAGTCATAAAATCCTATATACAAGATTATATGTTATTTGGGTGTAATAAAGTGATAACAAGCTTAAATGTACTAAAATATAATTTTCTAGGTCCAAACTAGGTCATATTAGCCAACTAGGTCAAACTAGGTTATTACCTCAATTCTAGGGTCATACCTACCTTCTGAGTTGATTTCAAGCCCATACTAGTTGATACTAGGTCATACCTAGATTTCTAGGTTCAAACCTTGAAGGTAATAGCTAATAACACTAAGGTATATACATATACTAGTTATTAACTATGAGTTATATCCATATAACAGTAACTTAGCTATATGCATACTACCTTAGTACTTATTTAATACCCTAACACCCAATACCTATTTGGTATCTAACCTTACTTGACATTGGATATCACTAGGTATCATATTACCTATACTCAGTGTTCATTAAACCCCCAAGGTACACTCAAACCTTGACAATACCTAAAACCTTAGTTTATACTTATACCTTACCCTCCTTAATACTCTTACCAAAACTTAACTTAAAATATAAACTTAATCTTCAATCAAGGATCTGATAATGCTTCCCACCTTATCACTACCATATTTCTAAATGAGGATATTTTTTATCATTTATCATATTTTAATTTAGTGATTAAATATTTATATAATTAATTATATAATTAATTATAGGTAAAGGTGGACTAGCCTATTAATTATATTGTGTTGTGTTATTTATTTATAGTTAGTGGACTAAATATTTAAACCTGACATTAGTGGACCCATTAGAACTTGTCATGACACATTGAGCCCAACATTGGACTAGACCCATTAGACTCTTTTCCTTTAATTAATTAAGGAGATTAGATTAGTTCATGTAGAATTAGAAGCTTCCTAATATAGCCCTCTCATTTAAACCTCATAACTAAGTAGTGGGGGCTTATTGGTCATTGTATAGTTACATAGAAAGGAGGAAAGGGGCTGACCACATAAAGAGGGGAGTCTTCTCTCTCTTCTCTTATTAATTCATTCATTCTATATCCCTAATAGTGTTCTTTCCCAAATCACTTTATCCCTCCACCAAATTTATCCTAATTTACTATATTTTTCTTTCAATTACATCATCTAAGGAGCATTGGAGCTTGGATTGTAATGAGCACTTTGTCATAACCCACACCCGATGTAGGGGCACAAGTCTGTGGGTACGTCCAGCCTACACCGCAGCATCGACGGTAGAACACTGTTTAGGTCTACTATACTATCTAACAATATTTATTCACAATATATAATATCATCTCAATATCAATATGAATACTCACTCGAGAGAATCTATAAGGACGTATGAATATGATATAAAAGAATCCAAGAGAAGTCTAAAAATATACTTCTCAGATCCTTCATCAATAAGTCTAAGAGTCTAGCCATACTCAATAATAATATAAGTCTCAAAAACAACATATCAATGTCTCAAAGCTAAAAATAAATCCAGTCCAATATAAAAATACTAAACTAGCTAAGTCACTACCAGCTGTGTCTCCTCTATGGGGACTAGCTCTCCTGAAACTCTGGGTCAATGGTAAGTTGGTCACCAGCTCTCCAAATTAATACTAAAAAATGTTATCCAGTCAGGATTGGAGCGAAGCACATAAACTAACACTAATTCTATTAAATTGATAAAGACTATAAAACAGTGAGTAATGAATATAAATAATGGAAATATAATATTGGTAATGTAAGAAAGCAGGAGAAACATCAATCACCGTAAAATAATGAGCAGTGAGTAAGCAGGTGACTATCAGTCTCATCAAGTACAAGCTAAAATAGAAGAATAAAGTAAACTAGCTAAGTGTTTAAAATATTAGTTTATTATGTGATCGACTTGGGACAAGATCAGGCTCTATCATATATGATTGGGTATGCACAAGTCCGGATAAGGGATCAAGTCAATCACGTATGATTGACTATGTACAAGTACAAATAAGGGGATCAGGCCAATCATATATGGGGAGCTATGCACAAGTAATAAGATCGGGCTATACCCTGCATGTGATAAGGGTGAGCTATACACAAGTAGGTAGGGTATGATCACATAACTAGCTAATACTTTCTCTGTCCCCCGACTAGTATAGTGGATCCAACCATGGCATATTATAACACAGGATTCATAGAGCAGGGGGCAACCTGTTCCTGAATTGATGTCTATACATGTACAGGAATAACAGGACACGTACAGGTCCTCAAGGAAATAATATCTCATGATAAAATCCAAAATATACTAATCTATGTATCATCGTATCAGGAATCATGTACAACACTACAAAACTGATATCATAGTAATCATCAAAATAACGAAAACTGTCAGAAAATATACTCGTCTGTGGTCCAGAGCAATAAAGGCCAAACTGTGTTCGAACTGGTATCAGACTGACCTATATATGAATATCAAGTTCAAATAGTGTTTTAAAGTCAATAATATATTTAATTAACTCAAAACTAGGTTTCTAGGTCAAAGATAGGTCACAATAGTCAAACTAGGTCAAATATATATCAACACAGTCAAACTAGGTCATTTCCTAATTTCTAGGTTGATTTTACCTATTTATAAGGTTTATAAAGTTATACTAGGTCTTAACAAGTCACTATTTGATTTTTAGGTACTAACTAGGTCAAACTAGTCAATACTAGTTAATACCAGGCAAATACTAGATTTCTAGGCGATACTAATAAATTACTAGCATATATTATCCTAATATATACATCTGCCTATAATTTCTAGCAATAACTTGGCCTATAGCTATTTACCTTATCCCGTATCACGGTATCTTAACTATCACACATTGACCTAATACCTTAGTGCATATCTCAAATTCCTTAACTATTAGTCAATACCTTAGTTCTAGGGTCAATACTGCTAAACTAGTTTTCTAGTCCATACAAGTCAATACCATCATAATATCCAAGTTACTAGACTAATACCTTAGATATATCACCAATACCTCAACTATGAGACAATACCTTCCTAATACTAGGTTTCTAGTTCATACTAGTCAATATCTTGCTAATATCCAAGTTTCTAGACTAATACCTTAGCCGTATCACCAATACCTCAACTATGGGTCAATACCTTGCTAATACTAGGTTCTAGTCCATACTAGTTGGCTATGATATAATAATATCATATATACTATATAGATATACTAATATATACAATAACTTAGTTTAACACTTAATACCTAGATAATACCTTAGTATTACCTCATTATCTAGCTATTACCTTAGTATTACCTCATTACATAGCTATTACCTTAGTATTATCTCATATCCTAGTTTCTAGACTAATACCTTAGCTAATACCATTTTCTTGCTAATACCCAATACCTTAACTCATACCTTGGTACTTAACCCATTATTCAAGCTAGACACTACCCTTACCATGGTATATTAATCTAATACCTAATATCATAACCTTACCTTAGTATCCTAGTATTACCTCATACTAGTTTTAATATTTTGGTATCTCGGTATTCTAAATACCTTGATACATCCTAGGGTACCATAAACTAATTTATCCCACACATATCCCACTTGTTTATACATAGTGCAATGATACTACATTAGGTATCATATGATACTAACCCCCAAGATACTAATCCATGACCATAACCTACATTTACCTTACGTCCAAGATACTCACCCTACTATTGGCACTTGACATCTTGATAATATCAACTACCTAGTTCTAATACCCAATATCTTCCTATCTTGACCAATACCTTATCTTCCTATATACTTACCCAACTAACTCTAATATTAATACTTGATACCAAATAGGATACCTTACTCAAGCCTCAATACTCATTTACCCTCACTCATGATACTTGAATGTCATGATACCAATATCCTCATGGTACCCAAGTATCACACTAGTACCTTGCTCCAAACTCTAACACCTTGATACATAACTTACCTATAATTGGCTTACTTGATACCACTTGTATCAACACTAACACACACAATAACTAACACATATTTCCTAACACTTATATATATATATATATATATATATATATATATATATATATATATATATATATATATATATATACACTCATTTGATATCCATACAACCTAGGCTCATAGGATACACAAAATATCTATGTCGTATAGTCAGTTCTCTACTTGTAACCAATATTGTACCTATTAGACATATTCAATAAATTATAGTGTCAAAGTAAGTCTTAGCCATTTGTATCAGCTTTCTGAAACTTTAAACGGATCATGTTTTCGTGTCCGAAAGCTCCCGAAATCGCAAAAATACCGAAACACATTTGTCTTTTGGATACCAGACACTCAAACAATTTTATAGAAAGTTTTAGAACAAATTTGGCCTATTAATTTATATATTTAGAAAGGTAACTTTGATACGGTTCTTTTAAAAAAAATAAAAGAGTAATTGGAATCTTGAGTTAGGAGTTATGGTATTTCTAATTTGATATGGCTACAAAAAATAAGGCTGAATACTATGACGAATTTAGGTTATTTTGGACAAAAGAACACATGTATAAACCCAATTTATCAAATCTACCTATACGTATCATGGTGTATCATGATACAAACTCTACGTGTCCAATTTTGGACACAAGAACACCTTCACACCATTAAATAAATATCAATAGTCCTCATTAGGACACAATATACACTAAATTGACACAATTAGGATTTTTCCCAAATTGAGTCCCAAAATTATGACACCAACTTAGATCTACCAAATTAAGGGCTCCTAGTGCCTAAATCTACCATTAAAAAGTCAAATCTAACCATAGGAAGGTTCCTACATGACCAAGGGGTGTTTTTAACTATAAATTTGATAAAATTAAGAGAATTACCTATTGTTTTGGTGGCCTCTTTAGAGAATTCTGAATTTAGACATGGAAGAGATGAATCAGACATGATCTTCTAGCAAGCTCTTCTTCTATAGATCTTCTTGTGCTCTTCAATGCTCTAGGCCTTCATGATGGTAAGAATGAGTGGAAATAAGAGTAGTTGGAAAGAAATTTGGTGGGGAATTGGTTTACTTGGTGAAGAAGAAGATTTGGAGAAGATGGAGGCTAAGGAATGAAATGAATGGATGAGCCCTAAATTGAACTTATCTCTTATAGTAAGGTTTGGTCATACCACAATATCAAGTTTGGCCATCTCCATTTGTCATGAATAAAATCTAATTAACTAAAGGAAGGAATCTCTACAACTAAGAGGAATTTATGACAACTAAACTTAATTAATTTTAATTACTAAAGTCATAACTAACAATAATTAGCACTAATTAATAACTGTAAATTCTAATTGGCTAGCCATTAACTAACACTAATATATTTTTGAACAATCACTAATATAAAATAATATAAAAAAATTAACATCGTACAAAATTAACAAAATATCGCTATGGTGGAAAGTGGTAGTTACACACTTGAAGAAGGAGGAATTGACAAGGAGCTTATGTCCTAATTATGTCATATTGAGCATTTCATTAGGAATCCATCTCCCAATAGGTAAATTCTGATTTCCCCTATAATCTAGACTCTAATTCATACATTCCATTAGGAAACCTTCCTTGGCTTAGGGCTATGTCATGCCCCAGTACCGGAATACGGAGACAGATATGGCCAACTCCCCTGTACAAGGTATAGAACATCGTACGGCGGTCACGGTTGTAGCTATACAAGGGGTACATACTACAAGAAGTCACTTAGGGTCACACAGCATATCTATTGTCTCAACCAGTCATGCATGAACAGTAAAAATAGAACATATATGACAAGGAAGTAAGGCATCCCAAACGTCCTGCCAGAATATTCTGGAAACCAGCTGTGCAAAATAAGATAGTTGGCAGAGTATAAAAAGTACATGACCATAATCAGATGCAGTCTGATTAATTACAATCATGTAAAAGAAAATAAAATGTCCATATTCACGGCTAACAAGTGTCGGTGGTTAAATGCCCAAAATAAGTAAACTGTGCAATAACGAGCAGGAAAGAAGAAACCCACTCGTTCCCTTCAACGGCCATATCTTGTGTGTGCCATTGTTCAGGGGGAAGTACGCTTGATCCTCGTGTGCTGGCTCTAAAGCTGGCCATGCAAAACCAGTTTGGTTAGACCCCAAATAGCAGGTACCACAAAGGAAGCACGAATAAATAAATAAAACTAGGTTAATTTTATATATATATATATATATATATATATATATATATATATATATATATATATATATATATATGCCTCGTAGTTTCGGTTCATGGCCTATCGTGACATAATAATCTAACCCTACAACCAAACAAGGACAATGATTAGACCATCGCACCATGATAGTCTATGTCCCTAGACTATTTAAGAGCATGCACAATAAACAAACAAGCTCAGTTACATAATCGATCGATCATTTATACGGCTTACTAGATGGAGTTTGGGTTATTCCAAAGATATTATGCATATAGGAATCCTCAGATTGAACCAGGTACTAGCAGGGTTAGACGAGCCATAAATCGTCGTATAGCATATAGTATTGTGCATCGGTCCCTCGCAAGGCCACGGTGCTAAGATTGCATAGAACACATAGTATAGTATAATAGTCGGATATTGCCATCCTCTAATGAGGATTTAAATAATATGCATGGGGACTAGCCTGCACACCCCAATTCAGATGACTGGAGGTGGCTAGTTAGGCACGATCTCGAAATTTTATTCCCTTCCAATGCTCTACAAGTTTAGTTGCCTAGTTAACCCTATTGTTAACTGGAATCACATAGAGTGGTCACATGGTATTCCCCTTATATGATGTACCATAGTACGGCCATGCTAGATACGAATCCACTTTGTCACTACATAGTCCAACTTGGATTCACCCTAGTGTGATGCAATAATCAACAGATCCTAGCCATGCTTGGTCATTGACTAATCCTTATATCCATGCTGGAGATTAAGTCATATCACATATCATGTAGCGCATAGGTACACGGCAGTGTAATCATGTAATATAATCGCATAGGAACACATAGCACATAGGAATATATAGCACGTAGTAAGTGTATCAACACGGATACAAGTGGTCGGATCATGGCACATAGATGGGTCTAATACTCTTGTAGTCATCAAATTCAGGCATACATCCTATAAAGTCCAAAGGAATATTCAACAAAACTAGTCCAATAAAGCGTGTGCAAGGGGCCGTATGCGGCATAAGGATCAAGGCCGCATGGGGATCAGCTGCGACATTGAATCAGTTCAGGGAGTCGGGCCGCATAGCCGTATGGGCTCAGACCGTATAGCCGCATGAGTCACTTAGGGAGTCGGGCCGCATAGTCGCATGAGTCGCATGGTTCCTGACTGCAGAGGTCGCATAGCCACATGAGTTCAGACTGTATGGCCGCATGAGTTCAGGCCGCATAGCCGGATAGGTCGCATGGTCGCTGATCGTAGAGGTCGCATGAGCTCACGATCGTATGACCACATGAGTTCAGGCCACATGGCCGTATGGGCTCAGACCGTATGGCCGCATACGACTTTGTCTACTCCAGGCAGCAGTTCGGCCAAGGCGAGAACTCCAAAAACCAAAATTTTGTTTCCTTTATAAAGACTTCATTTTAACTCCGAATTGAGTGAACCAAAAGCCAAAATGCTCGAAATAAAGTGCTCCATCTATCCCTAAAAACTATTTTTCAAAAATACTATGTTTAGTAAATCAAAACCACCAAAGACTCAAAGAACCTATAAAAATTCTAAACTTAGAATGTAGATCTACCCAAATCCATCCATTAAATCCGAAAACCCCAAGTACTAAAAGTGTTTAGAATAATTATTAGCACATAATAGACTAATAAAATACAAAAAAAAAACAATAATAAAAAATTAAGAGATTTCTCCATGTGGTACAAGGTGTACTTGCCTAAATGAAGGAAGAAGAGAAAAATGAAGAGAATGAGGTAAGAGAGAAGATGTTGGGTTTTATAGTTAGGATTTGAGGTTTAGACCATGGGTTCAAAACATGAATGAACCAACCCAACAATTAAACCATGGGTCTAATTGAACCAAAGAATGGGTCTAGTCTCCATGCATGCAACCTAATTAATCATGTAAGCAAGAAATACTCTAAGCAGAAATTAAATACAATAAGAAATAAATAAATATATCTCCAAATATATATTTTAGGAATGGGGGAGGGGGAGTGATAGGCTATTGTCACGACCCGCACCCGGAATTTGGGCATGAGTCGTGGGTACGTCCAGCCTACGCCGCAGCATCGGCGGTAGAACGCTGTCTAGGTCTCAACATATAATATATCCTGTCAAAAGTCTCAACTCCGCACGGAGGACAATGATAAATAATCCACAGTTCTATGATATACTCAATCACAAGCTAATAGAAAATAATGGCACGATGAGAATAGAAAAGAGTTCTAATAAAACAACCACAATAATCCAACTCAAATCCTGGGTCTAAATGACCTCACAAAGTCACAAAGTAATAAATACAACTCAGTCTCAGTCTAAAACAATAAATGCAGAAAAATAGTCTAAGAGCAGCCAGGTACGTTCTCCTCTAGGCTAGGCAACTCCTCTGGGATTTTCGGGGTAAAATCTCCCTCTAATCCTGGGCCATAATGAGTGGGGCAAAGATCCTCCAGGTTCTCTGAAAAATGTTATCCAGTCAGGATTGGAGCGAAGCACAAGCACTAACAGCAGTTTCATTAAATTGACAAAGACTATAAACAGTGTAAGAAATACAAGATGGAAATAAATGCTGAGAATGTAAAGCACTGGAGAAAAATGGAAATAGGCAATAGAGCATCTAGCAATGAACAATAGATAGTGAATGCTAGAACAAGTGAATCTGAATAAAATAGACATCTAGCTAAGTGTTTGAAATATTAGTTTATTATGTGATCGGCTTGGGACTTGGTCAGGCTGGTTATATATGATTAACTATGATTCTTGTAGGTCAGGCTAACCATATGGTTAGCTATGATGCATGTAGTGGTCAGGTTAATCATATATAACAGCTATGATGCGTGTAAGATGGTCAGGCCGCACCCAACGTGAGAAGTGGGGTGAGCTATGATGCATGTAAAGGATTTGGATATGATCACATAATCTACTAATAGTTCCCCATCCCCCAGCTAGCACGATGGATTCCAATCACGACTCCGCATGATGGAGATCTAGGGTGCTAACTCGTGTATCCACAGTATCGGAATCAAGTATGTAATATACTACAATTTATAGAAGTAATCAACAATGAAAACTGTCAGAGAATGTACTCGCCTGTGGTCCTGAGCAAGGTGTGAGGATCGACGTCCAAAGTGGGATCACAATGACCTATATATATATATAAGATATCAAGGTTAAAATGGTGTTTGGAATGATAAAAGTGATTATCTAAGTTGAAATGAGGGTGTTAGGCCATTTCTAGGTCTACACTAGATTTACCTATGGTTAACTAGATCATTACCTCCCTTTACTCAGTTGTCTAGATCATTCTAAGTATTTTAGTTAGTATTTGTGCATACTAGCTAATACTAGTTAGTACTATTAACTAAGTTATCATTGAGCTATACTGGATATTACTAGTGCACACATTTTATACATTTGGTTTTTAAGTTGTCACCTTAAACATTCTGACTAATGCACTACACTACAAATACTGACACACAGTACACACACCCACAGATTACACTGATACACACATATCCTACTGATACTAACCCACTGCACATATCCTACTGATACTAATGAGCTTCTCATTGACTTAACCTCACTGCACAGATACACCAAGTACTAACTGATACACATAACTTGAGACTCACTTGGACCTTAATACTCCAGTATGTCCAACTGCTCCCTGAGAAAACTATGCTCACAAGAAAAATACACTGAAACACAGGGTCATACACAACACCTCTCTGGCACATTGAACTGAGACTTCTCACTGAACTCACTGCACATTGATACTTAGTATCAGGAACTACAGTCCAACCAAAACTCCCTCACTAAACTCACTGAACTCGAACTGATACAGTCCCCTAATGTCTGATGCACTGAGGCAAGATCACAGCAGCAACTGCACATCTACACTAATTACTTCCTGTAACACAGTACACACACACACATTCACTCACTGGCACCCTAATACACACACAGGCACTTAACACAAAGCTATACTGATAACCCAACACACAGGAACAACTCATACCTACACACATAAGCTATACACACAGATACATACAGTTTCACACATACCTACACACTCTAATTCACTTGCACAGACACAAAGACTCCCACCTAATACCTAAACACATAGGCACACAAACACACAGGAAACTGACACAGGTAGACTTAGCTGAAACTGTGTGCACTAACACAGACACTGCACACTAAATCTGAGGACACACACACACACATTCTGCTACACACTGAACACACATAGATACACCAACTGATTCCCAAATTTCCCTGTATTGAATTTGGTTACCCTTCTCCCCAAAGCCTGATATACAACCACAGTCAGTCCTCACAAAATCTGATACACTCTACACACCCACATAGCTACTGATACTCAGGAATACACACTGGTTCACATAGGTAGACACAGGTTTACACTCAGGTCTGATACTCTAGGGAAACCCAATACAACATAACCCATTACACTAATCCAATTACCTACACACACAGATACATAAAAATCCTACACACATATCCTACTGATACTAATGAGCTTCTCTTTGCTTTGGAGGAGGAAAAATGGGATCCCTAGGGTTAGATTCTGAATTTGTGGTGGGGGAAAGATGGTTTTTCACTTGGGGGCTAGGGTTTTCTTCCAATGGAGGCTAGGGTTTTATTCTTTCTGAAGGAGAAAAGAGTTGTGGTGGCTCCCTTTTATATTTAAAACCAAGCTAGGGTTTCAAAGGCATAGCTTTTAAATTAAACCCTAAGGTTAGGTCATGTAGAACCTAATTAACTAAGGTTTAGTCAGTCTAGGGTTTGAGGTCCAAACTAAAAATTAAAATTCTAGGGTTTCTCTAGAATTAGGTTTACAAATTAGGGTTTACTCATTAGAGTTTGTCCTACTGAGTTCTAGGGTTTTTACCTAAACCCAAACACAACTAACCATATATAAATAGTTTTAAAAACTCAGCAAATTAATTAAATTCATAATTATTCAAATAGTGAAATTACATAAATGCCCTTACCTGGAATGGGGTAGTGACAAGTCTACCCTCCTAAAAGAAATTTCGTCCTCGAAATTGGACTGAACTAGAACAAGAATGAAATCAGAAAAGAATATACCTCGAGTCTAGAAGAGATACGGGTATAGCTCGCGCATTTCGTCCTCTCTCTCCCAGGTCGACTCCCCTGGAGAGTGATGTCTCCATGCAACACGAACCAAAGGAATAGTTTGGTTCCGTAACACCTTCTCCCTGCGGTCCAAGATCTCTACGGGCTGCTCGGGGTAGCTGAGCGTCGGACCAACCTCAATCTCCGAGTGGTCAAGTACGTGACTAGGGTCTGCCACGTACCGTCTCAGCTGCGATACGTGGAACACATCATGCACTCCCTCTAATGCAGGTGGCAAGTCTAGTCTATACGCCACTGCACCTACCCTTGCAAGAATACCGAAGGGTCCGATGTAGCGTGGGCTAAGCTTCCCGCCTCGACCAAAATGAATCGTGCCACGCGTCGGAGAAATCCGTAGGAATACTAAATCGCCAACCTAAAACAAAACAGTCTCAACATGCAGTCTAAACAACAACACAAACCAGAAAAATAACAATCTATACCTGAAACTCAAGGGGTCTACGGTGGCTGTCGGCCCAATGCCGCTGTCTGTCCTGCGCCACTCGCAGTCTGTCTCTGATGAGTTTCACCTTTTTTGCTGCATCCACGACCATTTCTGGTCCTAGCAAGGCTCTCTCTCCAACGTCGTCCCAAGATAACGGTGTACGATACCTCCTTCCATAAAGAGCCTCAAATGGTGACATCTCGATGCTGGCCTGGTAGCTGTTGTTGTAAGCGAACTCTACCAGGTGCAGATGATCCTCCCAAGAACCTCCGAGATCTAGAACACAAGTACGTAGCATATCCTCGAGAGTCTGAATAGTCCTTTCAGACTGCCCGTCTGTTTGGGGGTGATATGCGGTACTGAACTTGAGCTGAGTGCCCAAGCTAGTCTGCAGACTCCTCCAGAAGTGGGAAGTGAAACGACTATCCCGATACGAGACGATGCTCACAGGAACTCCATGAAGCCTAACGATCTGCCGCACGTACATCTCTGCTAGTCTCTCTGTCGACGTGCCCACCTTGAAAGGTAAGAAATGGGCTGATTTGGTCAACCTGTCCACGATGACCCAAATCGCGTCCTTCCCTCCTGGAGAACGTGGAAGCCCTGAAATGAAATCCATGGTCACATGCTCCCATTTCCATTCTGGAATCGGTAAAGGTTGAAGCAAACCACCTGGCCTCTGCCGGTCTGCCTTTACCTGCTGGCACACTAGACACCGGGATACGAAGCGTGCTACCTCGCGCTTCATTCTATACCACCATACGTGCTCCCTTAAGTCTCGATACATCTTGTTGGCACCGGGATGCATCGAGTACTGAGAGCGGTGTACCTCCTGTAAGACCTCCTCGTGCAGCTCCCCGCTCGGCACACACATCCTCGTGCCGTGCCGTAAGGAACTATCATCTGCGATAGTAAAGTCGCCCGACAACCCTATCTGAACCTGTGCCCTGATACTCCTCAGAGCCTCATCCTCGTACTGCGCAGCTCTGATCCTGTCCATCAGTTCGGACTGTATCTGCAATCCCCATATCTGAATCTCAGTACCGGGAACTAACACCTCAATCTCCAAGCTTTCCAGATTAGCCAATAAATGTCTGTCAGTCGTCAAGTACATGGCCATCGGATACCTGCTCAAGGCATCGGCGACTACGTTGGCCTTCCCTGGGTGGTACTGCAATAAGATGTCGAAGTCTTTCATCAACTCCAACCACCTCCTCTGCCTCATGTTCAGCTCCTTCTGTGTGAACACGTACTTCAAGCTCTTGTGGTCTGTGAAGATCTCCATACACTCTCCGTACAGGTAATGTTTCCACAGCTTTAGAGCGAAGATAACTGCTGCCAACTCTAAATCGTGGGTGGGGTAGTTCTTTTCATGAGGGCGTAACTGCCTGGAAGCATAGGCAATCACCTTTCCGTGCTGCTGGAGAACATATCCCAGCCCTTTTCCTGAAGCATCATTGTAGATGGTGAAACCACCTGTCCCTGCTGGCAATGTCAAAATTGGAGCTGTCGTCAACCTCTTCTTCAGCTCATCAAATGCTGCCTGGTACTCCTCCGTCCAGACAAAATCCACATCCTTCCTAGTCAGCCTGGTCATCGGCGCTGCAATCTTGGAGAAGTCTTGTACAAACCTCCTGTAGTATCCTGCTAGCCCGAGAAAACTCCTGATCTCAGCTACCGAACTGGGGGTAGCCCACGACTCCACTGCCTCGATCTTCTGTGGGTTAACCGAGATTCCGTCACCCGATACCACATGCCCAAGAAATTCGACCTTGTCAAGGAAGAATTCACACTTAGAGAGTTTCCCGTACAGCTTCTCCCTCCTGAGAGTCTCTAAGACCAACCTCAGGTGCTCTTCGTGCTCCTCCGGGGTCTTGGAATACACAAGAATATCATCGATGAACACTACCACAAACTTGTCAAGGTACTGGTGGAATACCTTGTTCATCAAGTTCATGAATACTGCCGGTGCATTGGTTAAACCAAATGGCATCACCATGAATTCAAACTGGCCGTATCTAGTCTGAAAAGCTGTCTTTGGCGTGTCTTCTCTCTTCACCTTCACCTGGTGATAGCCTGACCTCAAATCTATCTTTGAAAACACCCTCGCCCCGCTCAACTGATCGAAAAGATCATCTATCCTCGGCAGCGGGTACTTGTTCTTGATAGTGATATTGTTCAAAGCTCTATAATCAATGAACATGCGTACCGTGCCGTCCTTCTTCGGTACGAATAATACCGGAGCTCCCTATGGTGATGAACTAGATTTGATGAAACCTTTGTCCTGCAGCTCCTCAACTTGCTTCTTCAGTTCTGCCAGCTCGCTGTTGTTAACTCTATAGACATGTTGTGAAATGGGCTCCGCTCCTGGAACCAAGTCTATAGAGAATTCAACATCCCTGTCTGGCGGCAAGCCTGACAACTCTTCTGGAAATACATCCAGGAACTCCGCTATCAGAGGATGTGGCAACTCCTCTTCTTCTGCCCTGGCTCCGCAAAATATGCTCCTGCTCTGTTCCGCTGCTCCTCTGACGACCTCAAACTCTGGCTCTCCTGGTGGTCTAAATAATACTCTGCCTCTATAACAATCTATAGTAGCATGATGCCTACTCAACCAGTCCATTCCGAGCACGATATCGTACCCCGGAAGTGGCATGACAAGCAAGCTCACGCTCAACTCTCGGCCTCCTACTGACACCCTCCGGTCCTTGCAGTGATCACGGACTAGGATAATACCTCCACCAGTCGTGATCTTACAAGTCCTAGCTAATGGTTCTGTGTCTAAATGATGTCGAAGTGCATAAGATACAGACACAAAACTATGGAAAGCGCCAGAGTCGAATAAGGTAAATACGGGAATACAATCGAGAAGAACCGAACCTGTGATCAAGTCTCTTGCTGGCTCGATCTCCTCGACTGCCATGGCGTACGCTCGCCCCTGGGGTGCACCTCTCTGCTGCTGGTGCTGGGCAAACTTCTGATGTTGCGGTGGAAGGGGTCCCCTCTGTTGTTGGCCTCCTGGTACGGTAGGTACCCTGTCTGGTCCTCTCTGGGCGGCTGCTCCACCCTGACCTGGACGAAAGGTAGGACAATCCTTCAGCTGGTGTGTCATTGATCCGCAGGACAGACATGAGCCCAATCTCTTCCTGCAGATATCTCTAGTATGTCCCATCTTCCCGCAGTACGCACACTGGATGGCAGACTGGTTCTGTCTCTGTTGCGGCTGCTGGACCTGCCCTCGGGCTGGTGCCTGATGCTGCTGCTGAAACGGTCTCTGCTGTTGCTGCTGAAAGTGTGGACGCTTGCCCGGTCCCACACTATTGTTTGTACCTCCGGAACCATCGCGTCCCCTCTTGGGCCTGAGGCCCAAGTCGTCCTCGGCTATCTGGGCATCCATCAATATGCCCTCGTAGGTAGCTGTGCGACGTCCCGACGTGCGAGACTTGATCTCCCTTATCATCCCCTTTCTGAACTTCCGGGCCCTGTCCCCCGGATCTCTAGTCATCGACGGTGCGAAGCGGCTCAGGCGGGAAAACTCTGCGGCATACTCATCGACGGACGAGCTCCCCTGGGCTAAGTCATGGAACTGACTCTCCAAAGCTCCCAGGGCAACATCAGAAAAGAACTTCTCCTTGAAGAGCTCCTTGAAATCCTCCCAAGTGAGTCCCCTGCGCAAGAGTCTCGGCTCCGTGCGAAACTACGTCAAGGCAATGTCGAACATCTGGCTGCCAGCGGCCTCGATCTGGAGGGCCTCTGGAAGCTATGCCAAGCGTAAGTTCCTCTCGATGTCCTCTAGCCAATCATCGGTGTAGAGTATCCCTTCTGTCCCCTTGAACTCCCGAGGCATCATCCTCTTGAAATCCACAATGGTGCCCGGCCTCTGGTGGTGCTGATCAGGACGCTGCTGCTGCTGAGTAACTCTCTCCACAGCCTGGAGGGCCACTTGGTAAGCATTCTCCATGTTCACCCTCATCATCTCTGTCTGGGCCTGATGTGCCTCAGCCTGCACTCTCTGGGCCTCGGCCGACGTCCTCTGGGCATCGACCATGCCCTGAATCAAGGCGAACATCTGTGCCCCATCGACGGGCATACCTCCTGGATGCTGAACTGGTGGTGGTGGTAGAGGCCCCGTCGTAGCTGTGGGGACCCTCTGAACTGGTGGTGGAGGACCCCCGAATGCTGCAGACACTCCCACATGTACTGGAGATGTAGGAGGTGCTGCGGATGTCTGTCCGGCAGGGCGAGAGGTGGCAGACCTCTCTGAATCTGCTGCTCCGAGTCTTTGGGACCTCCTCGGCGGCATCCTGAAGACAGGTCGAAAGAATCAATTAAGGTAATAAACACGATATCATCAAGGAAGGACAGTAAATTTCTAAGGAAAAAAATCAGTAAGAGTAGTATCATAAGAATTCAGAATTCCCTAATTGTGATTGAGCATATCCTCAGCCAAATTCCGATTTCCTAAAACAGGCTCGTAGTAATACTCTAAGCGAGCACCACTACGATATCGCTCTAATGCGGTTCTAGGACTAGACCTGCATGGGCCACCACTAAAACGTGTCACGACCCGCACCCGGAATTTGGGCATGAGTCGTGGGTACGTCCAGCCTACGCCGCAGCATCGGCGGTAGAACGCTGTCTAGGTCTCAACATAAAATATATCCTGTCAAAAGTCTCAACTCTGCACGGAGGACAATGATAAATAATCCACAGTTCTATGATATACTCAATCATAAGCTAATAGAAAATAATGGCACGATGAGAATAGAAAAGAGTTCTAATAAAACAACCACAATAATCCAACTCAAATCCTGGGTCTAAATGACCTCACAAAGTCACAAAGTAATAAATACAACTCAGTCTCAGTCTAAAACAATAAATACAGAAAAATAGTCTAAGAGCAGCTAGGTACGTTCTCCTCTAGGCTAGGCAACTCCTCTGGGATTTCCGGGATGAAATCTCCCTCTAATCCTGGGCCATAATGAGTGGGGCAAAGATCCTCCAGGTTCTCTGAAAAATGTTATTCAGTCAGGATTGGAGCGAAGCACAAGCACTAACAGCAGTTTCATTAAATTGACAAAGACTATAAACAGTGTATGAAATACAAGATGGAAATAAATACTGAGAATGTAAAGTACTGGAGAAAAATGGAAATAGGCAATAGAGCATCAAGCAATGAACAATAGATAGTGAATGCTAGAACAAGTGAATCTGAATAAAATAGACATCTAGCTAAGTGTTTGAAATATTAGTTTATTATGTGATCGGCTTGGGACTTGGTCAGGCTGGTTATATATGATTAACTATGATTCTTGTAGGTCAGGCTAACCATATGGTTAGCTATGATGCATGTAGTGGTCAGGTTTATCATATATAACAGCTATGATGCATGTAAGATGGTCAGGCCACACCCAACGTGAGAAGTGGGGTGAGCTATGATGCATTTAAAGGATTTGGATATGATCACATAATCTACTAATAGTTTCCCATCCCCCAGCTAGCACGATGGATTCCAATCATGACTCCTCATGATGGAGATCTAGGGTGCTAACTCGTGTATCCACAGTGTCGGAATCAAGTATGTAATACACTACAATTTATAGAAGTAATCAACAATAAAAACTGTCAGAGAATGTACTCGCCTGTGGTCCTGAGCAAAGTGTGAGGATCGACGTCCAAAGTGGGATCACAATGACCTATATATATATATAAGATATCAAGGTTAAAATGGTGTTTGGAATGATAAAAGTGATTATCTAAGTTGAAATGAGGGTGTTAGGCCATTTTTAGGTCTATACTAGGTTTACCTATGGTTAACTAGATCATTACCTCCCTTTACTCAGTTGTCTAGATCATTCTAAGTATTCTAGTTAGTATTTGTGCATACTAGCTAATACTAGTTAGTACTATTAACTAAGTTATCATTGAGCTATACTGGATATTACTAGTGCACACATTTTATACATTTGGTTTTTAAGTTATCACCTTAAACATTCTGACTAATGCACTACACTACAAATACTGACACACAGTACACACACCCACAGATTACACTGATACACACATATCCTACTGATACTAACCCACTGCACATATCCTACTGATACTAATGAGCTTCTCATTGACTTAACCTCACTGCACAGATACACCAAGTACTAACTGATACACATAACTTGAGACTCACTTGGACCTTAATACTCCAGTATGTCCAACTGCTCCCTGAGAAAACTATGCTCACAAGAAAAATATACTGAAACACAGGGTCATACACAACACCTCTCTGGCACATTGAACTGAGACTTCTCACTGAACTCACTGCACATTGATACTTAGTATCAGGAACTGCAGTCCAACCAAAACTCCCTCACTAAACTCACTGAACTCGAACTGATACAGTCCCCTAATGTCTGATGCACTGAGGCAAGATCACAGCAGCAACTGCACATCTACACTAATTACTTCCTGCAACACAGTACACACACACACATTCACTCACTGGCACCCTAATACACACACAGGCACTCAACACAGAGCTATACTGATAACCCAACATACAGGAACAACTCATACCTACACACATAAGCTATACACACAGATACATACAGTTTCACACATACCTACACACTCTAATTCACTTGCACAGACACAAAGACTCCCACCTAATACCTAAACACATAGGCACACAAACACACAGGAAACTGACACAGGTAGACTTAGCTGAAACTGTGTGCACTAACACAGACACTGTACACTAAATCTGAGGACACACACACACATATTCTGCTACACACTGAACACACATAGATACACCCACTGATTCCCAAATTTCCCTGTATTGAATTTGGTTACCCTTTTCCCCAAAGCCTGATACACAACCACAGTCAGTCCTCACAAAATCTGATACACTCTACACACCCACATAGCTACTGATACTCAGGAATACACACTGGTTCACATAGGTAGACACAGGTTTACACTCAGGTCTGATACTCTAGGGAAACCCAATACAACATAACCTATTACACTAATCCAATTACCTACACACACAGATACATAAAAATCCTACACACATATCCTATTGATACTAATGAGCTTCTCTTTGCTTTGGAGGAGGAAAAATGGGATCCCTAGGGTTAGATTCTGAATTTGTGGTGGGGGAAAGATGGTTTTTCACTTGGGGGCTAGGGTTTTCTTCCAATGGAGGCTAGGGTTTTATTCTTCCTGAAGGAGAAAAGAGTTGTGGTGGCTCCCTTTTATATTTAAAACCAAGCTAGGGTTTCAAAGGCATAGCTTTTAAATTAAACCCTAAGGTTAGGTCATGTAGAACCTAATTAACTAAGGTTTAGTCAGTCTAGGGTTTGAGGTCCAAACCAAAAATTGGAATTCTAGGATTTCTCTAGAATTAGGTTTACAAATTAGGGTTTACTCATTAGAGTTTGTCCTACTGAGTTCTAGGGTTTTTACCTAAACCCAAACACAACTAACCACATATAAATAGTTTTAAAAACTCAGCAAATTAATTAAATTCATAATTATTCAAATAGTGAAATTACACAAATGCCCTTACCTGGAATAGGGTAGTGACAGCTATCAATAGGAACAAGAACTAGGTTCTACATGAAGATTTGTGCTTATTTTGGAGGAATTACGAGATTGATGCACCAAGTGTGTGTCATGAGACAAATTTGGTCTAATTAGATTTAGATCAGAATTGTGAGACTAGCTACATGTCCACAATTGGATACGAGTAGGCCGTATCACGATATGGTGTGATACTTTTGCGATATGAGGCTCATTTTGGGTGATTTGTATTAATTATCTTCAATTCCTATTATAACTAGTTATATTAGTTGTTATTATTATATGCAATTGAGATGTATATATGTTTATTATGGAGAATGGTGAGTTTTGACTCTTTATTTGGATGCGTATCATAGAATATCTTGCATATACATACTAGGTGTTTGATTCAATGCTTTAGTGTGTATCCTAAGGTGTAATAGCATGGGTGTATATATATAGAGAGGTTGGTGTCTTTAGGAATTTACATACTTATATTCTGTGTGCCTATAGTACAAGTGTTGATGTTGCAAGAGGGGTAGTATAATACGTGACTGTGCTAGCATTGGTGTATATATATAGAGAGGTTGGTGTCTTTAGGAATTTATATACTTATATTGTGTGCGCCTATAATACAAGTGTTGGTGTTGCAAGAGGGTAAACCAAGAAGGGGGAGAACTTCGTTCAAGTCATGTATCTGATTTAGAAGAGGGTGTGTGATTGGGAGTACACAGGTGATTGTGTATGCTGATAGGGAAATCGAGCGTTGCAGTGCACCTTGTGCACTGCACAGCTAAGTGCAGTGCCTGTGTGGCAATAAGGGTAACTAGGTTGGTGTATCAAGACATGTTTATACCTGTGCATATTCTAGTATCTGTAGGTAAAGATATATCAGTGTTTGTTAAGTTTTCAGTGTGTTGGTGATGCCTGGGGATTTACAGGCAGTCGAGTACTATAAAAATACAGTTAGCATAACAGAATGGATGAGGATTGGTTGTGTTGTACAAAGGGGAGAAGTGAGGAGTGTTCGTGTGTCTATATAGTGAGGTGATCGAATGTGTATGGTGGTGGTGTAACTGAGGTCAAGTATGAGGGAAGCTCGAGTGACCAAGGTCTGATGTAGAGCAATTATAAATGTGTGTATCAGTTAGCTCATTGCAGTATGCAACATGGTGTCGTGTGTTGTTCCAGGTAGGGGTTTAGATCAGTTGTTGCTGCTATTAGAACCAGTTGTGCACCAATACAGCAACTTGAGTTGCCTGTGTGATTGAATGCATAGCAGCAGGCTAAGATGGAAGGAAACTCTAATATGTTGTTGTGTAGTTCAGTAAAAGAATAGACTGGAGTATGGGAGAATATCTGGGAATGTTGTGTTCAGGGGTCGGGTTATAATAGTGGGTATTTGAGTGTGAGATGAGAGGGTAAAGCTTGGGATTAAATAGGCGTCAGAGAATTAATAATACACTTTAGTGGACTGTTTATTGAAGAACAACATCAGTAACATCAATATCAGCATGAAAGCAGGTAGCAACATTGTTATACTTATAGGATTCAGTGTAGGTAATGGAATATTGAGGTGTGCTAAGGTGTAGTGTTCATGGATGTGTTTGATACAGGTAAAGGGGTAAGTTATGGGTGAGTAATTATAATAGACTAAGGTATTTAGATACCATGTTAGTAACTAATATATATATATATATATATATATATATATATATATATAGATAGATAGATAGATAGAGAGAGAGAGAGAGAGAGAGAGTATCCTATTATCTGTGTATAGATATATTAGTGCCATTAGCTAATATAGCTAATATTGGCTAGTGTTAACTAGTTAGTGACTAATATGGACTAGTTACCTTAGCTATGAACCAAGAAAACTACTATGGACTAGTAATCACCCTAGAAGCTAGAATTGGATCTAATATTAAGCATTGACATAGTTTGACTAGTGAGACCTAGTATTGACTAAGAAAAGCATATTTTAGTGCATTATAGCTCATTTATCATTCTTTTCACCCATTTGACATGCCATTCATATATAGGTGTGTGTGTGTGATACCAGTTCTGACACCAAGTTACCTCTTTTGCTCAAGACCAGAGGCGAGTAGATTCACTGATAGTTTTTTTATTTGATAGACTTTATGTTTCATGTATTTAGTATTGAGATATTTGATTCCTGACACGATGGTTACACGGATTGGTATACATGGATCTTATCATGAGATGTTATTGTTATGTTTACTCAATAATTATTGTGTCATACTTCATGATTACTCAGTGATTATAGTGATATCTTAGTGATTACATAGACCATGATCATAGTGCATGATACTATAGAACGTGCATCGTGATATTTGTTAGTTCAGTTACTTTCATCATTTATTTTCATTATGATTGTTGTCTCATAGTTTCTGTCAATTATTGGAACTACTATTAGGTTTTAATTTGCTCCAATCTTGATTGGATATATCTTTTAAATAATTCATTAGAGGACTGATATCCTACACACTACGGGCCACAAGATGGCGAGCTAGTTGAGATAGCACTCGTAGAGCCGATTGAGATAGTACCAGCAGTCGATGAGACTTAGCTAGTTCATTTTATGATATTGTATTTGTCAGTTAGACACTTTTGGCATGTATTATATTTGAGACTATTGTGTTGAGATTAGGCTATTGGACTTTGTCTTGTGATGTATTATGACTCTATATTTTATTTCTTCTATTATATATCATGACATATCTTTCTTTAGTTTTATATTGTGATTGAGTATTGATTACCATTATCATCGTATTGTACTCCATTTAGAGTTGAGATAGCATAATAAGTATCTTATATATTATATGTGAGATCTATAGATAGTATTGTTGATCTAGCCAACGTTCTACCGCTGATGCTGCAGCATAGGCTGCACGTACCCACGTACTCGTGCCCCTACACCGGGTGTGGGTTGTGACATACCTTATATCACTATGAGCAAGTGACTGATACCATTAAGTATTAGTCACTTGATATACTCGAGCATCCCCAACTCCAATAGTACTCTAGAGCATACTGCCAATGCTCCCAACTCATATAGACCTGGCATATTTGTGCTCATGCAACACTAACAGTTGCACCCAAAGCCTAATACCAAATCTACCTATAATGGTACCTGATTTAATGTTCAAAACTAAATACTAAGTAACTGAGCATAAGTCCCTTCAGTGTATTTCAGTGCACAAGTGCACTACCTCCACACTTTCACGTCTATACTAATGCAACTCGATTGATACACATCTTAAATCCTACCATACCTGAACACAAACTAAACTCCATCCATACAATAACTGATACAAGGCCTAATTCGGATACACCTTTCCTTACATATGACCTGGACATAAGTCTTGTTGAAACTGTGTCACTCAAGCACTACACTGCAGTGCACTAATGCACTACTACCTGCTACAAGAACCCGACCCCCAACAACCCTTAAGCCTGAGCCTCATGCCAATGCCCCTTACCTGCCTTGAGCAGTAGGTACTTCCAAGCCTGGCCTCCCCTCTCTTTCTAATATCTAATACATCATAATACGTACCTACACTCTTGTGTTCAAGCCACACTAACACGCTGCAAAAATAGTTCACACACCTTACAGACTCTTGTTTATGCACAAGCACTACACAAACACTCTTATACACTTATGCACTTACACATAAGAACCAATACACTGTCACAGTGGCACAAAAAGACATTCATATTTATATATATATATATATATATATATATATATATATATATATATATATATATATCAAGTTATTTATATATGTATATACATCACCAATAATGTTGAGTGTACACAATACACACACTAACAGTCATTTCCTCGAACAACTAGAGTGCACAAATAGGATACTCATGATACACAACCAACAAGGTTCCAAAACTACCAATATCTAACAAATACTAATCCTAGACATCAAATACATCTATATTTAACTAAAGTAACTAGTTGTAATAGAATTTAAAAGTAATTATACTAACATGCACAAAAATCCCAAAATAAACCCTTGTATCATAGCGTATCACAAAGTTTCATGATACGCCATATTCGTATCAAATTATGGATACCTAGCTAGCCTCATAACACTAAGACAAGTCCAAATAATCCTAATTAACCCAATTTCAAACACTTGGTGCACCAATTTTAGATTTCTTCCAAGTTGGGCACAAAAGTCAACGTAAAATCATAATAAGGGTCATATGAACCTAGTTCTTCTTCCTATCGGTAACCCCAATGCGTGGGTGGATTTCTAATGCTCAAATGCAAAAATTAGGGTCTAATTAAGGAGAAATTTTAGGGTTATACCTATTGGGAGATGGATTCTCAATAAAAATTTAAAAGGACATGATTTGGACACAAACTTCTAGCCAAATCATTTCTTTCCAAGTGCTCCTTGTAATCCAAGATCCTAGTGCTCCTTAGATATTGAAAATAGAAAGGATTGAGAGTGATTTGAGAGAGATTGGTGGAGAGATGAGTTAATTTTGGGAAGAACACCAATTGATAATAATTTGGAATAAAGAATGAGAGGAGAGAGAATATTCCTTCCTATAATTAGGGCCGACCATGTGTATCTGCCTCTCCAAGCAATGTAAAATATCATATTTACCCCTATTGAGTTGTCATGAAGAAAGTTAACTAATGGAAGCTTCTAATCCTAATGGAGGTTTAATCTAGTCTCTAATTAACGGAAGAGAAAATGATTTAAATGAGTCTAAAGGGCTAGCCTAACTATTGGTTTAATGTGTCATATCATGTCTAGTTAGGTCCACTAGTGTCAAGTCAAATTAAATAGTCTAATCTACTAACCATTAATAATAATAGTTACAATATATACAATATTCACACAATATATAAATATTACAAAATAACATAAATACTCCTATTCTAGGAATGTGGTAGTGACAAGTCTACCCTCATTAAACTAACTTTGTCCTCAAAATTAAAGGCTAAACTAGCACAAGAACACAACAGAACAAGAAGAACAATACCTCAAGGCTCGAAGATATAAGGGTACCATTCGCGCATCTCGGCTTCCTTCTCTCCGGTAGACTCTCCCGGAGAGTAATGACTCCACGACGTGTACCAAGGGAATCGTCTGATTTTGCAGCACCTTCTCCCTACAATCTAGAATCTCCACTGGCTACTCTAGATAGCTAAGAGTCGGACCCACCTCAATCTTCGAGTGATCTAGTATGTGAGTAGAATCTACCACGTACCGTCTCGTCTATGACATATAAAATACGTTATATACTCTCTCTAGTGCAGGCGACAAGTCTAGTCCAAGGGCAACTGAACCGGCCCTCTTAAGAATACCGAAGGGTCTGAGATACCATGGACTAAGCTTTTCGCCTCCACCAAAGCGAATCATGTCCCATGTCGGAGAAATCCACAAGAATAGTAGATCACCAATCTAGAACAAAATACTACCTTAATATGCAATCTAAAAAAATTAATCACAAACAAAACCTATACCTCAAACTCTAAGGGCCTCCGGTGACTATCGGCCCAATGTCGCTGTCTGCCCTATGCCATCCGAAGTCTATCTCTAATAAGCTTCACCTTCTTAGCTGCATCAACAATCATCTCTGCCCCAACAAGGCTCTCTCACCAATATTATCCCAAGATAAAGGAGTGAGATACCTCCGTCCATATAAAGCCTTAAATGGTGACATCTAAATGATGGCCTGGTAACTGTTGTTGTAAGCAAACTCTACCAGGTGAAGATGATCCTCCCAAGAACCTCAAAAATCCAAAATATAAGTATGAAGCATATCCTCAAGAGTCTGAATAGTCCTCTCCGACTGTCCGTCTGTCTGGGATGATATAAGATACTAAACTTGAGCAGAGTGCCCAAGCTAGCCTGCAAACTCCTCCAGAAGTGGGATATGAAGCGACTATCTTGATTTGAGATGATGCTTATAGGAACTCTATACAATCTAATAATCTATCGCATATACATCTTCGCCAGCTTCTCCGTAGACATACCCACTTTAAATGGCAAGAAGTGGGCCAATTTGGTCAACCAGTCTACGATAACCCAAATCGCGTATTATCCTCCTAGAGAACGTGAAAGTCCCAAAACAAAATCTATGGTAACATGATCCCACTTTCACTCTGGAATAGATAAGGCTGAAGTAAACCACCTAGCCTCTGCCTCTCCGCCTTTATCTGCTGGCACACTAAACATCCGGATATGAAATATGCCACCTCCTGCTTCATACCATACCACCACAAATGCTCTCTCAGGTCTTTATACATCTTGTTGGCACCTGGATGCATAGAGTACTGAGAGCAATGTGCCTCCTGCAGAACCTCCTCGTGCAACTCCCTACTCGGCACATATAATCTGGTACCGTATCGCAATGATCCATCATTACAATGGTGGAGTCCTCCAATAATCATGCCTGAACCTGGGCCCTAATACTCCTCAGAGCCACATCATCATATTGTGTAGTTCTGATCCTGTCCATCAGCTCAGACTGTATCTGCAATCCCCACATTTGTATCTAGATACCAGGAACTAGCACCTCAATGATCAAGCTCTCAAGATCGGCCAACAAGTATATGTCCGTCATCAAGAACATAGCTACCGGATACCTGCTCAAAGCATCGACAACTACGTTGGCCTTCCCTGGATGATACTGTAATGATATGTCACTAGCATATTTCTAGATGAGGACATTTTTATTATTTTAGTATATTTATTATTTAGTAATTAAATATTATATATTGTGCTACTAATTTATTATATGGTATTTTGCTATTTAATTATTGATTAGTGGGCTAGCCTATATTTATTTGGACTTGTCATTAGTGGATCCATTGGATTGTCATGACACAATTGAGCCCAGCATTAGACTAGGCACATTAGACCCATTCCCTTAATTAATTAAAGAGATTAGATTAGATTTATTTAATTTAAAATTTTATTTGGAATCTGTTTGGTGCTCCGAATGGTCCGTGTCGCGAGAAAGGAACACGTCGTAATCACATACGGTTAAGTCTTCCAACATAGATTCTTTTTTCTATTCTCCATGAACCAAAGATTGTGTAACTCAGATAATATTAGATTATAAGTAGAATTAACTCTATACATGATAAACTCGCATTTTTTTGTAGAAACTATTACAAGGAAAGCGAACAATCATGACACGGACACGACACACCAATGGTAGACAAGGTTTAATCAGTATTGTCATGATAAATATATATAAAATAATTCCAAAAAATTATGTTATTAATTCAGAATATAAATATTATAATTATATAATTAATCATATTTTATGTCGACGGAAAGATTGGATGCAAAGACTACTTGGCTAAGTTGCAAGAATAGCTAGATAGCGTAGTTGAGATGGTTGCATGAATAATATGATATAATTATTTATATATATAATTATTATAAAATTCTAGAAAATTAAATAATATAATTTTATATTAAAAATACTTTATTACTTAAGTTGGTAATCTTGCATGTACAAACTGGCATCAAGTTGCCAGAATACATAGTCGACGCATAACATGACTTTGTGATACGATTCTTGGAGGGTTTGATCTTAATTCCTAAAACTGAATTTATATGTATTTTAATTCTGGAAATAAATTATTTCAATTTTATATTTATGGTATTTTTATGTCAAACCTGAACCCTAAAAATAAGGGCCACTAGCATATATTTTGGGTGACTTTATGACAGTGTTTTCCTGGTAAATAGAGGTTATTTTGGAAGAAATAAATGGATGAATATTTTCTAAGATTAAATTATAATATAATATGATATAAAATATTTTTTATAAATATAAACCATACTAATGGACTAGCAATGTCTCGAACACGTTTCGGACAAAACTAGTCAACCTAAAGTAGCCATAATCTTAAAATATATTATTTTATCAAATCTAGAAATTAATTATTAAAATAAATATAAATTATATTTAAATCAAGATTATATGATTTATTATGATTTATGTTCATGTCATTTAATTGGGGACTTAAACTTAAATTTTGGAAGTCAAAAACCAAGAAACTAGGTCCTAATACCCTGTAAAAGTAAGCAAAGTTGTTAGAATTAATAACGGGCTTGATTTTACATGGCATCAAAGAAATTATATAATTAAGTTATAATTACAATAATTCATGATTGGACCCTTAAGTATTTAATTGATGTTTAGGTCAATTGAATTCTGAAGGAGTGGACGCGGGATCATCTTTACCACCACTAACGGCAAAACTAGGCAAGTGTACCTTGCCAAGATATTTACAGTTATACATTATTTATTTGATATTGTGTATGCATTAGATATTATAATTGTGTGGCTTGGTTATTGTACTTGTGAGCCTAGGACCGTTATACGATACTTTGTGTCCGGACAAGATTCGGGTACCGACATCCTCTACGGAGTCGAGTATCATAGTTAGAGAGTCATTCTTTCGAACCCACGTTTTGTGCATATGTTATTTGCACATCCGACCGTATGACACTTGACACGATATTCATGTGGCAGAGTCTTTCTCGACTTGATCGTGGTACTTGGTATCTGGATAGGACTACATGATGCATGTTATAGTGATACGGATAGTTATACATATTGACTATGACTTGTGCTAATAGTTAGAGGTCATAATCTTGCGTGTCTTGATTGAGACGTGAGGTTACATTGGGTGGAAAGAGTCTTCATCGTGCTCTGGGCATATTTTACTATTATTATTTGAGTGTACTATTAGCATACGAAAGTGTCCATTGGGATCCTTCGTGAGTACTTTATATATACATCTTCCTCCTGGTTCCCCCACACGGAGCCTTGAGTGTACTATTAGCGTACGGAAGTGTCCATTGGGATCTTTCGTGAGTACCAGCCCGGGGTACGATACCATACTCTCATTTGCATATCACATAGTTGGTCACAATAGTTTACCCTTGAGTATGTGGCATTATACTATTTAACTTTTGGCATGTTGTTTCTTGTATCTTGTTACGTCCCTCTGAGGACCTGGTACCCTGCCAGTTTTTGCAGCATAGATTGTTACGGAGCCTTTGGAGTTACTTATGGAGTTGCTTGTCTTGCAGGAATTGGTACCAGGTACTTATATCATTTCTACCAGAGTTATGGTTATTTATTCATATTGTTTATTTATCTGCTGATGTAGCCTAGTTTTATAGACTCATATTTCTTTCTCGTGTCTATTCAAGTTTGTGTGTTACTGGGCCGTCGACTTTAGCACATGTAGCTCATTCTTGTATATTTTGTTCATTGTGGATTGAGGTATAGATATTTATATTTACTTGATTATCTAGATAGTGATTATTATAATACAGTTTATACGTATTCGAGTCAGACCAGAGTCTGGTCGAATGTGTAGCTGGCATGTTACGTATTCCTAGTCCAATATTTTTTAGGACTGGGGCGTGACATGTTTTTGTTGTGGCCCATGCAGGTCAGAGTATATCGTTTCGGTTACATTATTGTGCCGAGCGAGCCTGCAGATAGTATAAGGTTGTTAGGATCTCAATCCATAATTGCTATTGGAACTTTCTTTGATTCTAATATCATCCTTGAACCTCAAAATTATATTTATTCATACTTCCTTTGAACTCTTATTCATTGATTCTCATCTTTTCCTATCTCGGAAAGATGAACACTCGTGCGTGGTGATTATTCAGAAGATTTTCATCAAGGCGAAGAAGACATATTTGATAGGTTATTTGTAAGTAGATGGTTACCTGAGTAGTGAAGATTATGGTAGATAATTTCTAGATATTAGAGTCATAATAGATTAAGACATTACCAGTAGGAACCTAAAATAAGATGGACTCTAACAATTGCCTAGATTATAAGTGATGGATTACTATTCGATAAATATTTTAGATGTATACGAGTGATTTTATTTTAGAATATAAAATTATGTTTTGATAAGAGAGTTTTATCTAAGGTGGGTAAGTTTCTCGACTAGCGAATTAGTGTGGAGGTTAATCAATTGATGAAGATGAGAATTGTCAAATTTTGGTCCTTTGAGGCTTACACTTCTATGTGATTTGAAAAAAAAGGGTGTATTTCATTTTGAATTGAAAAAAAATGATGTGATAAGGAGCTAGAGATTTATTTAATTTAAAATTTTAAGACGATTATGATGTAATGGATTTAAAATTTAAATTAAAATATTTTGGATGAATTTAAATAATGTGGAGTTTAAATTTTTAAGGATAAATATTTATTTAAATAAAGGGTTGAGAATTTGATATGACAACATTGGCGATTTTGTTAAACCATAAGTTTTGAAAATTATGATATGATTGAATTTGTGTTTAAATTTAAAAGAGATTATGTGATGAATTTAAATTTAGATTTTAAGAATCTTGAGGCATTTAAATTTTGTGGGGTTTAAGTTTGAAGATTTTGATAATATTTGATTTGGAATCTAAATTTAAGAATTTTAGGATATGATGAGGCAGAACGTTGGTGAATCCCAATTTGAAGATTTTATAATTATTTTATTGTTTGAGTATTGTATGGAAAATAAAAATATAAAGGAAAAGGATAGAGAGAATAGTTTCAAGTTTAAATTTTGGGGATAAAAATTTGAATTAAAATTTATTCAAGAAAATATGCAATGGTTGTATTTAAATTAGAGGATTGGATTTAAACTTGAATTATTGAGATTGAGTTATTAAATAAAGTTTTGAGGAATTGGATTTAAATTAGAAATTTTAAATGATAGAATTTAAACTTTTAAAACTTTGAGAAGAGTTTGATAAAATAGATTTATATTCCTTGAGAAAATTTTAGAGGTTAAATAATATTTGATGAATTTGAGTAAGTTTTGCGATAATTGTTGATCGAAAGGTAAGTAAAAATTATGGTGCAAAAATTATTGTTGATAATATGAAAAAAAAAATATAGAGTAAAATTTGATGGAACAATTTTTAAAATTCAAAATTTTAGATGTGGTTATTTTAAACCATGTGATTGGATTTAAATTTTAAGAATAGATGAAATTAAATTAAGTTTTAAGATTTGATGAGATAAAGATATAATATATTAAAGATTATAAATTTGATCATAAAAAGTTGGCTAGAATTAGATATACCATATATGAATTATTTTGTTAGGTAGCTTTATGATTGCTAGGTTTAATGATGTTATAGAGGATAAAATTGATTAAGTTATCGGTATTATCGTTTCGAAAAAAAAAATTTGAGAAGAAGACTATTTGAGAATTAAATTTTAAAATAGTGAAATGAGATAAATTTTGAGGATAAAACTTAAAGGTATTATATGGTAAGATTGAATTTAAAATTCTAGAAAGGCCATGATATGGATTTGATTTCTTTTTAAATTTGAAGGGCTTAAATATAGCAGAGTTTAAATTTTGGAATTTAAATTTGGAGAATAGAATTTTGGAGATTGAATTTAAAATTTTGAGTATTGGGTTATTAAATTTAAATTTTAAGAAAATTAAGAAGATTAACATCATAGATAGTGTAATACAAGATTTGGATTCAAATTATATTTTGAAGGTTGGAATAAAATTCAATTTTAAGAATTTAAGGACTTGGGATCTTATGAATTTAATTTTGAGGATTTTAAAGAAATTTGAATGAGTAGAATAATAATAATTTTTAAAGGTGAGAATTGAGTTTAATTTAAATTTGAGGAGTTTAAATCTTGAAGTAGTTAAATTTCTAAGATTTAATTTTAAAAATTTAATTAAAAGTTTGAGATATAATTCAAGCAATTCAAGAATAATGTTGAGGATTTTGAGTATTAGGAGTTCAATATAATATTGAGATTTGATTTATGGGTTTGGATACACCAATAGAATAACAACATAAAGATTGACTTTATCACTTATAGAATTGACTTTTAAGGATTTAATTTGAATTCAAAATTTAAAGAATTTTTTGAGAGAAACGCTTGATGGAGTAGATTTCGAATTCAAATTTTGATGATGAGACTTTAAATATTTAAATTTATTCATGAGATATGCATTAGTAGGATTTAAATTGAGAAATTACTTTTAACTTTTAAATTTTTAGGATTGACTCATTAATTGATGTTTGAGGATAACCATTAATTTAAAATACCAAAAATTCATATATACGTAATGGCAGTGAGGACAAGACAAATTATGGCTATAAGGACAAATCAAATTATTAGAAAATTTTGAGAAATGACTACAATATGAGATATAAATTTTCAAGGATGGAAATAAATTTCTGGATTTGATTTTTTTAAGTTTGGATATGGAATTAAATTTGAAGGATTGAAATATTAAATTTTTGAAGACTATTATAAATGAGATTTAAAATTTTGAGATGAGAATCTGATTTAAAAAGAAAATTATTAGATTTTAAAATTTTGAAATTAAATTTGAATTTCAAAGATTTACTTTAAAATTTTAAACTGTAAGGATGAAGTAAATTTTGAGAACTTTGTTAAATAACAAAAGTGATTTGACTACATGATTATATTGCTTGAATTTTTATGGAGAAAAAAATTTATATGTTATTGAAGATCTTAAATTTCGAGGACAAAATTCTTTTAAGATGGGTAGATTATAAACCCCCTCATTTTAGAATAGGGATAATTTGGTAATTTATAATTATTTTTATTATTTTATTTAAAGAATTAATTTCTAAAATTCTTTTTAATATATATGACACTTTGCCATGGTTTCGATATTTTGAGCAATGCATGATCTTTTTTCTTCCAAAAAAATTTATAATAATAATTTTAATTAAGTTTAATATAGTTGGAACATGGATGTTGCATTTATTTGATCTTTTCCATGCTCCAAAAATATTAAAGAACGTCAAGAATTACGGTTACCGTAAAATTGTCTCCTTTTGACTAGAACTTGCCCCAAACCCAACCCAAACACATGTAGGCATGTAGTGCACCCCAAGTATTCCTATAAAAATAGTTAGAGGTCATAATGACTATGACTTGTGCTAATAGTTAGAGGTCATAATCGTGCGTGTCTTGATTGAGATGTGAGATAACATTGGGTGGGGAGAGTCTTCATCGTGCTCTGGGCATATTTTACTATTATTATTTGAGTGTACTATTAGCATACGAAAGTATCCATTGGGATCTTTTGTGAGTACTTTATATATACATCTTCCTCCTAGTTCCCCTACACGGAGCCTTGAGTGTACTATTAGCGTACGGAAGTGTCCATTAGGATCTTTCGTGAGTACCAGCCCAGGGTATGATACCATACTCTCATTTGCATATCACATAGTTGGTCACAGTAGTTTACCCTTGAGTATGTGGCATTATACTGTTTTACTTTTGGCATGTTGTTTCTTGTACCTTATTACGTCCCTCTGAGGACCTGGTCACCTGCCAGTTTTTGCAGCATAGACGGTTACGGAGCCTTTGGAGTTGCTTGTCTTGCAGGAATTAGTACCAGGTACTTATATCATTTCTACCGGAGGTATGATTATTTATTTATATTATTTATTTATCTGCTGATGTAGGCTAGTTTTATAGACTCATATTTCTTTCTCGAGTCTATTCAAGTTTGTGTGTTACTGGACGGCCGACTTTAGTACATGTAGCTCATTCTTATATATTCTGTTCATTGTGGATTGAGGCATAGATATTTATATTTACTTGATTATCTAAATAGTGACCATTATAATACAGCTTATATGTATTCGAGTCGGACCAGAGTCTGGTCGAATGCATAGCTGGCATGTTACGTATTCCTAGTCCTATGTATTTTGGGACTGGGACGTGACAAATTAGACTTAGATTGATGCTATAAGATTATATAGGTGTCCACAATTGGACACGATTAGAGTGTATCATAATATTTTGTGATACGGTATGATACGGAGTTTATTTTGGGTGATTTGTTTAATTTCTCTTCAATTCCTATTGTTAGTAGTTGCATTAGTTATATTATTATGTTATTGATATGTATAATAGTTATTTGTAATGTATTTGGGGACTTGGTACTTGGTTTGGGTACGTATCATAAGTATCCTAGTGATGCACTATAGGTGTTTGTTGAATTGACTTTTAGGTAGTGTGTATACCATAGTGGACCTAATTGTGTGTGTGTGTATATATATATATATATATATATATATATATATATATATATATATATATATATATATATGTTGTTGTTGTGTGTTGATGTGTTAACTGACCACAGGAGGAAGGGTATGACAGGGAGTTAGTGTGGCGTGTGTGATGTGGTTGTATGAGTGTATCTATTATTTAGGGTGTCTAGGGTTATTGAAGTTGGCAGTGGAGTTGTAGTAGTGAATGTATGTTTAGATGCAAGTGAACATATATATATATATATATATATATATATATATATATATATATATATATATATATATATATATATATATATATATATATATATATATATATATATGAAGATGCATTGAGGGTGAGTTAGTATGTGCAATAGAAGGAAGCTCTAGTTGTGAAACACTTGCTACGGGGTTGGGTGCATGAGTTTTAGATATAGCAGTAAGTGTATCTCTGGTGTTTCAGTGAGTGTCTCCTAGTGCACATAAGGTAGTATGGAGGATTATAGTAGTGTCTGTGAGTAGGTATTCAGGTATAAGCTAAGTGTCGATGCCTATGGGTTAGAGTATCAGTAAGTATTTCAGTAAGGGTACAGGCTTAGTGAGTATCAGACACTACATGGATGGTGCATCAGTGTGAACTTAGATTGGGGAATCCCTAAGAATAGGTATCAGTGTTAGGGTGCTATTGGGTTGGAGATGTGAGGAATAGAGCAGCAGGTACAGTTGTATTTGGGATTACAGTTAACTTGAGTATGGGGGAGAGTTATAGGTAGAGTTGATGTCAAGTGTTGGAATAATGTATCCTAGGAACCAAGTGGTATCTAGTATCCAGTTTGGGTATATAGTATGAGGAATCCTAAAATACTTGATACTATGAGATGCTTTATGATACTATTATTCATATAAGTGTATATATAAATGAATAGGAAATTAGGTATTGAGTTATACTAAGGTATTGGTCTAGGCTAGATACTACGTTATGGGTCAAGGTAATACCAAGGTAAGGATATTAGGCCAGGTATTGGTAAGTTATGACAATTTCATTAAGATACTCTAAGCTATTAATTATATAGAGCCTATATTATATTGTATATGATATACTATAGTGTATTAGCTAGTATTAGTTATTATAGCTAGTATTACTAGTAATAACTAATATATCTTAGATATTAACTAGTATGGACCTAGAAACCTAGTTATAGACTAGTATTACCTAGTATTAGCTAGTTTAACCCTGTAGCCAACTTAGAAGCTAGATTTGAACCTAAAATCTAGATACCAACCTAGTTTGACTAGTATGGCCTAGAAATGACCTAAAACCCCATATTTAGTTTATTTAAACTTGTTTATCACTTCAATGTACCAAATGACATGGAAATTCATATATAGGTCTATGTGACACCAGTTTGGACACTGAGACTCAATCATTGCTCAGGACCACAGGCGAGTACATTCTCTGATAGTTTTCTTATTTGATTGCCTCTATGTTTCATGTATTTAGTATTGAGATATTTGATTTCTGATACGATGGTTTTACTGATTAGTATACGTGGATCTTGGTAATGAGATATTATTGTCGTGATGACTCAGTGTCATATCGTACTTCGTGATTACTCGGTGATTACCATAATTTTTTAGTGATTATATAGACTGTGGTCATAGTGCATGATATTATAGACCGTACAGTATGATATACATGTTATAATATGTCATGATTTAATTACGTATACTAGTCGGGGGTTGGAGAAATATTAGTGGATATGTGATCATACCTTATAGTCTGTGATTTAGTATAGCCCGTGATTGTTAGTAATATGCAACTCACGTGTGATCACGCTAGCTCACCTTTTATATATAGCCCATTTTAGACCCAAGCCGATCATATTATCTTACTAATATTTTAAGGCATATTTATATATTATTTTCTTTATTCCAGTTTATTACATTATTGTTCCTTACCATATTATTCTTAGTTCTTATCATTATTTACCATGATGCTTCTTCTCGCCATATTTGCTAGTTTAAATATAGTTTAAATATTTCCATCATTTATTTTCATTGTTATTATTATTTCATAGTTTCTGTCAATTATTGGAACTGCTATTTGGGTTGTACTTCGCTCTAATCCTGACTGGATATATTTTTTAGATGATTCATTAGAGGACTAGGGTCCTATGCACTACGGGCCATAGGTTGAGTTAGTACCATCAGTCGATGAGACATAGCTAGTTTATTCATGATATTGTATATGTCAGTTAGACACTTTGGTATTGTATTATTATTTGATGTCTTGTGTTTAGTTTAGACTTGGACTTGTGATGTATTATGACTTTATTTCTTTTTTTATCTCATATCGTGCCATATCTTCCTCTAGTTTGTTATTGTGATTGAGGATTGTTTACCATTATCATATTATCCTCTATTTGGAAGTTGAGATATCTTGACAAGTACATTATATATATTGTGTAAGATATTTATATTGTATTATTGACCTAGACACCGTTCTACCGCTGGTGCTGCGGCGTAGGTTGGACGTACCCACGTACTCATTTCTTTACACCGGGTGTGGGTCGTGATGTCACGACCCACACCCAGAATAAGGGAACGAGTACTGAACAACGTCCAGCCTATACCGCAGTATCGACGGTAGAATATTGTCTGGGTCAACCATACTATCTAAGCATCTCATATAATATATACACGGTACTTGTCAATGTTATCTCAACTCCAAAAGAAGGAACAATATGATATATGATAATGGTCAACAATATTCAATCATAATATAAAACTAAAGGAGGATGAAAGCATGATATATAATAAAAGAGAGGAAATAAGAGTCATAATACATCCACAAGACCAAATCCGTAAGTCTAGACATAGCCACTCCCAAAATAATATATACATGCCATGAGTCTAGAAATAAGACTAATACAATATCTAAAAATATATAACTATGCCTCCTCGGACAATGGCACTAGGTCCTCCTGCTCTAGGGAAGCATCCTCTAATGGCTCACCATCCTACGGCCCGTAATAAGTGGGACACTGGTCCATGAGCCAATCATCTAAAAAATATATCCAATCAGGATTGGAGCAAAGTACTTACCTCTAAAAGTAGTTCCAAATACATGGTAGAGCATATATGATAAATAATAGAAAAGAATACAAGATAACTAACAAGAGGAAATGGAATAAACTATAGTAAACATGTGAATTACTGAAATAAAGAACAGGCAATATGAATAACTGCAAGTGATAAAAATAGATAAACTAGCTAATGTGCCCTAGAATACAAGTTTATTATGTGATCAGTTTGGGTTAAACACGAATACAATATGGTAACTCGATTACACGTGTGATATGTAATCGACATGTACACAAATACACTTGGGCTTGATCACATAACCAACTCCTTATCACGACCCGCACCCGGTGTAAGGGTACAAGTCGAGAACAACGCCCAGCCTACGCCGCAGAATCGACGGTAGAACATTGTCTGGGTAATCTATCTAACAATATAATGAACCACCAACAATAATAATATACTCAATCACAGATCTAAGATGGAAATAAGCATGAATATAATAAAGAATAGAATAGTCACATACAACTCATGAGTCTAAAATAATAACATCAATGAGTCTGAAAGAATACTACAAAAATAAGCTGGAGACAAATCTAGTACAAGAATACTAAGAAGCTACTAATCCCGGGTCATCTGTCTCAGTTGGGATAAGTCCCTCCTGAGCCAGGGTCTCTGAATCTAAACCCATAACATCCTGAGGTCCATAATGTGTAGGATATCACTCCACGGTGTCATATGAGAAAAATATATCCAGTCAGGAAAGGAGCAGAGTACATCTCTAACAGCAGTTCTAATCAATGATAAAATCTATGTAGTAGTAAATAGATGTGAATATACAAGATGTACAATAGATACAAGAGATATACAATAAGGAAATACTAGAATAATACAATAATGAGCAATATGACAATGAACAAGATTACTAATGACTAAGTGTGTGAGTACTAGCTTTAACATGTGATCGGCTTGGGAACATGATGCAAGATTTATGGCCTGGCTAATCATACATCTGGTGTATGATTAATACTATTCAATGAACATGACTTGATACAAATAGGGTATGATCACATATCTATACTACATACTCCCCAACTCCGACTGATATAGTGGATCCAACTATGGTACGCTATGGCACGGGATTACCCAAGAAGATAGCGACTCTTCCCGAGAATCAGTATCTGTACATGTACAAGATAATCAATAAAATAAGGCATGCACAAGATACACCATATACCAAGGAATAATATCTCATGACGAGATCCGAATATACCAATCCGTGTAACCATCATATCAAAAAATATGGATATCTACAATAGATATAATGAACATAGAGGATATCATAAATAAGAAACTATCAGAAAATTTATTCGCCTGAAGTCCAAAGAATAGTCTCACAGATGTCTGATACGGTGCCTCAAAGACCTAGATATGGAATATAACATCAATACAAGGTTTCGGAAAGAAAATAAGTTAAACTAGTCAACTTCTAGGTCAATAAGCCATCTCTAAGTCAAAAAGTCAAACTATAGTCAACTATGGTCAAATATGTCAAACTACCTATTTCTACGTTGCAAGAGTCTATCTCAAAGATATTGGTTTCAAACACTAGAGTCTAGGTCATCAAAACTGTATCTTAGGATACTAGGATACTGTATCTTAGAATACGTAAAACAATAGGTAAAGCATCACATATATATGTCAAACAAATATTAATTATATAAAATCATAATTATAACATTAAATAGATACCCTGGTTTTGAACCAACTTGGTATCACAACACTAAACCATAATCTTGATACCCAAATCCAATACTTTGGATATCCTAAAATACCTTCATACTTACCTTGGTATCTCAAGGTAATATCCAATACCTTATTTATACTAACTACCCAATAATAAATATATGCTAACAACTAATTATTATAATTATAGTATACAAAATAAAATTAGAAATTAGGAACATATTTACATATATATTAATACCATATATATAAATATATATAATTATTATAATTAAATATATAATAATTATTCAAAACCACAGATATGTCCCTAAAGACCCATGTTGACCGTCGCAATTGATGCTGCTGCTGGCGGAAACTGTTACTACTGCGACAATTTTTCTGCTACCATCGCTATTGCTGAGTTGTTGTTGTCATTGTTGCTATGCTGTTGTAGCTAATCCGCTGCTGTTGCTGCTGCTGTGTGCTACTGATGTTGCTGTTGGTGACACTGATCTGTCGCCATAGCTGCTGTCGCTAAATCTCCCTCTCTTATATAATACAAATATATATAATACAATATATATATATATACATATACTAATATATATAACACAACTAATAATATATATACACACATACTCCTCCACATACATATATATATACATAATAACTACATATGACATAACATACATATATATAGTATCATATATATAACAACACATATAAGTATACGTATATATAATTATACAATAATATGCATACATATATCATATAAGTATATATATATGACAACATATATATATATATATATATATATACATATACATATATATATATATATACATATATATATATATATATATATATATATATATATATATATATATATACATATATATATATATATATATATATATATATATATATATATATATATATATATATATATATATATATATATATATATATATATATATGTATATATATATATATATGTATATGTATATATATATATATATATATATATATATATATATATATATATATATATATATATAATACAATATTAAATAGCTCTTACATATGTAGAATAATAGCTACATAAATATATATATATATATATACACATAGGTAAAATAGATATATAGATCTATGACACATCAATACATAAATATATATATACAACCATATATATATATATATATATATATATATATATATATATATATATATATATATATATATATATATATATATATACACACATAGATATAATTACACATCACAATGACTAAGAACACAAGAAAAATAGATCTAGAAATTAAATTGCACAACACATGGAGTGTATCACACTCGTATTCCACTAGATCCAGGATACGCTTGCGACACGAGTCCACCACACATCCAAACGTACCCCGAAGGACACGAGCAAGTATAATATATTATTTATGAATAATACGAAGAGTCAAACACAAATCTACAGGTCTGTGTCAAAATGTAACATGCTCAAAGTCTCGTGTCGGAGGAAAAACTCCCAAATCAATACGTATCACCAAATTATTGGGATACGACCTACATGTATCTAATTATGGATACGACACTATCCCTAAACATACAAGCATATGCCAAATTGATCTATAGGACCAATTAACACACACAACAAATGTCAATCTCGAAATTCTTCCAAAATTGACACAAAAAGCACCATAACTTCCTCAATAGGCCTCCTATGAACACAAAACCAAATCATATGGGTAGCCTATGCATATGGATTGATTTCTCAAGGTTAAATCTCAGATTTAGAACCTAAGTTAATCAAGAAAACTGAATTATACCTATTGGAAGATGAATTCCCAATGCAACCTCCAAATATGATGAAATTGGCCTCCAACTAGTAGATTCTTGCTCCTCTTTGTAGATCCTTGCTTTCTCCTTCTAGATCCTTGCTCCACTAGACTCCAATAGTGATTTGGGATAAAATTTCTTAGAAAAATGATATGGGAATGAACGAATTTGGTTGAAAAAAATTCTAGATCTAGTTTACAAATGAAAAGAGGAGATATAAACATTCCCCCCCCTCTTTACTAGGCCGGCCCCTTACCTCTTTCTCAAGTCACTATGTAATGTCCATTATACCCCTTGGGACCTCTCATGAAGAAATAATTAAAGAGGGAAGCATCTAATCTAATGGTTTAATTAAATTAATCATCCTCCTTGTAAACCCCCTCACCCAAAAATAGGTATTTTGTATGTATTTTATATTTCTTATATTTGTTTTAGATTATTTTTTTAAAACAATTAAAACCCAATGATTATATTAGGATACTTCATCGTGGTTCGGACATTAATAATATAGGATGGCCCCAAAATTTGTATCTCCATTCATAGGAAGTAGCCTACACAAGAGACACTACCTATAGGATCTCTTCGTGGTATAAGAATTTGATCCCTTGGCATTAGTATGATATTAGTGTAACGACTATAGATTCTATGTTAAATATTTAGATAATTTATATATATAATTTATTTTAGTTATTTTTCTATCCCAACTTCCTACAATTAGCATCCCATAATTCTCCATGTCAAATTAGGCAAATTTTCTTTTTGTAAGATTTCATATCATTTACTATTACCTATTTTTGGATAATCATTTAATTAATTACTTAGTTAATTAGATAATACAATTATTTAATTTATATATAACTAGATAAATATCTAATTATTAATTATAAAATATTTTTATAAAATATTTTGGGTGTAGTAGTTTATTAAAACTATACAAAGTAATTTTCTAGAATTTGTTTTGTGTGCAAATATTATTTTTAGGATTTTTAACATCATCTATATATGTTAATATATACATGTTAATATATATATAGTTAATAATAATAATAATAATAATAATAATAATAATAGTAATAATAGTAATAGTAATAATAATAATAGTAATAATAATATTAATAATAATAATAATAATAATCATATTAATAATAGTAATAATAAATAAATGAAAAAGGAAAAAGATAAATAAAGAAAAAGATAAATACTAAAAACCTAACAAAACTAACAAATCCTTATTCCTACTAACTACACAGACCCCACGGCCCGCAGGAAACCCCCTTCCAGACCTCTCTCTCTCTCCCTCTCTAATATATATATATATATATATATATATATATATATATATATATATATATATATATATATATATATATATATATATATATATAATCACAAACCCTAACCCTAACTCAAACCCTAACCCTAGCGCCGACCGACGACCTCAGCCTCGACGCCGGTGACCCACCGCGCCGCCGCAGCCTTACGACCGCCGTCATTCGCCGTCGGCGTACGCGCGTGCGTGCAGCAGCGCTGCCCCAAATCCCCATCTTTTAGTTGATGTATCTCTCTCATGTCTCGTCCTTTTCTCGAGCAGTTTGTCCGTGTATATTCATAACCTAACCCTCTAAGATTTTAGTTCAAGCAGGACAAATTTTCGTGCCCTAGATTTATCAAAAAATCGACCGGAAGTTGGCCAAAAAAAAACTGACCAAAAATAGTCCAGAATTTCAACACCAAACCCCCATATTCATGCCTAAATTACCACCAACCTGTTTAATATTTTCAAAATTTAATTAAAGGGTTTTCTTCTTAATATAACCGAGAATATTTTTGTTCTTTTACTTTTTATTTGTTTGCTTTAATTGTTAAATTATTCAATATCCAAAACGACCAAAAATTTGGTAATTTAAAAATTAAGATTTTGTGATACGGAGTACGCCCCACCAAACGGGACCGCCTTGTCGCATATCAATTGTACCGAAAGACACGTATATTATATTCTGACGTGTGAGCTTTCGCGAAAGTTGATTCGGACGTGTGTGCGCGTCGGAATCAACATATATCCGTAAAAATTCCCAATATCGTGACTTTTACAAAATACTATCCCACTTTGTGTACGCTTGTCAAAATGCGACAAAACTTGTGCCATTAGATTCATGGTATCACGTTGGTCCTATGACCCAAGTTTCATACAATTCTGAGACAGTTGACCAGGCCGCCTATTCGCGGGCCCCACGGTTTGACTTTAAGGGCGAATTTGTGATCGGCTCACCGGAATCCAAAATTAGACATACCATTGAGTTCGTATCGACGTTTAGAATTTATTTGACCTATAATTTGTCCCATTTAGAGACCTTTACCTCTGGCACATATTTTGGTGCAAAATGGGCCACATGTGGACCCCGCTTTGACCTGAAATTACCGTTTTGTTCCTGTATCCAAATTGGACGAAAGGATAGTATCTCGCTTATTCTGGGAACATTGGTGATATTTATTTCAGCATCTGAAGACGTTCATTCTAATGCCATAATTCTGATCCCTTGTGCTTGACGTCTGGACGCTTACACTTTGCAGCTTTCTTGCCAAGCAAGATACCTTGCTAAATTGCTTATAGTACTTTGCATGCTTATCATATTTTTATATATTCATTATATATGTATTTTTTCAGTCATAATTATATACTATATATGTTGACACACACTTGACACATAGTATCATGGGAGGGGAGGACAATCAGTAGGCGTATGGGCTACCCACTTTGGTAAACCGTAGTAACTAGCATGCACTACGATAGTTGTGTCACACTGGTCGATATCCTGGATGGTCGCTACTCTCGAGGTATGATGACTTCTGATGTTCATGGACGTGTGTGTGAGTTGTGAGATAGATAATCCAACACCTACCTATACGTCGAAATGGTTGTCCTCATTATGCATTTCACATAGATTGTCTAGTACAGTGTACTTATATATTTTTTGTCTATTATGCATGTTTTACTGTATTCAATTGGCATGCTTCTATATATCTTATTACGTCCCTCTGAGGACCTGGTTCCTTTCCAGGTGTAGACGATCTTGACTATTCGTAGGAGCACGGATCAGGACTTGCTACTTATCTCTCTTTCGAGGAGGTCTTCTCTTCGAGTCTCATTGTTCAGTAGATGTACTTATGTGGTTTCTCTTATATTCTAGATGGTAGTGGATTTGTCTCCACTAAACTACTTGTTCTTATCAAGCGTTTTATACTTGATTCAGTTATATAGTTGATTGGTTATTCATTTATATTTAATTATATGGATAGATTTAGTTATGCCCTGTGACTTATGACATAAATCTATACCACTTGTGAATTATTGTTCATAATACAGCGTATGTATGTGTTATAGTTTCTATATATTGGAGTTGTCATATACATACGGCTGGCATGCTTACGTATTCCTAGTCCTACGTATTTTGGGACTGGAGCGTGACATATTTTTATTGTGGTCCATGCAGGTCTTGAACATATTGTCTTTGTTATGTTACTGTATTGAGCAAGCCTGCGCATAGGATTAGAGTATAGGATCTTATCCACTTACTTTATCACCTCCCTTGATTTCATTTCGCATTCTTATTTGATTGCTTGCCTTGCATCTTGCTTGATCCTTTCACAACGTCAATCTTATCTTTTCTCTCGTGCTTGATAGGGGTTAGGAAGGTGACTTATACTAGGTATATATACTCTATTGTTCAATAACACTATTAGTTTAATTCTTGTAAGGGGGTAGTATGCCTCATAACCTAGTATCACATAGTCCTTTTGACCCATTAATGAAGTATAATTGAATGACACCAACTATAGGCTAGCATAAGACAATAGTGTTTATCCAGACTGTAGAACTTAGAGGCCCATACCCCCATTTGGTTGACTATAGACTTAGATAAAAAGTTGGTATGATAACTGTAGAGGCACAACATCGGTCTTCTTGATGAACTTAAATTATTCTGTACCTTCCTCCATTATAATCCAGCGTACTTATATTTTGTGGGCTACCTCCGCTTATGCTGCTATTATAGCCTAGTTTTGCAAGATTATTCTTTTATCGAGCTTGTTCATGAGATATGTGTTATTGGGGACGCCCACGATTACATCGTCTAAATCAGAATCAGTGTATTATGGTCTGATCAACCTTAGTGCACTTGGTTCACTCTTCGCATGACTACTTTACGTGGATTGAGATATATAGTTGACTCAGCTTGTTAGACGAATATACTTGCCCTTTAGACATGTCCGAGCATATCTTATCGGTTGTATTACTATACTGATATGAGCATGCCAATAAAAATTTACCAAAATAAGATTTCAATCCACAACTGCCCTGACAACTCTCTTTTTGAATCCTTTAAATTGCCTTGAACCTGTACTTGTATTCTATCACCTCCTCCTTGAATTCTTTATTATTGTTTTTCGTCTTTCCCTATTTCGAAAAGACGAACGCTCGTGCTCGGTATAAGTTTGATACATGGAGAGTATTAGATATACCCCATAAGCTAATCACATTACCTTGTGACTACCATTTGTAATTAAAGGCATATCACATGTGATATATTTGGTGTTAAATTTTTTGAGATATGTTGATATTTTAACTAGATGGCATACCCACGATGCTAATGGATGACACGATTAGCAGTAGTAGTATTCTCTTTTCTATCACCATTTCGTCCTCTTAGGGTGGCTCATCTTCTCTTTCATAACCATTCCTTATCCCATGCTTAATTCTTCCTACCGTAGTTGCATATTTCGTGCCATCATGAATTGTTTGAGTTACTTCAACCTCACCCTTATTTTGTTAGTTAAAACATAAATGGGTTAGTAATGATTAATAACTAAAAGGATGAGTTCATAATGATAACCCTTATGTATATGCACTATAATAATATATGTATTCTCTTATTATTTTTAAACCATGAGTAGCATCCTTTAGTCTAACAGGAATTAGTTGGATTGTTGAAATAGTTTATACTTATAATAGTTTTATAATATTAGTCAAGAGCTTAATTGTTATCCTAAAACTTAGACTAAGCTTAGGAAAGAGTTGAAGGCACTTGTTACGAACTGATGACTATGACAAATCACTGGCGAGGTAGCGACAGCTGCAGCTAGACCATTATAGTAGAGTAGTCAAATTATTTACAGACATACTGGCCAGGTGGCGTGGCAGTATTAGACTACGATACTTGACTGTTACAGAGAAAAATTATGGTAAGGAGATTCCAGACAAGTATCCTAAAAATTTTGACCCAATAAATAAATTTGTCTTACAACCTAGACAATAGCCTCAAAAGACTTTGACTACTAGTAGAATTATTGTAAGTTAGGTAGTGTAGATGAGTTCGAGGATAAAAGAATAGTGTATGGACAATAAGGGAGAAAAGTGTTAGAATGGCTGACCAAAACCTTTAAGGAAGCACTGCTAGCTAGCAATGAAGTGTTAATAGCTATAGTGATTTATTATGAATATGGGTTAGTGTTAATTTTGAGGACAAAATTATTTTAAGTTGGGTAGATTCCCTCACCTAAAAATAGGTATTTTGTGTGTATTTTATATTTCTCGTATTTGTTTTAGATTATTTTTTTAAAACAATTAAAATCCAAAGATTATATTAGGACACTTCACCGTGGTTTGGACATTAATAATATAGGATGGCCCCAAAATTTGTATCTCCCTTCATAGGAAGTAGCCTACACAAGAGACACTACATGTAGAATCTCTTCGTGGTAAAAGAATTTGACCCCTTGGTATTAGTATGACATTAGTGTAACGACCATAAATTCTATGTTAAATATTTATATAATTTATATATATAATTTATTTTGGTTATTTTTCTATCCCAACTTCCTACAATTATCATCCCATAATTCTCCATGTCAAATTAAACAAAAAAAAAATTGTAAGATTTTATATCATTTACTATTACCTATTTTGTGGACAACCATTTAATTAATTACTAAGTTAATTAGATAATACATTTATTTAATTTATATATAACTAGATAAATATCTTATTATTAATTATAAAATATTTTATAAAATATTTTGGGTGTATTATTTTATTAAAACTATACAAAGTAATTTTCTAGAATTTATTTTGTGTGCAAATATTATTTTTGGGATTTTTAATATCATCTATATATGTTAATATATATATGTTAATATATACATAGTTAATAATAATAATAATAATAATAATAATAATAATAATAATAATAATAATAATAATAGTAATAGTAATAGTAATAGTAATAGTAATAGTAATAATAATAATAATAATAATAGTAATAATATTAATATTAATAATAATAATCATATTAGTAATAGTAATAGTAATAAAAAAAAGGAAAAAGAAAAACAAAGAAAAAGATAAATACTAAAAACCTAACAAAACTAACAAATCCTTATTCCTACTAACTACCCAGACCCCGCAGCCCGTAGGAAACCCCCTCCCAGACCTCTCTCTCTCCCTCTCTAATATATATATATATATATATATATATATATATATATATATATATATATATATATATATATATATATATATATATATATATATATATATATTATCACAAACCCTAACCCTAACTCAAACCCTAACCCTAGCACCGACCGACGACCTCAGCCTAGATGCCGGCGACCCCCCGCGCCGCCGCAGCCCAACAACCGCCGCCGTCCGCCGTCGGCGCACGCGCGCGCGTGCAGCAGCGCTGTCCCGAGTCCCCATCTTTCAGGTGATGTATCTCTCTCATCTTTTGTCCTTTTTTTGAGCGGTTTATCCGTGTATGTCAAAACTAACCCTCTAGGATTTTCATTCAAGCGGGACAAATTTTCGTGCCCTAAATTGGTCAAAAAATCTACCGAAAGTTGTTCAAAAAAAACTGACCAAAACAGTCCAGAATTTCAACACCAAATCCCCATGTTCATGCCTAAATTGCCACCAACCTGTTTAATATTTTCAAAATCTAATTGAAGGGTTTTCTTCTCAATATAATCGAGAATATTTTTGTTCTTTTACTTTTTATTAGTTTGCATTAATTGTTAAATTATTCGACATCCAAAACGACCAAAAACTTGGTAATTTAAAATTAAGATTTTGTAATACAGAGTGTGCTCCGCCAAACGGGACTGCCTCGTCATATACCAATTGTACCGAAAGGCACGTATAGTATATTCTGACGTATGGGCTTTTGCGGAAGTTGATTCGAACGTGTGTGGGCGTCAAAATCAATCCGTATCCGTAAAAAGTCCCCGTATCGCGACTTTTACAAAATACTACCCCACTTTGTGTACGGTCGTCAGAATATGAAGAAACTTGTGCCATTGGATTCGTGGTATCACACTTGTCCTGTAACCCAAGTTTCACGCGATTCTGAGACAGTTGACTAAGCCGCCTATTTGCGGGCCCCACGGTATGACTTTAAGGGCGGATTTGTGATCGGCTCACCGGAATCCAAAATTGGACATACCATTGAGTTCGTATCGATGTTTAGAATTTATTTGACCTATAATTTATCCTATTTAGAGACCTTTACCTCTGGCACGTATTTTGGTACAAAGTGGGCCACAAGTGGACCCCGCTTTGACCTGAAATTACTGTTTTGCCCCTGTGTCCAAATTGGATGAAAGGGTAGTATTTTCTAACTATCTCGCTTATTCTGGGATCGTTGGTGATATTTATTTCAGCATCCAGAGACGTTCATTCTGATGTCATAGTTCTGATCCTTTGTGCTTGACGTCTGGACGCTTACACTTCGCAGCTTTCTTGCCAGGTAAAATACATTGCTAAATTGCTTATAGTACTTTGCATGCTTATCATATTTTTATATATTCATTATATATGTATTTTCTTTCAGTCATAATTATATACTATATATGTTGACACACACTTGACACATAGTATCATGGGAGGGGAGGACAATCAGTAGACGTATGGGCTACCCACTCTTTAAACCGTAGTAACTAGCACACACTACGGTAGTTGTGCAATGCTGGTCGCTACCCTCGAGGTATGTCGATTTATGCTGTCGCGATGGTCGCTACCCTCGAGGTATGATGGCTTCTGATGTTCATGGACGTGTGTGTAAGTTGTGAGATAGATAGAGTATCCTACACCTACCCATACGTCGAAATGGTTGTCCTTATTATGCATTTCATTTAGATTGTCTAGTACAGCGTACTTATATATTTTCTGTCTATTATGCATATTTTACTGTATTCAATTGGCATGCTTCTATGTATCTTGTTACGTCCCTCTAAGGACCTGGTCCCTTTCCAGGTGTAGACGATCTTGACTATTCGCAAGAGCACGGATCAGGACTTACAACTTATCTCTCTTTTGAGGAGGTCTTCTCTTCGAGTCTCATTGTTCATTAGATGTACTTATGTGGTTTCTATTATATTCTAGTTGGTAGTAGTTTGTCTCCACCCAACTACTTATTCTTATCAAGCATTTTATACTTGATTCAGTTATATAGTTGATTGGTTATTCATTTATATTTGATTATGTGGATGAGATTTAGTTTTGCCCTGTGGCTTATGACATAAATCTATACCACTTGTGAATTATTTTTCATAATACAGCGTACGTATGTGTTATGGTTTCCATATATTGGAGTTGTCATATGCATACGGCTGGCATGCTTACGTATTCCTAGTCCTACGTATTTTGGGACTGGGGTGTGACACTCATAATCAATGGGCTTTCTAAATAGGCTCAATTCTAACAATTAATATATGTTGGTCCATGAGTCCAAACTAAACTTGTAAGGTCCACTAACAGAAGTCCAAAATAAATAACTAATATCTAATAACAAATAATAATACAACAATAATTATTTATCAAGCACAATATTTAGTTAATTATAAAATTACTAAAATACCCTTTCCTAGAAAATGTGGTAGTGACAAGTCTACCCTCCTTAAAATAATTTTGTCCTCGAAATTCAAAGACGAAAACTACCCCCAAAAAATAACAAAATATAGCAAATGAACAGAACTAAAGAACAAAACTAATTATGGAAGAATGTACCTCAAGGCACAAACAAATATGGATAACGCTCTCGCATTTCATCCTCTCTCTCTCAGGTAGACTCCCCCGGAGAGTGATGCCTCCATGCGACACGTACCAAAAGAATAGTTTGGTTCCTCAGCACCTTCTCTCTCCGATCCAGAATCTCAACGGGCTGCTCTGGAAAGCTAAGAGTAGGGCCCACCTCTATCTCCGAGTGATCCAATACATGACTAGGATCTGCCACGTACCATCTCAACTACAACACGTAAAATATGTTGTGCACTCCCTCCAATGCAGGTGGTAAGTTCAGTCTATAAGCAACTGCACCAACCCTTTCTAGAATAGTGAAATGTCCAATGAATCGCGGACTAAGTTTTCCGCCTCCACCGAAGCGAATCGTGCCTCGTGTCGGAGAAATCCTCAGAAACACTAAACCACCCACCTAGAAGTAAGCACAACCTTAAGAACTTAATCTATAACAAACAACCAATAATAAACACAAAACAAAAATCTAAAACTATACCTCAAACTCCAAAGGTCTTCGGTGGCTATCGGCCCAATGCCGCCGTCTGTCCTGCGCCACACAAAGTCTGTCTTAGATCAACTGAACCTTCTCCACTGCATCTACAACCATCTTTGGCCTAAGCAAAACTCTCTCTCCAACATCGTCCCATGACAAGGGAGTACGATATCTCTGACCGTACAAAGCTTTAAAAGGTGACATCTCTAAACTAGCCTGGTAGGTGTTGTTATAAGCAAACTCTACCAAATGGAGATGGTCCTCCCAAGAACCCCCAAAATCTAGTACACAAGTGCATAACAAATTCTCGAGAGTGTCACGCCCCAATCTCCCGCGAGCTCGATCGTCCCCGCTGAACGTGAATCACCACGTTACAGCTCTCCCGCAGGACAATCGTTCTCATTGGGACGTGATACCGTGCAAGCCTAAAGTGCGCTTGCACAAGGCCAAAGCTTTGATACAAGGGCAAGTAAGCTATTCTATACTGAAGCAGCGGCACATAACATTGCAGAAAAGTGAAGAACTCAATGGCATATGAAAAATAGTCTCTTTTATTGATAATCGAAAGTGTTACAAGCGGCACATGGCCGAGATTACAATTCGCTCAAGCACTCTTCTCTCGATTACAATAACACCGTTCCATACATTATGCCCCTCTATCTGAAAGCAGCTCAAAGCAGGTACAAACTCGATGCAGCTCGAGGCATCGACTCCAGATTTCCGGCTCCTTGGGATGAGGTACGGCTATCGCTTCCTCAGACGGACGAGCACCTGAGAACAAGCAAACTGTTGGTGGGTCAGCACTTTATACAAGTACTGGTGAGATAAAGCAACTGAACAGAAGCTACACCCCCTGAAACACACACTAAGTAATCATATGGCAAAACATTGCATTACTAGTAATCTTGCTAGTTTTACTTAGGTTCTTTACATGCAGTCCTAGCAGAGTCATATTACATTGTTTGGAAACATTCTTTGAAAACATAATCAAACAACCAATCAATCGAGGCAACCAATTCAAGCACGAGGAATCCTGTTCGGGTGTGCGCAGCGTGTTCGGTGAACTATATGCACGGATTCTAGGGACAGGCAGCGTTTAGGGACCATCAATCAATCTAGCACACAAGTTAACTATCAATCAGAAGTCAGTTCCCGAGTAACTCAGGATCGGTAGCGGTAATCCAGCTAACCAATGACTCACATTCTGATCCTATTAGCAGCTGTGACGCATGGTTGCACGTTACTGCCGAAGCAGCCATAGCCAAAGTTCAGCTCTTCACTAATAGTCTCATTGTCCGACCGAATGCAATGCATGAAGCGCTAACAGGTGGTCTCTACGATGCAGACAAAATGAATAAGCAGGCTTATGTATAAACTGATATTTCTTACCCACGGCCGAACGGTTATCCCTGCAGCAGACATACAAGTTAGCAACAATTTTATAAACATATATGTTTTATCGTTCTTTAGTTTCCTGTCCGTCTCTGCATCAAACAGTTAGGTATGCAAGAAGGCTAGCCTAGCATGCTCCCTAACGACCTGAATACAGCTTATCTCCATACACTTCTCTAATGCAGACTCGACTCTTCTCAACAGAAGCACCGCCTCCCTCTAATAGCCACGCCCCCCAAGATCCCGAAGGACCGATCCTCAGGGCGCACTATTAGTCTCACCCCATCGCATCACCATCCTCCCTTCCAATTTCCATTCCCCGAGCTCAGGGCGCGTTATCGGTCTCCCACATATCGTTTGTCCCCCATCCACCGCAAGCACCCACATGTCTCTTATCTCTATCATAATAGCACACAACATGACAAGCACATTTAAACCATCGTATCACATTCCTAATAGCTGCACCCCCAAGATCCCGTAGGACCGGACCTCAGGTGGGCTACTAGTCTAGCACACACATGACAAGCATTTACTCTCACATCGAAACAAGCATTCAAGACAAGCCATATAAACACGATGACAAGCAAACATATAAACGATCTTTTAGTTGAGACTAGCCTGGCACGGGTCTATTATCACATCAAGTAAAACATGCAGTTCTATCTTCTTAGCATAGCAAGGGTTCTATTTCATTTCGGACAAGCATACATATTCTCTTAGCTAGGCAGCATATTCATTTCAGTGACAAGCTATGTGAGTTCTCTTGTTAGCATGCTGAGTCGGTTCTATCATTTTCTTATGAAAACATTTCTTCTTAAGCAAATAAGCATTTAAAACTCAGATTCATTATTAAGTCGTGCAAGAATCAGAGAATGCAATTCTGTCCACTCACCTTGATTAATCGGTCGAGAACTCTCCGAGAAGACTTCCGTTGGAGCAAGCAAGGCCATCTCACTTGTACATAGCGTCGACGCGAAGCGGGACGCTACATACTTACCCACCAATAAAGAGTTTCGTCCTCGAAACTCAAGGAGAAACTCACAAAAACACAAAGCAGCGATAGTCCTCATCCCTCACCATCACAAATCAAAACTCTAGCAATCCTGAAATCTACAAATCACATCTCAAGCAATGAAAACAAATCCAGAAAACTTTTGCCGGCAACTTTGAGAATATTTATGGACTCATTGTATGGAACGTTCATTGCATCTCACATCAGGCACATCTCAGAGTTGGAAGTAACGGAATGGGCAAAGAATCGAGTCACTCTGATACCATTCTGTCACGCCCCAATCTCCCGCGAGCTCGATCGTCCCCGCTGAACGTGAATCACCACGTTACAGCTCTCCCGCAGGACAATCGTTTTCATCGGGACGTGATGCCGTGCAAGCCTAAAGTGCGCTTGCACAAGGCCAAAGCTTTGATACAAGGGCAAGTAAGCTATTCTATACTGAAGCAGCGGCACATAACATTGCAGAAAAGTGAAGAACTCAATGGCATATGAAAAATAGTCTCTTTTATTGATAATCGAAAGTGTTACAAGCGGCACGTGGCCGAGATTATAATTCGCTCAAGCACTCTTCTCTCGATTACAATAACACCGTTCCATACATTATGTCCCTCTATCTGAAAGCAGCTCAAAGCAGGTACAAACTCGATGCAGCTCGAGGCATCGACTCCAGATTTTTGGCTCCTTGGGATGAGGTACGGCTATCGCTTCCTCAGACGGACGAGCACCTGAGAACAAGCAAACTGTTGGTGGGTCAGCACTTTATACAAGTACTGGTGAGATAAAACAACTGAACAGAAGCTACACCCCCTGAAACCCACACTAAGTAATCATGTGGCAAAATATTGCATTACTAGTAATCTTGCTAGTTTTACTTAGGTTTTTTACATGCAGTCCTAGCAGAGTCATATTACATTGTTTGGAAACATTCTTTGAAAACATAATCAAACAACCAATCAATCGAGGCAACCAATTCAAGCACGAGGAATCCTGTTCGGGTGTGCGCAGCGTGTTCGGTGAACTATATGCACGGATTCTAGGGACAGGCAGCGTTTAGGGACCATCAATCAATCTAGCACACAAGTTAACTATCAATCAGAAGTCAGTCCCCGAGTAACTCAGGATCGGTAGCGGTAATCCAGCTAACCAATGACTCACATTCTGATCCTATTAGCAGCTGTGACGCATGGTTGCACGTTACTGCCGAAGCAGCCATAGCCAAGGTTCAGCTCTTCACTAATAGTCTCATTGTCCGACCGAATGCAATGCATGAAGCGCTAACAGGTGGTCTCTACGATGCAGACAAAATGAATAAGCAGGCTTATGTATAAACTGATATTTCTTATCCACGGCCGAACGGTTATCCCTGCAGCAGACATACAAGTTAGCAACAATTTTATAAACATATATGTTTTACCGTTCTTTAGTTTCCTGTCCGTCTCTGCATCAAACAGTTAGGTATGCAAGAAGGCTAGCCTAGCATGCTCCCTAACGACCTGAATGCAGCTTATCTCCATACACTTCTCTAATGCAGACTCGACTCTTCTCAACAGAAGCACCGCCTCCCTTTAATAGCCACGCCCCCCAAGATCTCGAAGGACCGATCCTCAGGGCGCACTATTAGTCTCACCCCATCGCATCACCATCCTCCCTTCCAATATCCACGCCCCGAGCTCAGGGCGCGTTATCGGTCTCCCACATATCGTTTGTCCCCCATCCACCGCAAGCACCCACATGTCTCTTGTCTCTATCACAATAGCACACAACATGACAAGCACATTTAAACCATCGTATCACATTCCTAATAGCCGCACCCCCAAGATCCCGTAGGACCGGACCTCAGGTGGGCTACTAGTCTAGCACACATATGACAAGCATTTACTCTCACATCGAAACAAGCATTCAAGACAAGCCATATAAACACGATGACAAGCAAACATATAAACGATCTTTTAGTTGAGACTAGCATGGCACGGGTCTATTATCACATCAAGTAAAACATGCAGTTCTATCTTCTTAGCATAGCAAGGGTTCTATTTCATTTCGGACAAGCATACATATTCTCTTAGCTAGGCAGCATATTTGTTTCAGTGACAAGCTATGTGAGTTCTCTTGTTAGCATGCTGAGTCGGTTCTATCATTTTCTTATGAAAACATTTCTTCTTAAGCAAATAAGCATTTAAAACTCAGATTCATTATTAAGTCGTGCAAGAATCAGAGAATGCAGTTCTGCCCACTCACCTTGATTAATCGGTCGGGAACTCTCCGAGAAGACTTTCGTTGGAGCAAGCAAGGCCATCTCACTTGTACATAGCATCAACGCGAAGCAGGACGCTACAGAGAGTCTGAATAGCCCTCTCTGACTGCCCATCTGTCTGGGGATGATATGCAGTACTGAACTTGAGTTGAGTGTCCAAACTCTTCTGCAAACTTCTCCAAAAATTAGAAGTGAAACGACTATCCTGATCCGAGACTATACTGACGGGAACTCCATGTATCCTGACGATCTGCCTCACATACATCTCTGCCAGCTTCTCCATAGACAAACCCACCTTGAAAGGCAAAAAGTGGGCCAACATGGTCAACCTATCAACGATGACCCAAATCGCGTCTTTCCCTCCTGGAGATCATGGAAGTCCGGGCATAAAATCTATAGTAATATGTTTCCACTTCCACTCTAGAATAGGTAATGGCTGAAGTAAACCTTCTGGCCTCTGCCTCTCGGCTTTCCCTTGCTGGCATACTAAGCATCTGGATACAAACTGTGCCATTTTCCTCTTCATGCCATACCACCACACACTCTCTCGTATATCCCAATACATATTGTTGGCACCTGGATGCATGGAATACTGAGAGTGATGCGCTTCATGCAATACCTCCTCACGCAGCTCCCTACTAGGCACACACAATCTAACTCCATGCCGCAATGATCCATCCTCAGCACTGGTGAAATTATCCTCCAATCCTGCTCTCACCTGAGCTCTGATGCACCTCAGAGATACATCCTCATACTGTGCTGCCTTGATCTTGTCCATCAATTCTGAATGTATCTGTAATCCTTACATCTGCATAGCACAACCAGGAACTATCACCTCAATACCCAAGCTCTCCAAGTCCTCCAACAAATATCGATCCTGCGTCAAGAACATAGCTACCGGATACCTACTCAAAGCATCAGCAACTACATTAGCTTTCCCAGGAAGATACTACAAAGATATATCAAAATCCTTCATCAGTTCCAACCACCGACGCTGCCTCATGTTCAACTCCTTCTGCGTGAAAACGTACTTCAAGCTTTTATGTTCTGTGAAGATCTCCACACGCTCTCCGTACAAATAATATTTCCACAACTTCAGGGCAAAGATGACTGCTGCCAACTCCAAATGATGGGTAGGATATTTCTTTTTATGAGGACCCAATTGCCTGGATGTATAGGCAATCACTTTTTCATTCTGTTGAAGAACACAACCCAAATATTTCCCCGATGCATTACTATAAATAGTGAAACCTCCAGACCCTGATGGCAACGTCAAAATAGGAGCAGACGTCAACCTCTTCTTTAATTCCTCAAAAGCAACCTGGCAATCCTTCGTCCAAACAAACTCTACATCCTTCCTGGTGAGTCTGGTCATTGGCCCGGCAATCCTCAAAAAATCTGGCACAAACTTCATGTAGTAGCTTGCCAATCCCAAGAAACTCCTGATCTCTGCTACCGAACTTGGGGTCTTCCAAGACTCCACTGCTACGATCTTCTTCGAATCCACTGAAATACCATCACTAGTCATAACATGTCCCAAGAACTCCACCTTGTCCAGGAAGAACTCACACTTGGACAGCTTCCCATATAGCTTCTCCTTCCTCAGCACATCCAACACAATCCTCAAATACTCCTCGTGCTCCTCTGGTGTCTTCGAGTATATGAGTATGTCGTCGATGAACACCACCACGAACTTGTCAAGGTACTGATGGAACACCTTCTTCATCAAGTTCATAAACACCGCCGGTGCATTAGTCAACCCAAACAACATCACCATAAACTCGTACTAACCATACCGAGTTCTAAAAGCAGACTTCGGTATGTCCTCTGGCTTCACTTTTACCTGGTGGTAGCCTGATCTCAAGTCTATCTTAAAAAATACCTTGGCACCACTCAACTGATCGAACAGATCATTAATCTATGGCAAAGGGTACTTATTCTTGAGAGTAAGATTATTCAATGCCCTGTAACCAATGCACATGCGCACTGATCCATCCTTCTTCGGTACAAATAATACCGGGGCTCCCCACGGTGAAGAACTCAATTTGATAAACCCCTTATCCTATAATTCGTCCACCTGCTTCTTCAGCTCGACCAGCTCGCTGTTGTTTACTCTATAGACATGTTGTAAAATTGGTTCTGTACCTAGCACCAAGTCTACAGAGAATTTAACATCTTGATCTGGCTACAACCCTGGCAATTCCTCAGGAAACACATCCAAGAATTTTGCTATCAACGGATGCGGCAACTCTTTGTCTTCCACCATAGCTCCATAAATAATGCCTTCTCCTTTCTCTGTAGCTCATCTAGCAAACTCAAACTCTGGCTCTCCCGGTGGACCAAACAAAACTATACCTCCTCTACAATCTATGCTAGCACGGTGCCTACTCAACCAATCCATTTCGAGTATAATGTCGTAGCTCGGAAGTGGCATTACAAGTAGATACACACTCAACTTTTGGCCTCCTAGAGTAACTCTCCGATCCTTGCAAATATCATTAACCAGGATAATGCCTCCCCCGGTCATGATCTTGCAAGTCCTAAGCAAAGACTCAGCTACAAAACCATGCTACAGAGCAAAAGAAACAGATACAAAACTATGGGAAGCACCATAATCAAATAAAGCTAAAGCTGGAATGGAATCAAGAAGAATAGAACCTGCGATGATATCTCCGGTGGGTTCGTCCTCCTCGACGGTCATAGCAAAAGCTCGTCCCTAATGTGCACTTCCCTACTGCTGATGCTGGACATAATGCTTCTGTTGTGTCAGAAGCGGCCCCCTCGGCTGTACTGTAGGTAGTCTCGTTTGTGCCCTCGGAGCTAAAGATGCTCCCTGAACTGCACGACGAGGATTGAAAGGACACTCCCTCAGTTGATGCCCTCCAGTACCACAATACAAACAAACTCCTAGCCTTTTCCTATAAACTTCCCAGATATGATCAGGCTTCTTGCAGTACTGGCAGAAAGATTGTTGTAACTGTCTCTGCTACTGTAGTGCCTGGTGAAACAGTGCCCTAGTTGGAGTTTGGTGCTGCTGTGGCTGCTGGAAAGGCCTGGACTAAAAATGAGAATGTTTGGCAGATATTGTACTGTTGTTTGCCCCCAGAAAAGAATTACGGTCTCTCTTGGACTTCAAACCCAACTCCCGCTCAACCTTGCGTGCCTCCGCAAGTATCTTCGAGTATGTCTCATAAAAAGATGGAATGAGGATCTTCACTTCCCAGTTTAGACCCTCACGGAAACGAATAGCCCAAACCTCCGGCTCTCTTACCAAATACTCTACAAATTGGCTCAACCTGTCGAACTATACAGCGTACTCCTCCACATACATTCTCTCCTGAATGAGACTCTCGAACTGTCTCCCCAAGTCTAGCATGTCTGCCCAAGCGAAGAACTTTTTCTTGAAGAGGTCCTTGAATACCTTCCAAGACTGTCCTGCGTCAATAAGAATCGGCTCATTCCTGAACCAAGTGCGGGCGACGTCGAACAGTTAAAGTCCTACCGCCTCAACCTTTAGATCCTCAGAAAGATGGAACACCCTCATAAGATGCTCAATATCCTCGAGCCAATCATCAGCATAGATGATGCCCTCCGTCCCCTTGAAGACCATAGGCTCCAGCTTCTTGAAGTCCTGAATGTTGCCTGGCCGAAGCTGAGCAACTTGAGGAATAACCTGCTGCTGGACCAGAACTCCTCTCTCGACTACGGCACGAGCAAGCTGATGAGAACTCTCGATGCCCTTTCGTAAAACGTCGGTCTACCTCTAATGTGCCTCTGACTGAGCCCTCTGTGCCTCGAGCATCTCACGAAACAGTATAAACATATGTGTCGCCTCTGCTGGCATGGAAGGTGGAGGTGGAAGCCCCTCAGATACAGCTAGCATAGTCCTCTGAGTAGGTGGTGGACCTCCGAAAGCAGCTGACACTCCAATCACCGGAGAAGTAACTGGTACAGGCCCTCGGGATGTCGCAGACCTCTCAGAAGCTGCTCTCCCCTGCTGCGATCTAGTCTTAGGTGGCATCCTGAGATAAAGCGAAAGAAAGAATCAATATGGCACATGATGTAAGACACTCAAGGAAAGGACAGTTTAAAGATCAAGTATCAAAATCAAAGGAGAATAGTTGAATGAATCAAAAGAATTTTTCCTAGATGTGATTGAGTATTCTCAGTCTATAGCCTATATCATATATCCTGATACAGGCTCGTAATAGTTCTCAATTCAGAGCACCACTACGAATCGCACTAATTGCGACCTCGAATAGACCTGCATGAGCCACCACTAAAAATGTGTCACGATGTAAGGGTACAACTCGGGAACAACGCCCAGCCTACGTCGCAAAATCGGCGATAGAATATTGTCTGGGTAATCTATCTAGCAATATAATGAACCACCAACAATAATAATACACTCAATCACAGATCTAAGATAGAAATGAGCACGAATATGATAAAGAATAGAATAGTCACATACAACTCATGAGTCTAAAATAATAACATCAATGAGTCTGAAAGAATACTACAAAAATAAGCTGGAGACAAATCCAGTACAAGAATACTAAGTAGCTACTAATCCCAGGTCATCTGTCTCAGTTGGGATAAGTCCCTCCTGAGCCAGGATCTCTGACTCTAAACCCACAACATCCTGAGGTCCATAATGTGTAGGGTACCACTCCTCAGTGTCATCTGGAAAAAATATATCCAGTTAGGAAAGAAGAAGAGTACATCTCTAACAGCAGTTCTAATCAATAATAAAAACTATGTAATAGTAAATAGATGTGAATATACAAATATACAATAGATATAAGAGATATACAATAAGGAAATACTGGAATAAATAATGAGCAATATGACAATGAACAAGATTACTAATGACTAAGTGTGTGAGTACTAGCTTTAACATGTGATCGGCTTGGGAACATGATACAAGATTTATGGCCTGGCTAATCATACGTGCGGTGTATGATTAACAATATTCAATGAACAAGACTTGATACAAGGAGGATATGATCACATATCAACAATACATACTCCCCAACCCCGACTGGTATAGTAGATCCAACCATGGTATGCTATAGCACGGGATTCCCAAAGAAGATAGCGACTCTTTCCAAGAATCAGTGTCTTTACATGTACAAGATAATCAATAAAACAAGGCTTGCACAAGATACACCATATACCAAGGAATAACATCTTATGACGAGATCTGGATATACCAATCCGTGTAACCATTGTGTCAAGAAACATGTATATCTACACTAGATACAATTAACATAGAAGATATCATAAATGAGAAACTATCAGAGAATATACTCGCCTGAAGTCCAAAGAATAGTCTCACAGATGTCTGATACGGTGCCTCGAAGACCTAGATATGGAATATAACATCAATACAAGGTTTCGGAAAGAAAATAAGTTAAACTAGTCAACTTCTAGATCAATAAGCCATCTCTAAGTTAAAAGTAAACTATAGTCAAGTATAGTCAAACTATGGTCAACTATGGTCAAATATGTCAAACTACCTATTTCTATGTTGCAAGAATCTATCTCAAAGATATTGGTTTCAAACACTAGAGTCTAGGCCATAAAAGCTATATCTTAGGATACTAGGATACCGTATCTCAGGATACGTAAAACAATAGGTAAAGCATCACATATATATGTTAAACAAATATTAATTATATAAAATCCTAATTATAACATTAAATGGATACCTTAATTTTGAACCAACTTGGTATCACAACACTAAACCATAATCTTGATACCCAAACCCAATACCTTGGGTATCCTAAAATACCTTCATACTTACCTTGGTATCTCAAGGTAATATCTAATACCTTGTTTATACTAACTACCCAATAATAAATATATACTAACAACTAATTATTATAATTATAGTATACAAAATACAATTAGCAATTAGGAACATATTTACATATATATTAATATCATATATATACATATATATAACTATTATATTTAAATATATAATAACTATTCAAAATCACAGATCTGTCGTAAAAGACTCATGCTGACCGTCGCAATTGCTGCTGTTGGCGGGAACTGTTGCTACTGTGATGGTTTTTCTACTGTCGTCGATGTTGCTGAGTTGTCGTTGTTGCTGTACTGCTGTTGTCGTTGTTGCTGTGCTGCTGTTGCTATTGCTGCTGTGGTTGCTGTCGCTAATCCGCTGCTGTTGCTGCTACTGTGTGCTACTGCTGCTGCTGTTGGTGATACTGATTTGTCGCCATAGCTGATGTCACTAAATCTCCATCTCTTATATATAATTCAAATATATATAATACAATATATATATATATATATACATATACTAATATATATAACACACTAATAATACATATACACACATACTCCTCCACATACATATATATGTACATAATAACTACATATGACATAACATACATATATATAGTATCATATATATAACAACACATATACGTATACGTATATATAATCATACAATAATATGCATACATATATCATATAAGTATATATATATATAACAACATATATATATATATATATATATATATATATATATATATATATATATACTACAATATTAAATAGCTCTTACATATGTAGAATAATAGCTACATAAATATATATATATATATATATATATATATATATATATATATATATATATATATATATATATATATATATACACATAGGTAAAATAGATACATAGATCTATGACACATCAATAAATAAATATATATACACAACTATATATATATATATATATATATATATATATATATATATATATATATATATATATATATACATCACAATGACTAAGAACACAAGAGAAATAGATCTAAAAATTAAATTGCACAACACATGGAGTGTATCACACCCGTATCCCACTAGATCTAGGATACGCTTGCGATACGAGTCCACCACACATCCAAACGTACCCCGAAGGACACAAGCAAGTCTAATATATTATTTATGAATAATACGAAGAGTCAAACACAAATCTACGTGTCCGTGTCAAAATGTGACATGCTCAAAGTCCCGTGTCGGACAAAAAATCCCAAAATCAACACGTATCACCAAATTGTTGGGATACGACCTACACATACCCAATTATGGATACGACACTAGCCTCAAACACACAAGCATATACCAAATTAATCTATAGGACCAATTGATACACACAACAAATGTTAATCTCAGAATTTCCCCAAAATTGACACAAAAAGTACCATAACTTCCTCAATAGGCCTCCTATGAACACAAAACCAAATCCTACGGATAGCCTATGCATATGGGTTGATTTCTCATGGTTAAATCTCATTTTATAACCTAATTTAAGGGGGGAACTGAATTATACCTATTGGGAGATGGATTCCCAATACAACCTCCAAATGTGATAAAATTGGCCTCCAACTTGTAGATCCTTGCTCCTCTTTATAGATCCTTATTTTCTCCTTCTAGATCCTTGCTCCACTAGCCTCCAATAGTGATTTGGGAAGAATTTGGGATAAAATTTGGTAGGAAAATGATATGGGAATGAAGGATTTTGGTTGAGGGAAATTATAGATCTAGTTTGCAAATGAAAAGAGGAGAGAGAAATATTTCCCCCCCTCTTTAATAGGCAGGCCCCTTACCCCTTCCTCAAGTCACTATCTAATGTTCATTATACCCCTTGGGGCCTCTCATGAAGAAATAATTAAGGAAGGAATTTTTTAGTCTAATGGTTTAATTAAATTAATCATCCTCCTAATTAATGGACTTTCTAAATGGGCTCAATTCTAACAATTAATACATGTTGGTCCATGAGTCTAAACTAAACTAGTTAGGTCCACTAATACAAGTCCAAAATAAATATCTAACAACAAAAAACATTACAACAATAATTATTTATCAAGCATAATATTTAGTTAATTATGAAATTACTAAAATATTCTTTTCTAGAAAATGTGGTAGTGACACTCCTACTCACCCATCCCCAACCAATACTCATGGATCCAATTATGGCATGTTACGAATACAAATATAAGCACACTGAACACGAGCAGTGTGTGAACATAAAGTACATGATAATCAATACCCGATACACATGATAAAATACATGTGAAGGAGTACCAGCTGAACACGGTAGGGGATTATATCCCATGATAGGATCCATTTAGTATCATTCCGTGTAGCCACTATGTCAGAATTAAGTAAACAATTCTAGAACAAGGGATATATACACTATCATAAAATAAAAACTAACAGAGAGATATACTCGCCTCTAGTCCTGAGCAAAGGGTGTCCCTCGATGCCCAAGCTGGTGTCAGACAATCCTAGATATGAAATATCATGTTAAATGGTATAAATAAGAGGAAAGAGTTTAAATAATGCACTAACATGATTCTAGGTTAATTTCTAAGTTATTCTAGCTCAACTAAGTCATACTAGGTCTATACTAAGTTACTTGGGCTATATTGGCCACTAACTAGTTGATACTAACTTATACTAGCTATACCAAAATATTCCCAACTTATATGATCAATACTCATGTGTATAATATATATACACTACTTAGTATATAACTATCTGACTAACTTTGCATAACTAACCTAATACTACTTCTTAATACACTAACCAAAACTTTTAATTTAGCTAACAGCAACCCAAGCTAACACTAATTCATTAACTACCAACTGACACCCTCATCTAACTTAGTTCTAGCTAATCTTATGTCTACCTTTACTCCAGTCACTTCTAGTATCAGTTCAAGTGATATACTAAGTCATCATTCCCATTCCCAGGTGTTTGTACCTCACTTCACTGAAGAGAAATGCACTGCTTACTTCACCTGACATTTGCATTTTCTGAGCCAATACCCCCTTACCTAATCTCCTTTACGATTAAGCATTCCTATAATACTAACTGATATTTAAGTCTCAGTTCATAAATACCAACCCTTACACCATTCTAACCCTCAATAGGACAACCCCCCATACTCTCCAAAATAGTCTAGCCCGATCCCCATCAATGGAACAACTGATACAACTTGTATCAGTTCAGATTCTATACTGATACTATTGTTCACTCTTCATATTACTATTTTTGTTCTATGATGTACTGCAATTGGCAGTCCCACAACACCATACTGAATATATACTCTACTTCCAGGCCTATCATCCTACTGATACAAGATATCTCTCCTAGTCTTTGCTGCTACAGATACTGCTAAGTATCACACACACACACACACACACACACACACACACACACACACATATAAACAATCTCATCTTACTGCACATGTTTGCAACTTACACTCATGGCACACACTTGCACCCAGACACTAACATTTCTCTCATACAACTCTAACACTGCATCAAAATCAGTTATTGCTCCAATATGTTATCACTGCACACAGTGTACTGATATTGCTGCTATGATGGCTCGGGCCAATCCCAGGTAACATAACTGCTACCCTTTTTACTGCACTCTGTAATGATATACGCACACCAAGCCCACCTGTAGTAGTTATGGTTGTTACCACTGCATGTATAACCCCCAACACTGATGCACTCTTGATATCAGGATACACACCATTCATTTATACTATCCTTCCACAGTAACACTACTCACACAATAACTTATAAATATAAATATGAATACACATATGAATATTTATATACAACATATATAACTATATGTACACACACATACATATATAATATATGCCTATATAATATATAACACTCATATAAACATATACTCGTATTAAATATATATATATATATATATATATATACAAAAGACATTAAACAAACACCAAGAGTGTATACTTAGGGAAACTATAATATACTTCCAATTAAGGTATAAAAATCCAAATTCCTCCACAATAATTATTTATAGAAGCTAAATACATTAAAATACAACTAAAGTAACTTGCTACAATGAGAATATAGAAGTAATTGCACAAAACACCCAAAATAGAGCTTCGTATCATACGGTATCACACCGTATTGTGATATGGCCTACTCGTATCCAATTGTAGATACGTACCTAACAAAAACCCTGATCTAAGTCTAATTAGATCTAATTGGTCTCATGACATACAATTGATGTGTCAATCTCATAATTCCTCCTATTTTGACACAAATCACCATGTAGAAATTATCATACACAACCAAAGAGCCTAGAACTTCTTCCTATAGGTAGTCATATGCCCTGGGAGGGTTCCTAATGGTCAAATACATAATTTGGAACCTACAATGAAGGTGAATTCAGAATTATATCTATTGAGAGATGGATTTCCAATAAAATGCTCAATGGATACGATCCGGACACGATCTCTCCACTAAAGTTCCTTCTTCTTGTGCTCCTTGCTACTCCAAGCTCCAAATCTCCTTGAGAAATAAAAAAAAAAGGGAATGAGGGTAAATTACAGGTCAATTGATGGAGGGATGGAGTGAATTGGGGATCTAGAGAAATAGAGATCTCAAAATGAATATAAATGAAGAGGAGAGAGAGAAAGGAGAGCCTCTTTATATGGCCGGACCCTTTTTCCCCTCTTCAAGCTACTAACAAATGTCTAATTAACCCTACACTAGTATCATGTAGGTTTTAATTAGGAAAGGGTAAATTAGGAAGGATTCTAACTAATATAAATTTACTCTAATCCTCCTAATTAATTAGAGAGAATGGGTCTAGTCCATGTTGGGCTAATAATTTATTATGACAAGTCTAATTGGGTTCACATGTATCTAGTATAACTATTAGGCTAGTCCACTAATTAAAAATTAAATAGCACAACCACTAATATTAATTATAAGCATAATATAAATAAATATTAATCTCTAAAAAGAATTATATGCAAATTGACTAAATTACCCTCATTTAGAAAAATGAGGATGACACATGACATGGTATGTCGAAGTCCTTTATCAGCTCCAACCATCGTCGTTGTCTCATATTCAGCTCTTTATGTGTAAACACGTACTTCAATCTCTTGTGGTCTGTGAAGATCTCAACACGCTCTCCGTACAGATAGTATTTTTACAGCTTTAGAGAAAAGATAATCGCTGCCAACTCCAAATCGTGGATAGAGTAGTTCTTCTCATGAGGACATAATTGCCTGGAAGCATAGACAATCACCTTTCCATTCTACTACAGAACATAAACCAAACCCTTCCCTGAAGCATCACTATAGATAGTGAATCCACCTTATCCTGATGGCAACATCAACACTAGAGCTGTTGTTAATCTCTTCTTTAACTCATCAAAAGTAGCTTAGCAATCTTGTATCCAGATAAAATCTATATCCTTCTTTGTTATCCTAGTCATCGGCTCTACAATCCTGGAGAAATCCAGAATAATTCTCCTGTAATAACATGCCAGCCCCAGAAAACTCTTGATCTCTGCCACTGAACTTGGAGTAGCCCACGACTCCATTGCCATGATATTTTTTGGGTCCACTAATATCCCATCTCATGTCACCACATGACCAAGGAATTCAACCTTGTCTAGGAAGAACTCATACTTTAAAAGCTTTCCATAAAGCTTCTCCTTCCTGAGAGTCTCTAAAACTATCTGCAGGTACTCCTCGTGCTCCTCTGGCGTCTTCGAATACACAAGAATATCATCAATGAACACCTCCATGAACTTATCAAGGTACTGGTGGAACACTTTGTTCATCAGGTTCATGAATACCGCTGGAGCATGGGTCAATCCAAACGACATTATCATGAACTCAAACTGGCCATACAGAGTCTGGAAAGATGTCTTCGGAATATCCTCCTTCATTACTTTTACCTGATGGTAGCCTAACCTCAAGTTTATCTTCAAAAATACCTTCACTCCGCTCAACTGATCGAAGAGATTATCTATCCTCGACAGCGGGTATTTATTCATGATGGTGAGATTGTTCTATGCCCTGTAGTCAATATACATGCGTACTGACCCATCCTTCTTTGGTACAAACAATACCGGAGTACCTCACGGTGATGAACTAGATATGATGAAGCCTTTATCCTATAACTCATCCACATGCTTCTTCAACTCTGTCAGTTTACTATTGTTGACCATATAGAAATGTTGTGATATTAGCTCTACGCCTGGCACCAAGTCTATAAAAAACTCAACATCTCGGTCTGGCGGCAACCCTTGCAACTCCTCCGAAAAATATCTATAAACACCGCTATCAAAGGATGTGGTAGCCCCTTCTCTTCTACCATGGCTCCATAGATAACACCCTCGCTCTGCTCTGCTGCTCCTTTGGCAATAGCAAACTCTGGCTCTCCTGGCGGTCAAAACAATACCCTGCCTCCACGATAATCTATACTAGCATGGTACCTACTCAACCAATTTATCCCGAGTATAATATCGTAGCTCAAAAGTGGCATAATGAGTAAGCACGCAATCAACTTCCGGCCTCCCAATATAACTCTTTGATCCTTGCAAACATCATTAACCAGGATAATTCTACCCTCAGTCATGATCTTGCAAGTCCTAGCCAAGGGTTCAGTCTCTAAATGATGCTTACAGATACAAAACTATGGAAAGCACCATAATCAAATAAAGCTAATACTGGAATAGAATCAAGAAGAACTGAATCTAAAATTGCTTCTCCCTCTGACTCGGTCTCCTCGACCGTCATGGCAAAAGCTCGCCCTTGGGGTGCACCTCTATGCTGTTGTCGGTGCTGGGCGAATCTCTATTGCCATATTGGTAATGAAGGTCCCCTCTGTTGAATTATGGATGGCCTCGTTGGTGCTCCCTGAACTGGTGCTCTAGCAGGTCCTCCCTGAGCTGGACGAACTAGACAATCCCTTAACTTGTGGTCGGGTAACCCACAGAAAAGGCACACTCCCAGCCTCTTTTGACAAACCTCTCTGGTATGTCCTGGCTTTCTACAGAATACACCATAAATAGCCTATTGTGCCTGCCTCTGTGGTTGTTATTGAACATGTTCATGAACCGGTGCCTGGTGCTGCTGGTGGGAATGTTAAAATGCCCTCTAGTGCTGCTGCTGAATATGGGGACGCTTGGCTAGTCCCGCACTGCTACTCGCACCACCAGAAAAATTGTGACCTCTCTTGGGCCTGAGATTCAAATCTTCCTCAATAATCTGGGCATCCAACAATATATTATCATAGGTAGTGGTGCGATGCCCAGATGTGCGTGAATTGATCTCTCTGATCAGACCTTTCTTGAACTTTCGGACTAATCTCCTGGGTCCTGAACCAAGGATGGTGCAAAATGGCTCAAACGATAGAACTCTACGGCATACTCATCAACTGACATGTTCTCCTGGACTAAGTCAAAAAACTGACTCTCCAAAGCTTCTTGGGCTACATCGAGGAAGAACTTTTTCTTGAAAAGATCTTTAAAATCCTCCCAAGTAAGTCCTCGTGTAGTAAGCCTGGGCTTTGTGAGATACCACAACTGGCTGCAGGCCGCCTCGATCTGTAAGCTCTCTGAAATCTGGGACAAATATATGATCCTCTTTATATCCTCTAACCGGTCATCAGCGTAGAGAATCCCCTCCGTGCCCTTGAACTCCCGAGGTATCATCCTCTTGAAGTCCACTTTACTTCCTGACATATGTTGTTGCGGCTGGCCAGGATACTGCTGGGCAACTGTCACGCCCAGTCCCAAAATATCGAGGGACTAGCCACGTGGCAATGGCCAGCAGCACACACCGACGGACAAACCTAATTTAATGGATCCATCGGGGCATACTTAAGCTGTAGTACAACAATAAATAGATCCAATGATACAAGTCACAGTCTATTCTAATATCATCCACAACAGATAATTATAGATCAAATGTCAGAACAAATACAAATAAATATAATCCGACATATCTTAATAAAAGTGTCTCGGGGAACAACCCGAGAATAAGTCTGATACATCAATGCAATAGACAGGAAATAAAGTAACTTGAAACAGAAATAACTGAGTATATAGAGCCAACACTCAGGAGAAGTCATTTGGCACGACCTCGGGTTTTGGTACTACTCTAATGTATCCACTTGTTCCTGCTTCTGCTAATGCTCCGGTCCCGTATACCTCGGGATAGATCTCGTCTGCTAATCCTGGGGACATAATTCGGATCCAGGTCCTCAGGGGACATAGTAAGGTACAAAATAACTCATACAAAAATAAATAATGCAGTGCAGCAATAAATAAAATAATAGGGTAAATATATAACCAGCTAAGTGATATGCAAGTAAGAGTTTTAGTCATACTCGGGCTGAGACTACTATAGTCTCTGTGTCGGGGAAACCCATAGCAGTATTTTGTCGAAGGGCCAGTACGGTACCAAAGCTCTGTGTCAGAGTCTAGGGCACTTCCATTAAAGTATTATATATATATAATCAGCCTTTTGTATGGTAAATCTCTCCCCACCCAATGTAATCACACGTCTCATATCCATGACACGCAAGATCAAAACTAATGCAGCAAGTCATAATAAGATCTAAGAAAATAATGTCTATGTCATGAAACCTGTATCCTATAGAGAATTACCATGAATATCTCAGGAAGATTATATCTCATGAATAGTGTCAAGTGTCCTGGGTTATGATGTACTTGATATGACAAGTACGAGAATGTAAAGGGTCACGATATCCATCTCTAGATGACGTTACACAACTCCGCGTACGGTTTTGGCACCCGACTATTAATCGGACGCTAAGTAAAGTCACACGGTCCTAGGTCAAGCATGTACAAGATATAAATAAATTAAAAAAATATGTAACAAGAACTGCAACGTTGGCAAGGTACACTTGCATGTGGTTCTGGCTCCAACTGTAGCTCTGGTCTCAGTGTGATTTGCAGGTACTCCTCCGGTTGCTGAAATAAACATCACCATCAGATTCAAAAAATATCAAATTGCTAGAAACGCCTGTCCTTGAGTCCAATTTGGACACAGGGGCATAAATGACAGTTCCTGGCATAAGAGGGGTCCACATGTAGCCCGCTTCGCACCAAAAAATATGTCAGAGATAATGGTCTCCAAATTCGTCAAACTTAGTGTCAACAAGTCCAGAACGATTTAACGAACCCAACAAAACTTCCAGAACTGGATTCCGATGAGCCGATAACAAAATCGCCCGTCAAGTGGAGCCGCGGGGCCCACGATACGTAATTTTGTCAACATTCTCAGAATCGAACCATACTTGGGTCACAGGACCAGCGTATTGCTACGAGTCCGATGGCACAAGTTTCCTTTCGATCCGACGTGTGTACACAAAGTTACAACGTATTCCAGAACAGGCAGATACGGGACGTTGTCGACGGATACGCGTTGATTCCGGTGTGCACGCACATCCAAATCAACTTCTGTGAAATCCTGCACGTCCGTATCAATGGCGCGCACCTTTTGGTGAAGACCGTGCGCAACCGGGGCGCACTCAGTTCCGGAGGAAAATGGGGTATTATTTTTCCTGTTTTTGGATCGCGGTTCGCGATCGCCACAAGACGCGATGCACCGAGCGGGTTACACGGCCATCGAGAGGGTTACACAGCCTACGCGTCATAACTGACGGAACAGAAAATGGAGCAACGAGGAAAGAGAACGGGTTACCTGAACGGGGCTACGCAGAACGGGGTTTCTTCGTGTCCGGGAAGCGACACAAAGCAACTGTGTCCGGGTTACTGTACTGTGTCCGGGTTCAGAGTGCTGCTGTGGGAGACACGCCGGAGGAGCTCGCTGTGGCTGCTCAGGCGGAGGCGACCGTTGATGGCTCAGGCTAGGCTGGCCGGGATACGGGGTGGCTAGGGCTCGAGGCAGCGGGGCTCGTGGTCGACGAAGGTGACAGAGGAGGAAGGCGGAGAGGGGTCTGCTCGACGGGGACGACCGGAGGGGGTCGTGGCCGAGCGGGGCAGAGAATCTCGAGGGGTGTTGGGGATGATGGCTGAGGGCGGCCGAGGGCTGGTCGGGGTTTCGACGGGAGAGATGGTGGAGGGTGATAGGCGGTGGTCGGAGCGAGGCGCTGTGGGTCGGGGACGGCGAAGGGAGTGGGGAGTTCTGGTCAGGCGGAGGGGTTCTGGAGGAGGAAGACGAGGGAGGAGGAGTTAGGGTTCAGGGCGGCCGAGGGTGACCGGAGCGGGCTCTGGGCGGAGGAGAGATGAGAGAGGTTAGGGTTTCCGACGGTGGAGCATGGAGATCGAGGGGGCTTTATAGCCGCCGGAATAGTAGGATAGGTTTCGGATTAGGATTAGGGTTAGGGTTCCAACGGGTTAATGGGTCCGGGTCGGGTCAGCGGGTAGCGGGTTAGACCCGGATCCATTAAAGTTTATGTGCGAGTTCGGGTATTCGGGTTTCGGGTCGGGTTTAGATCCGACCCGACCCGCTAAGGTTGGGTTCGGTTCAGTTGAACCGGGTCTGGGTTGGTTGGGTTCACTTGAACTGGGTTTAATCTTAGGGTTTAATTTGGTTTATTATAAACTTAGTTTTTAGGGCTTTAAAAATATTTCTGGGGTCCAATAAATTCCCAGAAAATTATCCTATGTCTAGTTTTTTATTTTATACCATAAAATATTATTTTCATAATATTTTAATATTAATTAATATTATTTAAAATTATTTAATTATATAATATCTTGATTTAATTACAAAAAAATTCTAGAAAATTGTAAAAAATCCAAATTAAAAATTTTTGAAAAATCAGGGGGTTTATAATCTACCCCCCTTAAGAGGATTGCGTCCTCGCAATCAAAGAATAACCACTCAATAGAGATGACATGGTTGCAAGTATTGTTCGAAGCACATCAAGATCAAGGATGAGGGTTTTAAGAAAACACATAGGGAATCACTTCCTTAAGAAATGGATGTTATGAAATTTCTAGAATAAAGGAAATCTAGAAAACTATAATTTAGGAAAACTAGGTTATCACTTAAAACATATTAGGTTATTAGCAAGTTCAAAATTACTAGGTTAAGGCTGAGTTCACGAACCAACAGGCACGAGCTAAAATAATACTAGAAACGATAGCTACGAATCACTTACGCGCATTAGCTACTCCATGAGTCTGAGCGTTATCCAAGGCAAGAGCTTGTCCGCGTCCTTGCTGTGAATTCCTCTGCTGCTGCTGGACCTGCTGGAAGAGTATGGCCTGGGGTATCAATGGTGGCCTCGGCTGATTCTCTCCTGGAGGTGGTGGTATGACTCCTTCAACTCCCATTTGCGGTGCTCCCAATGCTGGATAGGCTGGCCTCGGTACTGGTAAAGCTTGTCGATTAACCATTGGTGCTTCTCCTCGATGCATCGTGCAACTTTTGTCTAAATGTTTGCTGGATCCAAAAATCAAGCACAGTCCCAACTTGCGTCTGCACTCCTTATTAATATGGCCTATCTTGCCACAGTAGTGACAAGTAGGAAGAACTAAGGCTCTTGGTGCTTCCTTCAGTGGTAGATTCGTCTGTGGTCGCTTTGCAGCTCTTTTCTGCTGTGCTTGGTCTGGTGCATGCGGTCGCTTCTGGCTGGACTCTATCCTGGTGATGCACTACATGGCCCGTGCTGCAGTAAGAACGTTCGTTGCAACGGAGCTGATTAACTTCTGTACCTCTGAGCTAAGTCTGTAAATGAACACCTCCGTTTGGCTTTGCTGAACTTCTTGATGAATCTTCTGATGGGCTTGCATCATCGCGTAAAACATTCAAAATATTTGTTGTTCGTCCATAGCCTGCCCTTGTGGAATAGTAGGTATCGGTGGAGCAAACTGCGTCGATGGTAAAACGTCATCTTGCTGGATTCTCGAGGCATGCTGACTTGCTTGACTGCGTTGTTGAGCTGATTGACCTTCATCAACTGGTTTCACTTCATCTTTGTGGGTAACCACAACACCTTGTGGTGTTCCTGGATGAGTCTTTTCGCCGACTTGTGGATCCATAATTCTGCAACCAAAATAAACTATAAGAGGCGCATAGGAATCAAAGCAGAATGCAAGTCAAGAAATAAATTCGAGTCCGATATAGATATCAAGAACGTTTCAAGCAAGTGGATGAGATCCTAAAAACTTATCCTATTCTTATTGCAGGCTTGCTCGGTCCCTAAGTTGAAACTGAAGCAATTTAGTCGTAGACCTCCATGGGCCACTACAAAAACTATGTCACGCCCAGTCCCAAAATATCGAGGGACTAGCCACGTGGCAATGCCAGCAGCACACACCGACGGACAAACCTAATTTAATGGATCCATCGGGGCATACTTAAGCTGTAGTACAATAATAAATAGCTCCAATGATACAAGTCACAGTCTATTCTAATCTCATCCACAATAGATAATCACAGATCAAATGCAAGAATAAATGCAAATAAATATAATCTAATATATCTCAATAAAAGTGTCTTGGGGAACAACCCGAGAATAAGTCTGATACATCAATGCAATAGACAGGAAATAAAGTAACTAGAAACAGAAATAACTGAGTATATAGAGCCAACACTCAGGAGAAGTCCTCTGGCACGATCTCATCCTCGGGTTCTGGTACTGCTCCAATGTATGCACCTGTTCCTGCTTCTGCTAATGCTCCGGTCCCGTATACCTCGGGATAGATCTCGTCTACTAATCCTGGGGACATAATCCGGATTCAGGTCCTCAGGGGACATAGCAAGGTACAAAATAACTCATGCCAAAATAAATAATGCAGTGCAGCAATAAATAAAACAATAGGGTAAATATATAACCAGATAAGTGATATGCAAGTGAGAGTTTTAGTCATACTCGGGCTGAGACTACTATAGGCTCTGTGTCGGGGAAACCCATAGCAGTATTTTCTCGAAGGGCCAGTACGGTACCAAAGCTCTGTGTCAGAGTCTAGGGCACTTCCATTAAAGTATTATATATATAATCAGCCTTTTGTATGGTAAATCTCTCTCCACCTAATGTAATCACACGTCTCATATCCATGATACGAAAGATCAAAACTAATGCAGCAAGTCATAATAAGATCTAAGAAAATAATGTCTATGTCATGAAATATGTATCCTATACAAAATCACCATGAATATCTCAGGAAAATTCTGTCTCATAAATAGTGTCAAGTATCCTGGGTTATGATGTACTTGATATGACAAGTACGAGAATGTAAAGGGTCACGATATCCATCTCTAGATGACGTTACACAACTCCGCGTGCGGTGTTGGCACCCGACTATTAATTGGATGCTAAGTAAAGTCACACGGTCCTAGGTCAAGCATGTACAAGATATAAATAAATTAAGGAAATATGTGACAAGAACTGTAACGTTGGCAAGGTACACTTGCCTGTGGTTTTGGCTCCAACTGTAGCTCTGGTCTCAGTATGATTTGCAGGTACTCCTCTGGTTGCTGAAATAAATATCACCATCAGATTCAGAAAATATTAAATAGCTAGAAACGCCTGTCCTTGAGTCCAATTTGGACACAGGGACAAAAATGATAGTTCCTGGCCAAAGAGGGGTCCACATGTGGCCCGCTTCGCACCAAAAAATGTGTCAGAGACAATGGTCGCTAAATTCATCAAACATAGTGTCAACAAGTCTAGAACGATGATACAAACCCAACAAAACTTCCAGAACTGGATTTCGATGAGCCGATCACAAAATTGCCGGTCAAATAGAGCCACGGGGCCCACGATACGCAATTTTGTCAACGTTTTCAGAATTGAACCAAACTTGGGTCACAGGACCAGCGTATTGCTACGAGTTTGATGGCATAAGTTTTATTTCGATCCGACGTGTGTACACAAAGTTATAATGTGTTCCAGAACAGGCAGATACGGGGCGTTGTCGGCGGATACGTGTTGATTCCAGTGTGCACGCACATCCAAATCAACTTCTGCGAAATCATGCACGTCCGTATCAACGGCGCGCACCTTTTGGTGAAGACCACGCGCGACCAAGTCTTCCCGTTTGGCGGAGCGCACTCAGTTCCGGGGGAAAACGGGGTATTGTTTTTCCTATTTTTGGATCGCGGTTCGCGATCGCCACAGGACGCGACGCACCGAGGAGGTTGTACGGGCATCGAGAGGGTTACACAGCCTACGCATCACAACTGACGGAACGGAAAATAGAGCAACAAGGAGAGAGAACGGGTTACCTGAACGGGGCTACGCAGAACGGGGTTTCTTCGTGTCCGGGAGGCGACACGAAACAACTGTGTCCGGGTTACTGTACTATGTCCGGGTTCAAAGTGCTGCTGTAGGAGAAGCGTCGGAGGAGCTCGCCGTGGCTGCTCAGGCGGAGGCGACCGGGGATGGCTCAGGCCAGGCTGGCCGGGGTCGGGGTGGCTAGGGCTCAAGGCAGCGGGGCTCGTGGTCGACGGAGGTGACAGAGGAGGGAGCCAGAGAGGGGTCTGCTCGACGGGGAAGACAGGAAGGGGTCATGGCCGAGCGGGGCGGAGAATCTCGAGGGGTATCGGGGACGATAGCTGAGGGCGGCTGAGGGCTGGTCGGGGGTTTCGACGGAAGAGATGGTGGAGGGTGACAGGCGGTGGTCGGAGCGAGGCGCTGCGGGTCGAGGATGGTGAGGGGAGTGGAGAGTTCTGGTCAGGCGGAGGGGTTCTGGAGGAGGAAGACGAGGGAGGAGGAGTTAGGGTTCAGGGCCGAGGGTGACCGGAGCGGGCTCTGGGCGGTGGAGAGATGAGAGAGGTTAGGGTTTTTGGTGGCGGAGCTTGGAGATCGAGGGGGCTTTATAGCCGCCGGAACAGTAGGATAGGTTTCGGATTAGGATTAGGGTTAGGGTTCCGGCGGGTTAATGGGTCCGGGTCGGGTCAGCGGGTAGCGGGTTAGACCCGGATCCATTAAAGTTTAGGTGCGGGCTCGGGTATTCGGGTTTCGGGTCGGGTTTAGATCCGACCCGACCCGCTAAGGTTGGGTTCGGTTCAGTTGAACCGGGTCTAGGTTGGTTGGGTTCACTTGAACCGGGTTTAATCCTAGGGTTTAATTTGGTTTATTATAAACTTAGTTTTTAGAGCTTTAAAAATGTTTTCGGGGTCCAATAAATTCCCGAAAAATTACCCTATATCTAGTTTTTCATTTTACACCATAAAATATTATTTTCATAATATTTTAATATTAATTAACATCATTTAAAAATTATTTAATTACAAAATACCTTGATTTTAATTACAGAAAAATTTTAGAAAATTACAGAAAATTGTGAAAAATCTAAATTAAAAATTCTTGAAAAATCAGGCAGTTTACAGCAACTCTATCCACTGCCTATAGGGCCACCTGGTGAGCATTTTCTATGCTCTCTCTCATCAGCTCAGTCTGCGCTTGGTGTGCTAACACCTGCACCCTCTGTGCCTCATCCTGAATACGCTGAGCCTACATCGACATCCTCTGGGTATCTACCATATCCTGGATCAAAGCAAAATTTTGTGTCCCGTCAGCGGGCACACCTCCAGAAAAAGGAAACTGTGGCGGTAGAGGAATTTCTTTGCAACAACTGGGGTAACCCTCTTGAAAGCTGGGAGAGGACGACCCCCGAAAGATGCTCAAACTCCTATATAGACATGAGGTAAAGCAACAGTTCCTGCCACCCCCTAGGTAGGAGGTCAAGAAGTTGCTGACCTCTCCGACGCTGCAGCTACTCTTGATCACTGTGATCTGGTCTTCGATGGCATCCTGAAGACAGATCGAAATAAAATAAGTCAATAAGGCACAAGATATGATATCATCAAAGAAGGATAGTAATATTCAAAGAAAGTAAATATTCAGAATGATTAGGATAGCAAAATTAATAGATTAAAAAAAATTCCTAGTTGTGATTGAGTATTCCCTCATCCTGTATCTTGTATCATATATCTTATATCATGTAACAGTCTCGTAGTAGTACTCCAAGTCTGAGCACTACTACGATATCGAACTAGTTATGACCGAGACCTGCATGGGCCACCATAAAAATGTGTCACGATCCGCACCCAAATTAAGGGCACGAGTATGTGGATACGTCCAGCCTACGTCACAGCATCGACGATAAAACGATGTCTAGGTCAACAATAATATCTATCACATCTCACAATAATATATAACCTATTAATGATATCTTAACTCCATAAGAAGGATAAGATGAATATAAAGATAATTTCAAAACCAATACTCAATCTTAATAATCTATAAGGAAGATATATGGCACAAAAAAGATATGAAATGGGATAACAATATAATTCTAACAATACAATGTCAAATCAATAATAAGTGTATGAGTCCAACTATCTAAATCTCAATATAAGTCTCAGAAATAATAACAGCTCAGTATATCGAAGCTGAAGACAAATCTATTACAATATAAGCTAAACTATCTATGTCACTACTGGTGTCTCCTCTATGGAAAGTGGCTCCTTCTAAGGCTCCTGGATATAACCATTATTTACTCCCGGTCCATAATAAGTGGGACAAAAGTACTCGAGATCCTCTGGAAAATATTATCTAGTTAGGATTGGAACAAAGTACAAGCACTAACAGCAATTCCAATTATATTGATAAAGACTATAAAATAGTGAGTAATGAATATACATTATGAAAATGAAATACTAGAACGTAAGGAAAATAGAGAGACATCTAATCATATCACAAAAAAATAACTAGCAATGAAATACACAGGTAATGGTAAGCAGTAAATAAGCAAAAAAATATAAAAAACTAGCAAGCACGAACTAGGAATAGGAAAGTAGGGATACCAGCTAAATGCCTTAAAATATTAGTTTATTATGTGATCGGCGTGGGATAAGATCAGGCTCTACCATATATAATTGTCTATGCACAAGTACAGATAAGGGGATCAGGTCAATCAAGTAAGATTGACTATACACAAGTATAGGTAAGGGGATCAGGCCAATCATATATGGGGAGCTATGCACAAGTAATAATATTAGGCTACACCCTGCATGTGGTGAGGGTGAGCTATACACAAGTAAGTGGGGTATGATCAAATAACTTGCTAATATTTCCTCATTCCCCGGTTAGTCCGATGGATCCAATCATGAATTCTCATGACTGGTATCTATGATACTAGCCCGTGTATTTACTATGTCAGGAGTCAAGTATAATACTACAAAACTAGAATCACAGTAATCATCAAAATAATAAAAACTGTCAGAGAATGTACTCGCCTGTGGTCTTGAGCAAAGTGTAAGGATCGATGACCAAAATGGAGTCACAAAGACCTATATATAAGATTCTATGTTATTTGAGTGTAATAAACTAATAACAAGCTTAAATGCACTAAAATATGATTTTCTAGGTCAAGACTAGGTTATATTATCCAACTAGGTCAAACAAGGTTATTACCTCGATTTTAGGGTTATACCTAGATTCTGAGTTGATTTCAAGTCCATACTAGTTGATATTAGGTCATACCTAGATTTTTAGGTTCATACCTTGAAACTAATAGCTAATAACACTAAGGTATATACATATACTAGTTAATAACTAAGAGTTATATCCATATAGCAATAACTTAGCTATATACATACTACCTTAGTACTTATTTAATACCCTAATACCCAATACCTATTTGGTATCTAACCTTACTTGGCATTGGATATCACTAGGTATCATATTACCAATACTCAGTATTCACTAGCCCCCAAGATACACTCAAACCTTGACAATACCTAAAACCTAAGTTTACATATATACCTTACCCTCCTCAATACCCTCACCAAAACTTAACTTTAAATCTAATATATCTTCACTCAAGGATCTGATAATGCTTTCCACCTGATATCACTGTGTGCAAGTGACTGATACCATCAAGTATTAGTCACTTGATACACTCGAGCATCCCCAACTTCAATAGTACTCTAGAGCATACCGTTAATGCTCCCAACTCCTACAGACCTAGCATATTTGTGCTTATGAAACACTAACAGTTGCACCCAAAGACTAATACCAAATTTACCTATACTGGTACCTGACTTAATGTTCAAAACTGAACACTAAGTAACTGAGCTTAAGTCCCTTCAGTGCACTTGAGTGCACAAGTGCACTGCCTCCTCACTCTCACATCTAAACTAATGCAACTCGACTGATACATATCTTAAATCCTACCACACTCGAACACAAACTAAACTCCATCCACACAATGACTGAGACAAGGCCTAATTCTGATACACCTTCCTTTACATATTACCTGGACACAACTCTTGTTGCCATTGTGTCACTCGAGCACTGTACTGTAGTACACTAATGCACAGCTACCTGCTGCAAGAACCCGACCTCCATCAACCCTTAAGCCTGAACCTCATGCCAATGCCCCTTACCTACTGCCTTAAGAAGCAGGTACTGCCAAGCCTCGCCTCCCCCCTCTTTCTAATATCTGATACATCATAATACTTACCTCCACTCTTGTGTTCAAGCCACACTGTGAACACAGTTCACACACCTCACACAGTTTTGTGTATGTACAAGCACCACACACACACTCCTATACACTCATGCACTTACACATAAGAACCAATACACTGTCACAGTGGCATAAACACACATCCATATTTATATATGTACATAAATATATATCAAGTTATTTACATATCTATATACATCACCAATAATGTTAAGTGTACACAATACACATACTAACAGTCATTTTCTCAAACACCTTGAGTACACAAATAGGATACTCATGATACAAAACCAACAAGGTTCCAAAGTCCCTAATACCTAACAAATACTAATTCTAGACATCAAATACATCTAATTATAACTAAAGTGGCTAGTTATAATGGAATTTAAAAAGTAATTACACTAACATACAGAAAAATCCCAAAAATAAACCCCCGTATTATAGCGTATCACAAGGTTTCATGATACGCCATATTCATATCCAATTGTGGGCACGCAGTTAGCCTCATAACACTAAGACAAGTCCAAATAATCCTAATTGACCCAATGTCAAACACTTGGTTCACCAATCTCGGATTTTCTCCAACTTGGGCACAAAATTCAATATATAAGTCATAATATGGGTCATATGAACCTAGTTCTTCTTCCTATGGGTAGCCCTAACGCATGGGTTGGTTTCTAATGCTTAAATTCAATAATTAGAGTATAATTAAAGAGGAATTTTAGGGTTATACCTATTGGGAGATAGATTTTCAATAAAAACTTAATAGGACACAATTTGGACACAAGCTCCTAGCCAAATCCTTTCTCTCCAAGTGCTCCTTGCAATCCAAGCTTCTAGTGCTCCTTAGATGTTGAAAATATAAAAGATTGAGAGTAATTTGAGAGAGATTGGTAGAGGGATGAGTTAATCTGGGGAAGAACACCAATTGGGAATGATTTGGAAAGAAGAATAAGAGGAGAGAGAATATCCCTCCCTATAATTAGGTCCGACCATGCCCTCTCCAAGCAATATAAAATATCCTATTTGCCCCAATTGAGTTGTCATGAAGAAAGTTAACTAATGGAAGATTCTAATTCTAATGGAGGTTTAATCTAGTCTCTAATTAATGAAAGAGGAAATGATTTAAATGAGTCTAAAGGGCTAGTTTAGTTAACTATTGGTTTAATGTGTCATGTTTAATTAGGTCCAATAGTGTCAAGTCAAATTAAATAGTCTAATCTACTAACCATTAATAATAATAGTTACAATATATACAACATACACATAATATATATATATTATAAAATAACATAAATACCCATATTCTAGGAATATGGTAGTGACATAATTATTGTCCTTCTCGCCAGTGAGCTAGAGATTTTTCAATTCTCTTTCATCAGTCGATAGTCAATGGAGTAAAGGGGTCAGCTACAGAACTCGATCTCCATCATCACACTTTCCCAGATCTTTATTTGTTGTACTTAGAATTCTCAGTGTAAGGATTATTTTGTACTTCATTCATTGTAATTCCCCAAATACAAAAGTTAGTAAGACTTTCAATTTTGTGATGGAAACAAAGGTGGCAACTCTACTGGGGACCTCCTTCTCCACCGACGAAAAATTTGTAATGTAATCGGATACGATGAAGCTGGGTTCATTCCAGAAGATGTTAATCGCCTTGTTCATTCAACAGGCTTTTAACGACATGTTATCGGGGGATAGCTCAAAACCCTCACTAAGGGTAGCAAATCCTAAGAAGACTCGTAAGACCTTGGTTGCCAAGACCGGTGCATCACACCCCAGGACTAAGGAGGATGCGCTTCCAGTTTCTGAGGTAGGAGATATGCATCCTTTCTCTGCTCCCATAGTTGCGCATCAGGATGGAAAATCCTTACAGAAGTGTCATACGTATGTTTCTACGGAAAAAAAATAAGGCTCAGGATGAGGCTACTCGCCGCATCACGAAGGGCATCGACGTGTTGCCATCTGATAAGTCACGAACCTCATCCAGAAAGAAGGGTGCTAAGGGTCCTTCCAAAGCCATGTGTTCGGTTGCTTTAGCCGCGCATATTCGAGGTAAGAAGCATGTGTTGAGATAGGATACGCCTACCCTAGAAGAAAGTATCACGACCCGCACCTGAAATTTGGGGCACAAGTACGTGGGTACGTCCAGCCTATACCGCAGCATCGGCGGTAGAATATTGTCTAGGTCAATACACTATCTAGACAATCTCACACGAGTATCCAACTCCATAAGGAGACATAGATATCATAATATAATATGGAATACTCAATCACAGAAACTAAAGCACTATGAGATATCGAAGAAAATAAATAAAATACAACACAAGTCCAAACAATAAAATAATCTAACCTACAAATAATAACATCCAAGTCTCCAAGTATGCCGGAGACAAATCCAGTACCAATAACTGCTAAAAGAACTAACTGAATAACTAGTGATCCCGGCTAGACCTCCAAGAAATCACACCTGGCTATAAGGTCCAAGGCTGCAGCTACTCTCCCTGTGGTCCATAAAATGTCGGACACCAGTCCTTTAAGTCACAGTCTGAAAAAATATTTCCAGTCAAGATGGAGCAAAGTACATCTCTAACAGCAGTTCTAAATCAATGATATAAACTAAGTAGCAGTAAATAGGTATAAATAAATAAGATGCATATATATGTACGAGAGATACACAATAAAGGAAATACTGAAAATAAATACGAGAATGAACAATATGTCAATGAACAAGAATACTAATAACTAAGTGTGTGAGTACTAGCTTTAACATGTGATCGACTTGGGAACTTGTACACGAATAATGGCCTGGTTAGTCATACGTGCGGTGTATGACCAACACTAACATGAGAACAAGACTTGTACATAAAGGGTATGATCACATATTTATACTAAAATACTCCCCACTCCCGACTGGTATAGTAGATCCAACCATGGTACGCTATGGCACAGGATTCTCTAGGAAGGTAGCAAGTCTCCCCGAGAATCAGTGTCTGTACAAGCACAAGATAATCAATGAAACAAGATTTGTACAAGATACACCATATACAAGGAATAACATCTCATGACGAGATCCAAATATACCAATCTGTGTAACTATCGTGTCAAGAAACATGGATATCTACACTAAATACAATGAACATAGAGGATATCATAAACAAGAAACTATCAGAGAATGTACTCGCATGGGGTCCTTAGCTGGCAATACCAATGTCCTGCTCCTCAAGTCTCACAGAATAATCCAATGGTCCTATATATATATAATATAACATAATACAACATCAGCCATTACACTAGCATACACAATATAATTACGCTGAACTCAGCAGCTATACTAGGGTGACACTAGTCAACTAGGGTCAAGTGTGCGTCTAATTGCACGGGTGTTACGTCTGTAATTGCTGTGCAAGATCAGACAGTCAAAATAATACGGGTCTCGCTAGTACGTCAGTGTACATAAGGCAGTCTGCTAACAATTCACAGGGTCACAGGTCAAGGTAAATATGGGATATCCGTAATAACACTAGGGTCACCTAGTACATCTATAAATAGTCTTAACTAGCATATAACATTAAATTACTTACAATATATATACATACCATATATTTATATGTATATATGTATATAACAACCAATAATTATGTGCATACCAATTGAATACATATACTATATATATATATATATATATATATATATATATATATATATATATATATATATATATATATATATATATACCAATCAAATATTATACGTATACTAATTATATATATATATATATATATATATATATATATACTAATGAATAACTAAATGTACACATGTATACCAAATACATACATACACCCATTGAACAATAAATGTATATGCGTACGAGTACGTATACACAACATGAAAAGTGTATCTCGAACCTGTGCGTGCGGGAACGAGGCGTTCGACGATGAGGAGATGAATGCTCAGGTGAAGTCGAGCTCCGGCGAGTCGAAGAGAAGGGGTCAGCTCCGGCGTGCTTCTGGCGAATGGCAGCGGCTTCTCCGGCGAGTTTTGGTCGTGACAAAGGTGGTCGAAAGTTCCTGGTGCAGTCGGGACTGGGCTTCAGGCGAACGGGACAGCGGGTTCAGCAGGAGATGGCGGTCGTGCAGGCGGGTTCAGGTGGAGTCAAGATCCGGCGAGTCGAAGAGCAGGCGATCGGTTGAGCAGCGGGTCTCTGGTCGGTTCAGTCAGGCATGGGGTAGTGATGCAAGCGGCTCCGATGAGGGGTTGGGCTTCAGCGGCTCGGGACAGCGGGTTCACGGCGGGTTGGCTAGTGTAGCGGTTCAGTCGAGCGATTGAAGGAGGGGGTCAATGGAATGTATATAAGGAGGAAGGTGGAAGAGAATGGCGGAAAGAAGAAGAAGATGGTGAAGTACAGGAGATGGGAAGGGGGAACTCGGCTGTGAATGGGTTAGGGATGGTTTTAGGTATAAATAGAAAGGAAAAAAATATAAATATATATGTAGAATTTTGGGTTGGGTGTTGACCTAAAAAACTGGGCTTGGTCAACACCCTCCTTGGGATTGGGCCTTGGCTTCTCATGTAGGTATTTCAAGGGCTAGGATTACATAGATTCAAAATGGATGGCTAGGATTGCATTTGATTTAAAATTGGAGGGCTATGGTTTGATGATGGTTGATGTTGAGTTTACACACTCCAAAAATTAGAGAAAATTTATATGAAGGAAGAAAGGGTTTTTTCATGTGTTGTGCCCAATGGTGTGGACACCTTAATGCACTTTTACATAAAAGTGTCCAACAATTAGGAAATTGCACAAAGAGGGATTTTTGGAATAATTTAATTAAAATATAAATGGTGTTCTAAAATTAATTAGAAGTACATGGGACAAAAATTAGGTGGGACAAAAGTGTCATGAATGTAGAAGACTCAGAATAAAATATTATCATAATTTGGGTTGCACAAAATGGGTCGAGGTTGTGTCTCCAATTTCGAGTGGAACGCATAAAGATACAAAGTTAAATTTATTTGGAAATAAGAATAAATGTTCGCGACGAATATTGTACAAATAAAATAAAGCATAAGAGGGCATATTTATGAGTTATACAAAGGTCAGAATAGAAGACGGGCACGTCTAGGACAAGGGTGTGAAATTTGTTGGAAGGCAAAAGCTAGGGTAGCGCTCCAAATATCGAAGCAACGGTAAGGCACAACAATTAAATAAAATCACAATAATTAATTATAACCCTAAATAATTAATCCCAAAAATTATAAATTAAATCCATAACACTATATTTCAGTCAGGGCTCCATCTAGTGGGCATCTAGGTCTAGTCTACTAACTCATGTATTAATAAACACTATATAATATATATATAAATACACATATCATACAATTAATTAAAATAATTCACACAATACTTATAATAAACAAAAAGTCAAAAATACCCCTATTTCAGAATGTGGTAATGACAGAAAGACTCCAATGGACAAGAGATCTTGGCTAAAGTTCAGAAGCTGCGAGTAAAGAAATTCAGGGCTATGCTAGCCCACCATCTCCACTACTGCACTCTATGTGCAAGAAGAAGGACTTGGATGCTAGGTCCTCTGAAGAACCTATACGCTCTTAGCGTAGTGGAAAGAAGAACCACTAAGCCGCATCATGTTTCAGGCACATGAAGACCCATGCATGCGCCAATGACCATGAAGCTGGCCCAAGCTCTGCTCGAGGATCGCTTAAGAAGAAGACTTATGTCTTCGACAGGATTTTCCATCATCCCAACTACATGTGCCAACTTTCTGGAAATGGAAATAACTTAGACTCTTTGTACTATGCGCCAGCGCGTGCTAGTTCAAAGAAATCTAAGGTAGTACGAGCCATGCGAACTCAAGAACCTGCTTAAGCAACTGACCAAAAGCATATGCCATTAACTATTATACGCGTTGCTGATGGAAAGCTGTATTGAACTGACCCAAGCATTCAGCCCACCTGTACGCAAAAAGTGGGTCCATCCCAAAAGTCTTCCTAGATCAACTTGGATGCAAACTTTGCACATAAACCAAGCCGAGGAGCAACAACTGTTGTAAAAGACCCATGCGCCAAGTATGGTTGCACGTATGAAATGGATCAGTTTCATGTTAAGTCTTCCATAAATTATATGGGTGCAGTCTCTGCACATGAACCAGGTCAGGGAGCAAATACCTTGTATACACACCCATGCACACGGTCTGGCCTTCCACATAAAATAGGTGTAAAGGTAAAAAATTTCTTGTCAGATTTGTGTGAGGTGATATGTGACAAGCACAAGACGAGAGAGATGACTACTACACATGGAGTTCCCCTATAGGGCACACCTATGCTAGTATTGTCTTCAATTGTTGCTATACCAAAACAGCAACCCCTCCAACTAGGCAGTCCGTATTCCAGCAGCTGCAACCAATTACACCGATCTGACAGTGTCTCAGGAAATAGGTGCATCCCAAAGAACCTGAGAACAAAGAGGAGCTGCCTTTTGCCTCATGATGCTCAACCTGGAGGTCTCTTTCCATGAAGACGAGCTTAAAATCAGGCTCGTCCAATCCTCTGGTCTCGGCCAGTATATCGAAAAACCAAGCATGAGGAAGCTGGCTGGGGGTACCTACCGAGGGTGAGTACCAAGGCACCTGTGTAAAATCAAGGTCTTCCTCAAGAGAGACTGGTGCAGCTTTGTAAGTCGGGGGTAGTAATCCTCCGGTATTCCACACCAACTCGTCGTTCTGTAAAGACAACGATTCTCAGGGAACTGATACTAATCTACCTGGGGGTAGCCATGTAAACCCCCTAAAATTTTGATAATGATATTTTGGTAATTTTTTTTAATTATAAATTATTAAAATAATTTCTAGAATTTAGAAACCCTTTAGTGTAGTCTTAATGCCAGGAATACAACACTAGCTTTTTCTTTCCAACCGATTTTGTATAATAGGCTTAGCTAAGCCAAATTAGGCTCATGATACGTATGTCACTCATAATGTTACAAACCTATACTTCATTTTGGTCGCACAACAACCACGACGCTTTTTGACTCAAAATATGACACTTGGACACTTTTTTGTTGTGGTCAATTTAGATGAGCAACATGAACCCAAATTTTGATACTGACTTTTAAAACCCCTAGCCTAACATGACCAACTATTCACATGATATTGGTGTCACATTTATTTGAGTCTCCGTAGGCTCCAAAAATAATATAAAAATACTATACATTTTAATTAGTCAAAAATGACCTTTTTGATTAATTGCACCTGACCAAGCCCGAATCTCCAACTTGAACCCTCAAAGTAACTTAACTAACTCATGTACAACACCACACACCTATCCCTCATCTTTCTACACATCAAACATAATTTTTTTCCATACCAAATCATATTTTTACCTCATTTAAATTCAGCTTTTACCCAAAATAGCATGAACCTTTGGACTATGTTAACTTAAATTGAACCATGTGTGCTTATATGGAAGGGGAACCCGCAGCCAATACCATGGGGTAGGGTCTCAATGTAATATTTCCTATTGACCTTTGGTCTTAGCAAGTAACCCCCAACCTTCCACCTTTCACCTCCCATCCATTACTACTTGTAGTTATCACATTGGAGTGTAACCCCCCCCCAACCCAAAACCATTCGACCACCACCCTCTTCGAACAAAACTCCTCTATTCTTCTCCCACTTCTCTTCCTCTCTCCCTCACGGTTCACTCCTCTTCCACCTTTTTGGAGCAAGAATGGCCTAGTGGTGGTGCAACCCCATCTTGAAGTCAAAAACATCATCGGAGTTCTACCGAATTCCATACAACCTCAACTAAGTTCATAGGTATCACCCTCATCCCTCCTACATCCATTCTTAATTTTTTTTAAGTTATTCCATTAGAGTAAGGTATACTTATCTCCATGCTTTGATAAAATATACTAGTTATTAACTAGTGCATGCATATTTTTATGAGTTATTGCAATATAGTGTTTTTAATTTCAAAATTTTATGGTTAATTATTTCAGAATTATAATCATGATTTTAGAATATATATATATATATATATATATATACATATTAAAATATGTATTTTGTGGGTTAAAAGTATAGAGAATTGATGAGAGTTGCATGGATAGTAATAGTGTAATTGTAGGAATGTTGTATTGATATTATATTATTAAAAATGAGTTTTTTACCATTATAAAATAAATTCTGGAATTATATATGTATTAATCAGAATATTATATGTATTAAAATGTGTATTTTAGTGTTTTAAAGTATGAGTAATTGATAGGTAGATTGTATAGATAATATTGGTAAACTAGTGTACATGTTATATTATTTTACTATGAAAAAGGTGTTGTTCATTATATTTAAATTAATTTTAGAATATTATTATTAAAAATTAGAATTATATATGGATTAAAATATATATTTGGAGACTTACTTGATGAAATAAAGAAGGGTAGAGTGCATGCATGGTAGTGATGACTATGTGTAGTTTATTACATGCACATAAGCTTGAATATATATAAAGGTGTGCATGAATTTTTATTAATAAATAAAATAAATTTTAGAATATTAATCCTATTTATTTTCATATTTTAAGATGTTAATTAGTGAAATAAAATAATTTCATGCATGCTGAATTAGCTGGTTACCGTTGTATGGCGTTTTGCGACATTGAACACTACCTACGTACGTGTAGGAATATGTTGTTTAATCACACGTAAAAGCCTATACGTACGCGTGATATATCAATGTATGAGGACCTTACAATTTTTTAAACAATAATATGGTACGTGGTTGTTGGCATGTTAACTAAAGCTGTGCGACTGTTGGAATTATTGGCACGAATATTGCTACTATGTTGATGTGTGTATATCGACTCTATAATTTACATAAAGCAGATAATGGTAGAATTAGAATTATTTAAGTAATGGTGGAAGGGCACGTGGGTGTCCCAGTATAATCGGACGTGAACTTTGGATCTGCTACAATGCAGCATCAGGCAGTAGACAAGTGTACCTTGTCTTGGTCTCAGTAAATTATGCTTAATTTTAACTGCAGTTTATAGTTTATATTTTAATACATGTACTCAATTGTGACCCTAGGACCGTAACGATACTTTGTATCTGAATCATATTCGGGTGCCGACTTCCGTGCGCAGAGTCGGATATCGTTAGATTGCATTGTCATCGTATACCGTATGCGTGCAACACTTGCACTAATTACCTTAGAACACTATACACGACTCTCATGTACAGAAGCTCCACTTAAGATATTCGAGGATTTTAGCTTATATTTTAGGACAGGACTAGAGACATGTGCTAGTTGACATAATATTATTTACACCTGGACTTGAGACATAGATAGTGATTGCCATACGTTTAGTGACATGAGGTGTGAGATACATGGGGTTGGGAAGAACTTACCGTACCGATGGGCAACCAAACTTTACTCATATTATAGTACTGTAGGTACCTTGATAGGGCTTGTACGTATTTATTACTATTATTACTACTATCACTAGTACCCCTAGTATATGTATGAAACCCGGTGGTTTAGCATACGAGTATATTTCTACTTGCATACATATAGATGGATTATGTTAGATACCCTGAGCATACCTCTTTTCATTATTTCTTATCATTTATTGTACTTGGCTTGAGTTTATTCTTGTAGCTTACTATATTCCCTGAGAACCTGGATCCGGATAATGTACCCATGTATAGCTGACGAGAGTTACCCCGAGGTTTATGGGATAGGAGCATACATTGGAGAAGTACTTACATCAGAGGATGAGGTTGTGCTAGAGGACTTCTCTTGAGCACAGTTACTATTTTATTTACTTATCATGTTCTTTAGATATTGAGACTTGTTTCTGTGACCACTGGATAGATGTACTCAGTTTTATTTCTTTTCTGTAGTTTTGATGACGGGTTGTTCCCCATGACATTATATAGTTTTGGACTTGTGATGAACAGTTTTCTTATTTATTTTCTTGACTATTCTATCTCCTTGTATTGTGATTACTGTTTGTGGATAAGATTAGTTTAGATTATATATTATGATAGGAGTAGTAGACTTTATTTATCTATATTACAGCTTAAGTGCACTCTAACGGGTTCATTAAATTGGGTTTGCCTATTAGAGTTGTGCTGCTGACTATTGCCACATGGCTAGTCCCTTGGTATTTGGAGACTGGGGCGTGAGATAGTTTTTGTGGTGGCCATGTAGGTCCTCAATATATTGCTTCGTATTCCAATTACAAGAACCGAGCAAGCCTGCAAATTAGGATAAAATAAATTATAGGATCTCATCCACTGGTTGACTTATTCTTGACCTTTATATCGAATTCAAAATAATTTCTTGATTTGTATCATGCCTTGATTCCTCTGTGTGACTCTTATAGTTTATTTTATGTGCAGGGTAATCGATCATCGAACTAGTGACGAAACTGCCATAAGAACCCCACCGGGTGTGGTGATTACTTATGAAGATGGGGTAATACCATTGGATAGAGATCCATCCACTCAATAAAGCAACCCGGCTGATCAAGACGTCTCGAGGTTCCGGAGAGACAAAATTCTACCACCACCACAATTCACCCCACCGATGCCAAGTTTTTTGCCAGGACAACCTATGGACGGATAGCATCTATTTCAGATGCTCTATGCAATGATGCAAGCTTAACAACAGATTCAGCAAGAGGCTCAGCAACACCAGGCAGAGAAACTGAGGAAAGTTATAGTGACCTTACTAGAACAGGCAATCCCACCAGCTAGACGGCCATCGATGGGATCTATCATTGATTTTTGTCAGTTGAAGCCACGTACCTTTTCAGGCAAGGAGGAGCCCACTGAAGTTCATAAGTAGCTCAAAAATATTCAATACCAATTGGAAGCAACTGAGCTTCCGAGGGAGCATTGGATGACTGCCGTTAGGATGCAGTTGACGGGCAATACATATCACTGGTGGCTATCCAAGGAGAGTCGGCTAGGCTCGGACTGAGACACTTGGGAGGAGTTCTCTAGACTCTTCCACGAGATGTACATTCCAGTCATTGCCAGAGCAGAACTTAGGGATAAGCTCAACCGCCTTACTCAAGGCAACATGACAGTAGAAGAGTACAATGCAGAGTTCATCTGTTTAAGTCGCTTTGCCCCTACTCTGATTTTGACAGAAGAGGAGAAGGCAGAGAAGTTCTTTGACGAATTTAGCTTTGAGCTACAGAGATTAATCAGCTCCGTTGCACCTACTTCCTACACTGACGTTATTGTCGCAGCGCGACGTATGGAGCACGTCAACCGGAGAGAGTCCAGGCAAAAATGGCTGCACCTACTAGCACCAGCCAGATTACCCTAGGGAGGAGCTATAAAAATACCTCACATGCACCAGCCACCTATAGCAGCCTTGCAGGCACCGCCAATATGTCAATATTGTGGCAAGTAAGGTCATATTGAGAGCGAGTGCAGACACAAGTTGGGACTGTGCTTGGTTTGTGGATCAGGACAGCACTCAGTATGTGACTGTATGAGGGCATCTATGATTTACCGATCAGCCTTACCAGTACCGAGACCAACGCAGCAGCCACCTAGGCCAGTCTATCCAGCACTAGGAGCGCCACAGGCGGGAGTTGGAGGAGTCAGACCACCAACTCCAGGAGGATATCAGACAAGGCCAGCTTTGGCTTCACAGGCAGCGCTATTCCAGCAGGCACATCAGCAGAGAGGACCATCCCAGGGACGAGGACAGGCTTTCGCCATGACTATTGAGGAAGCGGCTACTAAAGGAGAGATCATCGCAGGTACCATATTGTAGCTTCATTACCTGTTATAGTATTATTCGTTCAGGAGCATCGCATTCTTTTATAGCTACTAGTTTCATAGCCACACATAGAGTAGCTACCGCACCCTTTCCGATGACTATGAGAATTCTTACGGAAGCAAAATTATCCTATTTAGTGACATTTGTATATCTTGTTTGGTAGTAGTCTGTGGTCGAGAGATGCGAGCTTAATTTTTGATCTTCTTTATGCCGGATTACGATATTGTATTTGGTATGGACTGGATGAGTCAGTACCATACGACTCTAGATTACCGGCATGGACAGGTTATATTTAGACCGCCTGGTCATCCAAAGTTTGAGTTTCTTCGGGGAGCCAAAGAGCAAGGTTTTTAGCCTACACTTAAGGCACTCTCTGCAGAAGGGGAGCCCGAGTACCCAAGATTTGTAGCAGAATTTGTGGACGTATTTCCTGATGATCTTTCAGGCTTACCATCTGATCGAAAAATAGAATTCACTATAGACTTGACACCAAGAGAAGAGCCTATCACCTCATCTGTGTACAGATTAGCACCTAAGGAGTTAGTGGAATTGAAGAAGCAGGTTGATAAACTTTTAGAGAAGGGTTTTATTCGGTCTAGTGTCTCACCGTGGGGAGCACCCATACTATTTATATCGAAGAAGGATGGGACGGTATAGGGCACTGAACACCGTAACCATCAAGAACAGGTATCCCATGTCACAAATTGATGATTAGTTTGATCAGTTAAGTGGTGCCCGTATATTCTCAAAGATCGACCTCAGATCCGGCTACCATCAGATTAGATTACAGAAAGAAAATATACCGAAGACAGCCTTCAGGACCAAGTATGGACACTTTGAGTTCTTAGTTATGCCTTTTGCTTTAACCATCGAGCCAGCTGTGTTCATGAGTTTGATGAATAGAGTCTTCCATCAGTACTTGGACAATTTTGTGGTTGTGTTCATTGATGATATCTTGGTATACTCTAAGAGCCACGAAGAGCACGAGGAGCATCTCAAAATTGTGCTGGAGACACTGAGATATGAGAGGTTATACGCCAAGCTCAGCAAATGTGAGTTTTGTCCGAATAGGGTGCCTTTCCTGGGACATATCATCTCGGGAGAAGGATTTTCAGTTGATCCAAAAAAGTTTACTGCAATAGAAACTTGGTGTAAACACCCTAATTTTTTTTAGAATTTAATTTTATTATAATTATGAATTTTTGATTAAGGAGGAATTTTTATTATTTTTAGCTAATAATAATAAATATTCATTTATGGATTTATATTTTTAAAATAGTGCAAAAATTATATTTTTGGGGTATAACTAATAATATAGTATTGTGTAATTTTTTTGGAATTTATTGGGGTCCAAAACTATTTTTAGATGGCCATATACATACATATATTTATTGATTTAAATAAACCAACCCAAACCAAACGGATGTCAAACCAAAATAGACCAAACCGGACCCATACCCGACCCGAGACCCATACCCGACCCGAGACCTATACCCGACCCGAACCCATATCCACTACTACAGTGCCCCTACCCAAACTCCCGCAGCAGCACGACCCTCCGCTTTCTCTCCCCAAACCGTCGTACCCCCTCCTCTTCATCTCCCTGTAACCTCCCTCTTTTACCCCTATATAAAAACCACAGCAGACCACCCCCACCACCATTATCTCCTCTACCACCCCGACTATCGTCGACCGCCGTCGATGCCGGACCGCCACCACACGCCACCGCAAAGAAGCCGCTCGACATCCCGAGCAACAGTACACAGCGAGGTATACTACTTCTAGCCCATGTAACTTTCTTTACAGTTAACTATATATTGACCCATCAAATCATATGTGAAGACCACATGACCCCCTTGAACCCTGTATAATTAGTTCGGTGTATCATGTCCTGTATCGATCGTAATTCGCGACGCAAAACAGGAAAAAAAATGACCAAGTTTATAGTTCAGAAACTGTTCCAACCACCCATGTTCATATCTGATTTTCTTCCTGTAAACTCCCTCACCCAAAATAGGTATTTGTGTATATTTTATATTATTATATTTATTATAGATGTTGAATTTATTTAGAGTATTATCTTAGTTAATTAAAAAATAATTTTTTAGTATATTTACTTATATAAATATTTATTTAGAATTATTTTTAGGCTATTTTAGATTATTGGGATTTTTTCATAATTTTTAGTTAATTAAAAACTAGTAACACTAATTTTTGAGGACTTTAAAGAATTTAATTTATGTTCAAACTTAATTAAAAATATCCCAAAATTTTATTTTAGGTTCTAAATAACAAAATATATTTTCTAGAATTTTTTGGGAATTTTTCGATTATATTTAGCATTTTTTTCGAGTTAATTATGAAAAACTGAATTAAAAACTAATTTCTGAAAAAGAAAATCCAAAAAGTAATTAATTCTGCCCAGTCAGCAAACAGGGGGCCCACCTGTCAGCCTCCCGCAGCAAACAGTGCCGGGCCCACCTGTCAGTGACTGCGGGGCGGGCAGCGTTGGATGGCTGCCACGTGTCAAGATCTGAGCCACGACTGCTTTCTCTCTCCTCTCTATATATATTAGTTTAAGTTTATTTCTAGGGTTTTTCTTCAGCCGAATTTTGGAGAATTACCATCTAGGGTTCCTTCATCTTCCAGAAGCCATTGCGCATAGCTCCGGACACCAAATGAGGCCTAGTTTTTTTGTTTTAGAAAGATATTGAGGTTAGCTTTCTAATTATATAATTTGTTTTACGAAATTATGAGTATTAAATTCTGGAAAATTCGTAGAGCACAGCATGTCCGAAAATAGACGTGTTTCGATGTTTTTGCGATTCCGGGAGAACCAGGAATCGGAATCATGAACCGTTTAAAGTTTCGGAAAGCTAATGTCGAGATCATTGACATATATTTTTTCCAGAATTTAATTCGAAGTATTTTTATACTGTTAATTCTGTAGAACTTCTAGGTTAGAATTAACCATCGGTGCACGATACGAAACTTGTATGTGCCATAATTCCCAAACGAATTTGAATTCGGACGAGCCATAAATTCCAACATATTTTTGACGCTGAAATCTACATGAAATCATGCATGAAAGTTGAGTTTGTGTCGGTTGACTTTTTGGTCAACAGATCGCCTCGATTTGCGTGCCATGAGTCTCGAGTTGATAAAATTCAGTTTCTTTGGACAAAATTTAGGAATTAGCATAAAAATCTGAATAATAAGATTAAAATAGGATTTTAGAGTAATTATTCTAGAATTAAATAAATTAAAATAAATTATCTTTTGACGTGATAAATTTGTAATACATAGGCTATTTGGACTGTGACTTGGACTCTGATTCATACCAGTAGCAGGACCCCAGGCAAGATACCTTGCTAAATTGCTTATAATATTTTGTATGCTTAGTATATTTCTGTATATTTATTGTATTTCCGTTTATTCTTGCATGTGTAGTTTTCTTTCAGTCATTACTATGTATTAGATATGTTGACACACACATGGCACTTAGTATCATAAAGGATAATCATTAGGCGTATGGGCTTTTAACCACTCTGGTAATACCGTAGTCACTAGCACGCACTATGGTGGGTCATGTCCGATGGTCGCTACCCCCGAGGTATGTCGATTGATGGAGTCCGAGGGTCGCTACCCCAGAGGTATGTCGGCTGATGATGTCCACTGACGAGCGTGAGGTTGTGAGGATTAGATCGAGTAGCCTACCTTTGCCCATACTTCGAAAAGTTGTCCTCATTTGCATTCATATAGATGGTCTTGTACAGCGTACTTATTTATTTTTAAATTATATGCATGTTTACTGTATTCATATTGGCTCTATTTTTTGTATCTTGTTACATCCCTCTGAGGACCTGGTCCGCTGCCAGGTGTATCTATTCTTAAGTATTTGCAGGAGCACAGATTGGATGGCTATATATGTTTCGTGGATGTCCTCTCTTCGAGCCCGTGATTGCTAGATGGTGTTCTTATATGGTGTTGTTGTGTTGTACTTATTTTAATATTTGCTCTTACATTCGAGTTGGTAGTGGATTTGTTTTCATCCAACTATCATCCTTAGATATTTATGTTGACATCTAGTTATATAGATGCTGGTTATTATTTATATTGATTTTTTGTGGATGAGATTTAGATTGTACCCTATGACTTGTGATATATGTTTATACCACTTGTGGATTGATTTTCATATTACAGCGTACGTGTGGATTTTGGTTTCCATATATTGGAGTTGCCATATCCATGCGGCTGGCATGCTTACGTGTTCCTAGTCCTACGTATTTTGGGATTGGGGCGTGACATATTTTTGTGGTGGCCCATGCAGGTCGAGAGCATATTGTCTCGGTTACGTTACTGTACCGAACAAGCCTGCACCTAGGACTAGAGTATAGGATCTCATCCACAATTGACTATGACTCATCTTTCTTCTAATCTATTCTATTTGAATAATTGCATCCTGCTTGATTCCTGTACTCCTATAATAGTTCCTTTAGTATAGTCTCTCCTAGAATATAGAAGTTTCTGTTGTTAGATGATAAGTATGGTAACCTTCCTATTAAGAGTACAACTAGAGTGCTGACACACCACTAAGTTTAGGATGTCTAGTAAACCCTAGAATTTCTTATCTCTAGAATTGGTTTACCATTACCTCCTGATGTGTTATAAGGACTTGAGAGTAGTATAGACACTACTAGAGTTAGTTAGAAGTTTACCATTATGGTTGCCCCTAGCATTGAGAAACCAATAGAAAACCAAAGTGAATATTAGGACTGAACCTAACCCACGCCGTTAGATGAGTATTGGAGAACCATAAATTTAGATTCTTGTCTTGAGATAAGCAGACAGTACCTTAGAAAGCCAAGAGCAATGCATAGAATATTTTTCTAATCATACCTCAAACACAGAGACTAGCATACCCTTTTCCCTTGGAAAACTATGATGCTATCTAGAGCCCCTCTATTTTCATATATTGTTCCCCTGTGACCATAGCGTTCGCTAATTGTGCGACGATCAAAATTACGTTCTTCTTTTCTTTATCTTTCAACTCGTGCCACCTGACACTTCTGATAGTAGGCCAAGTAATTTATTTCTTTGTTAAGGACACATAGTTTGCTAGGATTATAGTTGTAATCTTGAATTTTGAAATTGTGTGCTTAGTAGTTAGAACTTGATAGTTAAGTTATTCTTGTAGATTGAGACCTGGTGCTTATCCCTTAGTTTTAAATTGCGTAACTTGTACCACACCTCAATACGAGTTATATTCCCTTTCCCTTGAGGCCAGTAACTGTCCCATTCTTACTATTGACACTTGCACTATGACTAAGAGTTAAGACAACCATGACCTATGTAATATAAGAGGATACCCTAACAAGTACCAAGACCCCTTCTCGAAGACCTTAACAGGAGCTTCTACGGTACCCTTAAGACTGTCACAATATTAGTTTATTGTTTTAAGTTGGGTAGTATACCTCACAACCTAGTATCACATAGTCTTTTGACCTATTATTGAAGTGTGATTGAACAACATTAATTGTATACTAGCATAAGACGACAGTGGTTATTCAGACAATAGAAGTTAGAGGTCTTTGCCCACATTTGGTCGACTAGCGACATAGACAAGGAGGTTGTATGATAACTGTAGGGATTGTAGAGTCTTTTATTATTGTTGCTTAGTTGTTTTATTTTGTGAACTTGAATTAATTTGTACCTCCTTTCATCATCATCTAGCGTACTTATATTTGCTGCACTACCTTGACTTATGCTGCTATTATAGCCTAGTTTTGCAAGCTTACTCTTTTATCGAGCTTGATCATGAGATATGTATTATTGGGGACGCCTACTAATACATTTCAGAATTAGTGTATTAAGGTCTAGCTAACCTTAGTGCGCTTGATTTGCCCTTCGTAATACTACTTTACGTGGATTGAGATATGTAGTGATTGGTAGACGAATATACTTGCCCCTAGATATGTCTGAGCGGATCGTATCGGTTACATAACTGTACTAATACGAGCATGCGAACAAAGAATTACCAAAATAGGTTTTCAATCCACAACTGCTTTAACAATTCCCATTTGAATTTCTTAAACTCCTTGATCCCGATACTTCTATTCTATTACCTCACCCTTGAACTCTTTATTATTGGTCTTTGTCTTCCCTTATTTCGGAAAGACGAAACCTCGTGCTTGGTATAAGTTTAATACACAGAGAGTACTAGATATACCCTGTAGGCCGATCACATACTTGAGGATTATTCTTTTGTAATTAAGGACATATCATATATGATATAATCGGCGTTGAAGTTTTGAGGATTGAATGACACGAGTAAATAAATTAAGGAATATTTTTCTTAAAGTATATAGCCTTCTGTGATAGATAGATAAATTCTAAGTTGGGTAGCAGTGCATTGTAAACTTGAGAGGAATTTCTTTTAGATTGTGATCAAGTAAGATTATATTGGGAGATTCAAGTCATTTTAATTTTGAGAAATTTTAAAAGAAGAATTAAGATAATGAGGATTTAACGAATTTTAAAACCTTGATATTGTGGACCAAATATTTATACTTTGAGCACATGATTTAAATTTTTAATATTGAAGGATGAATCATCGATTTAAATTTTGAGGATAAATATAGAATTTTAGACTTGAACAATTGGTTAATTAGATTTAAATTTTACAATTTGATGATTTGAATTAAAAGTTCAATTTTGATTGTTGGGTCACCTATTTGAAATATTGAGGATGTAAATTGAGTTTAAATATTTGAATAGTACAAAATTCTTAAGTTAAGAATAGGAATAAGATTTGATTAGAATTGTTTATTACTCAAAGTCTAGAGGAGATTATGATAGTTGAAAATTATGATATAAATTTTGATGTGGGATGTCATATAGACTTGAGTTAGATTTGGATGTTGATTATTTAAAAATCGAGAAGAGATTACGACAGGTTGAATTTTGATTTAAATAGTGGTTATCTTAATTTTGAACTGATCGCGATAGATTTGAATAGATTTTGTTATTTAAATTTTTGGAAGAGATTGCGATTGACGTACCTTATGTACGAATGTAAAGGATTTAACAAATTATGCCTTATTTTAATTTTGAGGACAAAATTATTTTAAGTTGGGTAGATTGTAAACTCCCTCACCCAAAATAGGTATTTGTGTATATTTTATATTATTATATTTATTATAGATGTTGAATTTATTTAGAGTATTATCTTAGTTAATTAAAAAATAATTTTTTAGTATTTTACTTATATAAATATTTATTTAGAATTATTTTTAGGCTATTTTAGATTATTGGGATTTTTTTATAATTTTTACTTAATTAAAAACTAGTAACACTAATTTTTGAGGACTTTAAAGAATTTATTTTATGTTCAAACTTAATTAAAAATATTCCAAAATTTTATTTTAGGTTCTAAATAATAAAATATATTTTTTAGAATTTTTTAGGAATTTTTTGATTATATTTAGCATTTATTTTGAGTTAATTATGAAAAACTGAATTAAAAACTAATTTCTGAAAAAGAAAACCCAAAAAGTAATTAATTATGTCCAGTCAGCAAACAGGGGGCCCACCTGTCAGCATCCCGCAGCAAACAGTGCCGGGCCCGCCTGTCAGTGACTGCGGGACGGGCAGCGTTGGATGGCTGCCACGTGTCAAGATCTGAGCCGCGACTGCTTTCTCTCTCCTCTATATATATATTAGTTTAAGTTTATTTCTAGGGTTTTTCTTCAGCCGAATTTTGGAGAATTGCCATCTAGGGTTCCTTCATCTTCCAGAAGCCACTGCGCATAGCTCCGGACACCAAATGAGGCCTAGTTTTTTTGTGTTAGAAAGATATTGAGGTTAGCTTTCTGATTATATAATTTGTTTTACGAAATTATGAGTATTAAATTCTGGAAAATTCGTAGAGCACAGCATGTCCGAAAATAGACATATTTTGATGTTTTTGCGATTTCGGGAGAACCAGGAATCGGAATCATGAACCGTTTAAAGTTTCGAAAAGCTAATGTCGAGATCATTGACATATGTTTTTTCCAGAATTTAATTCGAAGTATTTTTATACTGTTAATTCTGTAGAACTTCTAGGTTAGAATTTAACCATCGGTGCACGATACGAAACTTGTATGTGCCATAATTCCCAAACGAATTTGAATTCAGACGAGCCATAAATTCCAACATATTTTTGACGCTGAAATCTATATAAAATCATGCATGAAAGTTGAGTTTGTGTCGGTTGACTTTTCGGTCAACAGATCGCCTCGATTTGCGTGCCATGAGTCTCGAGTTGATAAAATTCAGTTTCTTTGGACAAAATTTAGGAATTAGCATAAAAATCTGAATAATAAGATTAAAATAGGATTTTAGAGTAATTATTCTAGAATTAAATAAATTAAAATAAATTATCTTTTGACGTGATAAATTTGTAATACATAGGCTATTTGGACTGTGACTTGGACTCTGATTCATACCAGTAGCAGGACCCCAGGCAAGATACCTTGCCAAATTGCTTATAATATTTTGTATGCTTAGTATATTTCTGTATATTTATTGCATTTTCGTTTATTCTTGCATGTGTAGTTTTCTTTCAGTCATTACTATGTATTAGATATGTTGACACACACATGGCACTTAGTATCATAGAGGACAATCATTAGGCGTATGGGCTTTTAACCACTCTGGTAATACCATAGTCACTAGCACGCACTATGGTGGGTCATGTCCGATGGTCGCTACCCCCGAGGTATGTCGATTGATGGAGTCCGAGGGTCGCTACCCCAGAGGTATGTCGGCTGATGATGTCCACTGACGAGCGTGAGGTTGTGATGATTAGATCGAGTAGCCTACCCTTGCCCATACGTCGAAAAGTTGTCCTCATTTGCATTCATATAGATGGTCTTGTACAGCGTACTTATTTATTTTTAAATTATATGCATGTTTACTATATTCAAATTGGCTCGTATTTTTTGTATCTTGTTACATCCCTCTGAGGACCTGGTCCGCTGCCAGGTGTATCTATTCTTAAGTATTTGCAGGAGCACAGATTGGATGGCTATATATGTTTCGTGGATGTCCTCTCTTCGAGCCCGTGATTGCTAGATGGTGTTCTTATATGGTGTTGTTGTGTTGTACTTATTTTAATATTTGCTCTTACATTCGAGTTGGTAGTGGATTTGTTTCCATCCAACTATCATCCTTAGATATTTATGTTGACATCTAGTTATATAGATGCTGGTTATTATTTATATTGATTTTCTGTGGATGAGATTTAGAATGTACCCTATGACTTGTGACATATGTTTATACCACTTGTGGATTGATTTTTATATTACAGCGTACGTGTGGATTTTGGTTTCCATATATTGGAGTTGCCATATCCATGCGGCTGGCATGCTTACGTGTTCCTAGTCCTACGTATTTTGGGACTGGGGCGTGACACTTCCAACCTAGTTAATATTTTTAAAATTCTACTTAAACAGTAATTTAGACAATATAACCGAGTTTTAATCTCTTCAATTAGTTTATTTTAATTCGTTTTATGTTGTATTTTAATTGCTGTTAAAATCTATCACAAACTTGGTTTTCTAAACCTAAATTTTTTTAAAATAGGGTGCGTCCCACTAAACCAGGCGACTTCATCATGTGCAAATTATACCAAAAGGCATGTATCGACAATACGGACGTGTGAGATTTTGTGGAAGTTAATTTGGATATGCGTGCACACCAGAATCAATGCGTATCCGTCGAAAAACCCCATATCGGCATGTTCTGACACTCGTCATAATTTTGTGTGTGCTTGTCATTTTGTAACTAAACTTGGGCCATCAGATTCGTAATATTACGCTGGTCCTATGATCCAAGTTTGGTTTAATTTTGAGAACGTTGACGAAACCCCTATTTTGTGGGCCCCACGGTTCCACTTGACGGACAATTTCGTGATCGGCTTATCGAAATCCAGTTTGGATATTTCGTTAGGGTTGTATCATCGTTCTGGACTCGTAGACACTAAATTTGATAAATTTGGAGAACTTTATCTCTGTCATATTTTTCAGTGCGAAGTAGACCACATGTAGACCCCGCTTTGACCCGAAACTGTTAGTTATATCCCTGTGTCCAAATTGGACTTATGGGTAGTCAATCCTACATATTTCAAGTATTTTGATAGCAATGGTATTTTTTTTAGTATCTGAAGGCGTACCTGGAGATTTCACTTATATCGGAGCAACTAACGGAGCACAGAACCCAGGCAAGTGTACCTTGCCAACTTGCAGTAGATCCTATAATATTATTTGCTTGTATTCTTTCTATATACTTCTGTGTTGTACCTGTTCAACCTAGGACTGTGAGACATTGCTTAGCGTCTGAACAAGATTCGGGTGTCAACGTCGTACGCGGAGTCGTCTAACGTCACTTAGAGAGTTGATACTACAATCCTATATTTTTTGTGCTTGCTTTATCAAGTATGTCATACCATAGGACTCTTGACACTATTCATGTGATAGAATCTTTTTTGAGTTATTCATGGTGATTCTATATAGGCTTACAGGATTCATAATATGAGACTTGCATATACATTGATTTCATTATGACTCGCTGTACTAGCTAGAGGTCATGATCTTGCGTGTTATGGACATGAGATATCGTTGGATATGAGATGTATGATTACATTGGGTGGGAAGAGACACACAGGCTACAGGCTGAATATATATATATATATATATATATATATATATATATATATATATACTTTACTACTGGAGGTGATTTAGTCTCTATACCAGAGCTTGGCCCATTACGTGATATTCTTGCTGCTACGGGCTTCCAGACACAGAGCTTGTAGTGGTCTTAGCCTGATTACTAGTGATGCTCTCATTTGTATTTCACTTAATTGGTTACATAGCTTGTCCTGAGGATCTATTTTTACTTATTGTATTTTATTTAGCTTGAGTTATTCTTGTACCTCGCTATATCCCCTGAGGACCTGGATCTTGATTATGTCCTCAGGTACAGCAGAGGAGGAATACCCCGAGATATACGGGACAGGAGCTGACGCTGGAGTAGTATTGGCACCAGAAGACGAGGTTATGCCAGAGGATTTCTCCTGAGTATTATGTTACATACTCAGTTATTTATGCTTACAGTTATTTCATATCTTGACTCATGGACTTATGTATTGACTTATTCTCTTTTCTTATTTTATTGGATTGTTCCCCGAGACACTACATATGTTGACTTAATGATGGACTATTTCCTTTATCCATTATCTTAATTAGTCTATCATATTGAGTTATGTTTCTTTCTTTGGACAAGATTAGAATTATTTTGTGATAGATGGTATAGACTGTATTTATATTTATTACAGCTTAAGTATACTCTAACGGGTCCATTAAATTGGATTTACCCTTTGGAGTTGTGTTGCTGGACATTGCCACGTGGCTAGTCCCTCAGTATTTTGGAACTGGGGCATGACATGGTTTTTGTGGTGGCCCATACAGGTCTATGACTATATTGCTTAAGTTTTAACTAAGGAACCGAGCAAGCCTGCAATTAGAATAGGATAAATTATAGGATCTTATCTACTTGTTGATCTATTCTTGACCTCTATATCGACTTCAAAATAATTTCTTGACTTGCATCCTGCCTTGATTCCTCTGTGCGCCTCTCATAGTTTACTTTCTATGCAGAATAATAGATCCACGAGCCAGCGACGAGACTCCTGTGGGTACACCACAAGGTGTTGTAGTCACCTACGACGATGGGGTAACACCATTGGATAGAGATCCATCCACTCAATAAAGCAATCAAGCAGATCAGCATGCCTCAAGGTTCCGACGAGACGATATTCCACCACCACCGTAGTTTACTCCACCAATGCCCATTTTTCCAACATGACAGCCTATGGATGGTCAGCAGATATTTCAAATATTCTACGTAATGATGTAAGCACAACAGCAGGTTCATCAAGAGGCTGAGCGTCACGAGATAGAGAACCTGAAAAACAGTATAGTGACCGCATTGGAGCAGGCAAACCCACAAGCTAGATGGCCATCGACGGTATCTATCACTAATTTTTGCCAGCTGAAGCCCCGTACCTTTTTAGGCAAGGAGGAGCCCACTGAAGTTCATGAGTGGCTCACAAACACTCAACACCAATTAAAAGCAGCTGAGCTTCCGAGGGAGCGTTGGATGACTGCCGTTAGAATGCAATTGACGAGAAATGCACATCAATGGTATCTATCCGAGGAGAGACGGCTCGGACTAGACCAAGTCACTTGGGAGGAGTTCTCTAGACTCTTTTAGGAGATGTATAATCCATCTATTGCTCGATCGGAACTTTGGGACAAGTTCAATCGCCTCACTCAGGGCAATGTGACAGTGGAAGAGTACAATGCAGAGTTTATTCGTTTAAGTCACTTCACCCCTACTCTGATTCTGACAGAAGAGGAGAAGGCAGAGAAGTTCTTTGACAGACTTAGCTTTGAGCTACAGAGATTAATCGGCTCCGTTGTACCTACTTCTTATACGGACGTCCTTGCTGCAGCCCGACGCATGGAGCACGTCACCAGGAGAGAGTCCAGACAGAAATGGCCGTTCACATCAGCACCAGCCAGAGCACTAGGAGAAGCTGCAAAGAGACCTCATATGCACCAGCCACCCAGAGCAGCTCTGCAGGCACTGCCTATATGTCAATATTGTGGCAAGCGAGGTCATTACGAGATCAAGTATAGACGCAAGTTAGGATTATGCTTGATTTGTGGATCCAACCAACATTCATCCAAGGATTGCCCTGAGCTTCGAGAAAGAGCACCGATGGTAAACCGACAAGCTTTACCAGCACAGGAAGGATATCAGCCTAGGCCACCCTTGGCACCACAGGCAGCACTCTTCCAGCAGGCCCAGCAATAGCAGAGGCCACCACCATAAGAACGTGGACAGGCTTTTTCGATGACAGTGGAGGAGGCACAGACTCGAGGATTAGGGAATATAAGTAAGATTTAGTTTTATCATAGCTAGCTATAATAGTGAATATTCCTAGTAATACTTTAGCATTTGCTTGTTAGTTCCATTCCCTAGTCTAAACCTAGTATTATGTTAGCATAAACTTGTTAGTCTAGATTAGTAATATGTCAGTGGTACCCAAGTTTTCATAAGTTGTAGTTGATCTTCGTTCTAACCAGGCACCTTTACTCTTGAGTTACTTATCTCTCATTGCCCAGAGAAAAGTTTTTGTTTCTTCTCCACGTGTTTTGCTTGAACAAAACCCTCAGCCTTCCTCTCAATTTTTCCTTGTTCATGGTTCCTTATCCTTTGTGTCGTGCTTCAACAAACATGTCTTGCAACCGCGTCAACTCTTCTGGAGGAAACTTTTTCTTGACCGATTATGTTTTATTTTTTTAATTGCGAGGACGCAATTTTTTTATGATGGGTAGATTGTAAACACCCTAATTTTTTTAGAATTTAATTTTATTAGAATTATGAATTTTTGATTAAGGAAGAATTTTTATTATTTTTAGCTAATTATAATAAATGTTCGTTCATGGATTTATATTTTTTAAATAGTTTAAAAATTAAATTTTTGGGTGTACAACTAATAATAAAGTATTGTATAATTTTTTTAGAATTTATTAGGGTCAAAAAATTATTTTTATATGGCCATATACATACATATATTTATTGATTTAAATAAACCAACCCAAACTAACCCAAACCAAACCAATGTTAAACCAAACTAGACCAAACCAGACCCATACCCGACCTGAGACCCATACCCGACCCGAACCCATACCCACTGCTACAGTGCCCCTCCCCAAACCCCCGCAGTCGCACGACCCTCCGCTTCCTCTCCCCAATCCGTCGTACCCCATCTTCTTCATCTTCCCGTAACCTCCCTCTTTCACCCCTATATAAAGACTACAACAGACCACCCCTACCACGTTTATCACCTCTACCACCCCGACTATCGTCGACTGCCATAGACGCCGGACCGCCTTCACATGCCGCCGCAAAGAAGCTGCTCCGATATCCCGAGCAAAAACACATGGCGAGGTACACTACTTCTAGCCCCTGTATCTCCCTGCACAGTTAACTAAATATCGACCCATCGAATCCTATGCGAAGACCACATGATCCCCTTGAACCCTGTGTAATTAGTTCGGTGTATCGTGCCCTGTGTCGATCGTAATTCGTGGTGCAAAATAGAAAAAAAATGACCCAGTTTGTAGTTCAGAAACTGTTCCAACCACCCATGTTCATGTCTAATTTTTTTTCAACCTAGTTAATATTTTTAAAATTCTACTTGAATAGTAATTTAGAAAATATAACCGAGTTTTAATCTCTTTAATTAGTTTATTTTAATTCATTGTATGCTGTATTTTAATTGCTGTTAAAATCTGTCAAAAACTTGCTTTTCTAAACACAAATTTTTTTGAAACGGGGTATATTCTGCTAAACGAGGTGACTAAGTCATGTGTGAATTATACCGAAATATGTGTATCGTCAACGCGGACGTGTAGAATTTTACAAAAGTTGATTTGGATGTGCGTGCACACCGGAATCAACACGTATCTGTCAAAAAATCTCGTATCGGCATATTCTGACACTCATCATAATTTCGTATGTGCTTGTCATTTTGCAACAAAACTTGCGCCATCGGATTCGCAATATTACGCTGGTCTTGTGACCCAAGTTTGGTTCAATTCTGAGAACGTTAACGAAATCCCGTTTTGTGGGCCCCACGGTTCCACTTGACGAGTAATTTCTTGACCAGCTCGTCGAAATCTAGTTCTGGATATTCCGTAGGGGTCGTATCATCGTTCTGGACTCGTAGACACTAAATTTGATAAATTTGGAGAACTTTATCTTTGGCACATTTTTTGGTGCGAAGTGGGCCACATGTGGACCCCATTTTGACCCAAAACTGTCAATTATGTCCCTGTGTCCAAATTGGACTTATGGGTAGTCAATCTTAGCTATTTTAAGTATTCTAAGAGCAATGGTAATATTTATTTTAGCATTTAAAAGCGTACCTGGAGATTTTACTTATATCGGAGCAACTAACGGAGCATAGAACCCAGGCAAGTCCTTGCCAACTTGCAGTAGATCATGTGATATTATTTGCTTGTATTCTTTCTATATACTTCTGTGTTGTACCTGTTCAACCTCGGATCATGAGACGCTGCTTAGCGTCCGACAAGATTCGGGTGTTGACGCCGTACGCGGAGTCGTGTAACGTCACTTAGAGAGTTGATACCATGATCCTATATTTTTTTTCGTGCTTGCTTTATCAAGTACGTCATACCATAGGATACTTGACACTATTTATGTGACAGAATCTTTCCTGAGTTATTCATGGTGATTCTATATAGGCTTACAAGATTCGTGACATGAGACTTGCATATACATAGATTTTATTATGACTCGTAATACTAGCTAGAGGTCATGATCTTGCGTGTTATGGACATGAGACATCGTGGACATGAGACATGTGATTACATTATATGGGGAGAGACACACAGGCTACAGGCTGAATATATATATATATATATATATATATATATATATATATATATATATATATATAAATATACTTTACTATTGGAGGTGCTTTAGTCTCTGTACCAGAGCTTGGCCCATTATGTGATATTCTTACTGCTACGGGCTCCCGATACAGAGCTTGTAGTGGTCTCAGCCTGAGTACTAGTGATGCTCTCATTTGCATTTCACTTAGCTGGTTACATAGCTTGCCCTGAGGATCTATTTTTTACTTACTACATTTTATTTGGCTTGAGTTATTCTTGTACCTTGCTATGTCCCCTGAGGACCTGGATCCGAATTATGCTCCCAGGTACAACAGAGGAGGAATACCCCAAGATATACGGGACAGGAGCTGACGTTGGAACAGTACTGGCACCAGAAGACGAGGTTGTGCCAGAGGATTTTTTCTGAGTATTCTGTTACATACTCAGTTATTTATGCCTACAGTTATTGCATATCTTGACTCATAGACTTATGTATTTACTTATTCTCTTTTCTTATTTTATCGGATTGTTCCCCGAGATACTACATATGTTGACTTAATGATGGACTATTTTCTTTATCCATTATCTTGATTAGTCTATCATATTGAGTTATGTTTCTTTCTGTAGATGAGATTAGAATTATTCTATGATAGATGGTGTAGACTGTATTTATATTTATTATATCTTAAGTACACTCTAACAGGTCCATTAAATTGGGTTTATCCTTTGGACTTGTGCTGCTAGTCATTGCCACGTGGCTAGTCCCTCGGTATTTTGGGACTGGGGCGTGACACTTGGCCCAGACCTACATCAGTTGCAGAGGTGAGAAGTTTTCTCGGACTTGCTGGATATTATCGGAGGTTCGTGGAGAACTTCTCAAGGATTACAGAGCCTATGATGCGGTTGACCCATAAGGACCAGGAGTTTGCATGGACGGAGGATTGCAAGAAGGCCTTTGAGGAGTTGAGAGACGATTAACGATAACACCGGTCTTTACTCTTCCTTCAGGATCGGGAGAATACGTAGTTTATAGTGATGCGTCAGGAAGTTGACTGGGATGTATTTTGATGTAGCATGGCAAAGTTATCGTTTATGCATCGAGGCAGTTGAAGGTTCATGAGAAGAACTACCCAACACACGATCTCTAGGTAGCTGCAGTAATATTTACATTAAAGATATGGGGGCACTATCTTTATGGAGAGAGGATAGAAATTTTTACTTATTACAAGAGTCTGAAGTATGTCTATACTCAGAAAGAGCTCAACATGAGACAGAGGCGTTGGTTAGAGTTGATGGTCGATTTTGATATAGATTTGCAGTACCATCCGGGCAAGGCGAACGTCATAGCAGACGCACTCAACAGAAAGCCCATAGCTTATTTTTTGATGACACAGCCCCAGCTATTAGAGGACCTAAAGGAGCTCGGGATAGAGGTTATTTTGCCATGGCAGAGTTGAAAGTTGGCTAACCTTGAGGTTAAGTCATCACAAGTGGAGAGTATTAAGGTGGCATTGCCTACAGATGCTAGGTTCCGGAGACTTAAAGAGAAGACAGAAGCCGACATACAGACGGGACTTCGGATCCATGAGGACGGGACGTTAAGGTACAAAAATCGCCTATATGTTCCGAATAGGGAGTTGAGACGTGAGTTGATGTCTGAAGCACATAGCTCCATGTACTCTATTCATCCGGGAGGTACGAAAATATACCAAGATTTGAGGCAGTATTATTGGTGGCATGGGATGAAGAAAGAGATTGCACGATTTATTGCAAAAAATTTGGTCTGTCAGCAAGTTAAGGTCGAGCATCAGAGAACCGCTGGTATGTTACAACCGCTTCCTATACCCGAATGGAAGTGGGAACATATCATTATGGATTTCGTTACAGGATTTTCAAGAAGCCCCAGTGGAAAGGATGCAGTTTGGGTTATTGTGGATCGACTCACCAAATCGGCATATTTCTTGTCGTTCAGAGTTGGGCAGTCCACAAAGATTCTAGTCGACATGTATATACGATAGATCGTAAGGTTACATGGAGTACCGGTTAGTATTGTGTCGGATCATGACTCAAGATTTATATCCTATTTTTGGCGGAGCATGCAGGAGAGTCTTGGCACCCGACTCAAGTTCAACAATGCTTACCATCCACAGACAGACGGTCAATCAGAGCGTACGATTCAGATCCTAGAGGATATGCTGAGTTCGTATATATTAGACTTCGGAGGGTCTTGGGAAGACCATTTGCACTTAGTGGATTTCTCTTACAATAACATCTATCAGGCGAGCATCCAGATGGCACCTTTTGAGGCACTGTAAGGTAGGAAGTACAGGTCATCGATATGTTGGAGTGACGTTGGCGAGCGTCAGATACTCGGTTCAGAGTAAGCGATGCAAAAAGTTGAGAAGGTAAAGCAAATTAAGAGTCATCTTCGTGCAGCTCAGGACAGACAAAAGTATTGGGCTGATACGCACCACCAACCTTTGGAGTTCAAGGAAGGCGAACATGTGTTCTTGATGATCTCACCTACTCGAGGTACTATTTGATTCGGGAGCAGAGGCAAGCTGAGCCCAAGGTACAATGGGTCATTTAATATTTTGGAGCATATTGGTGAGGTGGCGTACAGTCTTGCATTACCTCCATCTCTAGAGGGAGTGCATGATGTATTCCATGTCTCACAGCTGAGGAAGTACGTGACTGACCCAAGTCACGTAGTCGATAATTCTGAGATTGCAGTGAGACCGAGCTTGAGGTATGAGGAGCAGCTAGTTGGGATACTTGACATTAGTGAGAAGATATTACGGGGTCAGACGATCAGACTGGTTCGGGTAGCTTAAAAATATCACTCCCCAGGTGAATCCACTTGGAAGCGAGAGGATGTCATATGCCAGCGTTATCCTCACTTATTCAAGGTTGCAGGTATGAACTAAGGACTACCCTTAGATTACCATGTCTTTATAAATTTCTAATTAGTTTAATTCTTTATTGCGAGGATGCAATTCTTTTAAGGATGGTAGATTGTAAACCCCCAAAAAATTTGATAAGAATATTTTGGTAATTTTGTTTTAATTATAAATCATTAAAATAATTTCAGAATTTGAAACCCTTTAATGTAGTCTTAATGCCAGGAATACAATACTAGCTCTTTTTTTTCCAACCAACTTTGTATAATAGGCTTAGCCAACCCAAATTAGGCTCATGACACGTATGTCACTTATAATTTTATAAACTTATACTTCGTTTTGGTCGCACAACAACCGCGATGCTTTTTGACTCAAAATATGACACTTGGAAACTTTTTCGTTGCGGTCAATTTAGACGAGAAACATGAACCCAAATTTGACACCGACTTTTATAACCCCTAGCCTAACACGACCAACTATGCACATGACATTGGTATCACATTTATTTGATTCTCCATAGGCTCCAAAAATAATATAGAAATACCATACATTTTAATTAGTCAAAAATTACCTTTTTGATCAATTGCCTGACCGAGCCCGAATTCCCAACTTGAACCCTCAAACTAACTTGACTAACTCATGCACAACACCACACACCCTTCCCTCATCTTTCTACACACCAAACATAATTTTTTTCTACACCAAATTATATTTTTACCTCATTTAAATTTAAATTCGACTTTTACCGAAAATAGCATGAACCTTTGGACTATGTTAACTTAAATTAAACCTTGTGTGCTTATATAGAAAGAGGGGAAACCAACCCGCAGCCAACACCATAGGGTAAGGTCTCAATGTAACATTTCCTATTGACCTTTGGTCTTGGCAAGTAATCCCCAACCTTTCACCTTTCACCTCCCATCCATTACTACTTGTAGTTATCACATTGGAGTGTAACCCCCTCCAACCCAAAACCATTCGGCCACCACCCTCTCCAAACCAAACTCCTATCTTCTTCTCCCTCTTCTCTTCCTCTCTCCCTCACGGTTCACTCCTCTTCCACCTCCTCGGAGCAAGAATGGCCTAGTGGTGGTGCAAACCCTTCTCGAAGTCGAAAACATCGTCGAAGTTCCACCGAATTTCATACAACCTCAACTAAGTTCATAGGTATCACCCTCATCCCTCCTACATCTATTCTTGATTTCTTTTAAGTTATTTTATTAGAGTAAGGTATACTTATCTCCATGCTTTGATAAAATATACTACTTGTTAACTAGTGCATGCATATTTTTTTATGAGTTATTACAATATAGTATTTTTAATTTCATAATTTTATGGTTAATTATTTCATAATTATAATCATAATTTTATAATATATACATATTAAAATATGTATTTTGTGGTTTAAAAGTATAGAGAATGGATGAGAGTTGCATAGATAGTAATAGTGTAATTGTAGGAATGTTGTATTGATATTATATTATTGGAAATAAGTTTTTTTACCATTATAAAATAAATTTCAGAATTATATATGTATTAATTAAAATATTATATGTATTAAAATGTGTATTTTAGTGTTTTAAAGTATGAATAATTGATAGGTAGATTGTATGGATAATATTGGTAAACTATTGTACATGTTATATTATTTTACTATGAAAAAGGTGTTGTTCGTTATATTTAAAATAATTTTAGAATATTATTATTAAAAATCAGAATTATATATGTATTAAATCATATATTTGGAGACTTAGTTGATGAAATAAAGAAGGGTAGCGTACATGCATGGTAGTGATGACTATGTGTAGTTTATTACATGCACATAAGCTTGAATATATACAAAGGTGTGCATGAATTTTTATTAATAAATAAAATAAATTTTAGAATATTAATCCTATTTATTTTTGTATTTTAAGATGTTAATTAGTGAAATAAAATGATTTCATGCATGCTGAATTAGCCAAAATCTACCGGTATCCCTTAGTCCGTGCTTATGGACACTTGTAGACGAAATCTACTGTCGGCGGTGAAACTTTGTCTAGGCATCGCACAACATGCAGATTGCTTCACTTTCATCGTGAGCGCGGACATAGATGAAAAGAACGTTAAGGAGGTCCATTTGGTCAGAATCTAGATCCCCGGCCCTGACGATCGAGGCAACCGCCCTCAGAATTATAATAGCGGTGGCGACGACAAAAGGAAGCAAGCCCTTACCGTCAACGTATCCAAGGGCTCGTCTTCGTCCAAGCAAAAGCTGGCGAAGGAACCCAATCCAAAGGAGACCTTCTTTTTCGATGATGATGTCATTGTCGAGATTTTCAATGTGCTAATAAAAGGCAACAAGCTCCGGTTTCCTGATTTCAGATGTCCTGAGGAAGCAAACATGGTCAATGACCCAAATTATTGCCTCTTCTACTGATACGTCCACCATTCCATAATAGAATGTTATACGTTGAAGAGATGTATCCAATAGCTAATTGATGCTTAGGCCATCACCATAAATTTTTAGGACAAGATGGTCACTGTCAACAAAGGGTCACTCCAGTTTGGCAACCTCCCCGGCATCGAGATTTAGGACGGCGTCATCCTTGTTACCAAGACGATAGTAGAGGTCGTCAACCTCTCATCGGCTCGCGACCAAGCGGCAAGATTAGTACCACTCGCAACTCCATGAAGCAAAGTCCTGTGGATTTACCCGGATATTATCAAAGATCGGACACAGCAAGCAGCGCCTTCAACTACCAAGTCTAAAGAAAAGAAGTCCAAACATTGCCACATGGTTTCCCCTTCTACTGAAGAATCCTTGTTAGGTAAAACTAGGTTTGGCAAGACCTATCTACACAACTATAAGCCAGACCAGGAGGATGTTACACCTTCAACCACCATACCTGTTGCTACAGTAGTACTTGAAACAGGTTCGTCCGAGCCCCCCGTAACGGACAAACAAAAACAAAAGGAGACTCATTTCGATAAGTCTCTGAGAAAGAACTCCCAACCAGGGTTGGATAAACCCAACCACTTTGATATATTGGCATAGATTGCCAATACCCCAGCAAGGTTGTCACTCTTCGAACTCCTTCGTCTCTCCAAAGAGACACGAGATGCTCTGAGTGAGACATTGTAGCATGTTGATTCCTATTTATCTCAAATCAAGGAGCCAGCTGAGGACCCTGCAGCATGTCCCCATTGCCACAATGTGATAGAGAGGATCCGAAATATAATATTCTCTTAGAAGGACATGTTACTGAAGAATAACAGGCATGTTTGGCCTTTGTATTAAACAGGGTACACCAGTGCCAACAAGATGGACCGGATGCATATCGATATGGGCTCATTTCTTAGCATCATCAAATAGAGTTACCTATAAACCTTGGGAATTTCGATGCACCATTTGTCTGCTACCAACACAATCATTGGCAGCTTTAACGCGAGAAGAAGCTACCTTCTGGGAAAGATCCGTCTGAAGTGTCAGATAGGCAATTTGCGAACTGAGGTTACTTGCTACGTTATTGACGCGGATGTATCCTACAATATCTTGCTAGGGCATCCATGGATACACCAGAATATGATTGTCCCGTTAACTCTTTATTAGTGCCTAAAGTATGTTGATAGTGAAGGAATCGTCACGACAGAGTTTGTTGATGTTGACCCCTTTAAAGGTGTTGAAGCCTATTACTCTGATTCCATATTTTATAGGCAGACACACCAGGAAGAAGGGGACCTTGTCACTACCACATTTTCTAGGAAAGGGTATTTTGGTAATTTCCTATTTAAATAAATATTGTGCATGGTAAATAATTTTTGTTGTATTATTTAATTGTTGTTGGTTGTTATTTAATTATTTTGGACTTATTTTAGTGGACCCAACTAGTTTAGTTTGGACCCATGGACCAACATGAATTAATTAGTTAGACTTGGCCCATTTAGAAAGCCCATAGTTAAGGAGATGGATTAAATTAATTAAATGATTAGACTAGAAGCTTCCTTCCTTAATTATTTCTTCATGAGAGGCCCCAAGGGGTACATTGGACATTTTACAATTGCTTGGGGGAGGGGCTATGGCCGGCCTATTAAAGAGGGGGGGAAATTTCTCTCTCCTCTCATCTCATTCCAAATCTAGATCTAAAAAATTCCCACTCCCAAATTCCCTCCATTCCCAATCCAATTCCCTACCAAATTCATTCCAAATTCTTCCCAATTCACCATTAGAGAAGAAGAAAGCAAGGATCTAGAAGAAGGAAGCAAGGATCTACAAAGAGGAGCAAGGATCTACAATTTGGAAGCAAGTTCATCTCAATTGGAGGTTTCATTGGGAATCCATCTCCCAATAGGTATAATTCAGATTTTCCCATTTAAATAGCTTCTAAATCTGAGATTTAATCATGTAAAATTAATCTATATGTATGTAGTACCCATAGGACTTTGTTTTGTGTTCATAGGAGACCCATGGAGAAAGTTATGGTGCTTTTTGTGTCAATTTTGTTGGAATTCCGAATTTATATTTTTTTGTGTGTGTCAATTGATCCTATAGATCAATTGGACATGAGATTTGTGTTTGAGGCTAGTGTCGTGTCCATATTGGGATACTTGTGGTTCGTATCCCAACTATTTGGTGATACGTGTCATTTGGGGGTTTTCCTCCGACACGGGACTTTGAACATGTCGTATTTTGACACGGACACATAGATCTACTTTTGACACTTTGATTTGTTTATAAATATTATTTGTGATTTGTTTGTGTCCTTCGGGGTGCATTTAGTTGTGTGTTGGACTCGTGTCGCATGCGTATCCTAGATCTAGTGGGATACGGTAAGATACTCTTCAATTGTGTGTATTTTTGTATAGATCTAATTAATTGTGGTTCAATTCTTCATTTATAATTAGTATATATATATGGATATTAAATATTTATTTTGTGTATTTATTATAGTAATTATTGTAGCATAGATCTATATTTTGGGTGTGCTAATATAATGTACAATATAATATGTAGCTTTCTTGCATGCAAATATATATGTTACTACTTGTTAAATAATATAATTTATACATAAAATGTTTTATAAAATATATTTGTATGTTTAATTGTGTAATTATATTATTTATAATTATTATGTAATTATTTGGATATTAATGTAAATATTTTAGGTGTGCTTCTAGCCATGTAAATTATATGTTCTTTGTTAAATATTTGAAGGTATAAGTTTATGTGTATATTAATATATATATGTACATTTTTGTATTAATGGTTTATATATATATATATATATACTATTTTATATATTCTGTTTATATATATATATATATATATATATATATATATATATATATATATATTGTTTTATATATTCTGTTTTTATATATATAATTATATATATATAACTTGTTTTAGTGACAGAGAATTAATGACAGTAAAAACTGTCATTAATTAGCCGACTAATAGCAGCCGCTGTAGCCTTCGGGCAATTAATGACAAACCTGTCATTAATTGCAGCAGCGGGAAACAGCAGCTTTTCTGCGACGCTTTTCCGCGACAGTTTAACTGTCAGCGAAAACCAAAGCAGTGGCAGTTTATTATTTGGGTTTCGGTGACAGTCCTTCGGTGACAGTCCCGACTGTCACTATTTAAACTGTTTTGATTTAATCCTATTTTATTCACTATTTTTCAATGACGCTTTGACAGATTTAATGTATATATTATATATTATAATTGTATATATATATATGTATATATATATGTGTTTTGTGAGGAATAATAATTGTAATAATATATTATATTATTTATATAAATGTTGGGTTGTATATATTATTTTAGGGTATATATTAATTGTATTATTAGTATACTTTGTGTGAGTTCTTTTTGAATCTAATTTGATTCCTAAATTATTGTAGTTTATCTCTATATTATTTTATAGATGTCTTGTGAGGATGACCTTGGTTTGACCATGTTTGACTTAGTTGACTTTAGAGTTGACCATAGTTGACTTTTGACTTAGAATTTATTTATTGACCTAGAAGTTGACTAGTTTGACTTGTTCTCTTTTCGGGACCTTGTATTAATGTGGTATTCTATATCTAGGTCTTCGAGGTACCGAGTCAGACATCTGTGAGACTGTTCTTTGGACTTCAGGCGAGTACATTCTCTGATAGTTTCTCATTTATGATATCCTCTATGTTCGTTGTATCTAGTGTAGATATACATGTTCTCTTGACACTATGGTTACACGGATTGGTATATCCGGATCTCGTCATGAGATGTTATTCCTTGGTATATGGTGTATATGGTGCAAGTATTGTTTTATTGGTTATCTTGTACATGTACAGACACCGATTCTCGGGGAGACTAGCTATCTTCTTGGGGAATCTAGTGCCATAACGTACCGTGGTTGGATCTATTATACCAGTCGGGGTGGGGAGTATTTTAGTGTAGATATGTGATCATACCCTCCTTATGCATGTCTTGTTCCTTGTGAGTGTTGATCATACACCGCACGTATAATCAGCCAGGCCATTATACTCTTGTGCAAGTTCCTAAGCCGATCACATGTTAAAGCTAGTACTCACACACTTAGTCATTAGTATTCTTGTTCTATCAGCATATTGTTCATTATTGTATTTCTTTCCAGTACTTCCTTATTGTCTATATATTTTTTGTATCTATTTATGCATCTTGTTTATCCACAGCTACTTACTGTTACATAGTTTTTATCATTATTTGAGAACTGCTGTTAGGGTTGTACTCTGCTCCTTTCCTGACTGGATATATTTTTCCAGATGACACTGAGGAGTACCCTACCTATTATGGACCCCAGGATGTTGTGGGTTTAGATTCTGAGACCCTGGCTCAAGAGGGACTTATCCCAACTGAGACAGTTGACCCTGGAGTTGTAGCTTTATAGTTTTGTAGTATTCTTTGTACTGGATTTGTCTCCAGTATATTTCTGTATTTTTCTTCAGACTCATTGATGTATTATTTTAGACTCATGAGTTATATTGTGACTATTCTATTCTTATCTGATTCATGTTCATTCTATCTTAGTTCTGTGATTGAGTACACTATCTTTTGGTGGTTCATTATATTAGATAGACTTTCTAGACAGCGTTCTACCGCCGATTCTGCGGCGTAGGCTGGGCGTTGTTTCCGACTAGTACCCTTACCCCGGGTGCGGGTCGTGACACGTTTTTGGTGGTGGCCCATGCAGGTCTAGCTTCACAAGTATGTGATATCGTGGTAGTGCGACAACTTAGTTGTACTACTGCGAGCCTGCAATAGGATATAGGATATAGGCTGAGATACTCAATCACATCTAGGAAAATTCTTTTGATTCAACTATTCTCCTTTGATATTGATACTTGATCTCTTAAACTTTCCTTTCCTTGATGTCTTACATCTTGTGCCATATTGATTCTTATTCCGTCTTTTTATGAGACATACTCGGAGATACTTGCGGAGGCACGCAAGGTTGAGCGGGATCTGGGTTTGAAGACCAAGAGAGACCGTGATTCTTTTCTGGGGGCCAACGGCAGTGCAGTATCTGCCAAACGTCCTCATTTCCAGTCCAGACCTTTCCAGCAGCCACAGCAGAACCAGACTCCAGCTAGAGCGCCTTTTCACCAGGCACCTCAGCAGTAGAGGCAGTTACAGCAAGCTCTATGCAACTTCTGCAAGAAGCCCGGCCACATCTGGGAAGTTTGCAGAAAGAGGCTAGGAGTTTATTTGTATTGTGGTACTGAAGGGCATCAATTGAGGGAGTGTCCTCGTCGTGCAGTTCAGGGAGCAGCTCCAGCTCCAAGGGCACAGATGAGACCACCTGCAGCACAACCGAGGGGACCGCTTCCGACACAGCAGCAGCGTTTTGTCCAGCATCAGCAGCAGGGAGGTGCTCGACAGGGACGAGCGTTTGCTATGACAGTCGAAGAGGAGGAACCCACCGGAGATGTCATCGCAGGTTCTATTCTTCTTGATTCCATTCCAGCTTTAGCTTTGTTTGATAGTGATGCTTCCCATAGTTTTGTATCTGTTTCTTTTGCTCTAAAGCATGGTTTGGTAGCTGAGTCTTTGCTTAGGACTTGCAAGATCATGACTGGAGGAGGCATTATCCTGGTTAATGATATTTGCAAGGATCGGAGAGTTACTCTGGGAGGCCGGGAGTTGAGTGCGTGTCTACTTGTAATGCCACTTCCAAGCTATGACATTGTACTCGGGATGGATTGGTTGAGTAGGCACCGTGCTAGCATAGATTGTAGAGGAGGTAGAGTTTTGTTTGGTCCGCCAGGAGAGCCAGAGTTCGAGTTTGCTAGAGGAGCTGCAGAGCAGGGAGAAGGCATTATTTGTGGAGCTATGGTGGAAGACAAGGAGTTGCCGTATCCGTTGATAGCAGAATTTTTGGATGTGTTTCCTGAAGAATTGCCAGGATTGCCGCCAGATCGAGATGTTGAATTTTCTATAGACTTGGTGCCAGGTGCAGAACCGATTTCGCAGCATGTCTATAGAGTAAACAACAGCGAGCTGGTCGAGTTGAAGAAGCAGGTGGACGAATTGCAGGATAAGGGGTTTATCAGATCGAGTTCTTCACCATGGGGAGCCCCGGTATTGTTTGTACCGAAGAAGGATGGATCGGTGCGTATGTGCATTGATTACAGGGCTTTGAATAATCTCACTATCAAGAATAAGTATCCTTTGCCACGGATTGATGATCTGTTTGATCAGTTGAGTGGTGCGAAGGTATTTTCTAAGATAGATTTGAGATCAGGCTACCATCAGGTGAAGGTGAAGCCGGAGGACATACCGAAGACTGCTTTTAGAACTCGGTATGGTCAGTACGAGTTTATGGTGATGCCGTTTGGTTTGACTAATGCACCGGCGGTATTTATGAACTTGATGAACAAGGTGTTCCACCAGTACCTTGACAAGTTCGTGGTGGTGTTCATCGACGACATACTCATATACTCGAGGACACCGGAGGAGCATGAGGAGCATTTGAGGATTGTGTTGGATGTGTTGAGGAAGGAGAAGCTGTATGGAAAGTTGTCCAAATGTGAGTTTTTCTTGGACAAGGTGGAATTCTTGGGGCATGTTGTGACTGGTGATGGTATTTCAGTGGATCCGAAGAAGATTTCAGCAGTGGAATCTTGGAAGACTCCGAGTTCGGTAGCAGAGATCAGGAGTTTCTTGGGATTGGCAGGCTACTACAGAAAGTTTGTGCAAGATTTTTCGAGGATTGTCGAGCCGATGAGCAGACTCACAAGGAAGGATGTGGAGTTTGTTTGGACGAAAGATTGCCAGGCCGCTTTTGAGGAGTTGAAGAAGAGGTTGACGTCTGCTCCTATTTTGACATTGCCATCAGGGTCCGGAGGTTTCACTATTTATAGTGATGCATCGGGAAAGGGTTTAGGTTGTGTTCTTCAGCAGCATGGGAAAGTGATTGCCTATGCATTCAGGCAATTGTGTCCTCATGAAAAGAACTATCCTACCCATAATTTGGAGTTGGCAGCTGTCATATTCGCCCTGAAGTTGTGGAAACATTATTTGTACGGAGAGCGTGTGGAGATCTTCACAGACCACAAAAGCTTGAAGTACGTTTTCACGCAGAAGGAGTTGAACATGAGGCAGCGTCGGTGGTTGGAACTGATGAAGGATTTTGATATCTCTTTGCAATATCATCCTGGGAAGGCCAATGTAGTTGCCGATGCTTTGAGCAGGTATCCGGTAGCTATGTTCTTGACGCAGGATCGATATTTGTTGGAGGACTTGGAGAGCTTGGGCATTGAGGTGATTGTTCCGGGTGGTGCTATGCAGATGTGGGGATTGCAGATACATTCAGATTTGATGGATAGGATCAAGGCAGCACAGTATGATGACGTATCTTTGAGGAGTATCAGAGCTCAGGTGAGAGCAGGATTGGAGGATGATTTCACTATTGCAGAGGATGGATCTTTGAGGCATGGAGTTAGATTGTGTGTGCCTAGTGGGGAGTTGCGAGAGAAGATATTGCAGGAAGCGCATCGCTCTCAGTATTCCATACATCCAGGTGCTAACAAGATGTATCGGGATATGCGAGAGAGTGTGTGGTGGTATGGCATGAAGAGGGAAGTGGCACAGTTTGTATCCAGATGCTTAGTGTGCCAGCAGGTGAAAGCCGAGAGGCAGAGGCCAGGAGGTTTACTTCAGCCATTACCCATTCCAGAGTGGAAGTGGGAACACATTACTATAGATTTTGTGTCCGGACTACCACGATCTCCAGGAGGAAAAGACGCGATTTGGGTCATTATTGATAGATTGACCAAGTCGGCCCACTTTTTGCCTTTCAAGGTGGGTTTGTCTACGGAGAAGCTGGCAGAGATGTATGTGAGGCAGATCGTTAGGATACATGGAGTTCCCGTCAGCATAGTCTCAGATCGGGATAGTCGTTTCACTTCTCATTTCTGGAGGAGTTTGTAGGAGAGTTTGGGCACTCAGCTCAAGTTCAGTACTGCATATCATCCCCAGACAGATGGGCAGTCAGAGAGGACTATTCAGACTCTCGAGGATATGTTGCGCACTTGTGTACTAGATTTTGGGGGTTCTTGGGAGGACCATCTCCATTTGGTAGAGTTTGCTTACAACAACAGTTACCAGGCCAGTATAGAGATGTCACCTTTTGAAGCTCTATATGGTCGGAGGTGTCGTACTCCTTTGTCTTGGGACGATATTGGAGAGAGAGTTTTGCTTGGGCCAGAGATGATTGTGGATGCAGCAGAGAAGGTTCAGTTGATCAGAGACAGACTTCGAGTGGCACAGGACAGACAACGGTATTGGGCCGATAGCCATCGGAGACCCTTGGAGTTTGAGGTATAGTTTAGATTTTATTTTGTGTGCTTGTTCTTGGTTGTTTGTTATAGATAAGTTCTTAAGGTGGTGTTTTGTTCTAGGTGGGTGGTTTGGTGTTTCTGAGGATTTCTCCGACACGAGGCACGATTCGCTTCGGTGGAGGCGGAAAGCTTAGTCCGCGATTCATTGGACCTTTCACTATTCTAGAGAGGGTCGGTGCAGTTGCTTATAGACTAGACTTGCCACCTGCATTGGAGGGAGTGCACAACGTGTTTCATGTGTCGCAGTTGAGACGATACGTGGCAGATCCTAGTCATGTATTGGATCACTCAGAGATAGAGGTGGGCCCTACTCTTAGCTATCCAGAGCAGCCAGTTGGAATTCTGGATCGGAGAGAGAAGGTGCTGAGGAACCAGACTATTCCTTTGGTGCGCGTCGCATGGAGGCATCACTCTCCGGGGGAGTCTACCTGGGAGAGAGAGGATGACATGCGAGAGCGTTATCCATATTTGTATGAACCTTGAGGTATGTTATTTCTAGTTATGTTCTGTTCATTGTTATGTTATGTTCATTAGTTAGTTGTGATTCTTTAGTTCTGTTCTGTGATTTTCTGGGGGTAGTTTTCGTCTTTGAATTTCGAGGACGAAATTATTTTAAGGAGGGTAGACTTGTCACTACCACATTTTCTAGGAAAGGGTATTTTGGTAATTTCCTATTTAAATAAATATTGTGCATGGTAAATAATTTTTGTTGTATTATTTAATTATTGTTGGATGTTATTTAATTATTTTGGACTTATTTTAGTGGACCCAACTAGTTTAGTTTGGACCCATGGACCAACATGAATTAATTAGTTAGACTTGGCCCATTTAGAAAGCCCATAGTTAAGGAGATGGATTAAATTAATTAAATGATTAGACTAGAAGCTTCCTTCCTTAATTATTTCTTCATGAGAGGCCCCAAGGGGTACATTGGACATTTTACAATTGCTTGGGGGAGGGGCTATGGCCGGCCTATTAAAGAGGGAGGGAAATTTCTCTCTCCTCTCATCTCATTCCAAATCTAGATCTAGAAAATTCCCACTCCCAAATTCCCTCCATTCCCAATCCAATTCCCTACCAAATTTATTCCAAATTCTTCCCAATTCACCATTAGAGAAGAAGAAAGTAAGGATCTAGAAGAAGGAAGCAAGGATCTACAAAGAGGAGCAAGGATCTACAATTTGGAAGCAAGTTCATCTCAATTGGAGGTTTCATTGGGAATTCATCTCTCAATAGGTATAATTCAGATTTTCCCATTTAAATAGCTTCTAAATCTAAGATTTAATCATGTAAAATCAACCTATATGTATGTAGTACCCATAGGACTTTGTTTTGTGTTCATAGGAGACCCATGGAGAAAGTTATGGTGCTTTTTGTGTCAATTTTGTTGGAATTCCGAATTTATATTTTTTTTTGTGTGTCAATTGATCCTATAGATCAATTGGACATGAGATTTGTGTTTGAGGCTAGTGTCGTGTCCATATTGGGATACTTGTGGTTCGTATCCCAACTATTTGGTGATACGTGTCATTTGGGGGTTTTCCTCCGACACGGGGCTTTGAACATGTCGTATTTTGACACGGACACATAGATCTACTTTTGACACTTTGATTTGTTTATAAATATTATTTGTGATTTGTTTGTGTCCTTCGGGGTGCATTTAGTTGTGTGTTGGACTCGTGTCGCATGCGTATCCTAGATCTAGTGGGATACGGTGAGATACTCTCCAATTGTGTGTATTTTTGTATAGATCTAATTAATTGTGGTTCAATTCTTCATTTATAATTAGTATATATATATGGATATTAAATATTTATTTTGTGTATTTATTATAGTAATTATTGTAGCATAGATCTATATTTTGGGTGTGCTAATATAATGTACAATATAATATGTAGCTTTCTTGCATGCAAATATATATGTTACTACTTGTTAAATAATATAATTTATACATAAAATATTTTATAAAATATATTTGTATGTTTAATTGTGTAATTATATTATTTATAATTATTATGTAATTATTTGGATATTAATGTAAATATTTTAGGTGTGCTTCTAGCCATGTAAATTATATGTTCTTTGTTAAATATTTGAAGGTATAAGTTTATGTGTATATTAATATATATATGTACATTTTTGTATTAATGGTTTATATATATATATATATATATATATATATATATACTGTTTTATATATTCTGTTTATATATATATATATATTGTTTTATATATTCTGTTTTTATATATATAATTATATATATATAACTTGTTTTAGTGACAGAGAATTAATGACAGTAAAAACTGTCATTAATTAGCCGACTAATAGCAGCCGCTGTAGCCTTCGGGCAATTAATGACAAACCTGTCATTAATTGCAGCAGCGGGAAACAGCAGCTTTTCTGCGACGCTTTTCCGCGACAGTTTAACTGTCAGCAAAAACCAAAGCAGTGGCAGTTTATTATTTGGGTTTCGGTGACAGTCATTCGGTGACAGTCCCGACTGTCACTATTTAAACTGTTTTGATTTAATCCTATTTTATTCACTGTTTTTCAATGACGTTTTGACAGATTTAATGTATATATTATATATTATAATTGTATATATATATATATGTATATATATATGTGTTTTGTGAGGAATAATAATTGTAATAATATATTATGTTATTTATATAAATGTTGGGTTGTATATATTATTTTAGGGTATATATTAATTGTATTATTAGTATACTTTGTGTGAGTTCTTTTTGAATCTAATTTGATTCCTAAATTATTGTAGTTTATCTCTATATTATTTTATAGATGTCTTGTGAGGATGACCTTGGTTTGACCATGTTTGACTTAGTTGACTTTAGAGTTGACCATAGTTGACTTTTGACTTAGAATTTATTTATTGACCTAGAAGTTGACTAGTTTGACTTGTTCTCTTTCCGGGACCTTGTATTAATGTGGTATTCTATATCTAGGTCTTCGAGGTACCGAGTCAGACATCTGTGAGACTGTTCTTTGGACTTCAGGCGAGTACATTCTCTGATAGTTTCTCATTTATGATATCCTCTATGTTCGTTGTATCTAGTGTAGATATACATGTTCTCTTGACACTATGGTTACACAGATTGGTATATCCGGATCTCGTCATGAGATATTATTCCTTGGTATATGGTGTATATGGTGCAAGTATTATTTCATTGGTTATCTTGTACATGTACAGACACCGATTCTCGGGGAGACTAGCTATCTTCTTGGGGAATCTAGTGCCATAACGTACCGTGGTTGGATCTATTATACCAGTCGGGGTGGGGAGTATTTTAGTGTAGATATGTGATCATACCCTCCTTGTGCATGTCTTGTTCCTTGTGAGTGTTGATCATACACCGCACGTATAATCAGCCAGGCCATTATACTCTTGTGCAAGTTCCTAAGCCGATCACATGTTAAAGCTAGTACTCACACACTTAGTCATTAGTATTCTTGTTCTATCAGCATATTGTTCATTATTGTATTTCTTTCCAGTACTTCCTTATTGTCTATATATTTCTTGTATCTATTTATGCATCTTGTTTATCCACAGCTACTTACTGTTACATAGTTTTTATCATTATTTGAGAACTGCTGTTAGGGTTGTACTCTGCTCCTTTCCTGACTGGATATATTTTTCCAGATGACACTGAGGAGTACCCTACCTATTATGGACCCCAGGATGTTGTGGGTTTAGATTCTGAGACCCTGGCTCAAGAGGGACTTATCCCAACTGAGACAGTTGACCCTGGAGTTGTAGCTTTATAGTTTTGTAGTATTCTTTGTACTGGATTTGTCTCCAGCATATTTCTGTATTATTCTTCAGACTCATTGATGTATTATTTTAGACTCATGAGTTATATTGTGACTATTCTATTCTTATCTGATTCATGTTCATTCTATCTTAGTTCTGTGATTGAGTACACTATCTTTTGGTGGTTTATTATATTAGATAGACTTTCTAGACAGCGTTCTACCGCCGATTCTGCGGCGTAGGCTGGGCGTTGTTTTCGACTAGTACCCTTACCCCGGGTGCGGGTCGTGACAGACATCGACGTCGATGGCGAAGCCGAAGCAGACTCTGCTTCTGAGGGACCATTAAAGATTTGCGTGAAAGGATGAGCCACCAACACGCCTGCTCTCTCATTGTCAAGATTCATAAGGTCCCAGAGCCTCTCGTATTCAACCTTCGTAAGACATCCCATAAAAGAAGGCCAGATCGCCCACCGAAGAAGGCCTCTTCTACTATAAAGGCCTCTGAACCGCTGGTAAAAAAACCTCCATCGCCCTAATAAAAAGGTTCCCCTTGCCTTGAATGGTGGACACCGAAGGTGATAAATTAGAGGAGTATCAGTGCTCGGAACAATGTGCCTTCTTTCGACGATGTAATCCCTGATAAGGATATACTCTATTTCTTGAATAAAGGGCTATCTTCGAACTACTCTGATATCGAACACATGAGGACTATGTACTCCCTAGAGCATAGCTTAAGTCCACGACTATACATGCCAGTAACGACAACTTATGCAGCCAATAGGATATTCCCATATGGGGGTAGCCTCTTCATCATTCCTGCAGGGAATAAGGGAGAAAAACTTATTATCTTCGACAGGATAGAAGATCGCCGAAACTTCTTCTGGGACTAATCAGAACTTGATAGCAGTAAAATATAGCTCTACCATTACAGACTGTAAGCCAAGAACATCATCCAAAGTATGGGTTATGACTTAAAGAGCAATCAAAGCCTAAACTATAGCAAAGGGCAACATTTGTCTTTACGTCACTTTGCCCCCGCGGGCAAACTTGAGACCTATTATCAACAAACCGGCCATAGCTTGGGGTATGTTATACCCTCGACGACTCCTGATTACTCGGAAGGAGAGGTTGAAATAAATTCTTACTCTTCAAAGTTGGAGACACAATCTTGACCCGTTTTGTGCAACCCAAATTATGATAATATTCTACTCTCTGTCTTCTATGTCAATGACACTTGTGTCCCACCAAATTTTAACCCTATGTACTTCCAATTAATTTTAGAACACCATTTACATTAATTTTAATTAAATTGGTGTGAAGACCCAACTTAACCCAAAACTAGACCCAACACCAAACAAACCCCCATTCACACCCTCAAGACTCATACTAAATATCGCACACCCTTTTTAGTAACTACATCACACCAAACATGGTGTTTTCCCTCATCCAATCCTAATTCCCACTTTTGTGCAATTTTCTAATTTTGGGGGGCCTTTATGCAAAAGTGCAATGAGGTGTTACCATCCTATTGGTCAAGACCATGAAGAAACACCATGTTTCCCTCATTGACCGATCATACATGCATTTTCTATTATTTTGGAGTGTGCAACACTCAAACCTCACCCCCTCAAGCCATCTCCACCCTCCATTGGACCCAACAACATTCCATCATTCAAATTCCTTCATGTAGCAAGCAAACCCCAACCCCAAGGAGTACTTGGGCGGCCCAATTCCCTAGGTCTATATCACCCTATTTCCTCCCTATATATATATACTTTTTTTCATTATTTTCATCACCACCACCAACATCAAAACCCTAAACCAACCTTAGCAACCATCACTCTTACCCCTTCCCGGCTAACTCTGGCCATTCCCCGACCGCCCGATCTTCCCGCCAGAACAGCCATCCTCCTCATCACCATCACTCAGTCATTGCCTGACCTAGCCACCGCCCTACCCGTCAGCGTTGCCTGGCAGCCTCCACGCACGACCAAGCCGCACCCGCGGTCGAGGCAGTTGCGTGTAGTTGCATACCGGTGCATTGCAGTCACACCGGTGCCGCATTTTCGTCAAAACTATGCCCTCCACCGCGGAACAACCCCGACGCCTCCTTCCACCGCCCTCATCATCATCTCCCCGCCATCACAACAGCTTCCCCACGACGTCACATCGAACAACCCACGGCCGAGCACGCTGACACCGCCGCCAGCACGACGACCCCGACTCCCCTCGTTCCCTTTCTCCTCGACGACACAGCAGCAACCCCGAGCACCGCCGGGTTACCTCCACATCACCATCACCATCGTTAGATTTTAAATATGTGTATACTTCATGGGAAAATCGATTTCTAGTATTACACATTCTGTATGACCCTAGGTATTAGTTGTGGGTATCACATATATATATATATATTTTCATGACCCTAGGTGTATTAATATAAATATAGTATTGGGTAATACTAGGTAATAAACTAAAGTGCTATATGTATATATTTATATCAAACGTATTTTGGTAACTCACTGCCTTATGTGTACTCTAACCTGCTAGCTGGACCATGTGTTAGTGCTACACGAGATTTGGATTTGGACACTGTGTTAGTATTAGTTATTGTAAATCTCCTCACCCAAAATTAGGCCTACTTGGCTTAGATAGAGAGATTAGGGCTAATTAGAATCCAATTAGAAATAGAACACGGCATATTATTTAATTATATAATATTTATATCACATAGTGCACCTTACCGTTGCTTCGATAATTGGAGCACTGCACTAGCCATTGCCTTCCTACAAACTTTATACCCTTGTCCTAGACATGTCTGCCTTCTATTCTGACCATTGTGTAACTTATAATTATGCTCTCTTCTGCTATATTTTAGTCGCATAATATTCGTCGTGGACGTTTATATTTAATTCCATATAAATTCGATTTTGTATCCTTGTGCGTTCCAATCAAAATTGGAGACACAATCTTGACCCAGTTCGTACAACCCAATTTATGATAATATTCTACTCTGAGCCCTCTATGTCCATGACACTTGTGTCCCACCCAATTTTAACTTCATGTATTTTCAATTGACATAAGAACACCTTATGCATTAGTTTTAATTGAATTTAATTAAATTAGAGACCAATCTCACCCAAAGCAAGACCTAACCTAGCCCATGTACACCCTACACCCTTTTATGTGGACATATTCACCACCCCAAAGAGCCCAGGCCAGCCCAAATCCCGAGGTCAGCCCTTAATTCCCTCTCTCTCCTATATAAATACACATTTTTCTCTATTTGAAACCCTAGAAAACATAAACATCTAGCCGAACACCTCTCCCTTGCCGAGCACTCATCCCCTACTCCGACCGGACAGCACTGCCACCACCTCAAGCCGCCACCACCACAGCCACCTGACCGCCACCCTTCCCCGTCGACGCCGGACCACCTCCCAGGCCGCATGCACAGTCTGACCACTGCCATCAACCATTTTTACTATCATCAAAACCCTCAATCAAACCCGATTTCCCTCTCCAACTTCCCTCCGCCACCAGACTCGTCGTCTCCACCACCCCAGCACCATCAACACCATCACTTGCACCACCGCCAACCATCCTCGCACCACCATCATCAACCTCCCCATCACCACCCGCGTCAACCATCGGCTACATCACCAACCCGACCCCGATCACCCCCAACCCGCCAAACCAACACGAACTCCACCATCAAAACCACCCCAACACCACCATCCACCTTTCGACCACCTCGCCGATAGACCCCCACCGCCAAGTCGTCGCTGCCAAAGCTGCTGCTGTCGCTGCTGACGTTGCTTTCTGTGCGACGCCGGAGCTCCTCCCCCACGTCGGAGGACAGCCGTCGACGAGCACAGACCCCCCCTCATTCAGCCATGACTAGGTAACCATCGTATTGCCTCTTTTCGTCATTGTATCGTTGTGTCATCGAGTCATTGTGTTGTTGTATCATTGTGTCGTATGTTGTTGCATTGATACAAGCTAAATAAGAAAACCCTAAGTGTGTGTGTGTGTGTGTGTGTGTGTGTGTGTGTGTGTGGTTAATTTATATTAGAAATTGATGTTAAGTAAATTACTTAATTAATAATTGACTGGTAATTATAAACACTGTGATGACCTAGGACTTGGACAACTAGCCTTGTGCACGTATTCCTATGACATGCTAGTTAATACGGATAATGTAGTATTATACGTCTTCGTTGCATAGCATGTCCGAAAGTTTCGTTGTCTTGGCATACACGCCCTCGTAGACAGGACACGTACGTCGTGACTGTGTGCACACGCGACTATGTTAATTGACCAATTTTAACCCCTTAAGTCAGTGTTTAGGGGCAGCGTTGTAGTTTTGTGTATATCACTTTAGTGTCTGATGATAGAATTGCTATATTATATTGTATGTTTAGGGTCACTGGACCAGCCAGAAGATACTTCAGGAGCAGGCTATTGGCATTCGCAGCTTGAGGACCAGGCAAGATACCTTGCCATATTTACTGTTTAATTTAACTTATGAATATGTTATATGATATCGTGTTGTTTTATTTTATATAACTGTGCGCGTCCGAGATTGACTCGGATGCAGTCGACGAGTACGTCGATGAGTAGTGTACTTGACCTAGTCACTAGCAGACTCTCCCTATTGGGAGGATACTCTGATATCTTCCGAGACTTGACACTCTTACACGTTTTACGGTGACAAATTCATATTGGAGTGCGGGTTCGCATACCCGACTAGCTATCGGTGCGTGTAATATGCATCACGGTTTAGTACGTAATTCAGGATTATATAATTAGTAGAGACTTGGCATATAAATACATGATATGCACGTCGAGTATTCGACTTGTATATCTATATTGGGTGGGGAGGACAACTAGTAGGCGTATGGGATACACACATTGGAATCCGTAGTATCCGGAGGAGCCACGGATCCAATGACTTCCTTTATACTGATGCCACGTTCTTCGGAGCGATATGGACGATATACTATACAGATGCTACTCTCTTCAGAGTGTGGACGTTATGCCTACGCCTACCCATACGTACCAAAGTTGTCCTCATATTGCATTCACTTAGATGGTTAGCACACCCTTTATTTTATTTTATTGAGTATTTATATATGGCATGCTTCTATGTATCTTGTTATGTCCCTCTGAGGACCTGGTCCCTTTCCAGGTGTAGATGTTCATAAGTATTCGTAGGAGCGCAGATCCGGACTGGTTACTTATGTTCCGAGGAGTCCTCTCTTCGAGTCTCAGTGATTGTTGGTTGTTGTACTTATATTGTTGTTGTTGCTTTTATATTCGAGTTCGACAGTGGATTTATTTCCATCCGACTGTTATCCTTTGATAATTCATATTGAGATCTAGTTACATAGTTATGGTTACTCATTTATTCATTGATTGTTATGGATGAGATTAGATTATACACTATGACTTATGATATTTTTTTTACCACTTGTGAATTATTGTTCATAATACAGCGTACGCATGTGTTATGGTTTTTATATATTGGAGTTGTCATATACATGTGGCTGGCATGCTTACGTGTCCTAGTCTTACATATTTTGGGACAGGGGCATAACAGTTGTTGTCTTGTTGTACACAGTATTCGAGGACATGACACCTGTGCGTATAGACACGCACACTTGACCCTGCTAGTTGACTAGTTAGCACCCTTGCACAGTTTTTGAGTGCAGTGTAATTATGTTTGTAAATGTGCTAGTATAATGACTGATGTTATATTGTATTGTATTATATATATATATAGGACCATTGGATCGTCCTGCGAGACTTCGGGAGCAGGATATTGGTATTGCCCGCTCAGGACCACAGACGAGTATATTCTCTGATAATTTCCGTTATTTGATAATTTCTATAATTTAAGTATTTAGAAATATTACATCTGATTCTTGACACAGTGCTACACGGACTAGTATATAGATTGGATCTGCAGTCATGAGATGTTACATTGGTTATCGTATTGACATTGTACACGACATTGATATTAGACATTGACATTAGACATTGTACATGATATATTGGACATTGCTCGTGTATTATGACGTGTCATGGTTGGATCCACTGTACTAGTTGGGGGCAGGAAAATAGTTAGTGAGAAATATGATCATATCCCTATCGTACAAGTATAAAATAATGTTAGTGTTAATCAGACACCTCACTTATGATTAGCCAGGCCATATAGCTCGCGTACATGTTCCCAAGCCTATCATATTTCGAAACTACTATTTCAAACACTTAGAATAAGTTTAATTCTCCATTTTAATTCATATACTACATCACCCCGTATATGATATTGTAGTTCTTTCTCTTTATTTCATATATGCACTGACTGTACCATATTGCCTATATTGCATATTCTCTTTATTTTGCCATTGTATTTATTTATTGTCTTCTCTCAGTATATAGCATCATCTATTTATTGTTTTATAGTCCTTGTCAATTAATTAGAACTGTTATTTGGGTTGTACTTCGCTCTATCCTAACTGAAAATATTTTTTTGGACTGCGACTTAGAGGACTGGTGTCCGACATATTATGGACCACAGGAAAAGTAGTTGCAGCCTTGGACCTTGTAGCCAGGTGTAATTCCGGGAGGTCTAGCAGGGATCACTAGTTATTCAGTTAGTTTCTTTTAGAAGATTATTGGTACCGGATTTGTTTCCGGCAAACTTGAGGCTTGGATGTTATTGTTTGAGTTAGATTATTTTTGTTGAGACTTGTATTGTATTTCGTTTATTTTCTTCGATATCTTATCATTCTTTAGTTTTGTGATTGAGTATTTACATATTATATTGTAATATCTGAGTCTCCTTATGTAATTGGATACTCGTGTGAGATTGTTTAGATAGTATTATGACCTAGACAGCTTTCTACCGTCGATGCTGCGGCGTAGGCTGGACGTACCCACGTACTCGTGCCCCAAATTTTGGGTACGGATCGTGACACATTTTTAGTGGTGGCCATGCAGGTCAGGCTTCTCAAGTAGATCAATATCGTGGTAGTGTAACGACTTAGTTGTACTACTATGAGCCTGTGATAGGATCTAGGGTATAGCATACTAGGAAGAAAACGGATACTCAATCACAACTAGGAACATTTCCAATCTATTTATCTTATTATCCTTATTCCTTCTGAATATTGCTTCCTTTAGAATTTTACTGTCCTCCCTTGATGATATCGTATCTATTGCCTTAATTTATTCTTTTTGGTCCGTCTTCAGGATGTCGCCGAAGACAAGGTCTTTAAGAGTGGGAGCATCAGCTTCAGAGGGGTCTGCCACCTCTCAACCTGGCAGACAGACATCTGGAGTTTCTCCTCTCCCACCTGTTCCGAGGGTTGCCCTAGCTGTAACAGAGAACCTTCCTCCTCCACCAACTCCGCTTCCCGGAGGTCTGCCCGTTGACGGAACACAGATGTTTACTTTGATCCAGGGCATGGTAGATGCCCAGAGAGTGACAGCAGAAGCTCTACGAGTTCAAGCTGAGGCTCAGAGGGTACAGGCAGAGGTGCACCAAGCATAAACTGAGCTGATGAGAGAGAGCATAGAGAATGCTCACCAGATGGCACTACAGGCAGTTGAGAGAGTTGTCCAGCAGTTTTCTGGCTAGCAGCAACAGCAGAGACCAGGCACTATAGTTGACTTCAAGAGGATGGCACCTCGAGAGTTCAAGGGTATCGAGGGAATACTCTACGCTGATGACTGGTTAGAGGATATAAAGAGGAGCATGTGATTGGCCCAGATTCCAGAGAGCTTGCAAATAGAGGCGGCCGGCAGTCAGATATTTGATATCGTACTTACGTAATATCGCACGGAGCCGAGACTTACTGCTCATGGACTTACTTGAGAAACTTTCAAGGAGCTTTTCAAGAAGAAGTTCTTTCCCAACGTGGCCCTGGGAGCTTTGGAGAGTCAATTTCATGACTTGGTCCAAGGGAACCTGTCGATCGACGAGTATGCCACAGAATTATGTCGATTGAGCCATTTTGCATCGTCTATGATTTGGGACCCAGGGGATCAAGCCCGAAAGTTTAGAAAGGGGCTGACGAGAGAGATTAGATCGCGCATTTCTGGTCGTCGTACTGCTACCTTTGAGGATATCTTGATGGATGCCAATATTACAGAAGAGGATCTGGATCTCAGGCCTAAGAGGAGTCACAATATTTCTGGAGATACAAGTGGTAGCGCAGGGCCGGCCAAGCATCCCCATATTCAGCAGCAGCCGAGGATGTTTCAGCATAACCACCAGCAGTACCAGGCACCGGTTCATGCTCGGCAGGATCAGCAGCAGCCTCCGAGAGAAACACAGCAGACTTGTCATTTCTGTAAGAAGCCAGGTCACCTTTGGGAGAGCTTTAGATTGAGGCTAGGACTTTGTTTGCACTGTGGCGATGCGGGGCATCGAATGAGGGATTGTCTTCTATTTCCTTATCTTTCCGAATAGCGCGCAGCTCCAAATCATTGAGTTCCAGTTAGGCCAACTATAGAATCGCAGATTGCTCAGCACCCGCGGAGGGAGCCACCCCAGCAGGGCAGGGCATTTACGATGACGGTCGAAGAGACCGATACCGCAGGTGATGTGTTAGTAGGTTCTGTTCTGTTCCTTTTCGTCTATTTGATTGATTGATTGATTCATTAGTACCGTAGCTTGTATCAGTGATTTTTTTGCTAGAATTTAGTTAGTAGTATACCCTGGCAGAGACTACAATACCATGACAAAAGAGACCATAATCATGCATGTTTTCTCTAGATTGCATGATGTATGATTGTAGGTAGGATTTTCTTAGACTTTGATTGTTGGGGGTTTGACCGTAGTGAAGATTAATGAAGAGGTTATGACTGGACAGAGAGAGACAAGGTGCCTTAAATTTCGAGGATAAATATTAATTTAAATAAAGTGTTGAGAACTTAATATAGCAGAATTGACAATTTTGTTAAATCATTAATTTTTTATGAAGATTACGATATGATTGAATTTGTCATTAAATTTTGAAAAATTTAAGAAGATTATCATTATATTTATTAGACTGCAAGATATAAATTTTAAAACTTATATTTTGAATATTGTATTTGAAGATTTTGTAAGTATTACATTGTTTGAATATTGTGTGGAAAAAGAATCAAGGAATAAGATCACTAATGGTTAGGGTATGGATTCAAATTTTTGGGATGAGATTTCAAATTTTATAAATATGCATTGATTGGATTTAAAATTAGAGGATTGGATATAAAAAAAATTTGTATTTAGTTATTAAATTAAAATTTTGGAGGAGATCGTGATAAGAATGGAATTTGATTTTAAATTTAAAGATTTTCAGGAATATGATATTTATAGAATTTTGAAAATTTTGTGAAATAAAAATATGGATTTACTTCATGATTATATGGTTTGATGAATTTAAATTTTGATGGTATATATATATATATATATATATATATATATATATATATATATATATATATAGTGTTCTTTAATGCATGGGCTAGTGGACTAGACCTAGAGACCCACTAGATGAACCCTTGACTAAAATATAGGATTATGGATTTTAATTGGTATTTTTAGGATTAATTATTGAGGCTATAATTTTTTATTATTATTTTATTTTATTGTTGTGCCTTATCGTTGTTTCGATATTTGGAGCGCTACACTAGCTTTTGCCTTCCAACAAATTTTACCCCATTGTCCTAGACGTGCCAATCTTCTATTCTGACCTTTGTGTAACTCATAAATATGCTCTCTTGTGCTTCATTTTAGTCGCACAATATTCATCGTAGACGTTTATTTTAAATTCTAAATAAATCCAACTTTGCATCTTTGTGCGTTCCAATCAAAATTGGAGACACAATCTTGACCCGTTTTGTGCAACCCAAATTATGATAATATTCTATTCTGAGTCTTCTACGTCCATGACACTTGTGCCCCAACAAATTTTAATCCTATGTACTTTCAATTAATTTTAGAACACCATTTATATTAATTTTAATTAAATTGGTGTGAAGACCCAACTTAATCCAAAACTAGACCCAACACCAAACCAAATCTCCATTCACACCCTCAAGACTCATACTAAACACCACACACCCTTTTTAGCCACTACATCACATCAAACATGATGTTTTCCCTCATCCAATCATAATCCCCACTTTTTTGCAATTTTCTAATTTTTGGGGGCTTTTATGCAAAAGTGCAATGAGGTGTCACCATCCTATTGGTCAAGACCATGAAGAAACACCCTTTTTCCCTCATTGACCGGTCACACATGCATTTCCTATTATTTTGGAGTGTGCAACACTCAAACCTCACCCTCTCAAGCCATCTCCACCCTCCATTGGACCCAACAACATCTCCACCATTCAAATTCTTTCATGTAGCAAGCAAACCCCAACCCCAAGGAGTACTTGGGCAGCCCAATTCCCTAGGTCTACATCACCCTATTTTCTCCCTATATATATATACTTTTTTTATTATTTTCATCACCACCACCAACATCAAAACCCTAAACCAACCATAGCAGCCATCACCCTTACCCCTTCTCGGCCAACTCCGACCATTCCCCGACCGCCCGATCTTTCTGCCGGAACAGCCATCCTCCTCATCACCATCACTCAGTCATCGCCTGACCTAGCCACCTCTCTACCCATCGACGTCGCCTGGCAGCCTCCGCGTGCGCGACCAAACCGCACCCAAGGTCGAGGCAGCTGCACGTGGTTGCATACCGGTGCACTGCAGTCGCACCGGCGCGGCATTTTCGTCAGAACCGTACCCTCCAACGCGGAACAACCCCGACGCCTCCTTCCACCGCCTGCATCATTATCTCCCCATGATCACAGCAGCCTCCCCACGATGTCACACCGAACGATCCACGGCCGAGCACGCTGACACCGCCGCCAACACGACGACCCCGACTCCCCTCCTTCCCGTTCTCCTCGACGACACAGCAGCAACCCCGAGCACCGCCGGGTTACCTCCACCTCCACATCACCATCGTTATTACCATCTCCTACACCCCTGCCATCCACGACGAGCGGCCACACGACCCTGACCTCCATCTCCCTGAGTCCACGCCACCACCAACATCACCAACACCGTTCACAGCCATCTTCGGCCACCCCCGTTCTCTTTCACGTCTCCCTCGACCTGTTCACCGCCTCGACTACACCCATCATCATCATCATCACCATCATCATCATCACCGTCGATCTCCTTTCGGCAAGCAGCAACCCGTCAGCAGTCGACCACCCTCGCCGGAGACAACCTGCAGCAGCCTCCCTCATCCTCGTGCACGTGCACGCCAAATTCAAGGTTCGAAACATGCACTTCCTTCTGTTGTGTGTATGTGCATGTGTATGATAATTAGATTTTAAATAAGTCTATACTTCATAGGAAAATCAATTTCTAGTATTACACATATTGTATGACCCTAGGTATTAGTTGTGGGTATCCCATATATATATATTTTCATGACCCTTGGTGTATTAATATAAATATAGTATTGGGTAATACTAGGTAATATACTAAAGTGCTATATGTATATATTTATATCAAACGTATTTTGGTAACTCACTGCCTTATGTGTACTTTAACCTGCTAGCTGGACCATGTGTTAGTGCTACACGAGATTGGGATCTGAATATTGTGTTAGTGTTAGTTGTTGTCTCATTGTACACTATATTCGAGGACATAGCACATGTGCGTTTAGACACGCACACTTGACCCTGCTAGTTGACTAGTTAGCACCCTTGCGCAGTTTTTAAGTGCAGTATAATTGTGTTTGTATGTGTTCTAGTGTAATGGCTGATACTATATTGTATTATATATATATATATATATATATATATATATATATATATGACCATTGGATCGTCCTGCGAGACTTTGGGAGCAGGATATTGGTATTGCCCGCTCAGGACCACAGGCGAGTACATTCTATGATAATTTTCGTTATTTGATAATTTCTATAATTCAAGTATTTAGAAATATTACATCTGATTCTTGACACAGTGCTACACGGACTAGTATATAGATTGGATCTGCAGTTATGAGATATTACATTGGTTATCGTATTGACATTGTACACGATATTGATATTAGACATTGATATTAGATATTATACATGATATATTGGACATTGCTCATGTATCGTGACGTGTCATGGTTAGATCCACTGTACTAGTTGGGGGCGGGGAAATAGTTAGTAAGAAATGTGATCATATCCCTATCGTACAAGTATAAAATCATGTTAGTGTTAATCATACACCTCACTTATGATTAGCCAGGCCATATAGCTCTCGTACATGTTCCCAAGTCGATCACATTTCGAAACTACTATTTCAAACACTTAGAATAAGTTCAGTTCTCTATTTCAGTTCATATACTACATCACCCCGTATATGATATTGTAGTTCTTTCTCTTTATGTCATATATGTACTGACTGTACCATATTGCCTATATTGCTTGTTCTCTTTATTTTGTCATTGTATTTATTTATTGTCTTCTATCAGTATATAGCATCATCTATTTATTATTTTATAGTCCTTGTCAATTAATTGGAACTGTTATTTGGGTTGTACTTAACTCTATCCTGACTGAAAATATTTTTCAAGACTGCGACTTAGAGGACTGGTGTCCGATATATTATGGACCACAGGGAGAGTAGTTGCAGCCTTGGACCTTGTAGCTAGGTGTGATTCCGTGAGGTCTAGCCGGCATCACTAGTTATTAGTTAGTTTCTTTTAGTATATTATTGGTACCAAATTGGTTTTCGGCATACTTGAGACTTAGATGTTATTGTTTGAGTTAGATTATTTTTGTTTAGACTTGTGTTGTATTTCATTTATTTTCTTCGATATCTTAACGTGCTTTAGTTCTGTGATTGTGTATTTATATATTATATTGTAATATATGTGTCTCCTTATGGAGTTGGGCACTCATGTGAGATTATTTAGATAGTATTATGACCTAGACAGCGTTCTACCGCCGATGCTGCAGCGTAGGCTGGATGTACCCACGTACTCGTGCCCTAAATTTTGGGTGCGGATCGTGACACATTTTAGTGGTGGCCCATGCAGGTCAAGCTTCGCAAGTAGAGCGATATCGTGGTAATGTAACGACTTAGTTGTACTACTACGAACCTGCGATAGGATCTAGGGTATAGCATACTAGGATGAGAGCGAATACTCAATCACAACTAAAAACATTTATAATCTATTTATCTTGTTATCCTTATTCCTTCTGAATATTGCTTCCTTTAGAATTTTACTGTCCTCCCTTGATGATATCGTATCTATTGCCTTAATTTATTCTTTTCGGTCTGTCTTCATGATGTCGCCGAAGACAAGGTCTTTAAGAGTGGGAGCATCAGCTTCAGAGGGGTCTGCCACCTCTCGACCTGACTGACAGACATATGGAGTTTTTTCTCTCCCACCTGTTCCAAGGGTTGCCCCAGCTGTAACGGAGAACCTTCCTCCTCCACCAACTCCACTTCCCGGAGGTCTTTTCGTTGACGGAACATAGATGTTTACTTTGATCCAGGGCATGGTAGATGCCCAGAGAGTGACGACAGAAACTCAGCGAGTTCAAGCTGAGGCTCAGAGGGTGCAGGCAGAGGCGCACCAAGTACAGACTGAGCTGATGAGAGAGAGCATGGAGAATGCTCCCCAGATGGCACTACAGGCAGTTGAGAGAGTTGTCCAGCAGTTTCCTGGCTAGCAGCAACAGCAGAGACCATGCACTATAGTTGACTTCAAGAGGATGGCACCTCAAGAGTTCAAGGGTATCGAGGGGATACTTTATGCTGATGACTGGTTAGAGGATATAGAGAGGAGCCTGCGATTGGCCCAGATTCCAGAAAGCTTGCAGATAGAGGCGGCCGTCAGTAAGATGTTCGATATCGCACTTACGTGGTATCGCACAGAGCCGAGACTTATTGCTCATGGACTTACTTGGAAGACTTTCAAGAAGCTTTTCAAGGAGAAGTTCTTTCCCGACGTGGCCCTGGGAGCTTTGGACAGTCGGTTTCATGACTTGGTTCAAGGAAACCTGTCGGTCGACGAGTATGCCACAGAATTATGTCGATTGAGCCATTTGCATCGTCTATGATTCGGGACCCAGGGGATCGAGCCCGAAAGTTTAGAAAGGGGATGAGAGAGGGATTAGGTCGCGCACTTCTGGTCGTCGTACCGCTACCTTTGAGGATATCTTGATGGATGCCCAGATTGCAGAAGAGGATCTAGATCTCAGGCCTAAGTGTCACGCCCCAGTCCCAAAATGCCGAGGGACTGAGCACGTGAGCAATGGCCAGCAGCACGCACCGATGGACAACCCAATTTTATTGGATCCATCAGGGCATGCTTAAGCTGTAGTCTATCAGTAATATGTTACAAGTCTCAGGTATTTCTAATCTCATCCACCAAATAAACATAGATTAATTGCCAGATATAATACAATGGAATTAAATATGCAATATCAAATAAGGTTATCTCGGAAAACAATCCGAGAATTATTCTGTTACAATTAAGGAAACATAGACTGAAAATAAAATACTGAAAAGAAAATACTGTGTAGCTGAAGCCGGTGCTCAGGTGAAGTCTTCGGCCACTATCTCGTCCTCAGTTCCGGGTTCTGCTCCAAGGAGTGCTCCTGTACCGTACACCTCGGGGTAGTTCTCTGCGGCTATACCTGGGGACATAGTCCATTCCAGGTCCTCAGGGGACATAACAAGGTACAGAAAATACAAGCCAAAACATATGCAGTACAGCAACAAGATAAACAGCAGGGTAAATATGTAAACCAGCTAGTGATATGCAAGTGAGAGTTTTAGTCATACTCAGGCTGAGACTACTACAGGATCAGTGTCGAAGAAACCATAGCAGTATTTTCTCGAAGAGCCAGAACTTGTGCCAAAGCTCTGTATCAGAGACTAGGACACCTCCAGATAACATTATTTACATTATAATCAGCCTTGATATGGTAATACTCTCCCCACCCCATGAAATCTCACGTCACAATTCCAAAAATATCAGGTACAAGTCACGCAAGATTGAACTAATGCAATGAGTCAGGATAGAATCTAAGCATGTAAACTGTAAATGTCATGAATATGAATCCTATACGGAATCACCATGTATATCTCAGGGAATTCCATCACATGATTAGTGTCAGGTGTCCTGGGTTGAGCAGTTAAACAAGTTTTCATATGAATCTACAAGAAATCAAGTAAAATACTATAACCAGAATCACTGCTAATTGGCAAGCTTTATGTTCACACTGATGCAATATTAACCAAGAAAATATAACAAGCTGCAGGGTTTGGCAAGCTTTACTTGCCCACTGTTGTATAACTAAGTCAAGGAAATAGGTAGCAAAGCTGCAAGTATTGGCGAGGTACACTTGCCTGTGGTTCCGGCTCGGGTTACAGTTCTGACTTCGGCGGGAATTGCAGACGGTACTCCGGTTGCTGAAACAAACATCACCATCAGATCCAAAAAATATCAATCAGCTAGAAACGCCTGTCCTTGGGTCCAATTTGGAGACAAGGGCAAAAACGACAGTTTCGGGTCAAAACGGGGTCCACCGGTGGGCCCGCTTTGCACCAAAAAATGCGTCCGGGTCAACGGTCTCCAAATTTACCAAACTCAGTGTCAACAGGTCAGAAACGCTGATACGAACCCAACGGAACTTTCAGAATTGGATTCCGATGAGCCGAACACAAAATCGCCCGTCGAGCGGTGCTTGTGGGGCCCACGACACGCGATTTCGTCAACGTTCTCAGAATCGAACCAAACTTGACCCACAGGACCAGCGTATTGCTACGAGTCCGATGGCGCAAGTTTCGTCTCGATCCGACGTGTGTGCACAAAATTAGGATGAATTCCAGAAAAGTCGGATACGGGGCGATGTCCGCGGATACGCGTTGATTCTGGTGTGCACGCACACCCGAATCGACTTCTGTGAAATCTCACACGTCCGTATCGACGATGCGCATGAATCTGTGAAGACCGCGCGCGACCAAGTCATCCCGTTTGGCGGGGCGTACTCAGTTCCGGGGTGAAACAGGGTCTGGTTTTTTCCTGTTTTTGGATCGCGGTGTGCGATCACCACAGGACGCGATGCCCCGAACGGTTTATCCGGGCACCGAGAGGGTCACACAGGCTTCGCAACGCAATTTGCGGAATCGAAAACGGAGCTACGAGCAAAAAGTTACGCGTACCTGAAGGGGACCCGAAAACCAGGGTCGAATCGTGTCCGACACGACACAGGATACTGTGTCCTGTGTCCGACACAGGGACTGAATTAGGGTTAGGGTTTGGGGATTCCTCGTTGGAATCCGACGGAGGGCGTCTGCTGGGCGGCCGGGCTCGGGGGCACGCGGCGGAGGGCGGCGCGGCGTGGCTGGGGACGCGTCGGCGGCGGCTCAGGGCGGCCGGAGGCGGCGCTGCTGCGGCCGGCTGCTGCTGTTCGCTGCTGCTGTCGTCGGTGGCCGGAGGCAGGCGGAGGAGGAGAAGAGGAGGGGGCGGTGGAGGCGACGTCGGCGGGGAGTTACGGCGGCGTGCGGCGCGGCGTGGTGGTCGACGGAGGGTCCGAGGCGGTGGGGGTAGCCGGAGGGGGTAGGGTTTAAATAGGGCAGCGGGCGGAGACGCACGGCCGAGCGGGGCGGAGGTCGTGGGTTGCGGGGCCGCGCGGAGCGGAGACGTGGCGACGCGGGCGGGGACGGCGGCAAACGCGGGGCGAGGGCGGTTGTGGGAGAGAGGGTGGAGGCCGGGTCGGGTTTGCGGGTCGGCGGCGGCGGATCCGACCCGACCCGACCCGAGGGGAAATGGGTTGGGCCGGCCTGCGGGCCTGGGTGTGGGTCGGGCGGTTGGGCCGGGCTGGGCCGGCCCAATGGGCTGGGCTGAAAAATAAAAAAGAAAATAATATTAATAATAATAATTATTATAAATAATAAAAATCAGTAATAATTAATAAATAATTAGGTAAATACTTTTTAGGCATTTAAAAATAGGTCCGGGGTCCGATAAATTCCAAAAAAATTGCCCTAAGTCCAGTTTTTTATTTTACATCTAAAAATATTATTTTCATAATATTTTAATACTATTTAATATCAATTAAAAATCATTGAATAATTAAAACTCTGTTTTTAAATTACAGAAAATTCCCAGAAAATTCCAGAAAATTTTGAAAAATCCAGTTTTTAAAATTTTGAAAATTCAGGGGGTTTACACTAAGAGGAGTCATAATATTTCTGGAGATACAAGTGGTAGCGCAGGAACGGCCAAGCGTCCCCATATTCAGCAACAGTCGAGGATGTTTCAGCATAACCACCAGCAGTACCAGACACCGGTTCATTTTCAGCAGGATCAGCAGCAGCCTCCGAGAGAGACACAGCAGACTTATCATTTCTGTAAGAAGCCATGTCACCTTTGGGAGAGCTGTAGATTGAGGCTAGGACTTTGTTTGCACTGTGGTGATACGGGGCATCGAATGAGGGATTGTCTTCTATTTCCCTATCTTTCCGGACAGTGTGCAGCTACAAATCATAAAGATCCAGTTAGGCCACCTGTGGAACCGCAGATTGCTCAGCACCTACGGAGGGAGCCACCCCAGCAGGGCGGGGCATTTGCGATGACGGTCGAGGAGACCGATACCGCAGGTGATGTGTTAGCAGATTATGTTCTGTTCTTTCCTTCTGTTACTTTCCGTCTATTTGATTAATTAATTTATTTATTGATTCATTAGTACCGTAGCTTGTATCAGTGATTTTTTTTGCTAGAATTTAGTTAGTAGTATACCCTGGCAGAGACTACAATACCATGACAAAAGAGACCATAATCATGCATGTTTTCTCTAGATTGCATGATGTATGACTGTAGATAAGATTTTCTTAGACTTTGATTGTTGGGGGTTTGACCGTAGTGAAGATTAATGAAAAGGTTATGACTGGACAGAGAGAGACAAGGTGCCTTAAATTTTGAGGATAAACATTAATTTAAATAAAGAGTTGAGAACTTAATATAGCAGAATTGACAATTTTGTTAAATTATTGATTTTTTATGAAGATTACAATATAATTGAATTTGTCATTAAATTTTGAGAAATTTAAGAAGATTATCATTATATTTATTAGACTGCAAGATATAAATTTTAAAACTTATATTTTGAATGTTGTATTTGAAGATTTTGTAAGTATTACATTGTTTGAGTATTGTGTGGATAAAGAATCGAGGAATAAGATCACTAATGGATTAGTGTATGGATTCAAAAAATTTGGGATGAGATTTCAAATTTTATAAATATGCATTGATTGGATTTAAAATTAGAGGATTGGATATTAATTTTTTTTTTGTATTTAGTTATTAACTTAAAATTTTGGAGGAGATTATGATAAGAATGGAATTTAATTTTAAATTTGAAGATTTTCAGGAATATGATATTTATAGAATTTTGAAATTTTTGTGAAATAAAAATATGGATTTACTTCATGATTATATGGTTTGATGAATTTAAATTTTGATGGTAAAAAATAAAAATATACAACTATTGAGGATTTTAAATTTCGAAGACAAAATTTTTCTAGGGGGGTAGACTTGTCACTACCACATCCTAAAATAGGAGTAATTTTATCATTTTTATTTATTATAATTATTGTGTATATTTATTTTAAATAATTGCATGATATATATATATATATATATATATATATATATATATATATATATATATATATATATATATATATATATATATATATATATATATAGTGTTCTTTAATGCATGGGCTAGTGGACTAGACCTAGAGACCCACTAGATGAACCCCTGACTAAAATATAGGATTATGGATTTTAATTAGTATTTTTAGGATTAATTATTGAGGTTATAATTTATTATTATTATTTTACTTAATTGTTGTGCCTTACCGTTGCTTCGATATTTGGAGCGCTACACTAGCTTTTGCCTTCCAATAAATTTTACCCCATTGTCCTAGACGTGCCAGTCTTCTATTTTGATATTTGTGTAACTCATAAATATGCTCTTTTGTGCTTCATTTTAGTCGCACAATATTTATCGTAGATGTTTATTTTAAATTCTAAATAAATCCAACTTTACATCTTTGTGCGTTCCAATCGAAATTGGAGACGCAATCTTGACCCGTTTTGTGCAATCCAAATTATGATAATATTCGATTCTGAGTCTTCTACGTCCATAATACTTGTGTCCCACCAAATTTTAACCCTATGTACTTCCAATTAATTTTAGAACACTATTTACATTAATTTTAATTAAATTGGTATGAAGACCCAACTTAACCCAAAACTAGACCCAACACCAAACCAAACCCCTATTCACACCCTCAAGACTCATACTAAATACCACACACCCTTTTTAGCCACTACATCACACCAAACATGGTGTTTTCCCTCATCCAATCCCAATTCCCATTTTTGTGCAATTTTCTAATTTTTTTGGGCTTTTATGCAAAAGTGCAATGAGGTATCACCATCCTATTGGTCAAGACCATGAAGAAACACCCTTTTTCCCTCATTGACCGGTCACACCCTCAAGACTCATTGATCGGTCAAATCTCACCCCCTCAAGCCATCTCCGCTCTCCATTGGACCCAACAACATCTCCACCATTCAAATTCCTTCATGTAGCAAACAAACCCCAACCCCAAGGAGTACTTGGGCAGCCCAATTCCCTAGGTCTACATCACCCTATTTGCTCCCTATATATATATACTTTTTTCATTATTTTTATTACCACCACCAACATCAAAACCCTAAACCAACCCTAACAGCCATCACCCTTACCCCTTCCCGGCCAACTCCGGCCATTCCCCGACCGCCCGATCTTCCTGCCGGAACAGCCATCCTCCTCATCACAATCACTCAGTCGTCGCCTGACCTAGCCACCTCCCTACCAGTCGGTGTCTCCTGGCAGCCTCCGCGTGCGCGACCAAGCCGCACCCGCGGTCGAGGCAGCTGCACGTGGTTGCATACCGGTGCACTGCAGTCGCACCGGCGCCGCATTTTCGTCAGAACCGTGCCCTCCACCACGGAACAACCCCGACGCCTCCTTCCACCACCCGCATCATCATCTCCCTGCTATCACAGCAGCCTCCCCACGACGTCACACCGAACGACCCATGGTCGAGCACGCTGACACCGCCGCCAGCACGACGACCCCGACTCCCCTCGTTCCCGTTCTCCTCGACGACACAGCAGCAACCCCGAGCACCGCCGGGTTACCTCCACCTCCACATCACCATCACCATCGTGATCACCATCTTCTACACCCCTGTCATCCATGACGAGCGGCCACACGACCCCGACCTCCATCTCCCCGAGTCCATGCCACCACCAACACCAACACCACCGTTCACAGCCATCTCCGGCCACCCCCGTTCTCTTTCACGTCTCCCTCGACCTGCTCACTGCCTCACGTATAAAATCATGTTAGTGTTAATCATACACCTCACTTATGATTAGCCAGGACATATAGCTCTCGTACATGTTTCCAAGCCGATCATATTTTGAAACTACTATTTCAAACACTTAGAATAAGTTCAGTTCTCCATTTCAGTTCATATACTACATCACCCCGTATATGATATTGCAGTTCTTTCTCTTCATTTCATATATGCACTGACTGTACCATATTGCCTATATTGCATGTTCTCTTTATTTTGCCATTGTATTTATTTATTGTCTTCTATCAGTATATAGCATCATCTATTTATTGTTTTATAGTCCTTGTCAATTAATTAAAATTATTATTTGGGTTGTACTTCGCTCCATCCTGACTGAAAATATTTTTCTAGACTGCGACTTAGAGGACTGGTGTTCGACATATTATGGACCACAGGGAGAGTAGCTGCAGCCTTGGACCTTGTAGCCAGGTGTGATTCTGGGAGGTCTAGCCGGGATCACTAGTTATTCAGTTAGTTTCTTTAGCAGATTATTGGTACCGGATTTGTTTCCGGCATACTTGAGACTTGGATGTTATTGTTTGAGTTATATTATTTTTGTTTAGACTTGTGTTATATTTCGTTTATTTTCTTCGATATCTTATCGTGCTTTAGTTCTGTGATTGAGTATTTACATATTATATTGTAATATCTGTGTCTCCTTATGGAGTTGGATACTTGTGTGAGATTGTTTAGATAGTATTATGACCTAGACAGCGTTCTACCGCCGATGTTGCGGCGTAGGCTGGACGTTCTCACGTACTCGTGCCCCAAATTTTGGGTGCGGGTCGTGACATTTGGTTTTTTGTTAGATCATGATTTTGGCTTGGTAGCCGAACTCGATATTAAGAGAGGTATTGGAGTCTGGACACGTTTGGTGGAGTATGGTATCATGGAACCTAGTTATATGTGTTGAATGAGACCCTTTCCTAGCTTACACCCTAGTGGTTTTGAGTTTGGTGGAATCCGAACACGATTCGGTTTTCTGAAAAACCTATTTTTATAGTAATCCTCGGAATTGATCTAACAAATCTCAGAATTGGTGAAATATAATTTTCTAATGTTGTAGGAAATTTGATTTTATTCAATTTGGACCTTTGAAAATCCAAATTCTGAGTTAAAATAAAGTTTCAACGGCCAGAACAAGTTTCGAAAAAATTTTAAGTCCGGGCATTTTGTGACCAATCGGATGATCCGACGGTAATCCGCGACAGTCTGACGGATGATCCAAATTTTGGTCCACAAACTTTTTGTGACCAATTGGATGATCCGACGGTGATCCGCGAAAATCCGACGGATAATCCGAAATTGACTGTTTGGCTTGATTTTGCCTGATTTCGTGCGTTCTTGATTTTTTTTCTTTGATTGTGATTACTTCTTAGCATAACCAGATGACCTTGTATACTTAGGGGATGATTTACACCCTATATACACTTGACATGAGTACATGCTACATGCTTTACATTATCTTGTACATGCTTGATAGTGGCTTGTAGTAGCGCACTCATGATCATTGTCCTGTACATGCTTGATAGTGGCTCGTAGTAGCGCACTCATGACTTATGTACATGCCCTTTTTTTGTGTGGCTTGTCATAGTGCACACTTGCATTGTCTAGACACGTGGTTATTTTTTGTCCTGTCTTGTACTTGTACTTGTCAAATTATTGTCCAGTCTTGAATATCTTCGAGGAGAGTACCATGTCTAGGATGGATTTTGTGGAATGCCACACCCAGAATCCTAAATAAAAATGTTAAGGATTAAAACAACTAGCATAAATAATTAGATCATTGGGATGGAAGGTTTTCTGGTTGCAATGCGGTCCCGTTATTCAGGCGCCACTTTATGGATGGATTTGGAGCTCTCCATCGTGAGGGCACACTTCTAACTCACCGTTGAGTGATGCATATTGTCACATATTGTCACTTATTATCACATATTGTTACATATTGTCACTCATTGTCACTTTTTGTCACTATTTGCGCTCAGAATAACCTAGATAGACTATAGTGCTTGTGATCAATAGGAAAACCTCAAATTGTATTTATTAGTAATTAGGAATTGTGATAACCCTATCTAGCTATGTAGCAAGCCGAACTTCTTGATTGACCGTGATTAATGGATGGAGTCCATTTTCTGCTTATGTTAGTTCTTGTGCTTATACTTGATCTTGCCATGATTTACTTACATGTTTTCTGCTTATGCCATATTTCCTGATCATGTACTTACATGTTATTTCTATCTACTTCATATGATCCTTACATGTTCACATGCTCATGTTTACTTGATATTATCTCGTATATGTTCACATGTTTCTGCTTATTTTTACATGTTACCAGTTTTTTTTTATGTTTTCCTGGTGCACTTTATTATTATCCGGTGGTTACTTGTTGTCTTTTGTATCTGTCATTATTTGTGTTGCATGTTGGTTTTAGTTCATAGTTTTGGCTTCCTTTGTGGTACTTGCTATTGGGGATCTGATTCTGTCACGCCCCAGTCCCAAAATGACGAGGGACTGGAGATGCGTGGCAATGGCCAGCAGCACGCACCAATGGACAACCCAATTTAATGGATCCATCAGGGCATGCTTAAGTTGTAGTCTAGCAGTAAAGTGTTACAGTCTCAGGTATTTCTAATCTCATCCACAGATAATCACAGATTAAAAGCCAGAAATTATGCAATGAAAATAAATATGCAATATCAAATAAGGTTATCTCGGGAAACAAATCCGAGAATTATTATGTTACATTTTAAGAAAAGACAGGAATTAAAATGCTGAAAATGTAAATACTGTATGGCTGAAGCCGGTGCTCAAGAGAAGTCTTCGGCAACTACTTCGTCCTCTGTTCCTTGTTCTGCTTCAAGGAGTGCTCCAGTACCGTACATTTCTGGGTAGTTCTCTTCAGCGGTACCTAGGAACATCATCCATTCCAGGTCCTCAGGGGACATAGCAAGGTACAGAAATAGCTCAAGCCAAAATGAATATCAGAGCAGCAATGAAATAAACAGCAGGGTAAATATGTAAACCAGCTAAGTGATATGCAAGTGAGAGTTTTAGTCATACCTAGGCTGAGACTACTACAGGATCAGTGTCGGAGAAACCATAGCAGTATTTTCTCGAAGAGCCAGTAAGGAACCAAAGCTCTGTATCAGAGTCTAAGGCACCGCCAGATAATAGTAATTATATTATATTATATTCAGCCTTGATATGATTATACTCTTCCCACCCCATGTAATCTCACGTCACAGTTCCAGAATATCAGGTACAAGTCACGCAAGATTTAACTAATGCAATGAGTCAGGATAGAATCTAAGCATGTAAACTGTAAATGTCATGAATATGTAACCTATACGGAATCACCAGGTATATCTCAGGCAATTCCGTCACATGAATAGTGTCAGGTGTCCTGGGTTGAGCAGTTAAACAAGTTACATAAGAAACTACCAGAAAATCAAGTAAAATACTATAATCAGAAATGTCTAAGAATTGGCAGGCTTTACTTGCCCACTGATGTATAACCAAGTCCAGGAAATATGTAGCAAGCTGCAAGTTTTGGCGAGGTACACTTGCCTGTGGTTCCGGCTATGTTCGCGGTTCTGACTTCGGCGGAAATTACGGGCGGTACTCCGGTTGCTGAAACAACCATCACCATCAGATCCAGAAAATATCAATCAGCTAGAAACGTCTGTCCTTAGGTCCAATTTGGAGACAAGGGAAAAACGGCAGTTTCGGGCCAAAACGGGGTCCGCCGGTGGGCCCGCTTTGCACCGAAAAACGTGTCAGGGTCAAAGGTCTCCAAATTCACCAAACTTAGTGTCAACAGGTCAGGAACCCTGATACGAACTCAACGGAACTTTCAGAATTGAATTCCGATGAGCCGATCACAAAATTGCCCGTCGAGCGGGGCCTGTGGGGCCCACGACACGCGATTTCGTCAACGTTCTCAGAATCGAACAAAACTTGACCCACAGGACCAGCGTATCGCTACGAGTCCGATGACACAAGTTTCGTCTCGATCCGACCTGTGTGCACGAAGTTAGGGTGAATTGCAGAAAAGGCGGATATGGGGCGATGTCCGCGGATACGCGTTGATTCCGGTGTGCACGCACACCCGAATCAGTTTTTGCGAAATCCTACACGTCCGTATCGACGAGACGCACGTATCTGTGAAGATCGCGCGCGACCAAGTCGTCCCGTTTGGCGGGGCGTACTCAGTTCCGGGGTGAAACAGGGTCTGGGTTTTTCCTATTTTTGGATCGCGGTGTGCGATCACCACAGGACACGATGCCCCGAACAGTTTGTTCGGACACCGAGAGGGTCATACAGGCTTCGCAACGCAATTTACGGAATCAAAAACGGAGCTACGAGCAAAAAGATACACGCACCTGAAGGGGACCCGAAAATCAGGGCCAAATCGTGTCCGACACGTGTCCGACTCGTGTCGGACACAGGAACCGAGAATTAGGGTTAGGGTTAGGGCTTGGCCTTGGGGATCCGGCGAGGGGCGGCGGAGACGGCGGCGCGCTGCGGCGGAGGGGCCGGGGGCTTCGCGGCGGCGCGCTGGGGACTCGCGGCGGCGCTGGGAGAGGCGCGGCGGCGGCGCTGGCTGCTGCGGTTGCCGCTGCTGCTGGGGAAAGGGGGAAGTCGGCGGCGGCTCTGCTGCGGGAGGAGGGAGGAGAAGAAGTCGGCGGCGGTCGGCGGAGACGCAGCGGCGAGCGGCGAGGCGTAGCGGCGCAGTGGCGGTGGCGGTGGTCGTGGCAGTGGCCGAGAGGGGAGGGGGGTTTTTAAAGGCGGCAGGAGGAGGCGGTCGTGGCCGTGGGAGGCGGAGGAGGGGCGAGGTGGCCGGGGTCGTGGGCGAGGGTGGCAGGCTGGGCGCCGCGTGGCGGGAGGAGCGGCGCCGGACGCGGGCGCCGTCGGAGAACGCGGGAGGGAGACGGGGTCGTGGGTGCAGGCGGGTTGGCGGGTGCGGGTCGGGCGGCGGCGGATCCGACCCGACCCGCTGGGGCGGGTACTGGGCCGGGTTGGGCTGGGCCGGGCCGGGCCGGCCCAACGGGCCGCGGGCCGGTTGGATTTATTTAAAAAAATAATAATAATAATAATATTAATAATAATAATAAAACATTTAATAAATAATTAATTAAAATAAATAGTTTTTAGGTATTTAAAAATAGGTTCGGGGTCCGATAAATTCCAAAAAAATTGCCCTAAGTCCAGTTTTTCATTTTACATCCAAAAATATTATTTTCATAATATTTTAATATTATTTAATATCAATTAAAAATTATTGAATAATTAAAACCCTGTTTTTAAATTACAGAAAATTCCCAGAAAATTCCAGAAAATTGTGAAAAATCCAGTTTTGAAAATTTTGAAAAAAATCAGTGGGTTTACAATCTACCCCCCTTAAGAGGATTGCGTCCTCGCAATCAAAGAATAACCTGTCAACAGAGATGACGCGGTCGCAAGCATTGTTCAAAAACACATCACAAGATATTTAGGGAATACCGTTTCCCTAACAAATTGAAAGTTATACACTTTCCAGGAAAATCTAGTTAAAACTATAACTATTATGAAAACTATGTTATGATTACAAGTTGCAAATTACTAGGTTGGGGCTGAGGTCACGAACCAATAGGCACGAACTACAACAAGACTAAAAACGGATAACTATAAATCACTTACTCGCATCGGCTTCCTGCACAGTCAGCACATAAGCTTGCTCTCGTCCTTGAGGTAGATTCCTCTGCTGCTGCTGAGCTTGCTGGTAGGGTGCTGCTCGAGGCGCTGGTGGAGTTTGCTGGTTTGCCCTTGGTGTTCCTTCTCTTCGCTCAGGGCAGTCTCTCACTGCATGCTGTCTGGATCCGCAGCCTAAGCAGAGTCCGAGTTTACGTCTATATTCCTTCTCGACATGGCCTATCTTGCCGCAGTGGTAACAGGTAGGAAGGTAGAAGGCTTTTGGTGCTGCTGTTGGTGGCGAGCTTATTTGTTGACGCTTTGCAGACTCCTCTTGTGCTGCTTTGGTTGGTGCGGATGGGGAAGCCCGCTTCAGTCTGGTCTCTCTCTTGGTGACGCGCTCTATACGCCGAGCCGCAGCAAGAACGTCCGAGTATGATGTTGGTGCGACGGACCCAATTAGTTTCTGCAGCTCAATGTTCAGTCCGTCGAAGAATTTCCCGGCCTTCTCTTCCTCAGTCGGGATCAGGGTGGGAGCGAAGCGGCTCAGACGAATGAATTCTGCGTTGTACTCTTCCACCATCATGGAGTCCTGAGTGAGGCGATTGAATTTGTCCCGCAGTTCTGATCGAGCGACGGCTGGAATGTACATCTCTTGAAAGAGTCTGGAGAACTTCTCCCAAGTGACTCGGTCTGGTCCGAGTCGTGTCTCCTCGGATAGCCACCAGTGATGGGCATTGTCCGTCAGTTGCATTCGGACGGCAGTCATCCAGCGTTCTCGTGGAAGCTCGGCTGCTTCAAGTTGATGCCGTATGTTGGTGAGCCACTCGTGAACTTCTGTGGGCTCCTCTTTTCCAGAAAAAGTACGGGGCTTCAGTTGGCGGAAGTCAGTGATTGAGCCTGTAGTTGGCCGTCGAACTGGTAGGTTGGCCTGCCCCAGTGCAGTTACGATGCTGTCCCTTAAGAAATTAGCTTCGCGACGCTGAGCCTCGTGTTGAACTTGTTGCTGAGCTTGCATCATCGCGTAGATCATCTAAAATATTTGCTGCCCGTCGATTGGCTGTCCTGGTGGGAACACGGGCATTGGTGGGACGAACTGCGGCGGGGGTGGGATGTCATCGCGCCGGAATCGGGAGGTAGGTTGACCTGCCGGCTGGCTCTGTTGAGTTGTGGGAATTCCTCCGGCTGGTGCCACTTCGTCGTCGTAGGTGACACCTGTAGCTTGTGGTGTTCTGACGGAAGTCTCGTTGCATTCTTGTGGGTCCATTTTCCTGTATCCAAAATAACCAATAAGAGGCGTACAGGAATCAAGGCATGATGCAAGTTCAAATTAGTTCGAATACGATACAGATATCAAAAACGATTCAAGCAAGTGGATGAGATCCTAGAATTTATCCTATCTTATTGCAGGCCTGTTCGGTCCCTGAGTTGAAACCGAACAATTTAGTCGAGGACCTGCATGGGCCACCACAAAAACCATGTCACGCCCCAGTCCCAAAATGACGAGGGACTGGAGATGCGTGGCAATGGCCAGCAGCACGCACCGATGGACAACCCAATTTAATGGATCCATCAGGGCATGCTTAAACTGTAGTCTAGCAGTAAAGTGTTACAGTCTCAGGTATTTCTAATCTCATCCACAGATAATCACAGATTAAAAGCCAGAAATTATGCAATGGAAATAAATATGCAATATCAAATAAGGTTATCTCGGAAAACAAATTCGAGAATTATTATGTTACATTTTAAGAAAAGACAGGAATTAAAATGCTGGAAATGTAAATACTGTATGGCTGAAGCCGGTGCTCAAGAGAAGTCTTCGGCAACTACTTCGTCCTCTGTTCCTTGTTCTGCTTCAAGGAGTGCTCCAGTACCGTACACTTCTGGGTAGTTCTCTTCAGCGGTACCTGGGGACATCATCCATTCCAGGTCCTCAGGGGACATAGCAAGGTACAGAAATAGCTCAAGCCAAAATGAATATCAGAGCAGCAATGAAATAAACAGCAGGATAAATATGTAAACCAGCTAAGTGATATGCAAGTGAGAGTTTTAGTCATACCCAGGCTGAGACTACTACAGGATCAGTGTCGGAGAAACCATAGCAGTATTTTCTCGAAGAGCCAGTAAGGAACCAAAGCTCTGTATCAGAGTCTAAGGCACCGCCAGATAATAGTAATTATATTATATTATATTCAGCCTTGATATGATTATACTCTCCCCACCCCATGTAATCTCACGTCACAGTTCCAGAATATCAGGTACAAGTCACGCAAGATTTAACTAATGCAATTAGTCAGGATAGAATCTAAGCATGTAAACTGTAAATGTCATGAATATGTAACCTATACGGAATCACCAGGTATATCTCAGGCAATTCCGTCACATGAATAGTGTCAGGTGTCCTGGGTTGAGCAGTTAAACAAGTTACATAAGAAACTACCAGAAAATTAAGTAAAATACTATAATCAGAAATGTCTAAGAATTGGCAGGCTTTACTTGCCCACTGATGTATAACCAAGTCCAGGAAATATGTAGCAAGCTGCAAGTTTTGGTGAGGTACACTTGCCTGTGGTTCCGGCTATGTTCGCGGTTCTGACTTCGACGGGAATTACGGGCGGTACTCCGGTTGCTGAAATAACCATCACCATCAGATCCAGAAAATATCAATCAGCTAGAAACGCCTGTCCTTAGGTCCAATTTGGAGACAAGGGAAAAATGGCAGTTTCGGGCCAAAACGGGGTCCGCCGGTGGGCCCGCTTTGCACCGAAAAATGTGTCAGGGTCAAAGGTCTCCAAATTCACCAAACTTAGTGTCAACAGGTCAGGAACGCTGATACGAACTCAACGGAACTTTCAGAATTGAATTCCGATGAGCCGATCACAAAATCGCCCGTCGAACGGGGCCTGTGGGGCCCACGACACGCGATTTCGTCAACGTTCTCAGAATCGAACAAAACTTGACCCACAGGACCAGCGTATCGCTACGAGTCCGATGGCACAAGTTTTGTCTCGATCCGACGTGTGTGCACGAAGTTAGGGTAAATTGCAGAAAAGACGGATACGGGGCGATGTTCGCGGATGCACGTTGATTCCGGTGTGTACGCACACCCGAATCAGCTTCCGCGAAATCCCACACGTCCGTATCGACGAGGCGCACGTATCTGTGTAGACCGCGCATGACCAAGTCGTCCCGTTTGGCGGGGCATACTCAGTTCCGGGGTGAAACAGGGTCTGGGTTTTTCCTGTTTTTGGATCACGGTGTGCGATCACCACAGGACACGATGCCCCGAACAGTTTGTCCGGACACCGAGAGGGTCATACAGGCTTCGCAACGCAATTTACGGAATCAAAAACGGAGCTACGAGCAAAAAGATACACGCACCTGAAGGGGACCCGAAAACCAGGGCCAAATCGTGTCCGACACGTGTCCGACTCGTGTCGGACACAGGAACCGAGAATTAGGGTTAGGGTTAGGGCTTGGCCTTGGGGATCCGGCGAGGGGCGGCGGAGACGGCGGCGCGCTGCGGCGGAGGGGCCGGGGGCTTCGCGGCGGCGCGCTGGGGACTCGCGGCGGCGCTGGGAGAGGCGCGGCGGCGGCGCTGGCTGCTGCGGTTGCCGCTGCTGCTGGGGAAAAGGGGAAGTCGGCGGCGGCTCTGCTGCGGGAGGAGGGAGGAGAAGAAGTCGGCGGCGGTCGGCGGAGACGCAGCGGCGAGCGGCGAGGCGTAGCGGCGCAGTGGCGGTGGCGGTGGTCGTGGCAGTGGCCGAGAGGGGAGGGGGGTTTTTAAAGGCGGCAGGGGGAGGCGGTCGTGGCCGTGGGAGGCGGAGGAGGGGCGAGGTGGCCGGGGTCGTGGGCGAGGGTGGCGGGCTGGGCGCCGCGTGGCGGGCGGAGCGGCGCCGGACGCGGGCGCCGCCGGAGAACGCGGGGGGGAGACGGGGTCGTGGGTGCAGGCGGGTTGGCGGGTGCGGGTCGGGCGGCGGCGGATCCGACCCGACCCGCTGGGGCGGGTACTGGGCCGGGTTGGGCTGGGCCGGGCCGGCCCAACGGGCCGCGGGCAGGATGGATTTATTTAAAAAAATTAATAATAATAATAATATTAATAATAATAATAAAACATTTAATAAATAATTAATTAAAATAAATAGTTTTTAGGTATTTAAAAATAGGTTCGGGGTCCGATAAATTCCAGAAAAATTGCCCTAAGTCCAGTTTTTCATTTTACATCCAAAAATATTATTTTCATAATATTTTAATATTTTTTAATATCAATTAAAAATCATTGAATAATTAAAACCCTGTTTTTAAATTACAGAAAATTTCCAGAAAATTCCAGAAAATTGTGAAAAATCCAGTTTTGAAAATTTTGAAAAAAATCAGGAGGTTTACAGATTCCACTGGATTTCTATGGCTTGATCTCGTAGCGGAACCTGAGGATCTCCCTTATTTTTCACTAGATGGTGACCACCCGGAGCACCAGGGTGAATGAATTTTTATTCTTTCACCCACTAGTATCTGTACATTATTCTTTTGTGGCATTTAGCCTCCGAGCACGTCTTTAACTCGTGTTTTGGACTTGACATCCTGCCTACGGGCATAACATTGTTTATATCTAGTCTGCAGCTCGTGCTGATCATGTATGACTTATACTCCTGCTAGTTCTTCATTTTGTACAACTAGCTCTATGATCATCCATGTATACATAGTTTAGGAGACTTTACTATTTTATGTCTGATGATCATATTTCTTGTATCTTGTTGATTTTTCTGTGATTGAGACACCTAGGATCGCTTGACCTAGGATTGAATGTTGGCTTGTAGTATTAATCTCCCATGTCTTTCATAGTCGTGACCATATCTCTGGGTACTAGTATACTCCGTTATACGTAGTTGGTTTTGTCTGTCCCCGTTCTCCAGTATTCTGGTTCTGGGGCATGACACATTCCAATACACTTTGTTGGGAACGTGATACGGATAATTTTTCGGTTAAAAGTATGGAAACGTGGTACGAATAACTTTTTGACTAAAACTAAATTGAAGTATCCTGTAAAATGCACAATAACAATACCACAATCCACATACAAACAAACAAGAATTTTATGTGAAAACTCAAAGCGAAAGGAAACCACGGATCGATCGATCCCAACCCGAGAAGAGTCCTCACTAATAAAAATGGAAGAATACACTACTAAACAAGTCATATTGATTTAATAATGAATCAACTACAACTACTCAATAAATGAGAATGATTATAATGGGGAAATACATGTTACTGGAGATCAAGAACTAGAAGACAAACCAACTGGAATCTCCTTGAACGATCTCCTCAGAATCAACATGAATTCTCCTGAATCTCCTTCGCCCTCTTCTTTTGAAACTTGCATAGCCTCTTTGTGTAATTATGCATTTGTGTATCTACAGTTACGTGGAAAACATATAACCATTACCAAATATTTCAAACGATCCGGACCGTCAAAACTTGATCAGAATCTAATCCAAAACATGACTTTCGCTTAGCCCTCCTGTCCAATTCTGCCTACTCTCGAAAATAACCATTTTGTAGACTCTGCACACCAATACGACGATTCCAAATCTGCTTGCTCTCGAGAAAGACCATTAAGGTGCCGACAATACTGATTTGACTACTCTTCACCAGTTTTGACTCCAAATGAACCTCTTTGATCCTCTAATTTCCTTACGAGCTTCTCTAGCACACACGAATAGCATTTGTCGCACTTCACGTAGAAAAAAAAAAAATCAACCCAACAACTCTTGGAGTTGTATACAACAATAAAAGACCAACCAAAAGAAATGGTATATGACAGCTTACGGAAATCAAGTCAATTTCAAGTTTTTCGTTTGATTTCAGAATCATGAGGTTGAAAAAGAAAAGTGATTATTTTTCTATATTTGAAAGTCAAAAGAATTAAGGAAAAAAAGAAAGTAATTCCTAATAAAAAAAAATTATAGAAAAATATATTCCCCCCCCCTCTCATCTAACCAAGGATTCACTTTTTCATCATTAAGTATTTAATTTCTTTCCAATTTATTTGATATTTTCAAATACCAGAAAGAAAAATCAATAGAATTTATAATTTTCAAAAAAAACATAAAATTAAGGAAACTTTTTTTTTTCCTTTTTCTTTAAACCAAACGAAACCTAACAGTAAACCCCAACCCCAGGATGGTGAACTCTCCTAAAAATACACTTGTAAGAAGGGTTTCAAACAAATTCCAAAACCAGGTCTAAAACAAAGTTTGGACCTCTGATGAATGCAAGTAATGACAAATATATAATAAATAGCAAGATGGAGAAGGAAAAGCTCGGCTGAGGTAGTTGGGAAGATGCATCATGGGATTGGCATGAGACTTAGAGAGTATCTTACTCTGTGGATTGTAAAAGACTACTCACCTTATCATCTTCCTGTACTGTGCCTGCTTCAACCCCACCTCTCCATTTCTAGGTGGGGGTCGTTTGGAATTTTGGCTTAAACGTACAAAAATTAGGTCATCTGCTGATGCTGACCTTCACAACTCAGATAACAAATACATCATCCAAATTTTAAGCAAAGAAAATTCGAGGGGTTCTGCTAAACATCAGTAACAGTACACACGGTATCTCCCAAAACCCAATAAAACCTACTGCAAACCAAAAACGCAGATGCCATGCCATGTGAACCATTTAAGAAGCAAGATCAGAGAACATCACAGCAGTGCATCAATGGCAAACAACACATGAACAAAGAAAGAAATATCCTCTTCCTGAAGATTGTCTGTCTATTTATATAGAGTATACTGAGGAGCAAATTAAGTAATACACCACTACTACGACTATCACTACCAATACTACAACATCTTCATCATCATCACTCATAACATGCTAGGACTAAAAAGAACAGAGTCAGGTCAGAAAATCCAGACTAATTCCCCCTAAAAATCTATTGTCTCTGTTTCTCCTCTCTCCCTCTCCTCCCTAACTAGCTAGCCTAGAAAACAAACAAGCAGCAGTAACAAAAGCTACAAACAAAGAAGAGCCCTAGAAAGGAAAAGGAAAAGGAAAAGGAAAAGGAAAAGAAAAAGCCAAAGCAAACACGAAGACTAATTCTTCCAAAGTAATTAAAATGTACACAATTTGGGAACCGATTCAAAAAGATGCCACGGCCGGCACAGAGCAAACGAGGATAAGGTTCTGGTTCTTCAGGTTGTTGTCGTCCTCCTCGGCCGAAACCACCTCCTTCTTCCTGCGCATCTCGAGCACCTTCCTGTGGCTGTTGGAGTGGACGTGGCTGACGAAGGTGGGGCTGCACGCGGGGCGGTACTCCGGGAGCAGTCGGCCCGACTTGAAGCGCACCCCGCAGGCGTTGCACAGCGTCTTGGCGCCCATCGGTCCTGCACGCCACTGCGGCGTCTTGTTCACGCCACAGTGGCTGCACCGCCTCTCCGTTCCTCCTGACACCGCTGCCGCAGAGAAGTAAACTGCTTCTCCTGGTGCGGACGGAGGAACGGGGAGTTTTGGCTTCCTCCCGCGCTTCTTAGGTATAATCTGTTTCTTGGACGGAACCAACGGAGGGGAAGGGAAGAATATGAGTGGTGACGAGTACGAAGATGAGGAAGACGCAGACGAGGTTGTCGTCGTCGTAGAAGTCGTAGTGGAGGACGAGGAAGAGGAGTCGGGTGTGCCGCTCCAGTTGCACCAGGAGGCGGAGGGACGGCTCCGCTTGCTGCGCTTGCGCTTGCCCTTGTCCTTGATAGCAGCAGTAGCAGGAGGAGGGAAGTCCTGCGCCGGCGGCTTCACGGGAGGGACGGGCGGGAACTCGGACAGGGAGTCGTCCATCAGCCGGGAGACCCATTCCAACTCGGCAACATCATGTGCCTACAGTGTGTACCAAACTAAATAAATCCTAATTTCATTATATATATATATATATATATATTTATTTATTTATTTATTTATTTATTTATATTTGAAGAAGGGAGGGCTTACAGGAAGGGCTAGTTCCGAAAGAGGGGACAGATAGGAGACGGTGGATGATAAGGAAGAGGAATTGGAGTTATTTTCGTCTTCTTCCTCTTCCTCCTTGTTGCTGCCGACGATGACGAACTTTTCTTCCTCTTGTTGTTCTTCCGGTTCGTTTTCGGTGTCGGTGAGTCCTCCGTCGTCAAGGTCGAGAAGGTCGTCCACGACAAATTCCTCTGCTAGAAGATTCCCTTCGTCCGCGTGAAATCCCCCATGTTGTTGTTGGTTTCCTGCACAAAGCATCTCCATTTCCAACTGAAAAAACATACACAGTTGTCAACACAGACACAAGGAAAGAGAAGAAGAGGAAAAACTGAAGGTGTGAGAGTGTAAGTTTACCTGTGAGGCGTGAGAATAGGGAGAGGGAGCAAGGAGGAGGCGAGAGGAAGAGGAGGAGGAGGAGGAGGAGGAAAGAAGGAAAGGGAAGGAAGTAGAGACGAGCGTTTGGTGGAGCATTGAATGGCTGCAAAAGTCCGTGGGCGTAACAAATGCCCTCTTCCCAACTTTTTCTTTCTTTCTACTCTTCTTCCCCACCTTCTTTTCTTTCTACTATTTATTTTTATTTACCTATAGCCGCCCTCTATCCACACCCCATTTTACCCTCCTTCACACTCTCTTTGTACTCATTGTCCAGTTGTCCTACCCCTAAGCGGGCCGGTTAATTGTGTTCTGGACCCGGAACCGTGCAAGTTTTCGACTACTTCATTCTGAGTTCAATTGGGTAAACCAGGTCGAGTCCCAGGAAAACCCGGATCTGGGCTCAAAATAAAACCCCACTACTAATGATTTAAAAATAAGGAGTGAGTTTATAAGTTTTTATTAATCTAACGGATGAGATTACGTTTCAGTATACAATATATTCGCATTATTGGCTGGATGGCAGCTATATAGCTTTTAAAGTCACGGTAACCCACCACTTGACGTGACTCGTCCAGAGTCTACGGTGACAGGTCCACCTTGGAACGCATCCATGGCTCACATGTATTTTGAAATTCAAAGCCTCCTCTCCCTACAAATCATCATTTACATAAGAATAATTCTAAGTTTACAACCAAATGTTCCCAACCATCTCTCTCTCTCTCTCTCTCTCTCCACACCCATTCTGACAGGTGGATCCCATCCGGCCTCATCTGTCAGTTACTTTGGTTGTAAAAGGATTATAAGCATTTGGTTGTAAATGTAGTATTACTCTTTACATAATTTCATCTTTGGCTCTTTTTACTACTTTATTCATTCTGGAATTAAAAAAATATTAAATTAATATTAAAAGGGAAAACTAAAAAACCAGAGACAGGAAAAAAAAGTGCACAAATTCAGATAATTATGTGAAATTGTTTATATTTTTGTCTTTACTATTATAATACAGCTTAGAAATGGTTCAAAAATAAATCGTCCAAATCGTTTATAAATTCTCAACCTCATTAAAAAAAAAAAAATGTCATGTACCCTCACGTTAAAAAAATTCAAATTCTATCTAATTTAAATTTTTATATAATTTAAATTATTTTAATATATTTAAACCAACTAAATTATATTATCTAAATATATATCCAAAATTCTAAAAATATTTCTATAAAAAAATTAATTAAAATTATATTTAAACTAGTTTAATATAATTAAAATTTGTATCTAATAATTTAATTATATCAGGAAAAAAATACGTGCATCGCACTTGAATATCACTAGTTGTGATAAATTCTCTGCTTAATTTTTCTTTTTTTTCTCTAGCACGGATAGTCGTCACGTGACATTTCGATTACGTGACGACTATACAGTTACTTTCTACCGTAATCGAAAATTAAACCGTTCTTCTTACAATTACTAAATTATTATAAATAGATAATTTTGTCATTATGAAAATATTTTAATTCATCTTCATACTGATATATTATATAATAATGTTTGAGGGTCCGGACACCAATTCTTACTCATTAACATCGAAATACCAGAAGAAAATTTTCCACAAAAAAAAAATTCAAAGTAAAATTGGGAGATCAAGACATCATTTTTTTTGCGATTCTAAAATTACGAAAAGTCCGCCAGACAGTGAATTAGTTACATTCCATAATACTCTTCGATAAGCTAATTTTAGCACCAGTTTGAGCTCGTTTCGATCTGGTCGAAGGCACACAAATTGACCTATTGTTTGACGAAATTTATTTTAGCCAATAGTTATAGCCACTCAAAGCCTGCACACTGACATACGTTGTTTTGTTATGGCGGAGGAATTTTTAAATCTATGGATTTTTTTTAATCGAATGTTTACTTTTCTCGAATTTCAAATTCTTAATTTTTTTTAAATCAAATCGGGCCAAATCGGGCCCAACCATTAACTGGCCTAGACTTAGCCCGATCAGATCCGACCCACTCTCGATCGAATTCGGGTCCGGACTAAGTTCAGCCTTTCACTCCTCCGATCTTGGTCGGCCCGACTCGCCTCTCCTCCGGTCTAAGTTCTGTCTGGTCCGGTCAGGCCGGTCAAACCTAATCAACACTAGGTCCGACCTGAATAATACCTATATAGAGAGCAAGCTCACCGTAAATTTTTATTTTTATTTTATATACATAATCTTCACCTGTTTTATATTTACTTTAATTTCTATAATGATTAATAATGAAAGGTTGGCTCACTTTGGATAAAGCGAGTTTAAAATGTCTTGAGGTTCAACACATTTCACATTTTAATCGATATATAATTTTTTTTTATGTCTCCACTAATTTTTAGTTTAGTTAAAATAATAAACTAGTGTATTTTTATTCCTCTTAGAGTTTGCTTGGTAACAATATTTTGACCAGTTTTGAGATATTTTTGAACTAATCGTTTATAAAGTATTTTAAAAATATCTACTTGTTAATTTTTTTGAGGCACTGATTTTGGTAGGCACAAAAATTTCTCAAATCGGTATAATATAATTTTAGTTGTCTTTATAAACACTCTAAATCGATAAAATTTGAGCAATTTCTATTTATATTCTCAGAAAAAAAATATAATTATAAGTACTAATACCCTATCATATTTTTTCCTTCTAATATGTGTTTTTTTTCTACTTTTCCAAGCTACAGGTCTTTTTTGGGTAAAATTTTAAAATCTTTCTCTCCTACTTTCATGCAGACGTTTCTATTATTTCTTATGTTCCTATTATATTTTTTATATATGAGTATATAGGTAATTTTATCCATGTAAAAAAAATTTCAAAATCGTTCATTAATTAATTACCAGGCATATGTTATATTGGTTTAAAAGTCGCTACTTAAAACCATACAAAATTGGATCCGTCATAATCGTTCATAACCGGTACTCTAAAAATATCTAATAACTGCAATCCTACAACTGTCAAGCAAATCCGTAGGCGGCCGGACTCCCACTTTGACTCTGACTGACTGTAGTTAGGGTTTCACTTAAAAGTCTATGTGTGTAATGGGCCGGGTCGGGGCCTGCTCTGACCGGATTTGATCGGGTTCAGGCCGGGTCAAGCTAAGCCCGGACAAGTCGGACCAGGTCGGAGAGGAAAAACCGAAATCCGACCCGGACCCATGACCCGGTAGGAGGAGAACCGGACTGAACCGGGCTAAGTCCGGGTCGGTCCGATATTTTTCAAAAAAAAATCAAAAAATTGTAGAAGGAAAAAATTGGAATAATTTTATTATATCGTTATAATTTAAATATGCTATAACATTTATTTATAACTAAAAAAAATTGAATGTTGAGACTTTATTTCCATAAATTTTTTAATAAAATGTACAAGTCTTGTTTTTTGTTTTCCGTCGTCCGTAATAAAAATATCTTCAACAAAAATTTACAAACATAAATTTGATAAAGAATTAAAGAGAGCTAAATTTATTAACAACTCATACTAATATTTTAACACGATTTCTTTTTAAAGAAAATGGAAGATTACTATATATCCATAACATTTTAAGCCACAAACTTCAACATTCATATGGTCATTAATAACTCATACTAATACTAGTGATACACACGCAGATCAGAAATACATATTAAAAAACGATACATTTTTAAAAAAAAGTACAATATTACTAGATATTCATATACTTTTCAGATGCCTACGTAGAATTCATGTGCCACAATTACGTTTCTATTGGAATCATTTACCACAATGCAAGCATTCAACAACAACTCCATCCGAGAATTTTCTGTCTGTATCGTGCTTATTGTAGACTCCGCTAAAATGATGCCAAATTTCTGATTTTCTTTCGAGTTGATGTCCTTGTTGCTGTGCAGGTTGAGATTGCTGATCTTGCAGTTGTTGTGGTGGTTGATCATTTTCCATGAGAAAGCTCCTATTTCATACTTACACCACGTTCGAAGCCTTGAAAGAAGTCTTGCAGACTCTACTGTTTGTAATGAAGTGAATATTCGGAACAGTCATCCTTCCTTCGGCGCCTTGTCAATGATTGGTGTCAAAATGGATCACTAAGAAGCCGGTGGTAGAGATAGCGGCATAGGCACCAGCGAGTAAATAGTCTCTTCGCACTAGAATCTAGATTGCTTCTAAATATTGTAAGAGGAAAAAAAAATTGTTGTGGATAATTTTCATGATTTATGTTCAATTTATAGAAATTTTTGGATGCAAAATTATCAATAATATCTCTAAAATAATATTGTTGTTATAAGTATATTTTGATAATTTTTAGCAAAATAGCTAAAATATTCCTAAATTTGCCATAAAACAGCCAATAAAATAGGAGTATTTTTGTCAAAATACCTCCAAATCGGATTCCGGATCGTCCGGTCCATTATACATCCTGACTTAAAAGGCCGGAAACTATCCATCTATAAGTGGGGGTGCGGGTTCGGGTTCGGGTCTCGGATCAGAAATGAGCATTAAGAACCACGGGTTCCCCACTCCAGGAGATGGCTGCATTTACTATTTCCCTTCGAGGACAAAATTGGTATTTCAAAATATCCCGGTTCGTGGTCTTCTAGAGTAAATTTCAAACGCGTTGGCAGGCCGAGTCACTTTCCGCGTTGGCGGCCGGACTACCACGTCATTTTACGCGCGTGGCCGCCTATCATTGGACGAAACAGTTTGTACTAGTCAGGGAAATCAAAATTTCAAGAGTGGAGAAATGCAAAGGTCATCCCTCCCTCTTCCATGAGAGAGAGAGAGAGAGAGAGAGAGAGAGTTAAACACCGATTCCGCGTGCTGTTTTGTAAGTAAATAATACTTCGTGTAAGTATCTTTTGCTAATTCTGGACATCGAGTGAATGGATTGTACCCAAGATCTGCCGCCTGGAAAACTATTCGAAAATTCCGTGGATACTTTTGCATAGGATGGGAGGTTCCCTCCCTTTGCTTAGGTTTCTATAGTTTTCTCAGACCACATAAATTAGACAAAAAGAACAAAGGAAAAACAAGATAAGAGATTGACATGGTTCAACTAGCTTTATTGTTATTTGTTAGAAAAACAGTAGATGGATGGCTCTCGCATCACATAGTATAAAATTGATCAACATAGTTCCACCGAAGTTGGAATACTTGAAAATGAAATAGGATTTAGGTCTTTACTGAAGGAGGATATTTAATATTTAACATTTTTATATTGTCCTAAAAATTGTATAAAGAAGACATATGGGTGGAGCTTAGCAAAGACTAGAAAGATGGTTCAAGATTGAAAAATACTCCTAATGAGTATCTCAATATATATTTATGTTTGTTATTGAGATATGAGAGATATGTTATGTGCTGGAGTTTTTTCTTAGCAAGACTAGAAAAATAGTTTCACGTTAGAAAACACTTCAAGTGGTACATCCATTTAAGTAGCAATTGTATCTCAATATATAGTATGTTTGTTATTGAGTTATGCACATATGGAGAGTGGGGGCCTATGTGAGTTGCCTTTCTATAAAGGCTGAGTTTAAAATCCTCAAAGAAATGTTTATGGTCCGTTTGAATAGTTTTTCTGAAATTTTGTTCTGAAAACAGTTTTATGAAAGTAAGTTATAAAGTTATTTTCTGAATATAGAGATTCTAAGTTTGTATGTGGTTATTTTCATTTGGAAATTGGTTTTTAGAAACCAAAGTTGAAAATTATGTTTGGTAAAAAAAAATTAGAAAATTATTTTGTTAATAAAATTAATATTTTCAGAAAAAATGTGTCCCATGTGTCCGACTGTGTCCGACTCCACCCGAATTGTGTCTATGTGAAGGCTGTCGTCACCAACCCCACCACCGTCCACCATTCTCGGTATATAGAAAAATCATAACCCTAACCCTAACGCCACTGTTGCAGCTCTCCACCACCGTGCACGGCACCCCACCGCGTCATCGAGGTCGTCGAGTCCTCCGGCATCGTTTTCAACCCTAACTCGTTTTCGAGGTCGTCGAGTCCTCCGTCATCATAGGGTGGTCAAGTCGAGATCGCCGTCCACTGTCGAGATCTGGCCGCAAAGGCACGACACCTCACCGTCCACCGTCGAGATATGGACGCAAAGGCAGCCGCCGCCATCGTCGTCGTCCTCGAGCACGAGCTCAACCACCTCCGTCGTCCTCCTCGAGATCGAGCACCCCACCGTCGTCGTCCTCAATGACCCCACCACCGTCATCCTCGATAACTCGAGCTCGACCACCGCCGTCGTCGTCCTCGAGCTCGAGCTCGAGCAACCCACCATCGTCGTAGTCTTCAACGACCCCACCGTCGTCGTCCTCGAGCTCGACCACCGCCGTCGTCATCGAGCTCGACCACCGGTAGTCGTCCTTGAGATCTGAATCGTTGAAACTGGAAGAGAAAGAGGAGAAAAAATATAGAGGAGAGAGAGAGAGAGTTGAGAGGGGTGGAGGGTGGGGTCTGCAAACATTATGAGAATTTGTTTCAGGAAACAACTTTTTCCTTCTCCAGGAAAGCTGAGTTAAAACTGAGGTTTTGGAAAAAAAATTGAAAGCAACATTTGGAGATGAGGCAGCCAAACATTGTTTTGGGGGGTTGCTGCTTTTAAACTCAGAAATTTGAGTTTAAAAGCAGAACCAAACAGGCCCTTAAGTTTTTATCACTCTCTTTGGGAATTTTCATCGGAGCTAAGGCTCGCGACTCGGCCTCGAACGAAAGGTGCAAAGTGATGTTTTGATGGTGCACTTCTAAGGGTGAAACTTGGGAGAGTTGGGTCGGGCTTGAGCTTAGCCCCAACCAACCCGATGAATCATAAGCCTAGCCCGAGCCCAAGCCTGACAGGACCTCGGGTTCAGCATATGTAGCTGGAGACTAAGCCCGGAGGATCGGTTTGGACTCGGGTTGGGTCGGGTCCATCGATCGGATTTATCGAGATCTAATATGATATTTGAAATAATTTTAAACAAAACTAATATATATTGAACACATAATCAAATAGCAATCAAGTCTCAATCATTATAAAATATAAATTGAAATGCGATTCAGGATAAGGAGTTGAATAGTTTGGATAGAGAAATTTAGGATATAATATATATATATATATATATATATATATATATATATATATATATATATATATATATATATTATGTCGGGTTTCGGGTTCTTTGGGTAACCTGACCCGAATCCAGCCCGATTTTTGACCGGGTTCAAATATTTTATCCCGAACCCGAGCCCGAACCAGAGTATCTTTTGTAGGAACCCTAGAGGAGGGTGAATAAGGTCAAGCTAATAAATCAAGCACAAATGATTAATAATAGACAATTTAAAAATTAAGCGTGCAAGAAGTAAAGCAATAAGAATATTGACACCCGATGTGTCCTGGTATCCTCATCGAGGCACTCCAGTCCCGGAAACTCTTGTTCGGCTTGAATCCACTATTAGTAATAGTTACACCACGAGCTTTGATCCGAAGGTCCGTTGATTTCTTACACAAAAGCTTTGATCCGAAGGCTCTCTAACTTCATACAAGCTTTGATCCGAAGGCTTGTACACTTCAACCTCTTACACGATATTTTTGATCTTCTTACAACAAATATAACGATCTACTTTTATAACTCAAGAACACTCTAACACAATTTGTGGATAGACAAATAAAAGCTTTGGTGGAGTATTTGTGAATGACCTTTGGTAGATAAAAAAATTTTAGGCTCAAAGGGATCAACCTTGAAGGAAGGGGTTCAAGGCTTTATATAGGCCACCACAAAGAAAGAGAAAAAGTATAACTTTCAGTCCACGAACGGTATACCGCAGGTATACTGCAGTATACCGTCGGTATACCGATCTGCAGTGGTAACAACTAGAAAAAGAGTCGTTGGGATTATTTAATATATATATATATATGTATGTTGATCTCTGTCGTTTGGACCGGCATACCGACGGTATAATGGTCTATACTGGCGGTATACCGGTTCATCGCAGTTGGCAATCCAACGATCGATATATATATATATATATATATATATATATATATATATATATATATATATATATATATATATATATATATATATAATCGGTATACCACCGGTATACTACAATATACCGCTGATAAGCCAATTTTTGGTCAAAAATGATCTTGGGTTATTTTCTACTATATCTTTCAATTTTGCCATCCATTACTTGTGTTTATAATAATTCCTAAGACTTATTACAGACTCTAGACAGACTATGGCAGGTTCAGGCTTCTTCAGAGTCTAGAAATGATGATGGATAGCTTGGCTTCTTTCCTTGATTAGATGATGGCTTTTTTTCTTGACGCCAGTTATCCTGAGATACCCATATTATGAAATCTGTATACCTTTCGGGGGCTTCGCCCTCGAGCCCCTATGGGGGCCCTGCCCCCTCGACCCCCATCTGCTGACCGGGCAGCGGAACCCCCGGGTGCGTGGCTCCGGAGATGTCGTAGGCGGTTCAGAGAAATCATGTGGGATGACGTCGTCTTTGGCCCATCATGATTTCTTCATTGCATATATCTTGCTTATTAATTTTCTGCAGATACATGTTAGACGAACAAAGCAATGTACATAGTAGCAAGTATTGTACATTTAATACATATTTGGACTATGCTAAGTTTAAGGACTAAAAATGTAGTGATAGAATAATTATTAGTGATATTAAAAAGTTAAACTTAATCGAATAACCATATTCAAAATATGGTTAGATTATTGGGCTAACATCTTCAACCCAAACCCAACCCAAAACGGTTTTATCCGATAGGGCTCGGGTTTAGCTCGTCCGAGTTGCACCCCTATGCACTTCGTCTTCGCACGTACGCATCGGACGCGAGTTGACGCTTGTGAGCATTTGTTATGCTCGTTTCTGCGCGAGCTTTTGCGCACAGTTTATGCATGCGCTTCTGCGTGCAGATTATGTGCGCGGTTCTATGCGCGTATTTTTGTATGCATTTCTGCAGAGCGTATTATGTGCGTTTATCTATGCGTTTCAAGCGGCTATTCGGTTATGCTGAATAGCGAGATTTGTGCACAAATTACAGAGATTTTGCTTATTACGGATATTGTCCTAATCTTTTGTGATTATGGTTTAATTTGTTATTATCCTACCATAATTAGCGGTGGACAATTTTAGGGTTAAGGTTTCCACCCTTCCTTATAAATATTCTCTTTGTGTCTCCTTTTGGATATAGACAAAAATTGAGAGACAGAAGAGGAAAGTTCTTGTGGCTGTCACCTTCGTCCAGGGAGATTGTTCGAGTTTTAATAGAGGTGACTATGAGTGTTCTAGAAGTTCTTGACGTGAACTTGCTGTTTCCTAGGAGCAGATCGTCAATAGAGGACGAATCTTGCTTTGAGTAACAATAATTTTTATTACCCCAACAAGAGTTTTGATTCTGTCATCTTCTCCTTCACTTTCCTCTTGTAAACATTCTATCTTAAATACAACTATGTTTGCAAGGAAGAACGTGATTATATTAATGATTACTTTCCTATTTGTTGATTAGAGAAAGTTTGTATTCGATTATGTAAGACCAATAAGGGAAGTAATCGTTTGTGTGCTACAGTTTTTCCATCTTTCTATACCTCGGCAATAACAATATCAAACAAAGATCTGATAAAGATGGAAAACAACCGTACAAGTCTTGATATAGGTTTTAAAAAACTTGAGAAGTTTGACGGGGGTATTTCAATATCTGGAAGAGGAATGTCACTCTCAATCTTCAACTCGTAAATGTCGATTACGTCACTACACCAAAAGAGCCATTTTGAAATATTTGACATGTTTTGCTTTGAAACGATAAGTAGGTGTTCCTAGAAGTTGAAACACTTTTTAACTATTCCAAATTGGTAAAATGTTCCAAAAGTTATTTTTCTAAAATTTAAGTAATTATTTTATTATATTTATGAACAGTTAAAAAATGTTTCTATAAGGAAAATTTTTGTTCAGAGCACTAAATTTACCATAAATTTCGTGTAGAGAATCAAGTTTCCTAAAATTTCAAAGAAAGCAACAAAACGCCTATTAGATGGACATTTTATATTTTTTAATATTATTTCTCCGTCGTCCATTTACTTTCCGTTAACAACATTTAAAAAAATAAAAAATGCACCTTGGAAGGGCATTTCTCTAAGAGAAAACGCTATTCCCAAGGGCATTTTCTTACTCTCTCTCTCTCTCTCTCTCTCTCTTTCTGACACTCTGCCTCCTCTCTGTCTCTCTCGTCTCTCTCTCTGACTCTCTACCTCCCATCTCTCTCCTATCTCTGACTCTTCTATGTCTCTTTCGTATCTCTCTCTCTTTGAGTCTATCTCTCTCCTCTCTCTGACTTATTCTTCTCCTCTCTGTCTCTATCTTTCTCGTCTCCGTCTCTTCCTATCTCTCTCCTCTCCATCTCTATCTCTCTCGTCTCTCCCTATTTTTATCTCTCCTCTCCTCCATGTCTCTCTCTCCCTCTCTCTCTCTATCTCTCTTGTCCCTTTCTTCTTCTTCTTTTTCTCTCTCTCTCTCTAGCCCCTCTCCCCTCTCTTTTTTTGACACCCTTCCAGCTTTTTTCTCTCTCCTCTCTCACAGGTACATGCATTAGGGAGACTTTGAATGCTTGAGGAAAGACACAACATTGAAAGTTTTCTGGAAGAGAAAAAGTGTTTGGTTGGATGGTATGAGACAGTCTTTGATTGAGGAAAAGAGTGTATAGTAGGTAATAGAAATTATGAGAGAGTGAGGTAGTGTGTTTTTAAAAGCCAAGTGTTTCATTTGTGAATTTACAGAAGGAGGAGGAGGCTATAGTTGTGAGAGTTTAAAAAGGAAGAGAGTTTAAGAGGAGGAGGATGCAGCTATGAGTTCAAGAGGAGGAAGAATAGGAAGATACAAAAGAAAAACATGTAACATTAATTTACTGTAACAAAGCAATTTAATTACGTATATGTTTTGTATTTATATATAAGAATTCAACACTTAGTATAAATATTTATGTTCATAAATTTGACTCTTATGACATCATCCTAATCATAATTATATACAACTTAGGACACTTGTCATCACCCTAGTCATAATCCTAACTACCCTAAACATAGTTATATACAACTTAGGACACTTGTGATGTCACCCTGATCATTATCCTAACAACAGTCATTACATATGGCTTTTCAAATTGACGAGCGCATACCCGATGGACCTACAACTCTGGCCATTAAACATGAGAGAGAGTCTTATATTTCTAGTCTAGTTTTTACAAGACCGGTAATATAAATTTTAGATAATTGATATTATTATTGTTAAATATATTATATTTTACTAATGATATCTATACATATATTATATAGCACTATAATGATCCAGAAGTAAAATTATGAGGGCATGGTGAGTGGCGGTCATCATGGGAGTTGATTGGAGGCCAAAAGGCCTTGGTGGAGGATTTTTGTTTTCACTTTGTTGACGCTATACGGATTAAGCATCACCATAGATACCTGATATTAAGTCTCATTGAGCGATGGTGGCCAACACGCAACATATTTCAGCTACCCTTCAGAGAGATGACGATCACATTAGCGGATGTGGCATAGATTCTGGGGTTACCTATCGAGGATAATCCTATATATTTTGATGAGAAGTTGGAAGCAAAAGATCTCGTTAGAGAACCTTGGTGTGGAGCCACCATCTCACATGGGAGACACCAACACTATCAAACTTACTTGGCTCCGGTCTACTTTCATACATGTTGATCATATCGGCTCTACAACAGTTTTTGTCGATTCTTCGCGGATATTTATTTCCTGTATTAATTATTGTAAATGATTATTTAATATAGATGGTATCAATATTCAATTATATTTTCATGTGATATGTTGCACTAGAGCTTACTTACTGTGTCTATGTGGTTCATTTTAATTTTTCGACATCACGAGAAATATGATCAACGTGCGATTGCTATCATTTCTTGAAGATTTGGGTACAACCACAAAATACGCATGGGGTGAAGCAGTGTTAGCATATTTATACCGCTCTATGATGTCTTTTTTGAGTAAGGTATCAAAGGGTAGAACGACTCCAAATATAAGTGGATGTCTAACACTTATGCATGTATGAATGAAATTAATAATATATGTTATGTTTATTTGCACCTTATTTGTGTTCTTCTTTGTAGCTCTGGTGTCACGAGCACTTCGAGATTCGCAGACCACTTAGTACATGTAGAGCTGAATAAGCAGTCTTTCCAGGAGGCATTCGCTAGAATATTGCAAATATAGATTATCAACATTGTTCCTACAAAGTGATTTCTCTTTACTGAATTCGATTTGACACATTAACAACCTATCATGTAAGTATGTAATTATTAAATTAAATTTTTAGGTGTTATTTTTGTGCCTATCATTTATTACATGTTGAATGTCACATAGGTTATTTGGCAACCGAGTAGTGTACCACAAGAAATGATATATGAGGCACGTGCCTGCTGTCTCCATAGGTATTATATAATGTAGAATGGATCAATCATGTTTCATCTAGTTGATCGTGTTATGCGAAAATTCGAACTGAAACAAATGATACCCTTGGAGCCTTTGCCTTCTAGCAATACTAAATCGAATATGAAAGAGCGGGTTCGTACATATATTCGTGGTCAACATTCTAGATTTATCACACATGGCGTCGAACACATGTTCGAATTGATGACATTGACGGTGTATGGTAAGTTATAGAAGAGTTAAGGTGTTTTTTAAATAAATTTTATTATATTAGATGTTACACTGAAATTTTGTTAGAATTTTGCAGTGGTAGGTACCGATGATTTTATATGTTGGTATAGATGCCCGCTAATGCAAAATATAATATATTAATTTGAAGAGCCTCGATTCTAGGTACGAGCACTAAACAATTATAGCTTGCGTAAGAGGAGTGAACGTGTAAATGTGGTGGTATGTGTTCCTTTTTTACGTAAATTAGAATATTTATATATGTTACTTTTATATGTGTCCTTGAGTATGGATTTAATTATTCAGATGGGACAATTGACTGAGATAGCTGAAGGCCACGACGGAGATCCAACTGGGGTATTGCGGTCAACTGTAGATTTTTTACCCTACCCGATGGAGGCCCGTTTGACTCCATTATATATACCAGATGGTCTTCCTGTAGGCATCGTCAGGCAGAGGCAGGCACATCCTCGTAGGACACGCGATCGAGGAGCTAGTTCGAGCAACGCAGAGGTACGTCCCTGACAGGTTGGTGAGGGAACATCCCAAGCTTACGAGGGCATGCCACAGCATTGTGAGGGCACTTCACAACCTTACGCTGGCATATCACAGACTTATGAGGGCATGCCACAGCATTATGAGGGCACGTCGCAGCCTTATACTGGCATGTCACAGACTTACGTTTGTATGTCACAACATTACAAGAGATATTCCCAGCCTTATGTTGGCATGTCACAGCCTTACGTTGGTGTCACAACTTGTCACTACCACATTTCCAGATAAGGGCATTTGGGTAATTTCACTATTTAGAATAATTATGTGTTTAGTTAATCTGCTGAGTTTTAAAACTATTTATTTGTTGTTGGTTGTGTTGGTTTAGGTCAAACCCTAGAAGTCAGTATGGCTAACCCTAGTTGAAAATCCAATTCTAGTGAAACCCTAGAATTCAAACTTTAGGTTTGGACCTCAAACCCTAAAATGACTGAACCCTAGTTAATTAGGTTCTTCATGACTTAGCTGGGGGGGGGGGGTTTAACCTAAAAACTATGCATTAGAAACCCTAACCTAGTTTTAATATAAAAAGGAGTCTCCCTCAAAACCATTCTTCATGTAGAAAGGAGAAACCCTAGCCTCCATCAAGAAAACCATTTCCCCACCTCCAGATTTCGGAATCCAGGCCTAGGAGATCCCCCTTCCTCCTCCAAAGCAAGGGAAACAAGGAGCTTGGGTCAAGAAGCCTTGGAGAAGAAGAACCTCCATTGAAGAAGCCATCTTCCTAGGTAAAACCCTATTTTAATTCATTTTATTTCTGTTTTTCTGTTGTTCATACCCATTAGGAAACCCCCTATGGTGTAGATCTCGAATCCTAGGGATTCTACATGAAAACCTAGGTCGAATTAGGTTTTGGTGTTCCAACGAGGGTTTTCCCCAAATTCGTGGACCCTAGATCATTAAGGTTTGCAAGTATACATGACTACATCTCCTACTTGTAGGTTAGATCTCGATTTTTAGGGTTTTGATTTGAGGATTTATGGGTTTGTATGTAAATTCGTTTTCTACACTGCATATGTTTGATGAAATGTTACCAAGGGAATAACTTTCTAATCTATTCAATATAACCTATTTTAATGTATGGTATATATATATATATACATGTATGCATGCGTATTTGGTGGTGTTGGTTGTTTGAAGAGTATGAGCAGTCGGGTTTTTGAGGTGGTCAGTGTGTGTATAGATAGGTTGTAAGCATTGGGGGATTTTTTTGTGCTATCGGGTTATGTCAGTAACTTGTGTGGGCTAGTGTGACAGGTGGATTGTGGCATAGGTAGCAGGGGATTTGGGGTTATCATGAGGAAGTAGTTGTATTGAAGGGCTGTGTTTTGTGTGTGCCTGTGTTAGAGGAGTGAATTGATAGTCGGGTTGGCAATGTGGGGTGATCAGTTAGGTGAGAGTTATACTGTGTGTGTGCCCTAGGTTTAGTTCAGATTTCAGGATTAAGAAACCTGTGTGTGTTGTGTCTGAATTATCTGTGCATTGAGGTGAGTTAGGAATTAGTGTGTAGGAGTGATTTACCTGTGTACATGATGTGTACCAGTGTCACATGAGCAATATGCTGTGTGAGTGCAGCTGTGCAAATTAGAGTATCTGGGTGAACAGAGAGTGTGTACCTGTGTGTGAACCAGTGTCTCAGTGAGGAGAGTGAGTATATCTCTATGTTTTAGGTGCAATACCTGTGTGTGAGCAATGTGAGATAACTGTGTAATTCCTATGTACCTGAGTGAGAAATCAGTGTGAATCCCTGAGAGTGTATACCAGTGTCTGTGCCTGATGAGAGTATGAGCAGTGTGTGTGAGCTATATGTACCTGTGTGTGTGTGTGTGTGTCCTTGTTCAGACTGTGACTGTGAGTGTATCTATGTGTATTCAGTGTATAGCAGTGTATGAGTGAGCAAATATGTTGTGTGCAGTAAGTTATGTGTAGTTCAGTAGCTAGTTAAGTCTGCCTGTGTGTGTGTGCAGTAGCAGTGATTACTGGGGGTGCCAATGTAGCTGTATGTGTCTATGTATGTATCTGTGTGTATCCTAGAACCTAGTCCCTGTGTGTGTATGAGTGAGTGTCACGCCCCAGTCCCAAAATACCGTGGGACTAGACACGTGGCAATGGCCAGCAGTACGCACCGATGGACCAACTCAACATAATGGATCCATCAGGGCATACTTCAGCTGTAAAACAAGTCTACGACAATCATGGCACAACTAATCTCATCCACACAAGATATAGAATATGATCCACAGAATAAATAAGGAATGTAAATCATCAGCAAGTCTCACAAAGTACTTCGGGGAACAACCCGATAAATATCTAGTACAATGGTTCAACAGACCAGAAAGTAAATGACTGAAATAAATAATAAAAACTGAGCATGAACATGGATGCTCAAGAGAAATCTTCAGCTAAGACCTCGTCCTCGGATGGTGGTACAGCTCCTGGATCAGCTCCTGCTCCGGTCCCGTAAACCTCGGGATAAACCTCGTTTGCAAAATCTGGGGACAAAATCCGGATCCAGGTCCTCAGGGGACATAGCAAGGTACAAGAAAGCTCATGCCAATAAATAAATAAACAGTGCAGCAAATAAATAACTAAATAAAACAATGGGGTAAATATATAACCATCTAAGTGAAATGCAAGTGAGAGCAGCACGAATACTCAGGCTGAGACCACTACAAGCTCTGTGTCTGGGAGCCGGTAGCAGCAATAACTATGTGTTTACTATGTGTTTACTATGTTTTATATATATATAATCAGCCTGTAGCCTGTGTGTCTCTCCCCACCCAATGTAACCACGCATATCATGTCCATAACGTCTCATGTCCATGTCAAGCGCGATCATAGCTAAATGCAACAAGTCATAATGTATATAGAATATAAAATCTATGTCAAGTCCTGTATCCTATACAGAATCACCACGAATATCTCGGGAAAATCCTATCTCATGAATAGTGTCAAGTGTCCTGGGTCATATGGTACTTGATAAGACAAGTACGAGAATATAAAGTGTCACGGATGTCCATCTCTAGATGACCGTACCCAACACTGCGTACAGTGTCGGCACCCGACTGATAATCGGACGCTAAGTACGTCACACGGTCCTAGGTTGAGCATGCACAGCAATATATTTAAAGCAAGGAAAATAGATAACTAAGCTGCAGAGTTTGGCAAGGTACACTTGCCTGATGTTTGAATATCAACTGTCGTCTTGGTATCGGTGGATCCGGTAGGCACTACTCCAAAAACTGTAATAAACATCACCAATAGTCTCAGAAGGTATCAAACTGCTAGAAATGCCTGTCCTTACGTCCAATTTGGACACAGGGGCAAAAAGGTCATTTTCGGGCCAAAGCGGATCCACATGTGGGCCACTTCGCACCGAAAAGCGTGCCGAGGGTAACAGTCTCTAAATGGGACAAACTATGGGTCAAATAACTCTAAATGTCAATACGATCCCAACGGTATGTCCAAATTTGGATTCCGATGAGCCGAACATAATTTGGTCCAAAAGTCAACTGTGGGGCCCGCCAATTGGCGATCTGGTCAACCGTCTCAGAAATGCGTGAAAATTGGGTCACAGGACCAGCGTGTTACCACGAGTCCAGTGGCGCAAGTTTCGTCACAATCTGACAAGCGTACACAAAATACTCGCGAGTTCCACAAAAGTGGCGACACGGAATGTGTTCCCGGATACGGCCTGATTCCGGCGCGCACACGCGTCCAAATCAGTCCCCATGAATTTTTACGTGTCCGATTATGCTGCGTGCACCATTCGGTACACTTGGCACACGGCGGGGCGGTCCCGTTTGGCGGGGCGCGCTCCGATCTCCCACTTTTAGAAAATCGGAAAAAGTGGGTGCGCGCAGTTTTGTGACGACTACAATTTTGTCCACAGCAACTAATAGCACAAAGTTATAATACAGAAATTAAACTAGGTCATGTAATCTACAGGTATCAAAAAGAATCGTCGAATTCGGATCTCTGTGGTGGGAGATACGAACTCGACAATATAGGTGGTCATCGCAAGTTTCTGCGATTGCAGAATTCTGTCTGCTCGCGCTGACTTGGGCGCTATTTTTCACCTAGGGGCACACGTTTTCTGAGGTTGACTATAAAACAAATATTTTAGAGGGTTAATGGAAGATTATACCTATGAAAATGGATCTGCGTTTGGTCGAGCGAGTCAACGGGAAATTACGCCGGAGCGAAGGTGCCTCGAGTGGGAGACTGTAGTTCGCGATGTCGGCGTCGACGGGATGGTTGGATGGCTTGGGGAGGCTTCTCTGGCTGCGGTGACGGCTCCAGATGGGAAGGAGAAGTCTGGAGTTTTAGGTTAGGGTTTTGGGGAGCTAATCATATATATATATATTATTATATATATTAGGAGAGAGAGGGGTAGTTGGATGGTTCCGCGGGTTGGAAACAAATCCTGAAGTTAGCTAAGTGCGGCTAAGGGGGGGGGAGGGTCCCCTGGGATTTCTGAAGGCGGGAAATCACAAGTCTGCTGGGAAAGCATTGTTAACATATTATTATTATTATTATATTATTAGTATTAGTATTATTATTATACTTATTTAATTTCTTTCTTTTTCTTTCTTTCTTTAAATATATATATACATATATATATTTGTATATATATATATATATATATTCACACATAAGAAAATTTATATAATAGGGTATTGCACATCGCTAGGCTAGCAACTGCTCAAGGGGTCTCCTACATGGAATAAATTCCAAAAAATTCCTGATGGTCCCACAAGTCCTCTAAGTGCCCGAACACCTAACATAAAAATTATTAAAAATCTATTTCTCCTATTTGGACCTAATTACTATATAATAATAATAGTTAATAAATAAAAAGGGTATATACGATTTTCTAGGAAGGGGTTTTATATTCTACCCAACTTATAAAAATTTCGTCCTCGAAATTAAATTAGGGTCGTGCTCTCTCTGTCACTTGATTATAGTCTAAGAATTTCTCTCAAGTGAGCATTACGGTCTCTACCCAACTTAGAATTTACCCATCTATTATCTAAGACTATTCATCTAATAAATCTATGCCCCAACTCATTTAATCATATTATTGAATCCTCAAGTCTTTAACACCAAACCTATCACCTATGATATTCCCTTAATCTTATATAAAAGGGTAGCAATAATGTGACCGGCCTGTGGGGTATATCTAGTACTGTCTATATATCAACTTATACCAAGCACGAGGTTTCGTCTTTCCGAAATAAGGGAAGACGGAGATCAATAATAAAGAGTTCAAGGGTGAGGTAATAGATTAGAAGTATCAGGATCAAGGCGTTTAAAGAATTCAAATAGGAATGGTCAAGTTGTTGTGGATTGAAATCCTATTCTGGTAATCCTTTGTTTGCATGCTCGTATTAGTACAGTTATGTAACTGATACGATATGCTCAGACATATCTAGAGGGCAAGTATACTAGTCAACTATATCTCAATCCACGTAAAGTAGTCGTGCGAAGAGCGAACCAAAATGCACTAAGGTTGATCAGACCGTAATATACTGATTCTGAATAGACAATTGTATTAATGTACCAGTCCACTAATACATATGTCATGAACAAGCTCGATAAAGAATAAGCTTGCAAAACTAGGCTATAGAATAGCAGCATAAGTCAAGTACAACAAATTTAAGTACGCTAGATGATGATGAAAGAAGGTACAAATTATTCAAGTTGCAAAAACAAAACAACATAAGCAACAATAACAAAAGACTCTACAATCTCTACAGTTATCATATTAATTCCTTGTCTAAGTCGATAGTCGACAAAGTAGGGGTGTGAGCCTCTAAGTTCTATAGTCTGAATTAAACACTATCTTCTAATGCAAGTCTAAAGTTGTGTCATCCTAGTTCACTTCATCAATGGGTCAATAGGGCTAGTTGGTACTATGTTGTGAGGCATACTACCCAACTTATAAAAGAATTAAACTAATACCGTGATCGTCTTAAGAGGATCCTACAAATAACCTTGCACATGTAAATAAAACAGAAACTCTTATTAGGGTATATGAGGAAGGATCTTGATACTTATTAGGGTCTTCTATTGCATTATATAGGTAAGGGTCACCTTAAGTCTTAGTCATAGCACTTACAAGCAAGTGTCAATGGTAAGGATAGAAGAGTTACTGGCCGTCAAGGAGGAAGGGTCTAACTTGTATCGAGGTGAGGGTACAAATTTCATGATTTAAAAATTAAGGGTTAATCATTGGTCACAATCTACAAAACAACTTAAACTTATCAAGTTCTAACTACCAAGCATAAAGATTTCACACTCAAGGCTACAACTATAAGCCTAGCAAACTATGAGCCCTTAACCAAGAATAAAATTACTTGGCCTACTATCCGAAGTGTCAGATGGCGCGAGTTGAAAGATGAAGAGAAGAAACGTAATTAGCCGTCGCAAAATAGCGAGCGCTATGGTCGCCGGAAAACAATATAAAATAAAGATAGAGGGCTCTAGATAGCATCATGGTTCTCTAAGGGGAGTGGGGTGTTGGTTGCTATGTTCGGGGTATAATCAAGGGAGAAGTGTTGATTATATTCCTCTAGGCTTCCTAGGGTGCTGTCTACTAATAACAAGACAATGGTATAAGTTTATGGTTCCAATATCATCTAACTATGAAGGTTTGGTTCAGTCCAAACATTAAGTTTTTGTTTTCTATGGGTTCCTCCATGCTAGGGGCAAACATTATGGTAAAACTTCTAACTATCTCTAGTAGTGTCTATACTACTCAAGTCTTCTTAATACATCTGAGTAATGGTAAACCAATTATAGGGATAAGGGATTCTAGGGTTCACTAGATATTCTAAACTTAGTGGTGTGTCTATATTCTCGTTGTATTCTTAATAGGTGTGCTACCCTAATTATCATCCTAATAACAGGGGTTCCTATATTCTAGCAGAAGTCTATACTCAAAGATCTATTAAGGAAGTACAGGAATCAAGCGGGATGCAATTGTTCAAATAGAACAGATGGGAGGAAGATGAATCATAGTCAATTGTGGATGAGATCCTATACTCTAGTCCTAAGCGCAGGCTGGTCCGGTCCCTAAGTTGAAACCGAACTATTTAGTCGTAGACCTGTATGGGCCACCACAAAAACCATGTCACGCCCCAGTCCCAAAATACCGTGGGACTAGACACGTGGCAATGGCCAGCAGTACGCACCGATGGACCAACTCAACATAATGGATCCATCAGGGCATACTTCAGCTGTAAAACAAGTCTACGACAATCATGGCACAACTAATCTCATCCACACAAGATATAGAATATGATCCACAGAATAAATAAGGAATGTAAATCATCAGCAAGTCTCACAAAGTACTTCGGGGAACAACCCGATAAATATCTAGTACAATGGTTCAACAGACCAGAAAGTAAATGACTGAAATAAATAATAAAAACTGAGCATGAACATGGATGCTCAAGAGAAATCTTCAGCTAAGACCTCGTCCTCGGATGGTGGTACAGCTCTTGGATCAGCTCCTGCTCCGGTCCCGTAAACCTCGGGATAAACCTTGTCTGCAAAATCTGGGGACAAAATTCGGATCCAGGTCCTCAGGGGACATAGCAAGGTACAAGAAAGCTCATGCCAATAAATAAATAAACAGTGCAGCAAATAAATAACTAAATGAAACAATGGGGTAAATATGTAACCATCTAAGTGAAATGCAAGTGAGAGCAGCACGAATACTCAGGCTGAGACCACTACAAGCTCTGTGTCTGGGAGCCGGTAGCAGCAATAACTATGTGTTTACTATGTATTTACTATGTTTTATATATATATAATCAGCCTGTAGCCTGTGTGTCTCTCCCCACCCAATGTAACCACGCATATTATGTCCATAACGTCTCATGTCCATGTCAAGCGCGATCATAGCTAAATGCAACAAGTCATAATGTATATAGAATATAAAATCTATGTCAAGTCCTGTATCCTATACAGAATCACCACGAATATCTCGGGAAAATCCTATCTCATGAATAGTGTCAAGTGTCCTGGGTCATATGGTACTTGATAAGACAAGTACGAGAATATAAAGTGTCACGGATGTGCATCTCTAGATGACCGTACCCAACACTGCGTACAGTGTCGGCACCCGACTGATAATCGGACGCTAAGTACGTCACACGGTCCTAGGTTGAGCATGCACAGCAATATATTTAAAGCAAGAAAAATAGATAACTAAGCTGCAGAGTTTGGCAAGGTACACTTGCCTGATGTTTGAATATCAACTGTCGTCCTGGTATCGGTGGATCCGGTAGGCACTACTCCAAAAGCTGTAATAAATATCACCAATAGTCTCAGAAGGTATCAAACTGCTAGAAATGTCTGTCCTTACGTCCAATTTGGACACAGGGGCAAAAAGGTCATTTTCGGGCCAAAGCGGGTCCATATGTGGGCCACTTCGCACCGAAAAGCGTGCCGAGGGTAACAGTCTCTAAATGGGACAAACTATGGGACAAATAACTCTAAATGTCAATACGATCCCAACGGTATATCCAAATTTGGATTCCGATGAGCCGAACATAATTTGGTCCAAAAGTCAACTGTGGGGCCCGCCAATTGGCGATCTGGTCAACCGTCTCAAAAATGCGTGAAAATTGGGTCACAGGACCAGTGTGTTACCACGAGTCCAGTGGCGCAAGTTTCGTCATAATCTGACAAGCGTGCACAAAATACTCGCGAGTTCCACAAAAGTGGCGACACGGAATGTGTTCGCGGATACGGCCTGATTCCGGCGCGCACACGCGTCCAAATCAGTCCCCATGAATTTTCACGTGTCCGATTATGCTGCGTGCACTATTCGGTACACTTGGCACACGGCGGGGCGGTCCCGTTTGGCGGGGCGCGCTCCGATCTCCCACTTTTAGAAAACCGGAAAAAGTGGGCGCGCGCAGTTTTGTGACGACTACAATTTTGTCCACAGCAACTAATAGCACAAAGTTATAATACAGAAATTAAACTAGGTCATGTAATCTACAGGTATCAAAAAGAATCGTCGAATTTGGATCTCTGTGGTGGGAGATACGAACTCGACAATATAGGTGGTCATCGCAAGTTTCTGCGATTGCAGAATTCTGTCTGCTCGTGCTGACTTGGGCGCTGTTTTTCACCTAGGGGCACACGTTTTCCGAGGTTGACTATAAAACAAATATTTTAGAGGGTTAATGGAAGATCATACCTATGAAAACGGATCTGCGTTTGGTCGAGCGAGTCAACAGAAAATTACGCCGGAGCGAAGGTGCCTCGAGTGGGAGACTGCAGTTCGCGATGTCGGCGTCGACGGGATGGTTGGATGGCTTGGGGAGGCTTCTCTGGCTGCGGTGACGGCTCCAGATGGGAAGGAGAAGTCTGGAGTTTTAGGTTAGGGTTTTGGGGAGCTAATCATATATATATATATTATTATATATATTAGGAGAGAGAGGGGTAGTTGGATGGTTCCGCGGGTTGGAAACAAATCCTGAAGTTAGCTAAGTGCGGCTTAGGGGGGGGGTCCCCTGGGATTTCTGAAGGCGGGAAATCACAAGTCTGCTGGGAAAGCATTGTTAACATATTATTATTATTATTATTATATTATTAGTATTAGTATTATTATTATACTTATTTAATTTCTTTCTTTTTCATTCTTTCTTTAAATATATATATACATATATATATTTGTATATATATATATATATATTCACACATAAGAAAATTTATATAATAGGGTATTGCACATCGCTAGGCTAGCAACTGCTCAAGGGGTCTCCTACATGGAATAAATTACGAAAAATTCCTGATGGTCCCACAAGTCCTCTAAGTGCCCGAACACCTAACATAAAAATTATTAAAAATCTATTTCTCCTATTTGGACCTAATTACTATATAATAATAATAATTAATAAATAAAAAGGGTATATACGATTTTCTAGGAAGGGGTTTTACAGTGAGGGAGAGAGAGAGAGCAGTATGGCAGTGTATAAATTTCTGTGTGTATTCAGTATTTTCAGTCAGTGGGTACTGTGTGATTTATTTTAGAACCCAGTATGAATTCTGTGTAGGTGGTACCAGTTTGTACAGTGTGGGTTATTAGGTGTTGTGTGTCTCAGTATATCAGACACTGTGGTTTGACTGTGCAGTGAGCTGTGTTAGGGGGAAAGTTCAGTGAGTCTCCTACCTATGTATTAGATACCTGTGTTTCTTTGTTTATCAGTGTGTTAATGTGCCTGGGAGTGTAAACAGTGTGTATGTTCCTGTGTGTGTGTGTGTGCCTATGTAGGTGTCTGTGTGTGTATGTGCCTGTAGGTGTTGGGGTGGGTGTAAATGCTGTATTGGGAGTAGCAGTGTCTGTCTATATATGAACCTATGTATCTGTGGTTATGGGTAAGGTAAGTAGGGTACTTGAGTTAAGAGATAAGGTTAGTATGGGTAAGGGTCATGGTTCAAGTAATATTAGCTATAATTAAGATAGTATCTTTATACTTAGGAATATGGGTTATATAAACTACTAGTGTCTAATATAGCTATATTAAGACTAGTAGTAGATTAAAAGACTTCGTATAACAAGGTATTTACCTAGTTGGACTTAGCCATAGCCTAGAAACACTATACCTAGCTAGTTTCATTGTTTACCTTTATAAATTACTAATTAACTTTAATATTGATATTTAGGACTTTGTAACTCTATCTTGGACATCGATCCTCGCACCTTGCTCAGGACCACAGGCGAGTACATTCTCTGACAGTTTTCATTGTTGATTATTTCTATAATTTAGTTGTATTACATACTTGATTCTGACACTATGGATACACGGGTTAGCACCCTAGATCCCCATCATGAGGAGTCATGATTGGAATCCATCGTGCTAGCTGGGGGATGGGGAACTATTAGTAGATTATGTGATCATATCCAACCCTCTACATGCATCATAGCTCATCCCACTTCTCACGTCGGGTGCGGCCTGACCATTACATGCATCATAGCTGTTATATATGATTAACCTGACCACTACATGCATTATAGCTAACCATATGGTTAGCCTGACCTACAAGAATCATAGTTAATCATATATAACCAGCCTGATCTAGTCCCAAGCCGATCACATAATAAACTGATATTTCAAACACTTAGCTAGATGTCTATTTTATTCAGATTCACTTGTTCTAGCATTCACTGTTTATTGTTCATTGCTAGATGCTCTATTGCCTATTTCATTTCTCCAGTACTTTATATTTCCTGTATTTCTTCTCATCTTGTATTCTTACAATGTTTATAGTTTTTGTCAATTTAATGAAACTGCTGTTAGTGCTTGTGCTTCGCTCCAATCCTGACTGGATAACATTTTTCAGAGGACCTGGAGAACTTGTGCCCCACTCATTACGGCCCAGGATTAGAGGGAGATTTTACTCCGGAAACCCCAGAGGAGTTGCCTAGCCTAGAGGAGAATTTACCTGGCTGCACTTAGATTACTTTTTCTGTATTTATTGTTTCAGACTGAGACTGAGTTGTATTATTATTTTGTGACTTTGTGAGGTCATCTAGACCCAAGACTTGTGTTGCACTCTTGTGATTGGTTTTTATAGAACTCTTTTCCATTCTCATCGTGTCCATTATTCTTATAGCTTGTGATTGAGTATATTGATAGAACTGTGGATTATTATCATTGTCCTCCGTATGGAGTTGAGACTATTGACAGGATATATATATGTTATGTTGAGACCTAGACAGCGTTCTACCGCCGATGCTGCGGCGTAGGCTGGACGTACCCACGACTCATGCCCAAATTTCGGGTGCGGGTCGTGACACGTTTTTAGTGGTGGCCCATGCAGGTCGAGTCCTAGATTCGCATTAGAACAATAACGTAGTGGTGCTCGCTTAGAGTATTACTACGAGCCTGTTTTAGGAAATAGGAATTAGGCCGAGGATATGCTCAATCATAATTAGGAAATTCTGATTCTTATGATACTATTCTTAATGATTTTTCCTTTAGAAATTTTTTTGTTCTTCCTTGATGATATCGTGTCTATTGCCTTGATTAAATTCTTCGATCTGTCTTCAGGATGCCGCCGAGGACCAGATCCCGGAGAACCGAAGCAGCAGAGTCAGAGAGGTCTGCCACCTCTCGCCTTGTCGGACAGACATCCGCAGCACCTCCTACATCTCCAGTACATGTGGGAGTGTCTGCAGCATTCGGGGGTCCTCCACCACCTGTTCAGAGGGTCCCTATAGCTACGACGGTGCCTCCACCACCTCCACCACCACCACCACCACCACCACCAGTTCAGCATCCAGGAGGTGTGCCCGTCGATGGAGCACAGATGTTCGCTTTGATTCAGGGCATGGTCGATGCCCAGAGGACGTCGGCAGAAGCCTAGAGGGTACAGGATGAGGCACACCAAGCCCAGACAGAGATGATGAGGGTGAACATGAAGAATGCTCATCAAGTGTCTCTTTAGGCTGTGGAGAGAGTCACTTAGCAGCAGCAGCGTCCTGATCAGCACCACCAGAGGCCGGACACCATTGTGGATTTCAAGAGGATGATGCCTCGGGAGTTCAAGGGGACAGAAGGGATACTCTACACCGATGATTGGCTAGAGGACATCGAGAGGAACTTGCGCTTGGCGCAGCTTCCGGAGGCTCTTCAGATCGAAGCCGCCGGCAGCCAGATGTTCGACATCGCCTTGACGTGGTTTCGCACAGAGCCGAGACTCCTTGAAAGGGGACTCACTTGGGAAGCTTTCAAGGAGCTATTCAAGGAGAAGTTCTTTCCTGATATTGCCCTGGGAGCTTTGGAGAGTCAGTTCCATGACTTAGTCAAGGGGAGCTCGTCCGTCGATGAGTATGCCGCCGAGTTTTCCCGCCTGAGCCGCTTCGCACCGTCGATGATTAGAGATCTGGGGGACAGGGCCCGAAAGTTCAGAAAGGGGCTGACAAGGGAGATCAAGTCTCGTACGTCGGGACATCGTACAGCTACCTACGAGGGCATATTGATGGATGCCCAGATAGCCGAGGATGACTTGGGCCTCAGGCCCAAGAGGGGACGCGATGGTTCCGGAGGAGCAAACAGTAGTGCGGGACCGGGCAAGCGTCCACACTTTCAGCAGCAGCAGAGGCCCTTTCAGCAGCAGCATCAGGCACCAGCCCGAGGTCAGGTTCAGCATCAGCAGCAGAGGCAGACTCAGCCCACCATCCAGTGTGCGTACTACGAAAAGGCGGGACATACTAGAGATATCTGCAGGAAGAGATTGGGCTCATGTCTGTCCTGCGGATCGATGACACACCAGCTGAGGGATTACCCTACCATTCGTCCAGGTCAGGGTGGAGCAGCCGCCCAGAGAGGACCAGACAGGGTACCTGCCGTACCAGGAGGCCAACAACAGAGGGCACCACTTCCACCATAATATCAGAAGTTTGCCCAGCACCAGCAGCAGAGAGGTGTACCCCAGGGGCGAGCGTACGCCATGGCAGTCGAGGAGATCGAGCCAGCAGGAGACTTGATCACAGGTTCGGTTCTTCTCGATTGTATTCCCGCATTTACCTTATTCGACTCTGGCGCTTCCCATAGTTTTGTGTCTGTATCTTATGCACTTCGACATCATTTAGACACAGAACCATTAGCTAGGACTTGCAAGATCATGACTGGTGGAGGTATTATCCTAGTCCGTGATCACTGCAAGGACCGGAGGGTGTCAGTAGAAGGCCGAGAGTTGAGCGTGAGCTTACTCGTCATGCCACTTCCGGGGTATGATATTGTACTCGGAATGGACTGGTTGAGTAGGCATCATGCTACTATAGATTGTTATAGAGGCAGAGTATTATTTAAACCACCAGGAGAGCCGGAGTTTGAGGTTGTCAGAGGAGCAGCGGAACAGAGCATGAGCATATTTTGCGGAGCCAGGGCGGAAGAAGAGGAGTTGCCACATCCTCTGATAGCGGAGTTCCTGGATGTATTTCCGGAGGAGTTGCCAGGCTTGCCGCCAGACAGAGATGTTGAATTCTCTATAGACTTGGTTCCAGGAGCGGAGCCCATTTCACAACATGTCTATAGAGTCAACAACAGCGAGCTGGCAGAACTGAAGAAGCAAGTCGAGGAGCTGCAGGACAAAGGCTTCATCAAATCTAGTTCATCACCATGGGGAGCTCCGGTATTGTTCGTACCGAAGAAGGACGGCACGGTGCGCATGTGCATTGATTATAGAGCTTTGAACAATATCACTATCAAGAACAAGTACCCGCTGCCGAGGATAGATGATCTCTTCGATCAGTTGAGCGGGGCCAGGGTGTTTTCAAAGATAGATTTAAGGTCAGGCTATCACCAGGTGAAGGTGAAGAGAGAGGACACGCCGAAGACAGCTTTTCGGACCAGATACGACCAGTTTGAATTCATGGTGATGCCATTTGGTTTAACTAATGCACCGGCAGTATTCATGAACATGATGAACAAGGTGTTCCACCAGTACCTTGACAAGTTCGTAGTGGTGTTCATCGACGATATTCTTGTGTATTCCAAGACCCCAGAGGAGCACGAAGAGCACCTGAGGTTGGTCTTAGAGACTCTCAGGAGAGAGAAGCTGTACGGGAAACTCTCTAAGTGTGAATTCTTCCTCGACAAGGTTGAATTTCTTGGGCATGTGGTATCGGGTGACAGAATCTCGGTTAACCCATAGAAGATCGAGACAGTGAAGTCGTGGGCTACCCCCAGTTCGGTAGCTAAGATCAGGAGTTTTCTCGGGCTAGCAGGATACTACAGGAGGTTTGTACAAGACTTCTCCAGGATTGCAGCGCCAATGACCAGATTGACTAGGAAGGATGTGGATTTTGTCTGGAGGGAGGAGTGCCAGGCTGCATTTGATGAGCTGAAGAAGAGGTTGACGACAGCTCCAGTTTTGACGTTGCCAGCAGGGACAGGTGGTTTCACCATCTACAGTGATGCTTCAGGTAAGGGTCTGGGATGTGTTCTTCAGCAGCACGAAAAGGTGATTGCCTATGCTTCCAGGCAGTTACGCCCTCATGAAGAGAACTACCCCACCCACGATTTGGAGTTGGCAGCAGTTATCTTCGCTCTAAAGCTGTGGAAATATTACCTGTACGGAGAGCGTGTGGAGATCTTCACAGACCACAAGAGCTTGAAGTACGTGTTCACACAGAAGGAACTAAACATGAGGCAGAGGAGGTGGTTGGAGTTGATGAAGGACTTCGACATCTCATTGCAGTACCACCCAGGGAAGGCCAACGTAGTCGCCGATGCCTTGAGCAGGTAACCGATGGCGATGTACTTGACGACAGATAGACATTTGTTGGTTGATTTGGAGAGCTTGGAGATTGAGGTGTTAGTTCCTGGTACTGAGATTCAGATGTGGAGATTACAGGTACTGTCAGAGCTGATGGACAGGATCAGAGCTGCGCAGTATGATGATGAGGCTCTGAGGAGTATCAGAGCACAGGTTTAGACAGGATTGTCGGACGACTTTACTATCACAGAGGATGGTTCCTTACGGCACGGCACGAGGATATGTATGCCGAGCGGGGAGCTGCACGAGGAGGTTTTGCAGGAGGCACACCGCTCTCAGTACTCGATGCATCCCGGTGCCAACAAGATGTATCGAGACTTGAGGGAGCACGTATGGTGGTATGGAATGAAGCGCGAGGTAGCACGCTTCGTATCCCGGTGTCTAGTGTGCCAGCAGGTAAAGGCAGACCGGCAAAGGCCAGGTGGTTTGCTTCAACCTTTACCGATCCCAGAGTTGAAATGGGGGCACGTGACCATGGATTTCATTTCAGGGCTTCCACGTTCTCCAGGAGGGAAGGATGCAATTTGGGTCATCGTGGACAAGTTGACCAAATCAGCCCATTTCTTACCTTTCAAGGTGGGTACGTCGACAGAGAGGCTAGCAGAGATGTACGTGCGACAGATTATTGGGCTTCATGGAGTTCCTGTGAGCATCGTCTCGGATCGGGATAGTCGTTTCACTTTCCACTTCTGGAGGAGTCTGCAGGCTAGCTTGGGCACTCAGCTCAAGTTCAGTACCTCATATCACCCCCAGACAGACGGGCAGTCTGAACGGACTATTCAGACTCTCGAGGATATGCTACACACTTGTGTTCTAGATCTCGGAGGTTCTTGGGAGGATCATCTGCACCTGGTAGAGTTTGCTTACAACAACAGCTATCAGGCCAGCATCGAGATGTCACCATTTGAGGCTCTTTATGGACGGAGGTGTCGTACATCGTTATCTTGGGACGACGTTGGAGAGAGAGCCTTGCTAGGACCAGAAATGGTCGTGGATGCAGCAGAAAAGGTGAAACTCATCAGAGACAGACTGCGAGTGGCGCAGGACAGACAGCGGCATTGGGCCGACAGCCACCGTAGACCCCTTGAGTTTCAGGTATAGATCATTATTTTTCTGGCTTATGTTGTTGTTTAGACTGCATGTTGAGACTGTTTTGTTTTAGGTTAGCGATCTAGTATTCCTACGGATTTCTCCGACGCGTGGCACGATTCGTTTTGGTCGAGGCGGGAAGCTTAGCCTACGCTACATCGGACCCTTTGGTATTCTTGTGAGGGTAGGTGCAGTGGCGTATAGATTGGACTTGCCGCCGACATTAGAGGGAGTGCATGATGTGTTCCACGTGTCGCAGCTGAGACGATACGTGGCAGACCCTAGTCACGTACTTGACCACTCGAAGATTGAGGTTGGTCCGACGCTCAGCTATCCCGAGCAGCCCGTAGAGATCTTGGACCGCAGAGAGAAGGTGTTGCGGAACCAAACTATTCCTTTGGTTCGTGTTGCATGGAGATATCACTCTCCAGGGGAGTCGACCTGGGAGAGAGGACGAAATGCGCGAGCAATACCCGTATCTCTTCTAGACTTGAGGTATATTTCCTTTCTGATTTTATTCTTGTTCCAGTTCAGTAAAATTTCGAGGACGAAATTTCTTTTAAGAGGGTAGACTTGTCACTACCACATTTCCAGATAAGGGCATTTGGATAATTTCACTATTTGGAATAATTATGTGTTTAATTAATCTGCTGAGTTTTAAAACTATTTATTTGTTGTTGGTTGTGTTGGTTTAGGTCAAACCCTAGAAGTCAGTATGGCTAACCCTAGTTGAAAACCCAATTCTAGTAAAACCCTAGAATTCAAACATTAGGTTTGGACCTCAAACCCTAAAATGACTGAACCCTAGTTAATTAGGTTCTTCATGACCTAGCTGGGGGGGAGGGGGGTTTAACCTAAAAACTATGCATTAGAAACCCTAACCTAGTTTTAATATAAAAAGGAGTCTCCCTCAAAACCATTCTTCATGTAGAAAGGAGAAAACCTAGCCTCCATCAAGAAAACTATTTCTCCACCTCCAGATTTCGGAATCCAGACCTAGGAGATCCCTCTTCCTCCTCCATAGCAAGGGAAACAAGGAGCTTGGGTCAAGAAGCCTTGGAGAAGAAGAACCTCCATTGAAGAAGCCATCTTCCTAGGTAAAACCCTATTTTAATTCATTTTATTTCTGTTTTTCTGTTGTTCATGCCCATTAGGAAACCCCCTATGGTGTAGATCTCGAATCCTAGGGATTCTACATGAAAACCTAGGTCGAATTAGGTTTTGGTGTTCCAACGAGGGTTTTCCCCAAATTCGTGGACCCTAGATCATTAAGGTTTGCAAGTATACATGACTATATCTCCTACTTGTAGGTTAGATCTCAATTTTTAGGGTTTTGATTTGAGGATTTATGGGTTTGTATGTAAATTTGTTTTCTGCACTGCATATGTTTGATGAAATATTACCAAGGGAATAACTTTCTAATCTATTCAATATAACCTATTTTAATGTATGGTATATATATATACATGTATGCATGCGTATTTGGTGGTGTTGGTTGTTTGAAGAGTATGAGCAGTCGGGTTTTTGAGGTGGTCAGTGTGTGTATAGATAGGTTGTAAGCATTGGGGGATTTTTTTGTGCTATCGGGTTATGTCAGTAACTTGTGTGGGCTAGTGTGACAGGTGGGTTGTGGCATAGGTAGCAGGGGATTTGGGGTTATCATGAGGAAGTAGTTGTATTGAAGGGCTGTGTTTTGTGTGTGCCTGTGTTAGAGGAGTGAATTGATAGTCGGGTTGGCAATGTGGGGTGATCAGTTAGGTGAGAGTTATACTGTGTGTGTGCCCTAGGTTTAGTTCAGATTTCAGGATTAAGAAACCTGTGTGTGTTGTGTCTGAATTATCTGTGCATTGAGGTGAGTTAGGAATTAGTGTGTAGAAGTGATTTACCTGTGTACAGGATGTGTACCAGTGTCACATGAGCAATATGCTGTATGAGTGCAGCTGTGCAAATTAGAGTATCTGGGTGAACAGAGAGTGTGTACCTGTGTGTGTAAACTGTGTGTGAACCAGTGTCTCAGTGAGGAGAGTGAGTATATCTCTGTGTTTTAGGTACAATACCTGTGTGTGAGCAATGTGAGATAACTGTGTAATTCCTGTATACCTGAGTAAGAAATCAGTGTGAATCCCTGAGAGTGTATACCAGTGTCTGTGCCTGATGAGAGTATGAGCAGTGTGTGTGAGCTATATGTACCTGTGTGTGTGTGTGTGTCCTTGTTCAGACTGTGATTGTGAGTGTATCTATGTATATTCAGTGTGTAGCTGTGTATGAGTGAGCAAATGTGTTGTGTGCAGTAAGTTATGTGTAGTTCAGTAACTAGTTAAGTCTGCCTGTGTGTGTGTGCAGTAGCAGTGATTACTGGGGGTGCCAATATAGCTGTATGTGTCTATGTATGTATCTGTGTGTATCCTAGAACCTAGTCCCTGTGTGTGTATGAGTGAGGGAGAGAGAGAGCAGTATGGCAGTGTATAAATTTCTGTGTGTATTCAGTGTTTTCAGTCAGTGGGTACTGTGTGATTTATTTTAGAACCCAGTATGAATTCTGTGTAGGTGGTACCAATTTGTACAGTGTGGGTTATTAGGTGTTGTGTGTCTCAGTGTATCAGACACTGTGGTTTGACTGTGTAGTGAGCTGTGTTAGGGGGAAAGTTCAGTGAGTCTCCTACCTATGTATTAGATACCTGTGTTTCTTTGTTTATCAGTGTGTTAATGTGCCTGGGAGTGTAAACCAGTGTGTATGTTCCTGTGTGTGTGTGTGTGCCTATGTAGGTGTCTGTGTGTTTATGTGCCTGTAGGTGTTGGGGTGGGTGTAAATGCTGTGTTGGGAGTAGCAGTGTCTGTCTATATATGAACCTATGTATCTGTGGTTATGGGTAAGGTAAGTAGGGTACTTGAGTTAAGAGATAAGGTTAGTATGGGTAAGGGTCATGGTTCAAGTAATATTAGCTATAATTAAAATAGTATCTTTATACTTAGGAATATGGGTTATATAAACTACTAGTGTCTAATATAGCTATATTAAGACTAGTAGTAGATTAAAAGACTTTGTATAACAAGGTATTTACCTAGTTGGACTTAGCCATAGCCTAGAAACACTATACCTAGCTAGTTTCATTGTTTACCTTTCTAAATTACTAATTAACTTTAATATTGATATTTAGGACTTTGTGACTCTATCTTGGACATCGATCCTCGCACCTTGCTCAGGACCACAGGCGAGTACATTCTCTGACAGTTTTCATTGTTGATTATTTCTATAATTCAGTTGTATTACATACTTGATTCCGACACTATTGATACACGGGTTAGCACCCTAGATCCCCATCATGAGGAGTCATGATTGGAATCCATCGTGCTAGCTGGGGGATGGAGAACTATTAGTAGATTATGTGATCATATCCAACCCTCTACATGCATCATAGCTCACCCCACTTCTCACGTCGGGTGCGGCCTGACCATTACATGCATCATAGCTGTTATATATGATTAACCTGACCACTACATGCATCATAGCTAACCATATGGTTAGCCTGACCTACAAGAATCATAGTTAATCATATATAACCAACCTGATCTAGTCCCAAGCCGATCACATAATAAACTGATATTTTAAACACTTAGCTAGATGTCTATTTTATTCAGATTCACTTGTTCTAGCATTCACTGTTTATTATTCATTGCTAGATGCTCTATTGCCTATTTCATTTCTCCAGTACTTTACATTTCCTGTATTTCTTCTCATCTTGTATTCTTACACTGTTTATAGTTTTTGTCAATTTAATGAAACTGCTGTTAGTGCTTGTGCTTCGCTCCAATCCTGACTGGATAACATTTTTCAGAGTACCTGGAGAACTTGTGCCCCACTCATTACGGTCCAGGATTAGAGGAAGATTTCACTCCGGAAACTCCAGAGGAGTTGCCTAGCCTAGAGGAGAATTTACCTGGCTGCACTTAGATTACTTTTTCTGTATTTATTGTTTCAGACTGAGACTGAGTTGTATTATTATTTTGTGACTTTATTAGGTCATCTAGACCCAAGACTTGTGTTGAACTCTTGTGATTGGTTTTTATAGAACTCTTTTCCATTCTCATCGTGTCCATTATTCTTATAGCTTGTGATTGAGTATATTGATAGAACTGTGGATTATTATCATTGTCATCTGTGCGGAGTTGAGACTATTGACATGATATATATATATATGTTATGTTGAGACCTAGACAGCGTTCTACCGCCGATGCTGCGGCGTAGGCTGGACGTACCCACGACTCATGCCCAAATTTCGGGTGCGGGTCGTGACACAACTATATTTCTAGATTATGGTATTTTTGTCATTTAACATATCTTATATTTAGTGACTAAATATTTAAATATTGTGCTACTAATTATTTATATGGTGTTGCTATTTATTATTAGTTAGTAGGCTAGTACAATTATTTGGACTTGATATTAATAGACCCAATTAGATTGTCATGACACATTGAGCCCAACATTGGGTAAGGCCCATTAGACTCATTTTCTTTAGTTAATTAAGAAGATTAGGTTAATTTTTATTAGATTAGAAGCTTCCTAATATAGTTCTCCCTAATTAAACCTCATAACTAGCTAGTGGGGGGCATTGTTGTCAATATGAATTACTTGGAGAAGGGGCAAGAGGGGTCAGTCATATGAGAGGGTCTCTCTCTCTCTCTCTCTCCTCTCATTAATTTATTTCAATTTTGGATCCCCAATTGTGTTCTTATCCAAATTACTTTATCCTTCCACCAAATTCACATAATTAACTCTCATTCCCTTTCATTTACATCACTAAAGGAGCATTGTAGCTTGAATTGCAAGGAGAACTTGGAGAATGAGCCATTGGATAGGAGCTTGTGTCCTAATTGTGTTTATTTAGATTTTGTATTGGAAATCCATCTCAATAAGTATATTTCTGAATCCTTTCCTTAATTAGACTCTAATCATGCATTTGACCATTAGAAAACCTTTATTGGCTTAGGGCTATCCATAGGAACAAGAACTAGGTTCATATGACTTGTATTATGACTTCTACATAGGTTTTTATGCCTAATTTGAGATAATTTCAAGGTTGATACATCAAGTGTGTGTCTTGAGACCAATTATATCTAATTAGACTTAGATTGATAGTGTGGAACTAGATACATGTCCACAATTGGACACGAGTAGAGCGTATCATGGTATTTTGTGATATGCTATGACACGAGGGTTCATTTTGGGTGATTCGTGTAACTACTCTTTAAATTCTATTGTAAATAGTTACTTTAGTTCTTTAATGATGTAATCAAGGACTATATTTAGTATTTACAATGTATTGGAAGTTTTGGAATTTTATTCGGATATGTATCATAGGTATTTTGGTATTGCACTTGAAGTGTTTGTGTAATTGCCATGCTAAGGAGTTCATCTAGATGTATTTACATATATAGTATATTAGCATTTGTATATCTATATGTATTGTGTGGGTGGACTGAACACACATGGAGGAAGTTGCTGTGAACTGTGAAAGGTGCACTGTGTATATATATGCATATGTGTATCATTAGTGTATGTATCCTAGAGTTGTGTGTGTGTGCATTTTTAGAATAGTCTAGTGTTCAGTTTAGTAACTGGTGATTGAAATTTATATATACCTGGATCTCGATGGTGTTGATGTTTAACATTCAAGAGAGTATGAGGAGGAGGGGGGATACCTGCATCTATGGCAAGGTGTATCAGACACTGAGGTGCTAAGTTTTGCAGCAAGGCAACCAAGTATTAGGCAGCAGTATGCTTGCCAATGCAAGCAGTAACAGTTGTCGGGTTCCACAGTGGGTTGGCTTGGATGTGTAGAAGTGATCAGGCCAAATAAGGACTGCATTAGGTAATGGCTAAGGGGGGTGTCAGGTTGGCACATGGCAGTAGCATCCAGTTGGAAGGAGACCTGGGACTGAGCCATCCTACAGACTTATGCACTCTGTGCACAAGTGTGTAAACAAACTTGCCTGCAAGTAGTAATGGTAAGCAGTTCCCTGCACAACTTTTGTGATGCAGTGATATGGTTCCAGTTTGTGTGAGGGGTTGGGATCGAGTGTGCAACATGGATGTGCACTTGGTATCAGAGTTTGATAGGGTATGATGGAAGATCATGTGTGTGTGCTTGAGGGAATACTCTAGTGTCAGATAAATATAAGTATTGAAGTTGTGTGTTGGTGTATGGGAGATAATAAATGAGTATTAGTGAACTAGGGTTGTACTTAACAGCAGGTGTCATGACCTGCACCCGAAAATTGGGCATGAGTCATGGGTACGTCCAGCCTACGCCGCATCATCGGTGGTAGAACGTTGTAAAGGTCCACAATACTATCTAACAACTCACACAATGATATATATATATATATATATATATATATATATATATATATAAAACTTGTCAATGGTAACTTAACTCCAAAAGGAGGACATGATGAATATATATAACATCAATACTCAATCACAATGAACTAGAGGCAGATAATGGCACGATATCATAAAAGAAGGAAAATAACAAGTCATCACAATATCCAAATCTAGAGTCTAGCAAATAACACAAATGGTTCCAATATAAATAACATGCCAAGGTCTAAGATAGAGACATATCTAGTACAAAATAAAAGATACCAGCTACTGGTCTGCTATAGCTAGGTGTGTCTCCTCTACATCTGGAATCAGATCATCCTGGACTAAAGGAGCTACCTCAGTTGACTCTCCATCCTGCGGACCGTAGTAGGTAGGACCCCAGTCCTCTAAATAGTCTTCTGAAAAAAATAGATCCAATCAGGAAAGGAGCAAAGTACAAAACTCTGAAAGCAGTTTCATATACATGGTAGAGGAAATATAATAGCAATAAAATGAATACAAGATGCACAGGTAACTAGAAAATAGAAATATAACTAGAAAAGTAAATACAAGCAACATGGTGTGAACTGTAAATAAGAGAACATGTGGTACCAACTAGTTCCTTAGAGTACAAGTTCATTATGTGATCGGTTTAGGTTGCACACGAATATACTACGGTAACTCAATTACATGTGTAGAGTATAATTAACATGTACACAAATACACTAAGGGTTTGATCACATAATCAACTCCTACTCCCCCGCCCCGACTAATATTCATGGATCAAATCATGACACGTTATGCACATGAATATAATATGAGCACATCGAGCACACGAATAGGGCATGAGCACACATGGCCCATAAATAGATACGAGCATAAGGAAAACCTGATACACACGATAAAGTACATGTGTAGGGAGTAGCCGATGCACATGTACAATAAATAATATATCCTGAATCGATCCATATATTACCATTTTGTGTAATCATGGTGTCAGAATCAAGTAAAACAGATCTAGAACATGCGATATATACACTATAAAATACTGAAAACTAACAAAGAACTATACTCGCCTGACGTCATGAGCAAATAGAATAAAATGGTGTCCGAACTGGTGTCACACAAACCTATATATAAATTTACAGGTTGCTAGGTGTAATGAAAGAGAAATAAGTTTAAATAAACAAAATTGGTGATTTCTAGGTCAAACTAGGCCACTCTAGTCAAATTGGGTCAAACTAGGTCAAATGTTGACTTTTGGAGTCAAACTAGTCAACATTAGTCAATTTTAGTCAAACCTAGGTTTCTAGGCTAAGACTAGTTATTTCATGCTAATACTCAAGGTAAGTTGCATAATATTAGGTTACTAGCTAATACAAGTCAAAACTAGCTAACTATCACTAATATCTAGGTAATAGGATACTATGATACCTTGGTATCCATACACACTAACTTACCCCTTTACCCTTCTACTAGTGTCAAGTATCTGAATACTTAATATAACTTATATGTATATATTACTATCTATAATATTCACTCTAGCACTTACCTTAGTATCAGATACCCTAGTATCTAAGTATCACTACCTACTCCTAATACTTCAACTAACTATTAGAATACTCTAGTATCCTAGTACAAATCCTTTCTACTTAATACCTTGGTAAAACTTCACTCGACACACACTCACTAATCCTCACCAATACTTACTAATATATACTCCTATAATGAGTATCATTATCAGTTAATTCCAAACCTATACCCTCTTATCAACACCAACACCAACTACTAATAGTTGATGCCAATGAACCCTCATCTCACTGAAACTAACTCCACTGGACCTACACACACACACACACTTACCAGTGCACTTCAAAACACAGACATGCATCTATAACACAGGTACAACAGCACCTGAGCATTCCTATCCCCAAACAATGTGATGTTGTTACTGTTATCTTATTTTTGTTGCACTGAAATCCCCTCGTTTGATACTTAACTACAGTTGCTTTTTTGCAACATGCATACCCAAGATACTCAACTGTCAATATAGTAATCCTATTTCCCATACACTTACCTGCAGTGGTGCCTCCTCAAGCACTTCTCACTGTTTGCATGAACTACAACTTGATTCCCCACTCAATCAGTTACTGAACTGATATTGCTACCTTGCTTTAAGTTGCTGTGTACATTACTGACATCAACTACTCTAACCCCCCCCCATTCTGATACACAAGACCCCTTTATTGCTGCTTCACAGTTATGTTCACATTGGGTACACCCAATCTAGCAACTGACCCCTCTTTACCATACTGCACAACATCTCCTGCTCAAGAACCCGAGACCAAAATCAAACTCCCCAATGCCGAGCACTTGAATGCAGTACAAAATCTGCACTTGAGCCCGATACCTACCGTCATCAGTGACTTAAATTATTACTCCCAAACTGATACTAACCTAGCTTACCTTCATTGCTTACAACACTTGATCTCTCTCCTCCTATAGATCCTTGCAGTAACTGCTTCTATATCACTTTTTCTCACCTAATTTGTCTACACCATAGCCTTCCCTCCAGTACCCTAAAGCACTGCATCTGTTGTCCTTCCATGTTGTTGCTGCTAATGTTCTAAGTGACACCCATTTTTGCTGATTCACCTACACACACTCTCTCATCACTAACACCACTGCCACTACATTCAACAACACTCACTAATGGGCACCATATACACTCACACCCCCATCCTTATTCAATATCTCACTGTCACAGTCCAATCAGCCCACAAGTGTATGCACACACACACCACTTCACACAATACACACACACACACACACACATACACACACACACACACACACACACACACACACATATATATATATATATATATATATATATATATATATACACTGAAAAATATATATACCTATCTCTAACGAGTATATACATTACTAAATAGGTGAAAAACTGAATGCTAAACCAAAAATGACTAAATTGTTATTTCAACAAACACTTCAAGTGCAATACCAAGGTACCCTTCAAATATCCATTTCATGTGATACCACTACCCAAAATGCATCAAACACATTCTAATATACCAAATATATTATAAAATAATAAGGAATGACATACTAGATATTCTATCAAACACTTGGTGTGTCCCCTCAAAGTTTTCCCAAATGGACACAAAACTCCATGTAGCTTCCACTAATGGCCTCCTATGGACCTAGTTCTTCTTCCTATGGGTAGTCCTAAGCCAAGGAAGGGTTCCTATGGGTCTATTGTACAATTCTAGAATTGAATGACAAGGAAAACTAATATTTTTACCTATTGGGAGATAGATTCCAAATATGGTTCCTTAAATGAGCACAATGATGAGAATGTACACCAACTCCTATCAATACTCCTCTTCTTCTAGCCTCTTGCAATCCTCAAGCTTCTAGCTCTTAATGGGGATGATAATTAGAGGGATGGGGATTAGTTTGAAGGGATTTGGTGGAGGAAAATGGAGAATTTTTTTAGGATAAACTAAATGAAGAGGAAGGGTATAAAGTGATGAATATTCACGAGGCTCCTCCCCTCTAAATAGGACCGGCTACTTAGGGTTAGGGTTAGTTTGGTTTTAAAAAGTCCAAAATGTCCTCTCAAGTTGTCATGAAGAGTTTAACTGATTAAGGGTTTAACTAATGAATGTTCTAATGTTTAAATAAATGAGATATTCTATCCATTCTCTCTACCTTAACTAGTTAACCAAGGCTAATTTTTGGGTTACTCTATTTGTCATGACAAGTCTAATCAGGTTCATTAGCAATTAGTCTAACTAAGGGCTAACACACAATCATCTATATTAAATATTTATATACATACAGCTATACCAATTATTATTAAATAAAATATTATCAATAATAAATATCACCAAATGACCAAAATATCCCTATCTTGAAAAGTGATGGTTACAACAGGTAGCAGACATGTAGGTTGTACCCACGTTCTCGTACCCTTATACCGGGTGCAGGTCGTGACACATTTTTATGGTGGTCCATGTAGGTCAGGTAGTAGTACTCAGACTTAGTATTACTACAAGCCTGCTATATGATATATGATATAGGATGGGAGTATACTCAATCACAACTAGGAATATTTCTAATATATTAAATTTATTATCTTTACCATTTTGAATAATTTCTTTATTTGAAATATTACTGTCCTTCCTTGATGCTATCGTATCTTGCGCAATATTGATCCCTTTGTTTTGAATCTGTCTTCAGGATGCCGTCGAAGACCAGATCCCAGCGCTCTGGAGCAGTTTCAGCGAGGTCGGTTAATTTTCTAACTCCTCTAGCTCAGAAGGTTGCCTCACCAGTTCAGGTGGGGACTTCAATATCTTTTGCGGGTGCTTCTTCACCAGTTCTGAGGGCTGTTCCAGCAGTCTCGGAGGACCTTCTACCCCTACCACCCATGCCAGCAGACATGGCGCAGATGTTTGCCATATTTTGGGAGATGATGGCAGCACAGTAGAGGCAGACAAATCTTCTATGTCAGGGCATTGAAAGTGCTCACCAGTTAGTACTATTAGTTGTGGAGAAGGTAGCACTTGTCCAGCCGCAGATCATACCGCCTCATCCCACCTCGTACCAGCCGAGGCCAGGTACCATTATTGATATCAAGAGAATGGGGCCCAAGGACTTCAAGGGCACAGAGGGTATATTGTACGTCGATGATTGGATCGAGGACATAGAGAGGAACCTGCGACTGACATAAATTCCAGAGAGTCTACAGGTAGAGGCAACGAGCAGTAAGATGTTTGACATTGCCCTGACATGGTTCCGTACAGACCCGAGGATCGCGACGCCAGGATTGACTTAGGGAGATTTTAAAGAGCTTTTTAAGGAGAATTTCTTTCCGGACGTGGCTCTAAGTGCTCTAGAGAGCCACTTCCAGGACCTCGTCCAGGGGAGTACGATGGTGGATGAGTACGCCGCTGAGTTCTGTAGATTGGGCAGATTTGTGGAGATGTAGAACCCCCTTGCAAGAGCGAGAAAGTTCCGAAAATGATTGATTAGGGAGGTCAAATCTCTCACCAGGGGTCATCTTACTGCGATATTCGAGGATATGCTGATGGATGCTTAGAGGGTAGAGGATGACTTGGATCTTAAGTTCAAGAGGGAAAGAGACGTGTTCGGAGGAGCTAGCAACAGTACTGGTCCAGTTAAGTGACCCCATTTTTAGCATCAGACTTTCCATCCACAGCAGTTGTAGACTCCAGTTCGGGCACCAGTTCAGCAGGTACCACAACAACAACAGCAGAGACGGGTTCAGCAGACTCTCACCTGTCACTTCTGTAAGAAGACAAGCTATATCTGGGAGGTCTTCAGGATAAGGTTAGGCGCGTACTTCTATTATGGTGCACAGGGACATCATATGAGAGATTGTCTCATATCTCATTGTCGTGCAGCTCAGAGAGAAGCCTCAGTCCAGAAAGCACCAATGAGGCCATATGCGGGTCAGCAGAGAGGACCTTCATTGCAGACACAACATCAGAGGTTTGTTCAGCACCAACAACAGCAAAGAGGTGCACAATAGGGGTGAGTATTCACCATGATGGTCGAGGAGATCGAGCCAGTATAAGATGTTATATCAGGTTCAGTTCTTCTTGATTCTATTCCAGTATTAGCTTTATTTGATTTCGGTTCTTTCCATAGTTTTATTTCTGTATCTTTTGCTCTTAAGCATCATTTAGAGGCTGGAACCTTAGCTAGGACTTGCAAGATCATGACTGGGGGTAGCATTATCATGGTTAGTGATATTTGCAAGGATCAGAGAGTTACCTTGGGAGGCCAGGAGTTAAGTGCGTGCTTACTCGTAATGCCAATTTTGAGCTACGCCATAGTACTCGGGATGGATTGGTTGAGTAGGCACCATGCTAGTATAGATTATCGTGGAGGCAGGGTGTTATTTAGACTGCCAGAAGAGCCAGAGTTTGAGATTTCCAAAGGAGCAGCAGCGAGGATGCCATCTGTGGAGCCATGGTGGAAGAGAAGGGGTTGCCACATCCGTTGCTAGAAAATTTATGAATATTTTCCCAGAGGAGTTGTCAGAGTTACCGTCAGACCGAGATATAGAGTTCTCTATAGACTTAGTGCCAGGTGCAGAGCCGATATATCGGCATGTCTAAAGAGTTAACAACAACAAACTGGTGGAGTTGAAGAAGAAGGTAGATGAGTTACAGGATAAGGGCTTTATCAGATCAAGTTCATCACCATATGATGCTCCGATATTATTTGTACCAAAGAAGGATGGGTCAATACACATGTGTATAGACTACAGGGCTCTGAACAACCTCTCTATCAAGAATAAATACCCGTTGCCGAGGATAAATGATCTCTTCGATCAGTTGAACGAAGCAAAGGTATTCTCGAAGATAGACTTGAGATCAGGCTACCACCAGGTAAAAGTGAAGAAGGAGGATATTCTGAAGACAACTTTTCAGACTCGGTATGGCCAGTTTGAGTTCATGGTTATGTCGTTTAGGGTTGACCATTGTCCCAACAATATTCATGAATCTGATGAACAAGGTATTCCACCAGTACCTTAATAAGTTTGTGGTGGTATTTATTGATGATATTCAGGTGTATTCGAAGACCCCGGAGGAGCATGAGGAACACCTGAGGATAGTTCTGGGGACTCTCAGGAAGGAGAAGCTTTATGGAAAGCTTTCAAAGTGGTTTTTTTCTTGACAAGGTTGAATTCCTTGGACATGTGATAACTGGAGACGGGATCTCCGTAGACCCGAAGAAGATTTTAGCAGTGGAGTCGTGGGCTACTCCGAGTTCAGTGGCAGAGATTAGAAGCTTTCTGGGGCTAGCAAGTTATTACATTATATTTGTACATGACTTCTCCAGGACTGCAGAGCCGATGACTAGGCTGACCAAGAAGGATGTGGATTTTGTCTGGACAGAGGATTGTCAGGCCGCTTTTGATGAGCTGAAGAGAAGATTGACGACAGCTCCAGTATTGACGTTGCCATCGGGGTCAGGTGAATTCACTATTTATTCATTATTTATAGTGCTGCTTCAGGAAAGGTTTGGGTTGTGTCTTACAGTAAAATAGGAAGGTGATTGTCTATGCTTTTAGACAATTATATCCTCATGAGAAGAACTACCCCACCCATGATTTAGAGTTTACAGCGGTCATATTTTCTCTAAAGTTGTGAAAACATTATCTATACGGAAAGCGTATGAAGATCTTTACAGACCATAAGAGCTTGAAGTACGTGTTTACACGAAAAGAGCTGAATATGAGACAGCGACGATGGTTGGAGTTGATGAAGGACTTTGACATATCATTACAGTACCATCCAGGGAAGGCCAATATAGTCGCTGATGCCTTGAGCAGGTATCCAATGGATATGTACTTGACGACAGACATACATTTATTGCCCGATCATGAGAGCTTAGGTATTGAGGTGCTAGTTTCTGGTATCGAGATACAAATGTGGGGACTGTAAATACAGTTTGAGCTGATAGACAGATCAAGGCTACCCAGTATGATGATGAGACTCTAAGGAATATCAGGGCACAGGTTCGGGTGGGATTATCAGAGGACTTCACTATTGCTGATGATGGATCATTGCGGTACAGTACTAGACTATGTGCCGAGTAGGGAGTTGCACGAGGAGTTTCTCTAGGAGAAGCACCGATCTCAGTACTCTATTCATCTAGGTTCCAACAAGATGTATAGAGATTTGAAGGAGCATGTGTGGTGGTATGGTATTAAGCGGGAGGTGGCACACTTCGTATCCAGGTGTTTAGTGTGCCTGCAGGTAAAGACGGAGAGGCAGAGTGTAAACACCCTGATTTTTTAGAATTTAATTTTAGAATTTTAATTATTGGTATTATAAATTACCGAGTTTAAGGGAGAATTTTCTGTAATTTTTAGCCATTTATAATATATAATATTCATGGATTTATAATTATGTATATTTAATTAATTATTAATATAGTACAAAAAATATATTTTTGGGTGTAAGACTATTAATAGAGTATTGTATAATTTTTTTGGAATTTATTGAGGTCCAAAACTATTTTTAGATGGCCATATACAAACATATATATTAATTTATTTTAAACCAACCCAAACAACCTAAACCAAACCAAACCAAAACAACCCCAATCGGATCTGACCCGTACCCGCAGATCCGATAACCCGCAGACCTGCCGCTATAGTACCCCAAAACCTTCCCTCAGCCCGCGACCCCCCGCTTCCCCTCCCCGTCAACGGCTGCGACCCCTCCATTCTCTTTTAGTACTTCCTCCCCGTCACCTTATATATAACACCACCACCCTCAGAGCAACCTCCATCATCTCCTCTACTACCCCGACCATCCCCGACTACCGTCGACCGCTGGACCGTCGCCGCCGTACGCCGTCGCAGAGCAACCGCCCAAATCCCGAGCAGCAGCAGAACAGTGAGGTACACTACTTCTCGCCCCATTATCTCCCTGTATAATAAACCAATTAATGACCCATCAAATCCTATGCCAAGACCACATGACCCCCTTGAACCTTGTATAATTAGTTCAACCTATCGTGTCCTGTGTCGGTCGTAATTTGCGACGCAAAACATAAAAAAATGACCCAATTTGTAGAACAGAAACTGTTCCAAGTACGCATGTTTGAGTCCCGTTATCTTTATAATGGCACGTGATACTAAAATTCTACTTGAACAGTAATTTAGACTACATAAACAAATTTTAATCTCTTCAATTAGTTTATTTTAATTCGATGTATGTTGTATTTTATTTGCTGTTGAAATTGACCGAAAACTTGGTTTTCTAATCACATATTTTCTCGAAATGGGGTACGTCCTGCTAAACGAAGCAATTTTTATGTGCAAATTGCACCGAAAGGCGCGTATCGTCAATACGGATGTGTGGAAATTTACGGAAGTTGATTTGGATGTACGTGCACACCGGAATCAATACGTATCCGTAGAAAAGTCCCGTATCGGCCTGTTCTGATACTCGTCATAATTTTGTGTGTGCCTATCGTTTTATAACAAAACTTCCACCATCGGATTAACAGCGTTACGTTGGACATGTGACCCAAGTTTGGTTCAATTCTGAGAAAGTTGATGAAACACCGTTTCGCGGGCCCCACGGTTTCACTTGACGGGTGATTTCGTGACCGGCTTATCGAAATCTAGTTCTGGACGTTCCTTGGATTCGTACAATTGTTCTGGACTCGTAGACACTAAGTTTGAAAAATTTAGAGAACTTTGTTTCTGGCACATTTTTTGGTGCGAAGTGGGCACATATGGACCGTACTTTGACCAAAAACTGGCAATTTTGTCCCTGTCTCTAAATTGGACCTATGGGTAGTCAATCTTAGCTATTTTAAGTATTCTAAAAATAATAGTAATATTTGTTTCAGCATCTGGAGGCGTACCTGGAGATTTTACTTATATTGGAGCAACTGACGAAGCTCAAAACCCAGGCAAGTGTACCTTGGCAAACCTGCAGAGATCCTGTTATATTATTTGCTAGAGTTCTTTCTATATATATATACCCTTAAGATGTACCTGTTCAACCTAGGACCGTGAGATATTTCTTAGCGTCCGAACAAGATTCGGGTGTCGACGCCGTACGCGGAGTCGTGTAACGTCACTTAGAGAGTTGATACCACGATCCTATATTTTTATGTGCTTGCTTTACCAAGTACGTCATACCATAGGACACTTGACACTAATCATGTGACAAAATCTTTCCTGAGTTATTTATGGTGATTCTGTATAGTCTTACAGGATTGGTGACATAAGACTTGCATATACATAGATATCATTATGACTCGCTGTACTAGCTAGAGGTCATGATCTTGCTTGTTATGGACATGAGACATTGTGGACATGAGACGTGAGATTACATTGGATGGGAAAAGACACACAGGCTATATATATATATATATATATATATATATATATATATATATATATATATATATATATATACTTTACTACTGGAGGTGCTTTAGTCTCTGTACCAGAGCTTGCTGCTACGGGCTTCCCAACACAGAGCTTGTAGTGGTCTCAGCCTGAGTACTAGTGATGCTCTCATTTGCATTTTACATAGTTGGTTACATAACTTGCCCTGAGGATCTATTTTTATTACTATATTTCATTTGGCTTGAGTATTTATTGTACCTTGCTATGTCCCCTGAGGACCTAGATCCGGATTATGTCTCCAGGTACAGTAGAGGAGGATTACTCTGAGATATATGGGACATGAGCTGACGCTGGAGTAGTACTAGCACCAGAGGACGAGGTTATGCAGGAGGATTTCTCCTGAGTATTTTAGTTTCATAATCAGTTATTTATGCTCATTGTTATTTCATATCTGGACTCATGGACATATGTATTGGTGATATTCTCTTTCTTTTATTGTGTCGGGTTGTTCCCTAAGACACTATTTATTTGGACTTATTGATAGATTATTACTTTATATATTATCTTGACTGATTTATCATATTGACTCATAGTTTACTTACTGTGGATGAGATTAGAATTATACTATGATAGATGTTATAGACTGTATTTATAATTATTACAGCTTAAGTGCACTCTAATGGGTCCATTAAATTAGGTTTGCCCATTGGAGTTATACTGCTGGCCATTGCCACATGGCTAGTCCCTCGGTATTTTGGGACTCGGGCGTGACATAGTTTTTGTGGTGGCCCATGCAGGTCTACGACTATATTACTTTGGTTTTAACTAAGGAACCAAGTAAGCTTGCGATTAGGATAGGATAAATTATAGGATCTCATCCACTGGTTGATCTGTTATTGACCTCTATATCGACTTTAAAATAATTTCTTGACTTGCATCCTGCCTTGATTCCTCTGTGCGCCTCTTATAGTTTACTTTATATGTAGAGTAATGGATCCACGGGCCAGCGACGAGACTCTCATGGGTACACCATAATGTGTTGTGGTCACCTACGACGATGGAGTGACACCATTAGGTGGAGATCCCTCCACTCAATAAAGCAATCAAGCTGATCAGCATGCCTCGAGATTCCGGCGAGATGACATTCCACCACCACCACCACAGTTTACTCCACCGATGCCCGTTTTTCTACCAGGATAGCCTATGGATGGTCAACATATGTTTTAAATGTTCTATGCAATGATGTAAGCATAACAACATGTCCATCAAGAGGCCTAGCAATGCCAGGCGAAAAACTTGAGGAACAGCCTAGTGACAGCACTGGAGTAGGCGAACCCACCAGCTAGACGGTCATCGACGGGATATATCACTAATTTCTTCCAGCTGAAGCCTCATACCTTTTCAGGCAAGGAGGATCCCACTGAAGTTCATGAGTGGCATACAAACACTCAACACCAATTAGAAGCAGTTGAGCTTCCAAGGGAGCGTTGGATGACTGCCGTCAGGATGCAGTTGACGAGCAATGCACATCACTGGTGGCTATCTGAGGAGAGATGGCTCGGACCAGACCGAGTCACTTGAGAGAAGTTCTCTAGACTCTTCCAGGAGATGTACATTCCAGCCATTACCAGAGCAAAACTTAGGGATAAGTTTAATCGTCTCATTCAAGGCAACATAATGGTAGAAGAGTACAATACAGTATTCATCCGTTTGAGTCTCTTTGCCCTACTCTGATTTCGATATAAGAGGAAAATGCGGATAAGTTCTTTGATGGACTTAGCTTTGAGCTACAGAGATGAATCATCTTTATTGTACCTACTTCATACATTGACGTCCTTGCTGCAGCACGACGCATGGAGTGCGTAACCAGGAGAGGGTCCATCCAGAAACGGCCGTTCACATCAGCACCAGCCAGAGCACTACAGGAAAAAGCTATAAAGAGACCTCATATTCACCAGCCACCCAGAGCTGCTCCGCAGGCACTGCCTATATGTCAATATTATCGCAAGCGAGGTCATTACAAGAGCAAGTGCATACGCAAGTTAGGATTATGCTTGATTTGCTGAGCCAACCAACATTCAGCCAAGGATTGCCCTGAGCATCGAGAGGGAGCACCAATGGTAAACAAACAAGCTTTACCAGTACTGGAAGGATATCAGCTGAGGCCACCCTTGGCACCACAGGGAGCACTCTTTCAGGCTTTAGCAATGACAGTGGAGGAGGCACAGACTCGAGGAGTAGCGAATATGAGTAAGATTTAGTTTTATCATAGCTAGATATAATAGCGAATATTCCTAGTAATACTTTAGTATGTGCCTGTTAGTTCTATTTTCTAGCCTATACTTAGTATTATGTTAGCATGAATTTGTTGGTCTAGAGTAGTAATATGTAAGTGGTACCCAAATTTTCAGAAGCTGTAGTTGATCCTCGCTCAAACTAGGCACCTTTACTCTTGAGTTACTTATCTCTCATTGCCTAGAAAAAAGTTTTTATTGCTTCCCTACGTGTTCTGCTTGAACAAAACCCTCACCATTCCTCTTTCTGGGTAAGACATGGCACTCGGAGAACAGAATTCCGGTAGGTGGATAATTTTTTCCTTGTTCATGGTCCCTTATCCTTTGTGTCATGCTTCAACAAACATGTCTTACAACCGCGTCATCTCTTCTGGAGCAAACCTTTCCTGACTGGTTATGTTTCGTATTCTTAATTGCGAGAACGTAATTCTTTTGAGGTGGGTAGATTGTAAATACCCTAATTTTTTAGAATTTAATTATTGGTATTATGAATTACTGAGTTTAAGAAAGAACTTTCTGTAATTTTTAGCCATTTATAATATATAATATTCATGGATTTATAATTATATGTATTTAATTAATTATTAATAGTGTAAAAAATATATTTTTTCTTATAAACTATTAATAGAGTATTGTATATTTTTTCTGGAATTTATTGAGGTCTAAAACTATTTTTAGATGGCCATATATATATATATATATATATATATATATATATATATATATATATATATATTGATTTATTTTAAAAAAAACCAAACCAACCTAAACCAAACCAAACCAACCCCAACCAGATCTGACCTGTACCCGCAGACCCGTAGATCTGATAACCCGTAGACTCGCTGCTACAGTACCCCAAACACCCTCTCCCCCGCAGCCTGCGACCCCCCGCTTCCCCTCCCCGTCAACGGTCTCGACCCCTCAATTCACCTTCTGTAACTTCCATCCCGTTACCCTATATATAACACCACCACCCTCAGAGCAACCACCATCATCTCCTCTACCACCCCGACCATCCCCGACAGCCGACGACCACTAGACCATCACCGCCGCACGCCGCAAGCCATCGTCGAGCAACTGCCGAAATCCCGAGCAGCAGTAGAGCAGTGAGGTACACTACTTCTCGTCCCATTATCTCCCTACACAGTAAACCAATTAATGACCGGTTGAATCCTATGCGAAGACCACATAACCTCCTTGAACCCTGTGTTATTAGTTTAACCTATAGTGTCCTGTATCGGTCATAATTCACGACGCAAAACAAAAAAAATGACCCAGTTTGTAGAACAGAAACTGTTCCAAGTACGCGTGTTTGAGTCCCGTTATCTTTATAACGGCATGCGATACTAAAATTCTACTTGAACAGTAATTTAAACTACATAAACAAGTTTTAATCTCTTCAATTAGTTTATTTTAATTCGATGTATGCTATGTTTTATTTGCTGTTGAAATTTATCAAAAACTTGATTTTCTAAACCTAAATTTTCTCGAAACGGGGTTTATCCCACTAAATAAGGTGACTTCGTCATGTGCGAATTGCACCAAAAGGCGTATTTCGTTAACACGGACGTGTGATGTTTTGCAGAAGTTGATTTGGATGTGCGTGCACACCGGAATCAACGCGTATCCATCAAAAAGTCTCGTATCGACCTGTTCTGATACTCGTCATAATTTCGTGTGTGTGCATGTCGTTTCGCAATGAAACTTGCACCATCGAATTCGTAGCGTTATGCTGGTCCTGTCACACAAGTTTGGTTCGATTCTGAGAACGTTGACGAAACACCGTTTTGTGACCGGCTCATCAACATCCAGTTCTGGATGTTCCATTGAGTTTGTACTATCGTTTTGGACTCGTAGATACTAAGTTTGACGAATTTAGAGAATTTATCTCTGGCACATTTTTTAGTGTAAAGTTGTCACGCCCCAGTCCCATAATACCGAGGGACCAGATACGTGGCAATGGCCAGCAGCACGCACCGATGGACAAACCCAATTTAATGGATCCAACAGAGCATACTTAAGTTATAAAATCAAATCTACGACAATATAGCACAACTAATCTCATCCACACAAGATATAGAAATATGATCCACAGAATAGATAAGGAATATAAATTATCAGCTAGTCTCAACCAAGTGCTTCGGGGAACAACCCGATAAATATCTAATACAATGGTTCAACAGACTAGAATATAAATAGACCTGAATATAAATGGCTCAACCAAGTGCTGCGGTCCCGTATACCTCGGGATAGATCTCGTCTGCAAATTCTGGGGACACAATCCGGATCCAGGTCCTCAGGGGACATAGCAAGGTACAAGAAAGCTCATGCCAAAATAAAGGCAGTACAGCAGATAATAAAATAAATAGGGTAAGTATGTAAACATCTGTGTGAAATGCAAGAGAGAACATCAATAGTACTCCGGTTGAAACAACTACAAGCTCTGTGTAGGGGAGCCGGTAGCAGTGGTATCATGTGGTAGTCTAGCTGAGTGGGAGACTGAGTAGCCGGCATAATATAGTCAACCTGTAGCCTGTGGGTCTCTCCAGCAATAGATGGAACAATAAGGGAATACTAAATAACCAGCTAAGTGATATGCAAGATGAGAGCAGCACTAGAATTCAGGCTGAAGCCACTACAAGCTCTGTGTCGGGGAGCCGGTAGGAGCAGTAATAATGAGTAATGGGCCAAGCTCGGGCTTCAGAGTCTTGTGCCTCACAATAATAGGGGTATATATATATGATCAGCCTGTAGCCTGTGTGTCTCTCCCCACCCAATGTAACCACACATATCATGACCATAATGTCTCATGTCCATGTCAAGCGAGATCATAGCTAAATGTAACAAGTCATAAAGTATCTAAGAATATAGTATCTCTGTCAAGTCCTGTATCCTATACAGAATCACCACGAATATTTTGGGAAGATCCTGTCTCATGAATGGTGTCAAGTATCCTGGGTCATAGTGTACTTGGTCAGACAAGTACGAGGAGATAAAGTGTCACAAATATCCATCTCTAGATGACAATACACAACACCGCGTACGGTGTTGGCACCCGACTGATAATCGGACGCTAAGTATGTCACATGGTCCTAGGTTAAGCATGCACAGCAATATAAATGAAGCAAGGAAAATATGTAATAATACTGCAGAGTTTGGCAAGGTACACTTGCCTGGTGCTTGATTACCAACAACTGTCCCTGTATCAGTGGATCCGGTGGGTACTCCTCCAAAAGCTGTAATTAACATCACCAACAGTCTCAGAAGATATTAAATATCTAGAAATGCCTGTCCTTAAGTCCAATTTGGACACAAGGACAAAAATGATAGTTCCGTGCCAAAGCAGGATCCACATATGGACCACTTTGCACCGAAAAGCGGGTCAGGATCAAAGGTCTCCAAATTTCTTAAACTCAGTATCTACAAGTCAGGAACGATGATACGAACCTAACGGAACTTCCAGAATTGGATTCCGATGAGTCGATCACAAAATCGCCCGTCAAGTAGAGCCGGTGGGGCCCACGATACACGATTTTGTCAATGTTCTCAGAATCGAACCAAACTTGGGTCACAGGACCAGCATATTGCTATGAGTCCGATGGCACAAGTTTCGTCTCGATCTGATGTGTTTACACAATGTTACAGCATGTTCCAGAATAGACGGATACGGGGCGTTATCGGCGGATACGCGTTGATTCCGGTGTGCACGCACATCCGAATCGACTTCTGCGAAATCCCACACGCCCGTATCAACGTCACACACGTTTTGGTAAAGACCGTGTGCGACCAAGTCGTCCCGTTTGGCGGGGCGCACTCAGTTCCGGGGTGAAACATGGCATTGTTTTTCCTATTTTTGGATCGCGGTTTGCGATCACCACAGGACGCGATGCACCGAGCGGGTTGTACGGGCACCGAGAGGGTTATACAGTCTATATGTTACAACTGACGGAATCGAAAACGAGTTTATGAGGTGAGAGAAAATGCTACCTGAACAGGGCTCCGAGAAGTCTGAATTCCATGTGTCCGAGGGTACTGTTCGTGTTCTGGACGTGTCCGCTATCTCCTGTGCGTCCAGGCTAGGGTTCCGATCGAGACAGCGGCGGGGGCTTCGCCGGAGGGAGTAGGGCTCGGGGTCGGCGAGGTCGGCTAGGCGGCGGCTCTGCACAGTCGGCCGGAGCGGTTCACGCGGCCTGAGACTCGGCATCGAGATGAGCGTCTGGATGGACTCGGTTGGATCAGGGCCGTGTCAACGACGGATGGATCGAGGGCGGCCTGGCGGTAGCGCCGAGGTCGTGGGATCTGGGGGGAACGACGGCGGAGTCGAGCAGAGCCGGCGGGGTTCTGGGTGCTGCGCGGGTGAACGGAGAAGATGGGTCGAGGGCTGTGGAGGGAAGTCGTCGGCGGTGAGTTAGGTCGGGGAAGGGTCGTTCGGTTGAGGGCGCGTCTAGGGTTCCGGTGGCGCTCGCGGCGATGGGTGATAAGAGGGAGGTCTGGTGGCGGCTGGGCTGGGCACGAACACCGAGGGGGGGATTTATACTGTGCTACAGTATTTTCGGTAGCTAGGGTTCCCCATGCGGGTTTGGGTCCGGGTCGGGTTTGGCTCAGATCCGACCCGACCCGACCCAATAAGCTGGGTTTGGTTCAGCCGAATTGGTTTAGGTTTTATATACAATAGTTTTTAGGGCGTAAAACGTATTTCCGGAGTCCAATAAATTTACAGAAAATATCCCATGTCCGGTTTTCCATTTTACACCATAAAATATTATTTCTATAATATTTTAACATCAATTAGCCACACTTAAAATTCTTTAAATCTTAATCACCTTCGTTATAAATTCCAGAAAAATACCGAAAATTCGGAATAACTCATGTTAAAATTATCCTCAAAAATCAGGGTGTTTAAAATCTACCCCCTTAAGAGGATTGCGTCCTCGCAATCAAAGTATAAGCTACTAAAAGAAGAACTAGGATGATTACAAGCTTGCTTAGTTTACAACTGCATCCTCGAACAAGTGAGGATAACGCTGGCGCATACTATCCTCCCGTTCCCAAGTCGATTCTCCAGGAGAATGATGTTTCCAAGCTACACGAACCTGTCTGATTGTTTATCCCCGCAATGTCTTCTCACTGACGTCGAGGATGCCAACTGGTTGTTCTTCATACCTCAAGCTAGGGCCCACTGCGATCTCAGAATGGTCGACTACGTGACTTGGGTCGGTCACGTACCTTCTCAGCTGTGAGACATGGAATATGTCATGCACTCCCTCTAAGGATGGTGGTAATGCAAGACGATAAGCTACCTCACCAATGCGCTCTAGAATGTCAAATGGCCCAATATACCTTGGGCTCAACTTGCCTCTGCTCCCGAATCTAATAGTACCACGGGTGGGCGAAATCCTCAAGAATATGTGCTCTCATTCTTTGAACTCTAAGGGACGTCTGTGTATATCAGTCCAATGCTTCTGTCTGTCTTGAGCTGCTCGTAAATAATTCTGGATCTATTTTACCTTCTCTACTGTCTGCGTTACCAATTCTGGACCCAGTATTTGACGTTCACCAACGTCACTCCAACAAATAGGCGATCTGCACTTTCTTCTGTATAATGCCTCGAATGGTGCCATCTGAATGCTGGCCTGATAACTGTTGTTGTAGGAGAACTCCACTAAGTGCAAATGATCTTCCCAAGATCCTCCAAAGTCTAGCATACACGATCGCAATATATCCTTTAAGATCTGAATGGTGTGCTCCGATTGGCCATCTGTCTGTGGGTGGTAAGCTGTACTGAATTTGAGTCTGGTGCCAAGACTCTCTTACATGCTTTGCCAAAAATGAGATGTAAATCTCGAATCTCGATCCGATACAATACTGACCGGCACTCCATGTAATCTGACAATTTGTCGCATATACATGTCGGCTAGTACCTCTGTGGACTGTCTAACTCTAAATGGCAAGAAGTGTGCCAATTTAGTGAGTCTATCCACGATAACCCATACTACATCTCTTCCGCTGGGGCTCCTTGGAAATCCTGTGACAAAATCCATCGTGATATGTTCCCACTTCCATTCTGGTATAGGAAGCGGCTGTAACATACCTGCAGTCCTCTGATGCTCGGCCTTTACTTGCTGGCAGACTAAGCATTTGGCCACAAATCTTACAATCTCCCTTTTCATTCCATGCCACCAATAATACTGTCTCAAGTCTCGGTACATCTTGGTTCCTCCTGGGTGAACAGAGTACATAGAGCTATGTGCTTCAGTCATTAACTCCTGTCTCAATTCTCCATTTGGAACATACAGGCGATTCCCAAACCTCAATGTCCCGTCTTCATGTATGCGAAGTCCTGTCTGCATGCCGGCTTCTGTCCTCTCTTTGAGTCTTCGGAATCTAGCATCGGTGGGCAATGCCTCTTTAATTCTTTCCACAAGTGACGACTTAATTTCAAGATTAGCCAGCAAGCCACTGTCCTGGTAAAACAACCTCTATCTGAAGCTCCTGTAGATCTCTCGATAACTCGGGCTGCATCATCAAGAAATAAGCCGTAAGCTTCCTGCTGAGAGAGTCTGCTACGACATTTGCCTTTCCCGAATGGTACTGCAGATCTATGTCAAAATCTACCATCAATTCAAGCCAACGTCTCTACCTCATGTTAAGCTCCTTCTGAGTATATACATACTTCAGACTCTTATGATCTGTAAAGATGTCTACCTTCTCCCCATAAAGATAGTGCCTCCAAATCTTCAGTGCAAATATAACTGCTGCTAACTCCAGATCGTGTGTGGGGTAGTTCTTCTCGTGGACCTTCAACTGTCTCGATGCATAAGCAATGACCTTGCCATGTTGCATCAAAACACATCCTAGTCCACTGCCTGATGCATCACTGTAAACAACAAAACCTCCTGACCCTGAAGGAAGAGTCAAGACAGGTGCTATTGTTAATCTTCTCTTCAATTCTTCAAAAGCCTTCTGGCAGTCTTCTGTCTATATAAACTCCTGGTCTTTACGTGTCAGCTTCGTCATCGGTTCTGCAATCCTTGAGAAATTTTCTACAAACCTTCGGTAATATCCCGCAAGTCCGAGAAAACTTCTCACCTCTGCAACTGATGTGGGTGTAGGCCAAGTCTCTATTGCCGTAACTTTCTCCGGATTAACTGAAAGTCCTTCTCCTGATATGATATGTCCCAAGAAAGGCACTTTGTCCATACAAAACTCACACTTACTGAGTTTGGCATATAATTTTTCCTGTCTCAAGGTCTCTAACACGATTCTGAGATGCTCCTCGTGCTCTTTGTGGCTCTTAGAATATATTAGAATGTCGTCAATAAACACAACCACAAATTTATCCAAGAACTGATGAAAGACTTTGTTCATCAAACTCATAAACACTGCTGGCAAATTGGTTAAACCAAACGGCATAACCAAGAACTCATAATGTCCATACTTGGTCCTGAAAGCTGTCTTCGGTATATCCTTCTTCCTTATTTTGATCTGATGATTGCCGGATCTAAGGTCAATCTTCGAGAATACCCTTGCACCACTCAATTGATCGAATAGATCATCAATGTGTGGTAAGGGATACCTGTTCTTGATGGTCACAGCATTTAGTGCCCTGTAGTCAATGCATAACCGTACTGTTCCATCCTTCTTTGGCACAAATAATATGGGTGCTCCCCAAGGTGATACACTGGGCCAAATGAAACCCTTCTCCAGAAGATCATCAACCTGTTCTTTCAACTCCACTAACTCCTTAGGTGCTAGCCGATATACTGATGAAGTGATAGGCTCTGCTCCTGGAGTTAAGTCTATTGTAAATTCTATTTCCCGATCAGGCGGTAAACCTGGAAGATCATCAGGAAATACATTCACAAATTTTGATATGACTCTTGGATAACCTGTCTTCCCTTCTACAGATAGTACTCTAAGAGTAGGCTGAACTCCTTGCTCTACTGCTCCTCGAAGAAACTCAAATTCTGGATGTCCAGGCGGTCTAAATATAACCCGTCCAAGTCGGCAATCAAGAGTCGCATGGTACTGACTTAACCAGTCCATACCAAGTACAACATCATAATCCGGCATGGAAAAGATTAGAAATTGAGCTCGCATATCTCTTCCACAGACTACTACAGAATATGATCTACAGACGTCACTAACCAGAATAATTCTACCTTCCGTAAGAATCCTCTTCATCTTCGGAAGGGGTGCGGTAGCTACTCTATGGGTGGCTCAAAGCTAGCTTCTATAAATGAATGCGATGCTCCAGAATCAAATAATGCTACAGCTGGTAATAAAGCTACTAAAATAGTACCTGCGATGACCTCGCCTGCCGTAGCCTCCTTCTCAACAGCTAATGTGAATGCTTGTCCTCGTCCCTGAGCTGGACCTCTCTGCTGCTGCTGAGCCTGCTGAAATAGAGCTGCCTGCGGTGCCAGGGGTGGTCTCTGCTAATTTCCTCCTGGGGCTGGGGGCCTGACGCCTCCAACTCCTGTCTGCTGTGCTCCTACGGCTGGATAAGCTGGTCGTGGTGCAGGTAAAGCTAGTCTCGATGCTCCCTCTCTGCGCTCGGTACAGTCTCTGGTTTGATGCTGGTTGGATCCGCAAGCCAGGCAGAGTCCCAACTTACGTCTGCATTCTTTCTCAATGTGACCTATCTTGCCGCAGTGGTGACAAGTAGGGAGAGATATGGCCCTGTGTGCTGTTCTCTCTGGCATACTCCTCTGGGACCGTTTTGCTGAATCCCCATGTGCTGTCCTGGATGGTGCTGAGGTGATAGGCCTCTTCAGGTTCGACTCCCTTCTAGTGACGCGCTCCATGCGTCGTGCTGCTGCGAGAACGTCGGTATAAGATGTAGGTGCGACCGATCCAATCAATCTCTGGAGCTCGAACTTCAGCCCGTCAAAGAACTTCTCAGCTTTCTCTTCCTCTGTTGAGATCAAGGTTGGGGCAAAGCGACTTAGGCGAATAAATTCTGCGTTGTATTCTTCTACTGTCATATTGCCTTGGATAAGGCGGTTGAATTTGTCTCTGAGCTTTGACCGTGCTACTGCTGGAATATACATCTCTTTGAAGAGTCTGAAGAACTCTTCCCAGGTGACTCGGTCCTGTCCGAGCCTCCTCTCTTCTGCTAACCACCAATGGTGTGCATTTTCAGTCAACTGCATTCTGACTGCAGTCATCCATTTCTCTCTTGGAAGTTCAGCTGCTTCCAACTGGTGTTGTATGTTCGTGAGCCATTCATGAACTTCTGTTGGCCCCTCTTTTCCAGAAAAGGTACGAGGCTTGAGCTGACGAAAATCGGTAATAGATCCCGTCGCTGATCGCCTCACTGGTGGATTTGCCTGCTCCAATGCGGATACTAGGCTGGTTCTCAGATACTCTGCCTCCTGACGATGGGCCTCTTGCTGAATCTGTTGCTATGCTTGCATCATGGCATACATTATCTGGAATATCTGTTGCCCGTCTATGGCTTGTCCTGGCGGGAAAACTGGCATCTATGGAGTGAACTGTGGTGGAGGTGGGATATCGTCTCTCCGGAACCTTGGATTAGGCTGACCGGTTTGATCGTTCTACGATGTTTGTCCTCCGTTCCCTGGAGTCACTCCGTCTATGTAAGTAACCACAACGTCGTGTGGCGTATCCAATGGAATCTCATCTCTGTTCCTGGTATCCATTACTCTGCAACCAAAAAATAAACTGTAAGAACGCTCAGAGAAATCAAACAGGATACAAATCAAGTAACAATTTCACGTTCGATATAGAGTTCAATAATGGTTTAAATAATGGATGAGATCCTATAATTTATCTTATCCTTAGGGCAGGCTTGTTCAGTCCCTAAGTTAAAACCGAATAATTTAGTCGTAGATACCTGCATGGGCTACCACAAAAACCATGTCACGCCCTAGTCCCATAATACCGAGGGACCAGATACGTGGCAATGGCCAGCAGCACGCACCGATGGACAAACCCAATTTAATGGATCCATCAGGGCATAATTAAGCTATAAAATCAAATCTATGACAATATGGCACAACTAATCTCATCCACACAAGATATAGAAATATGATCCACAGAATAAATAAGGAATGTAAATCATCAGCTAGTCTCAACCAAGTGCTTCGGGGAACAACCCGATAAATATCCAATACAATGGTTCAACAGACCAGAATATAAATGACTGAAATAAATAAATGCTGAGCATGAAATATGGATGCTCAGGAAAAGTCTTCGGCTAACACCTCGTCCTCGGTTGGCGGTACAGCTCCTGGATCAGCTCCTGCTGCGGTCCCGTATACCTCGGGATAGATCTCGTCTGCAAATCCTGGGGACACAATCCGGATCCAGGTCCTCAGGGGACATAGCAAGGTACAAGAAAGCTCATGCCAAAATAAATGCAGTGCAGCAGATAACGAAATAAATAGGGTAAGTATGTAAATATTTGTATGAAATGCAAGAGAGAATATCAATAGTACTCAGGTTGAAACAAATACAAGCTCTGTGTAGGGGAGCCGGTAGCAGTGGTATCATGTGGTGGTCTAGCTCAGCGGGAGACTGAGTAGCCGGCATAATATAGTCAACCTATAGCCTGTGGGTCTCTCCAGCAATAGATGGAACAATAAGGGAATACTAAATAACTAGCTAAGTGATATGCAAGATGAGAGCAATACTAGAACTCGGGCTGAAGCCACTACAAGCTATGTGTCGGAGAGCCGATAGCAGCAGTAATAATGAGTAATGGGCCAAGCTCGGGCTTCAGAGTCTTGTGCCTCACAATAATAGGGGTATATATATATGATCAGCCTGTAGCCTGTGTGTCTCTCCCCACCCAATGTAACCACGCATATCATGACCATAACGTCTCATATCCATGTCAAGCGGGATCATAGCTAAATGCAACAAGTCATAAAGTATCTAAGAATATAGTATCTCTGTCAAGTCCTGTATCCTATACAGAATTACCACGAATATCTTGGGAAGATCCTGTCTCATGAATGGTGTCAAGTGTCCTGGGTCATAGTGTACTTGGTCAGACAAGTACGAGGAGATAAAGTGTCACGAATATCCATCTCTAGATGACAATACACAACACCGCGTACGGTGTTGGCACCCGACTGATAATCGGACGCTAAGTATGTCACACGGTCCTAGGTTAAGCATGCACAGCAATATAAATAAATCAAGGAAAATATGTAACAATACTGCAGAGTTTGGCAAGGTACACTTGCCTGGTGCTTGATTACCAACAACTGTCCCTGTATCAGTGGATCCGGTGGGTACTCCTCCAAAAGCTATAATAAACATCACCAACAGTCTCAAAAGATATCAAATAGCTAGAAACGTCTGTCCTTAAGTCCAATTTGGACACAAGGGCAAAAATGATATTTCCGGGCCAAAGTGGGGTCCACATATGGGCCACTTTGCACCGAAAAGTGGGTCTGGGTCAAAGGTCTCCAAATTCCTCAAACTCAGTGTCTACAAGTTCAGAACGATGATACGAACCCAACGGAACTTCCAGAATTAGATTCCGATGAGTCGATCACAAAATCGCCCGTCAAGTGGAGTCGGTGGGGCCCACGATACACGATATTGTCAACGTTCTCAGAATCGAACCAAACTTGGGTCACAGGACCAGCGTATTGCTATGAGTCCGATGGTATAAGTTTTGTCTTGATCCGACGTGTGTACACAAAGTTACAGCGTGTTCCAGAATAGACGGATACAGGACGTTGTCGGCGGATACGCGTTGATTCCGGTGTGCACGCACATCCGATTCGACTTCTGCGAAATCCCACACGTTCGTATCAACGTCGCGCACATTTCGGTAAATACCGTGTGCGACCAAGTCGTCCCGTTTGGCGGGGCACACTCAGTTCCGAGGTGAAACAGGGTATTATTTTTTCTATTTTTGGATCGCGGTTTGCGATCACCACAGGACGCGATGCACCGAACGGGTTGCACGGGCACCGAGAGGGTTATACAGTCTACGCGTTGCAACTGACGGAATCAAAAACAGATTTACGAGGTAAGAGAAAACGCTACCTGAACCGGGCTTCGAGAAGTCTGAATTCCACGTGTCCGAGGGTACTGTTCGTGTCCTGGACGTGTCCGCTGTCTCCTGTGCGTCCAGGCTAGGGTTCCGATCGAGACAGCGGCGGGGGCTTCGCCGGAGGGAGTAGGGCTCGGGGTCGGCGAGGTCGGCTAGGCGGTGGCTCTGCACAATCGGCCGGAGCGGTTCACGCGGCCTGAGACTCGGCGTCGGGATGAGCGTCTGGATGGACTCGGTTGGATCGGGGCTGGGTCGACGACGGGTGGATCGAGGGCGGCCTGGCGGCAGCGGCGAGGTCGTGGGATCTGGGGGGAATGGCGGCGGAGTCGAGCGGAGCCGGCGGGGTTCTGGGTGCTGCGCGGGTGAACGGAGAAGATGGGTCGAGGGCTGTGGAGGGAAGTCGTCGGCGGTGAGTTAGGTCGGGGAAGGGTCATTTGGTTGAGGGCGCGTCTAGGGTTCGCGGTGATGGGTGATGAGAGGGAGGTCTGGTAGCGGCTGGGCTGGGCACGAACGCCGAGGGGGGAGATTTATACTGTGCTACAGTATTTCCGGTAGCTAGGATTCCCCATGCGGGTTTGGGTCCGGGTCGGGTTTGGCTCAGATCCGACCCGACCCGACCCAATAAGCTGGATTTGGTTCAGCCGGATTGGTTTAAGTTTATATATAATAGTTTTTAGGACATAAAACACGTTTTTAGAGTCCAATAAATTCACAAAAAAATACCCCATGTCCGATTTTTCATTTTACACCATAAAATATTATTTCCATAATATTTTAACTTTAATTAGCCATACTTAAAATTCTTTAAATCTTAAGCACCTTCGTTATAAATTCCAAAAAAATACCAAAAATTTAGAATAACTCATGTTAAAATTATTCTAAAAAATTAGGGTGTTTACAGAAGTGGGCCACTTGTGGACCCCGCTTTGACCAGAAACTGTCAATTCTGTCCCTATATCCAAATTGGACTTATAGATAGTCAATCCTAGCTATTTCAAGTATTCTGAGAACAATGGTGATATTTTTTTTAGCATCTGGAGACGTACCTGGAGATTCCACTTATATCAGAGCAACTAACGGAGCTCAGAACCCAGGCAAGTGTACCTTGCCAAACCTGCAGAGATCCTATTATATTATTTGCTAGAGTTCTTTTAATATTATATATATATATACTCTTGAGATATATTTGTTCAACCTAGGGCCGTGAGACGTTGCTTAGCGTCCGAACAAGATTCGGGTGTCGACGCCGTACGCGGAGTCGTGTAACGTTACTTAGAGAGTTGATACCACGATCCTATATGTTTACGTGCTTGCTTTACCAAGTACATCATACCATAGGATACTTGACACTAATCATTTGACAGAATCTTTCTTGGATTATTTATGGTGATTTTATATAGGCTTACAAGATTCGTGACATGAGACTTGCATATACATAGATATCATTATGACTCGCTGTACTAGCTAGAGGTCATAATTTTGCATGTTATGGACATGAGACATTGTGGATATGAGATGTAAGGTTACATTGGGTGTGGAGAGACACACATGCTACATGCTGATTATATATATATATATACTTTACTACTGGAGGTGATTTAGTCTATGTACCAGAGCTTGGCCTATTACGTAATATTCTTGCTGCTACGGGCTCCCCTATACAGAGTTTATAGTATTCTCAGCCTGAGTACTAGTGATGCTCTCATTTGTATTTCACATAGCTGGTTATATAGCTTGTCCTGAGGATCTATTTTTATTACTGTATTTCATTTGGCTTGAGTGCTTATTGTACCTTGCTATGTCCCCTGAGGACCTGGATCCAGATTAGTCCCTCGATATTTTGGGACTGGGGCGTGACACAGAGGCCAGGTAGTTTTTTTTTGCCTTTACCTATTCCAGAGTAGAAATGGGAGCATGTTACCATAGATTTTGTTTCGGGGCTTCCGCGTTCTCTGGGAGGGAAAGACGCAATTTGGGTCATCGTAGACATGTTGACCAAATCAGCCCACTTCTTGCCATTCAAAGTGGGTACGTCTACGGAGAAGCTAGCATAGATGTATATGCGACAGATTTTCAGATTGCATGGAGTTCATGTGAGCATAGTCTCGGATCGGGATAGTCGCTTCACATCCCACTGCTTGAGGAGTTTACAGGCTAGCTTAGGCACCAAGGGCACCAAGCTCAAGTTTATTACCGTATATCCCTTCAGACAGATGGGCAGTCGGAGAGGACTATTCGGACTCTCAAGGATATGCTTCACACTTGTATTTTAGATTTTAGAGGCCCTTGGGAGGATCATCTTCACCTTGTAGAGTTTGCTTACAATAGTTAACAGGCCAGTATTGAGATATCACCATTCGAGGCTCTATATGGACGGAGATGTCGTACTCCTTTATCTTGGAAAGTTGTTGGTGAGAGAGCCTTGTTAGGACCAGAGATAATTATGGATGCAGCTAAAAAAGTGAAGCTCATTAGAGATAGACTTCGGGTGGCGCATGGCGGACAACGACATTGGACTGATATCCGTCGGAGACCATTAGAGTTTGAGGTATATATTTTGTTTGTATTGCTTGTGAATATTTTGTTTTAGGTTGAGTTTTAATGCTGTATTTTTTTCTAGGTTGGTGATCTAGTATTTTTGTGGATTTCTCCGACACGGGGCATAATTCGCTTTGGTGGAGGCAAAAAGCTTAGTCTATGGTATATCGGAGCCTTCGGTATTCTTGCGAGGGTCGGTGCAGTGGCCTACAGACTAGACTTGTCGCCTACACTGGAGGGAGTGCATATTGTGTTCCATGTGTCACAGCTGAGACAGTATGTGGCAGATCCTAGTCACATATTGGATCACTCAAAGATCGAGGTGGGTTCGACTCTTAGCTACCCAGAGCAGCCAGTGAAGATTTTGGATCACAGAAAGAAGGTGCTGCGAAACTAGACGATTTCCTTGGTACGCATCACGTAGAGGCATCACTCTTCGGGAGAGTATACCTGGGAGAGAAAAACCGAGATACGCGAGCGATACCCTTATCTGTTTGAACCGTGAGGTACCGTTCTTCCTTCTTGTGTGATTACTTGTTTTAGTTTTAGTTCTTCCTTAAATTTTGAGGAAGAAACTTTTCTAAGGAGGGTAGACTTCTCACTACCATATTTCTAGATGAGAGTATTTTTGTCATTTAACATATTTTATATTTAGTAATTAAATATTTAAATATTATGCTACTAATTATTTATATGGTGTTGTGCTATTTATTATTAGTTAGTAGGCTAGCCTAATTATTTAAACTTGATATTAATGGACCCAATTAGATTATTATGACACACTGAGCCCAATATTGGGTTAGGCCCATTAGACTCATTTCCTTTAATTAATTAAGTAGATTAAGTTAATTTTTATTAAATTATAAGCTTCCTAATATAGCCCTCCCTAATTAAATCTCATAACTAGCTAGTAGGGGGCATTGTCGTTAATGTGAATTACTTGGAGTAGGGGCAAGAGGGGGCCGGCCATATGGGGGTCTCTCTCTCTCTCTCATTCATTTATTTTAATTTTGGATCCCTAATTGTGTTCTTCCCCAAATTACTTTATCCCTCCACCATATTTACCCAATTCACTCTCATTTTCTTTTATTTACTTCACCTAAGGAGCATTGGAGCTTGGATTGCAAGTAGGACTTGGAGAAGAGCCATTGGATAGGAGCTTGTGTCCTAATTGTGTCTATTTAGGTTTTGTATTGGGAATCCATCTCCCAATAGGTAAAATTATGAATCCTCTCCTTAATTAGACTCAAATTTATGCATTTGACCATTAGAAAATCTTTCTTAGCTTAGGGCTATCCATAGAAATAAGAACTAGGTTCATATGACTTATATAGTGACTTCTACATAGGTTTTTGTGCCCAATTTGAGAGAATTCTGAGATTGATGCATCAAATGTGTGTCGTGAGACCAATTAGATCTAATTAGACTTAGATTGATAGTTTGGGACTAGATACGTGTCCATAATTGGATACGAGTAGAGCGTATCATGGTATTTTATGATACGCTATGACACGAGAGTTTATTTTGGGTGATTCGTGTAATTACTCTTCAAATTCCTTTGTAACTAGTTACTTTAGTTGTTTAATAATGTAATCGAGGAGTATATTTAGTATATACAATGTATTGGGAGTTTTGGCATTTTATTTGGATATGTATCATAGGTATTTTGGTATTGCACTTGAAGTATTTGTGTAATTGCCAGGCTAAGGAGTTCATCAAGATGTATTTAGGTATATAGTGTATTAGCATTTGTATATCTATATCTATATCTATATCTATATCTATATCTATATCTATATGTAATGTGTGGGTAGACTGAACACACATGGGGGAAGTTGCTGTAAACTGTGAGAGGTGCACTGTGTATATATAGGCTTATGTGTATCATTAGTGTATGTATCTTAGAGTTGTGTGTGCACACTTTTAGAATGGCTCAATGTTCCGTTTAGTAACTAATGACTAAAATTTATATATACCTAGATCATGGTTTGTGTTTATGTTTAGTATTCAAGAGAGTGTGAGGAGGAGGGGGGTTACCTAAATCTGTGGCAAGGTGTATCAGACACTGAGGTTCTCAGTTCTGTAGCAAGGCAACCAAGTATCAGGCACCAGTATGCTTACAAATGCAAGGAATAGCAGGTGTCGGGTTCCACAGTGGGTTGGCTTGGATATGTAGCAGTGATCATGCCAAATAGGGACTGTATTAGGTAATAGCTAAGGGGGGTGTCAGGTTGGCACATGGAAGTAGCATCCTGTTGGAAGGAGACCTGGGAACGAGCCATCCTACAGACATATGCAATCTGTGCACAAGTGTGTAAACACACTGGCCGGCAAGCAATAATGGTAAGCAGTTCCCTGCACAACTTTGGTGATGCAGTGATATAGTTCCAGTTTGTGTGAGGGGTTGGGATCGAGTGTGCAACATGGATGTGCACTTGGTATCAGAGTTTGATAGGGTATGATGGAAGCTCATGTGTGTGTGCTTGGGGGAATACTCTATTGTCAAACAAATATAAGTGTTGAAGTTGAGTGTTGGTATATGAAAGATGATACATGAGTATCAGTGAACTGGGGTTGTTCTTAACAGCAGGTAATAGACAGGTTGGTCCATTCTCTGCAGGTAGGTTATTCAGAATTGGATGTGCTAGTGTGGGTGTGTATCAGTTGTGATATAGTCAGGGGTAGCAACAATAAGAGGACCAATAGCAGTAGGGAACATGTGGAGTATTAGTTAGGAGAGTGGGTATCAGTTACCTATTATAAGTGAGGTTTGCAAGTATCGTTATAGATACATAGGTATTAGTATTAAGTTATAAGATTCAACCAGGATATTATTAACAATTAGTTAAGGTATTTATATTAGTCTAGATATTGTTAAGATAAGTATAAGGTATTAGTTATACATAATGAGTATTAGCCTTTAGTATAAGGTATCCTAGATACTAGGGTGTTAATAAGATACCTTGTGATAACATAGTATATATATATATATATATATATATATATATATATATATATATATAGCTAGTATAGTTAATACCTACTAGTTATAAATCTATAAACCAGATATGACCTAGTATCACCTAATAACTACTAGTATGGACTAGTTATCAACCTAGAGGTTAGGTAAGGACCTAAAATCAAGGTAATGGCCTAGCTTGGCCTAGTTTGACTAGTATGACTAGTATGACCTAGCCTTGACCTAGAAAATCATACTTTAGTGCATTTAACATATTTATCACTTTATTACACCCAATAACATGATATTTCATATATAGGTTAGTGTGACACCAGTTCAGACACAGATTGATATTGTCAACTCAGGACTTCAGGCGAGTACATTATCTAACAGTTTTCCGTTTATGATATCTTCTATGCTTTTTGTATCTAGTGTAGATATCCTTAACTTCTTGACACATGGTTACATGAATTAGTATTTTTCGGATCCCGTCATAAGATATTATTCCCAGTAGTTCCTGGCACATCCTGTACATGTCCTGTTGCTCTTATACTTATATGGAAACTAATTCCTGGGAAAATTAGCTACATTCTCAGAGAATCCCTTGTCGTAACTTGCCATGGTTGGATCCACTATACCAGTTGGGGGTTGGGGAGTGTTAGTTAGATATGTGATCATACCCACCCTGTAAAAGTATTCCTGTACAAGTATCATGTTAGTGTTTGTAAACTCCCTCACCCAAAAATAGGTATCTTGTGTGTATTTTGTATTTCTTGTATTTGTTGTAGATTATTTTTTAAATCAATTAAAATCCAATAATTTTATTAGGATACTTCATCGTTGTTTGGACATTAATAATATAAGATGGCCCCAAAATCTGTATCTCTCTTCATAAGAAGTAGCCTACACAAGAGACTGCTTGTAGGATCCTTTCGTGCACAAAAATTCAATCCTTTGACATTAGTATGACATTAGTGTAAAACCATAGATTAAGTGTTAAATATTTAGATATTATATATATATATATATATATATATATATATATATATATATATATATATATATATATATATATATATATATATATATATATATATAATTTATTTGTGATTATTTTTCTATCACAACTTCCTACAATTAGCATCCCATAATTTCCCGTGCCAAGTTAGGTATTTTTTTCTTTTTATAGATTTGCATATTATTTACTATTATCCTATTTTGTTGGATAACCATTTAGTTATTTACTTAGTTAATTAGATAATAGAATTATTTAATTTATATAACTAGATAAATATCTAATTATTAATTATAAAATATTTTATAAAATATTTTGGGTGTAGTATTTTATTAAAGATTTACAAAGTAAATTTTCTAGAATTTATTTTGTGTGCAAATATTATTTTTGGATTTATTTAACCTCATCTATATATGTAAATATATATGTTAATAAATATATAGTTAATAATAATAATAATAATAATAATGATAATAATAATCATCATCATCATTATCATAATCATAATCATAATCATAATCATAATTATAATCATAATCTTAATCTTAATCTTAATAATAATAATAATAATAATAATAATAATAATGTAATAAAATAAATAAGGAAAGAAAAGAAAAAGATAATAATAAAAACCTAAACAACTAACTAACCCCTAAATCTAATTCCTATTAATAACTAACCAATACAAATCCTAATCCCCCCCGCAGCAAAACCCACGACACCCACAGCACCCGACCCCCTCTCCCTATATATATATATATATATAAAGAAAGAAACCTAAACATAAACCAACAACAAAACCGAAACCCTAACTCTAATCCCAGACCTCCGGCCGACCTCCCACCGACCGACCGCAGCCCGTCGACCGACCGTAGCCACGTCGGCGCCGCCGCACCGCACAGCCGCAGCAGCCGCGGGCCGCCCGCGCGCGGTTGACGCACGTGCACAGCAGCCCCGAGTCCCCATCTTCGCGGTAATGTATCTCCTTCATCTTTGATTCTTTTTGCGAGCGGTTTATCCGTATACGTTCACAACCTAACCCTCTAGAATTTTTTTCAAGCGTGACTAGTTTTCGTGCCCTGAATTGGTCGAAAAATTGACCAAAAAACGGTCGAAAAACGGACCAAAAACAGTTCAGAATTTCGACCCAAACCCCCATGTTCATGCCAAATTTGCCACCAACCTGTTTAATATTTTCAAAATCTAATTAAAAGATTTTCTTCTCAATATAACCGAGAATTTAACTGTTCTTTTAGTTTTTATTAATTTTTTTTATTTGTTAAATTATTCGACCTCCAAAACGACCAAAAATTTGATCTTTTAAAACTAAAATTTTGTGATACAGAGTGCGCCCCGCCAAACGGGACCACCTTATCTCGTACTAATTGTACCAAAAGATACGTATAGTATATCCTGATGTGTGGACTTTTGTTGAAGTTGATTCGGAAGTGTGTGCGCGTCAGAATCAACCCGTATCCGTAAAAAAATTCATGTATCACAACTTTTTGTAAACTACTACCCCACTTTGTGTACGCTCGTCGGAATGCGACAAAACTTACGTTATTTGATTCGTGGTATCACTCTGGTCCTGTAACCCAAGTTTTAAGCGATTCTGAGATAGTTGACCGAGTCGCCTATTCGCGGGCCCCACGGTTTGACTTTAAGGGCGAATTTGTGACCGGCTCACCGGAATCCAAAGTTGGACATACAGTTGAGTTTGTATCGTCGTTTAAAATTTATTTGACCTATAATTTGTCCCATTTAGAGACCTTTACCTCTGGCAAGTATTTCGGTGGCCCATATGCGAACCCGCTTTGACCTAAAATTACCGTTTTGCCCATGTATCCAAATTGGACGAAAGGGTTGTATTTTTTAGCTATCTCGCTGATTTTGGGAACATTGGTGATATTTATTTCAGTATTCGGAGGCGTTCATTCGGATGCCATAGTTTCTGATCCCTTGTATTTGACGTCTGGACGCTTACACTTCGCAGCTTTCTTGCCAGACAAGTATACCTTACCATTGTACTGTGATTTACATTCCATATGATGCATGCATTTATTTTTATTATTTAGTTCATATATTTTAAACTACTAAATAAACTGTGCGTCCAAGAATAACTTGGGTGCAACGACAGTGACGTCATATTTTGTCTTTATTATATGTTATGCATATCGACCTAGTTTTACGCAACTACCACAAGATTTAGAGGCATCATTAGGTTTCATTGGCCGTGACACATCTGTTACATGAGTGTGAGTCTCATGTAGAATACGGACTTGCGTGACGGGCTGGCCACCTGTACGTATGGGACGTGCGATAGGGAATAACTGCTAATAAATTTGCATGCTAGAAGACTTAGCAGTTATTAGAGGTACCATCGTGTCATGGACATGACATGAATAGAGCATGGGGTAGGAAGAACAACAAGTAAGGAGTTTGGGCTCATTTGCACTTTCCTTATGTAACCCGCACGCTCCGCCGAAGATGCGTGGTATGATGACCCCTATATTATCTACAGGCGGCCTCTTACGTTCAAAAGACGTCATACTTTTTAGGCCCCTGATTCTCCCAGAGAATCAGGCCAATCCCATTTTAGCCAGATAGCCCACGTGTTGGAAAGTTGTTCTCAAAGTGCATTCACATCGACGGTTAGACGACCCTTGGATGTTTATTTTCAGTACTTTATTGGCATATTTCTATGTATCTTGTTACATCCCTCTGAGGACCTGGTCCCTTTCCAGGTATAGACAATCATGACTATTTATAGGAGCACGGATCAGGACTTGCTACTTTGTTCTCTTTCGAGGAGATCTTTTTTTGAGCCTCATTGATCATTAGATGATGTACTTATTATGTTTACTTTTATATTCTAGTTGGTAGTGGATTTGTCTCCATCCAACTATTAGTTCTTCTCGACTAGTTTATATTTGGTTCATTGACATATTGATCATTTATTTTTTTATGATTATTTTGTGGATAAGATTTAGTTATGCCCTGTGACTGGTGACAAATATATACAACTTGTGAATTGTTATTCATAATAGAACGTACGTATGTGTTATGGTTTTCATATATTGGAGTCTCCATATACATACGACTGGCATGCTTACGTATTCCTAGTCCTACGTATTTTAGGACTGGGGCGTGACATGTTTTTGTGGTAGCCCATGCAGGTCGAGTTAGCCATTTCGGTTACATAACTGTATCGAACGGGCCTGCACCTAGGATTAGAGTTTTAGGTCTCATCCACATTTGACTATGACTCACCTTCCTTACAATCTGTTATATTTAAATAATTACATCCTGCTTGATTTATGTACTTTTCTAATAGTTTCTTGAGTATAGCCTTCTTCTAGAATATAGAAATTATTGTTGTTAGGATGATAATTATGGTAACATTCCTACTAAGAAAAATAAACTAGAATATTGACACATCACTAAGTTTAGAATACCTACTGAACCCTAGCATTCCTTACCTGTAGATTAATTGACCACTATCCCTTGATATATTTATGAAGGACTTGAGAGTAGTATAGACACTACTATGGTTAGTTAAAAATTTGACCATATTGTTTGGCCCTATTATTGAGGAACCAATAGAAATCCAAGGTTGAATATTAGGACTAAACCTAACTTTCATAGTGAGATAGTATTAGAGAACTATAAATTTAGATTCTTGTCTTGATATTAGCAGAACAGTACCTTAGAAAACCAAGAGGAATGAATAGAACATTTTCCTTGATCATACCTCGAATACAGAGATTAGTATACCACCTTTCCTTAGAAAACCATGATATTATCAAGAGTCTCTATATTTAATTTCATATCTTGTTCCTCCGAAACCTTAACGCTCGCTAGTAGTGCGACGACTAAATTTTTTCCTTCATCTTTCAATTAGTGCCTCCTAACCCTTCTGATTGTAGGCCAAGTGATTTCTTTTATGTTAGGATATATAGTTTGCTAGGATTATAGTTGTTAATCTTAAATTTTGACATTATGTGCTTAGTAGTTAGAACTTGATAGTTGAGTTGTTCATTTAGATTATGATTTTATGATTATCCTTTAGTTTCAAATCATGTAATTTGTACCCATATCTCAATACAGGTTATATCCTCTTTCACTTGAGAGCTAGTAACTTCTCCATTCTTAATATGAACGCTTTTGTTCTATAAACACTATGATTAAGACTTAAGATAACCATTACCTATGGAGTTTTATAATGCAATAGGATACCCTAATAAGTACCAAGATCTTTTTTTCGTATACCCCAATAAGAGTTTCTACTTTATTTATAATGACAAGGTTATTTTGTAGAATCCCCACAAGGCAGTTACAGTATTAGTTTATTCTTGTAAGTTGGGTAGTATGCCTCACAGACTAGTATCACAAAGTTCTTTTGACCGATTAATGAAGTATAGTTGAATGACATTAATTATATGCTAGCATAAGATAATAGTGTTTATCCAGACTGTAGAACTTAGAGGTCCATACCCCCATTTGGTCGACTAGAGACTTAGACAAGGAGTTAGTATGGCAACTGTAGAGGCACAACACCGGACGAGTCTCATCTTCTTGGTGAAATTAAATTATTTTGTACCTTTCATTCATCATAATCCAGCGTACTTATATTTCTGGACTACCTCGACTTATGCTGCTATTATAGCCTAGTTTTGCAAGCTTATTCTTTTATCGAGCTTGTTCATGACATATGTATTATTGGGGGCCCACTCTAATACATTTGTCTATTTAGAATCATTGTATTATGGTCTGATCAACCTTAGTGCGCTTGGTTCACTCTTCGCATAACTACTTTACGTGGATTGAGATACAGTTGACTCAGCATGTTAGACGAATATACTTGCCCTCTAGATAGGTCAGAGCATATCATATCAGGTACATAACTGTTCTGATATGAGCATACAAATAGGAATTTATCAAAATAGGATCTCATCCGCAACTGCCTTGACAACTCCCTTTTGAATTCTTTAATCGCCTTGAACCCCGTACTTATATTCTATCGCCTCCTCCTTGAATTCTTTATTATTGTTTTTTGTCTTCCCCTATTTCGGAAAGACGAGCGCTCGTGTTTGATATAAGTTTGATACACGGAGAGTACTAGATATACTCTATAAGCCAATCACATTACTTTGTGACTATCTTTTGTAATTAAGGGCACATCACATGGGATATGTTTGGTGTTAAATTTTTTCAGGATTGAATAACACGATTAAATAATTTGAGAAAGTTTTTCTTAAAAGTATAGTCTTGTGTGTTAGATCAGTAAATTATAAGTTGGGTAGGAGTTGCATTGTCAACTTGAGGTGAATTATTTTTTAGATTATGATCAAGTAAGATTAGATTAAGAGATTTAAGTCATTTTAATTTTGAGAAAATTTTAGAAGAATGATTAAGATGATGAGAATTTAATAAAATTTGAAATTTTGATATTACAGACCAAATATTTATACTTGAGCACATGATTTAAATTTTGAATATTGGAGATTGAATCAACGATTTAAATTTTAAGAAAAAAAATATAACTCTAAAGATGAACATTGATGGATTGAATTCAAAATTTTATAGTTTGATGCTTTAAATTAATAGTTAAATTTGATTGTTGGATCACCTATTTGAAATATTGAGGATGGAAATTGAATTTAAAAATTTGAAGAGTACAAAATTCATAAGTTGAAAATAGGGATAAGATTGATTAGAATTGTTTATTATTTAAAATTTAGAGGAGATTGTGATAGTTGGAGATTGTGATATAAAATATGATATAGGTTATTTAAATCTTAAAGATGTTATATGGATTTGACTTAAAATTGGATGTTGATAATTTAAAAATTAAGAAGATATTACGATAGGTTGAATTTGATTTGAACATTGGTTATTTTAATTTTGAAGTGATTGCGATAGATTTGAATAGACTTTGTTATTTAAATTTTTGGAAGAGATTGCGATAGACTTGCCTTGAATTATGAAAGATTTAGTAAATCATGCCTTATTTTTAATTTCGAGGATAAAATTCTGGTAAGTTGGGTAGATTGTAAACTCCCTCACCCAAAATAGGTATCTTGTGTGTATTTTATATTTCTTATATTTATTGTAGATTATTTTTTAAATCAATTAAAATCCAATAATTTTATTAGGATACTTCATCTTGGTTTAAACATTAATAATATAGGATGACCCCAAAATCTGTATCTTCCTTCATAGGAGTAGCCTACACAGGAGACACTACCTGTAGGATCCTTTCGTGGCACAAAAATTCGATCATTTGGCATTAGTATGACATTAGTGTAAAACCATAGATTGAGTGTTAAATATTTAGATATTATATATATATATATATATATATATATATATATATATATATATATATATATATATATATATATATATAAAATTAATTTTTGGTTATTTTTCTATCCCAACTTCCTACAATTTGCATCCCATAATTCCCCGTGCCAAGTTAGACATTTTTTTCCTTTTTATAGATTTGCATATTATTTACTATTATCCTATTTTGTTGGATAATCATTTAGTTATTTTCTTAGTTAATTAGATAATACAGTTATTTAATTTATATAACTAGATAAATATCTAATTATTAATTATAAAATATTTTATAAAATATTTTGGGTGTAGTATTTTATTAAAGCTTTACAAAGTAAAATTTCTAGAATTTATTTTGTGTGCAAATATTATTTTTGGATTTTTTTAACCCCATATATATATATGTAAATATATATATGTTAATAAATATATAGTTAATAATAATAATAATAATAATAATAATAATAATAATAATAATAATAATAATAATAATAATGTAATAAAATGAAAAAGAAAACAAAAGAAAAGAAAAGAAAAAGATAATAATAAAAACCTAAACAACTAACTAACCCCTAAACCTAATTCCTATTACTAACTAACCAATACAAATCCTAATCCCCCCCCCCAGCAAAACCCACGACACCCACAGCACCCGACCCCCTCTCCCTATATATATATATATATATATATATATATATATATATATATATATATATATATATATATATATATTGTATAAAGAAACCTAAACATAAACCAACAACAAAACCCAAACCCTAACTCTAATCCCAGACCTCCGGCCGACCTCCGACAGACCAAAGCCCGTCGACCGATCGCAGCCGCGTCGGCACCGTCGCACCGTGCCGCCGCCGCAGCCGTGGGTCGCCCGCGCGCGGCTGACGCACGTGCACAGCAGCCCCGAGTCCCCATCTTCGCGGTAATGTATCTCCTTCATCTTTGATTCTTTTTATGAGCGATTTGTCCGTATATGTTGACAACATAACCCTCTATGATTTTCTTCAAGCGAAACGAGTTTTCGTGCCCTGAATTGGTCAAAAAATCGACCGGAAAATGGCCGAAAAATTGACCAAAAATAGTTCAGAATTTTGACCCAAACCCCTATGTTCATGCATAATTTGCCACCAATCTGTTTAATATTTTCAAAATCTAATTAAAAGATTTTCTTCTCAATATAACCAAGAATTTAACTGTTCTTTTAGTTTTTATTATTTTATTTTATTTGTTAAATTATTCGACCTCTAAAACGACCAAAAATTTGATCTTTTAAAACTAAAATTTTGTGATACGGAGTGCGTTTCGCCAAACGGAACTGCCTCATCGTGTACCAATTGCATCAAAAGGCGCATTTGGTATATCCTGAGTTGTGGGCTTTCGTGGAAGTTGATTCGGACGTGTGTGCGCGTCAAAATCAACCCGTATCCGTAAAAAAGTTCCGATATCGCAACTTTTTGTAAACTATCACCCCACTTTGTGTACGCTCATCGGAATACAAAAAAACTTACCTCATTGGATTCATGGTATCTCGCTGGTCCCGTGACCCAAGTTTCATGCGATTCTAAGACAATTGACCGAGCCGCCTATTCGCGGACCCCACAGTTTGACTTTAAAGGCAAATTTGTCATCGGCTAACCGAAATCCAAAGTTGGATATACCGTTGAGTTTGTATCATCGTTTAGAATTTGTTTGTCCTATAATTTGTCCCATTTAGAGACCTTTACCTCTGTCATGCATTTTGGTGCAAAGTGGGCCCACATGTGAACTCGCTTTGACCTAAAATTATCGTTTTGCCCTTGTGTCCAAATTGGACGAAAGGGTAGTATTTTTTAGCTATCTCGCTGATTCCGGGAATGTTGGTGATATTTATTTCAGCATCCGGAGGCGTTTATTCGGATGCCATAGTTTTTGATCCCTTGTGCTTGACGTCTGGACGCTTTCACTTCGCAGCTTTCTTGCCAGACAAGTATACCTTGTCATTGTACTGTGATTTACATTCCATATGGTGCATGTATTTTATTTATGTTATTTAATTCATATATTTTAAACTGCTATATAAAATGCACGCCCAAGAATAACTTGGGTGCAACGACGGTGGCATCGTATTTTGTCTTTATTATATGTTATATATGTCGACCTAGTTTTACGCAACCACCACAAGATTTGGAGGGATCATTAGGTTTCATTGGCCGTGACACATTTGTTACACGAGTGCGAGTCTCATGTAGAACACGGACTTGCATGACGGGCTAGCCACCTGTACGTATGGGACGTGCGATAGGGAATAACTGCTAATAAATTTGCATGCTAGAAGACTTAGCAGTTATTAGAGGTACCATCGTATCCTGGACATGGCATAAATAGAGCATGGGGTGAAAAGAACAACAAGTAAGGCGTTTGGGCTCCTTTGTACTTTTCTTATGTAACCCGCATGCTCCGCCGGAGATGCTTGGTATGATGACCCCTATATTATCTACAGGCGGCCTCTTACGTTCAAAAGACGTCATGCTTTTTAAGCCCTTGATTCTCCGAGAGAATCATGCCAATTCTATTTTAGCTAGATAGCCCACGTGTTGGAAAGTTGTTTTTAAAGTGCATTCACATAGGCGGTTAGACGACCCTTGGATGTTTATTTTCAGTACTTTATTGGCATGCTTCTATGTATCTTGTTACGTCCCTCTGAGGACCTGGTCCCTTTCCAGGTATAGACAATCTTGATTATTCGCAGCAGCACGGATCAGGACTTGCTACTTCATTCTCTTTCGAGGAGACCTTTTCTTCGAGCCTTATTGATCATTAGATGATGTACTTATTATGTTTACTTTTATATTCTAGTTGGTAGTGGATTTGTCTCCATCCAACTATTAGTTCTTTTCGACTAGTTCATATTTGGTTCATTGACATATTGATCATTTATTTCTTTATAATTTTTTTTGTGGATGAGATTTAGTTATGCCCTGTGACTGGTGACAAATATATACCACTTGTGAATTGTTATTCATAATACAGCGTATGTATGTGTTATGGTTTCCATATATTGGAGTCTCCATATACATACGGCTGGCATGCTTACGTATTCCTAGTCCTACGTATTTTGGGACTAGGGTATGACAGTATTAATTATACACCCCAGATATGATTACCCAGGCTATGATTCATGTACAAGTTCCCAAGTCAAACACATGTCGAAGCTAGTACTCACTCACTTAGTTAGTTATATTTCTTGACTCATGCATATGATGCTCATTTCTCTTATACTATATATAGCATTACCGTATTCTGTATATTTCTTGCTCATGCTTTATTTATATTGTATATTCTCTCTATTTACTGTTACATAGTCTTTATCATTTATTTGGAACTGCTGTTAGAGGTATGCTTCGCTCCAATCATGACTGAATATATTTTTCAGATGATTTAGATGACTAGTATCCTACACACTATGGACCTCAGGACATAGTGGGTGTAGAGGCAAAGACGGTGGCTCAAGAGGAGCCGATACCGGGAGATGATCAGCTAGTTACAGATATTTAGATTATTGTATTGGTTATATCTCCGTTTAGACATTTTGACTTGTATTATATTTGAGACTATTGTGCTAGCTTATTAGACTTAGTTATGAGTTATATTTGAGACTATTGTTAATATAATACCCTGACATAGACTGCAATACTATGATGGACATAGACCATAACAATGCATATAACCATAATTAGTGATTCCTTTTAAATTGCATGCTTGTATGATTTTAGACGGGTTGGGAGTTTGACCTAGAGAAGATACAACCATTTTTAAATTTTGAGGACAAAAAATTTCTAAGAAGGGTAGACTTGTAACTACCACATTTCTAAAGTAGGGATAATTTTATTTTTTTGTATTATTCTAAATATTATGATTATAATTTATTTAATATAGTGCATGTTATATATGTATTAGTGACTAATATAATTACTGGTTGGTAGATTGGACTATTTGATTAGACATGACTCTAGTGGACTTAACTAATTTGACATGATAACTTAACCAATTAGTTAGACTTGTTCATTTAGACCCAACTAGTTAATCATTCTCATTAGATTAGTATTTGGACTTAACATTCATTAGGAAGAGAAGCTTCCTCCCTAATTAAATTCTTCATGACAACCCTCAAGGGGTATTCTCGATATTATACATTACTTGTGACAGGGGATAGGTGGCCGGCTCTATTTGTGGGGGGGGGGGAGACTTTCTTTTTCCTTTTTATAATTGATTCATTCTAGATCCCCAATTTAGTTTATCCCCAAATTGATTCATTCTTACACCAAATTTAATCTAATCACACCCATTCCCTCTTATTTTCACCATCTAAGAAGCATTGAAGCTTGGATTGCAAGGAGCACTTGAAGGAGGAGAAATTGATAATGAGATTATGTCCTAATTGTGTCCATTGAGCATTTCATTGAGAATTCATCTCCCAATAGATAAATTATGAATCCACCCCTTAATTTAGACTCTAATTCATATATTTAACTATTAGAAATCATCCATTGGTTTAGGGCTACCCATAGGATTAGGAACTAGGTTTATATGACTTGTATTGTGGAATATATATAGATTTTTGTGCCCAATTAGGAAGAATTCCGAGATTGGCACATCAAGTGTGTGTCATGCAACCAATTAGATCTAATTAGACTTAGATCGGGGTTGTGGGACTAGGTACATGTCCACAATTGGACACGAGTAGAGCGTATCATTGTATTTTGTGATACAGTGTGATACAAGATTCATTTTGGGCAATTTGTGTAATTTTTCTTCAATTTCTATTGTAACAAGTTGCATTAGTTATATTATTGTGTATTTGATATGTTTATATGATTATTATGGAGAATTTATGGGTTTGACTCTTTGGTTGAGGTGTGTATCATGATTTCTTAAGTGTATACTCTAGGTGTTTGCTTAATTATCTCGAGTATATATATATATATATATATATATATATATATATATATATATATATATATATATATATATATATATATGATGTGGTGTATTGTGTGTATGGTGACTGGGTTGATGTGCAGGTGCAGATATGTGTATTGCTTGTGAGGGAAGACTTGGAGTTGTACGATTGTGTGTTGGTGTGTGTGGTGATGTCTGTGTTGTCTTGTGGTAGTAGCTTGTGTGATGGGCAGGGGAGATGTGATACCTGGCAGTGCACAAGTATATTGTGTATTACATTAGGCAGTGGGGAATGAGATTTATTACAAATAGAGGGAGAAGCTCAGGTCTGCTGTGTGCACACTGGGGTGCACTGCAAGGAGTCAGTAGTGCTATAAAACCCCTATTTCTAAAAACCATATTTATTATTTTTTTATTATTAATAATTTAATTATGGTAATTATGTGCTAAATAGGAGAAATAGATTTTTAATAATTTTTATTTTAGGTGTTCGGGCACTTAGAGGATTTATGGGACCATTAGGAATTTTTCGGAATTTATTCCATGTAGGAGACCCCTTGAGCAGTTGCTAGCCTAACGGTGTGCATTATCCTAATCTATAAATTTTTTTATGTTTATATATATATATACAAATATATATATGTATATATATATTTTAAAAAAAAAGAAAGGAAAAAAAAAGAAAATAAATAATTAATAAATTAATAATATACTAATAATTAGTAATAAACTACTATTACTAATAATACTAATAAACAACCAATACAACTTAGCATATGTTCCAACCTAAAGCACGTTAAGATTCCACAAAGCCCAGCAAAAGCCACCAATAGGAACCCCATGCACCGCCCTTTAGCTAAAGGCACAGCAAGCAAATTCTCCCCTTCCCCCCCCCCCCGCGGGTGTTAAACCAAACCCCTTCCCTATATATATATATATATATATATATATATATATATATATATATATATATATATATATATATATATATATACTATTTTATTTTTCTAAAATCCTAACCTAAAAACCTCCAAACCCCCTCTTCTCATCTAGAGCCGCCACCGTAGCCAGAGAATCCCACCAGGCCGTCCAAACCATCCCGACGACCCCGACCTCGCGCACTGCAGATTTCCACACGAGGCACCTTCGCTCCGGAGTAGTTTTCCGTCGACTCGCTCAACCAAACGCCGTTCCGTCTTCACCAGTATGCTCACCCCTTAACCCTCTTCCATATTTGTATAATAGCAGACCTCGAAAAACGTGTATCCATAGGCAAAAATAGCGTCCAAGTTGGCGCAAGCAGACCGAATTCTGGGATCGCAGAAAACTGTGGTAATCACCCATGTTGCCGAGTTCGTATATCCCACCACAGAGATCCGAATTCGGTGATTCTTTTTATATGTGTAGAATACTTGACCTACTTTATTTTTTGTTAAATAACCCTAGATTATTAGCTGCTGTGGACAGAATTAAATTCGTCACAAAACTCTGCGAACCCATTTTTTCTAGAATTCCAAAAGTTGTGAAACGGAGCGCGCCCCGCCAAACGGGACCGCCCGCCTTGTACCAAGTATACCAAACGGTGCACACAGTGTAACCAGATACGTAAAAATTTGTGAAAACTGATTCGGACGCGTGTGCGCGCCGAAATCAGGCCGTATCCGCGGACACACCCCGTGTCGCAAATTTTGTGGAACTTGCGCATATTTTGTGCACGCTTGTCAGATTGTGACGAAACTTGCGCCACTGGACTCGTGGTAACGCGCTGGTCCTGTGACCTAATTTTCACACAATTCTGAGATGGTTGACCAAATCGCCAATTGGTGGGCCCCACAGTTGACTTTTTGGACAAAATTATGTTCGGCTCATCGGAATCCACATTTGGACATATCGTTGGATTCGTATTGACATCTAGAGTTGTTTGACCTATAATTTATCCCATTTAGAGACTGTTACCCTTGGCACGCTTTTCGGTACAAAGTAGGCCACCCGTGGACCCCACTTTTACCCAAAATTACCGTTTTGCCCCTGTGTCCAAATTGGACGAAAGGGAAGTGCTTTTTAGCTATTTTGCTTATTCTGGGAACATTGGTGATGTTTATTTCAGTATCCGGGGACGTTGTTCTGTGGCCATAGCTTTTGATCCTGTGCGTTTGACTTCTGGACAGTACACCTTGCAGCTTTCTTACCAGGCAAGATACCTTACCAAATTGCTTACAGTATTTTGCATGCTTAGTATATTTCTGTATATTTATTTCAGTTCTATTTATTTATTGCATGTGTAGTTCCTTTCAGTCATTACTATATATTAGATATGTTGACACACACTTGACACTTAGTATCATAGAGGACAATTATTAGGCGTATGGACTTTTAACCACTCTGGTAACACTGTAGTCACTAGCACGCACTATGGTGGGTCGTATCCGATGGTCGCTACCCGAGAGGTATGTCGATTGATGGAGTTCGAGGGTCGCTACCCCAGAGGTATGTCGGCTGATGATGTCCACTGACGAGCGTGAGGTTGTGAGGATTAGATCGAGTAGCCTACCCTTGCCCATACATCGAAAAGTTATTCTCATTTGCATTCATATAGATGGTCTTGTACAGCGTACTTATTTATTTTTAAATTATATGCATGTTTACTGTATTCAAATTGGCTCGTATTTTCTGTATCTTGTTACGTCCCTCTGAGGACCTGGTCCTCTGCCAGGTGTATCTGCTCTTGAGTATTTGCAGGAGTACGGGCCTGGACCTGACGCATTCCTTCCTGCCGTGGAGGTCTTACCTTCTGCGCATCGCTGATTATCTAGCGATGGATTCTTTTAGCTGATACACTTCTGTCTTCATATTATTTTATATTGGAGATTTTATACTCCTCTCTCATTTTAGTTTGAATATAGTCTTTGGTAGTGGATTTGTCTCCACCCGACTATTATTTTGGATATTTTAGACTCCTTATTCTAGTTAGTATTTCTTTTCTATGACTTGTTGTGTGGATGAGATTAGCATATCTGTGACTTGTGATATTATATATACCACATGTGAGTTTATATTCATATTACAGCGTACGTATGGGTTATGGTTTTCATATATTGGAGTTGCCATATCTATGCGGCTGGCATGCTTACGTGTTCTAGTCCTATGTATTATTGGGACTGGGGCGTGACATATTTTTGTGGTAGCCCATGCAGGTCGAGTTAGCCGTTTCGGTTACGTCAATGTACCGAGCGGGCCTGCACCTAGGATTAGAATTTTAGATCTCATCCACACTTGACTATAACTTACCTTCCTTCCAACATGTCCTACTTAAGTTCTTGCATCCTGCTTGATTCATGTACTCTTCTTAATCCTTCGTCCATCTCTTGCAGAGAGATGAATTTGCATAACGGGCATGACGCCACCGGGGACAACACGTCTCCAGGGGACGACGACCAATCACCAGGAGTGACCTCAACGACTCCTCTTCTTCCCGGACCGGATGAACCGACTAGCAATCCAATCCTATCAACCCCTTCCATGATACCTAATGGAACTTTTCCATCTCTACCAGCATCGCAGGATGGCCAAACACAGCTGCTCCAATTCTTTCAGATGATAATCCAGGAACAGAGGCAGCAAACAGCAGAGCAGAGGCTAGAATTTCTGGCAGTGCTTGAGAGAATGGCTGCACTAGCCCCTGCACCAATCCAGGCACTAGTTTCAGTACCACAAGCTCGGGTTGGTTCAGTCAAAGACTTTGTGCAGATGGGCCCTAAGCCATATAAGGGCAATGAGAGTCCAGAGGAGACCACGAACTGGATTGCCAATACCAAGAACTTGTTAGAGGCATCACAACTACCTACTGATCTATGGATGATATGCGTGAGGACTCAGTTAGAAGGCAACGCACACCACTGGTGGGAATCAATGGAGCGCCAGTTGGGTACGCGTCAGACTTGGAAACAATTCTTGGAATGCTTTGAGAGGAAGTACTTCCCGGATACTGTAAGGGACGCATTGTACGATCAGTTCCTCCATCTAGAGCAAGGGGACAAGACGGTTGATGAGTATGACGCAGAGTTTAGCCGTCTCAGTAAGTATGGCACAGTCCTAATACCTAATGACTTGGAGAAAGCTAAGAGGTTTCACCGCGGGCTGACTCAGGAGCTCCAGCACTACACTAGCTCCCAGTCTCGAATCTCTTATGCCGAGCTATTGACAGAGGCCAGGATCCAGGAGGCCATCAGCAAGGGGAACGGAATTCAACAAAAAATTTATCAGGGACCAGTAAGGACACATCAAGGAGGACCCATTAGACACCCTTTGACATGCCAGCAACCAGATAGTGCTGCACCATATCCAACCAAGGAGCTCCGTACTTGTCACTATTGTGGAAGGACAGGTCATATTCTAAGAGACTGTCATCGTCGATTGGGACTGTGCATGGTATGTGGATCAAGTCACCATCTAGCTCGAGAATGTCCTCAGCAGAACCCAGGGTCTATGGCATTAAAATCAAGAACACCGCATATACCCTCAAGTATAGAAGACCAAAGGGACCCACCACTGCTTCTACAGTCTGCACAAATGGAGGGGACTAGACCCCAGTTGATCAATCAAGGACAAGGCCAAGCACTCATTATGACAAGTATGGGAGAGCAGACACAGGAAGCCGTAGATACAGGTACGACCTTTTAGTTATAATTGACTTTGCATACTCATAACCCCATTGTGACACAAGATCTGAGATGTACAAATAGATGTAGAATTATATATATGGATATCTAGCAGTTATAAGTATATATTTTTATTCTACCCAGATGGCATACACGCGATGCTAATGGATGACGTGAGTAGCAGTAGTAGTATTCTCCCCTATTTTTATCTCGCCCTCTTGGGTGACTCATCTCCTCCTTTTATATTCATTCCTTATCTCATGCGTAACTCTTCCTATCATAGTCGTATCTTTCGTGCCATTATGAATTGTTTGATATCAACCTCACCCCTATTTTGTTAGTTAATCATAAATGTGTTAGTAATGCTTGATAACTAAGGATGAGTTCTTAATATGTATATGCACTATAACAATATATGTATTCTTTATTAGTTTAACCCTTAAGTAGCACCATGTAGCATAGTAGAAATTGTTAGATCACTTGAGCTAGATCATAGCCCTAATAGTTAGTCAAGATCTTAAGTGTCTCCCTAAAAACTTAGACTATGCCTAGGAAAGAGTTGAAGGCACTTGTTACGAACTGATGACTATAATAAATCGCCGGCGAGGTAGCGACAGTTGCCGCCAGACGATTTTGGTAGAGTAGTCGAATTACTTGCAGCCATACTGGCCAGGTGGCGTGGCAGTATTAGACTATGATACTTGACGGTTATGGGAAAAAGTCATAGTTATGAAATTCTAGACAGGTATCCCAAGAATTTTGACCCAATAAATATAATTGCCTTACAATCTAGACAATAGCTTCAAAGAAGGTGACCACTAGTAGAATTCTTGTAAGTTGGGTAGTGTAGACGAGTTAGAGGATGATAGAATAGTGTATGGACAATAGATGAGGAAGTGTTAGAATGGCAGACCATGAGTTTTAGGAGTCCTGCTAGATACCAATGTAGTGTAATAGTTATAGTTATCATTATGAAAATGGGTTAGTGTCAATTTCGAGGACGAAATTTTCGTAAGTTGGGTAGAATGTAAAACCCCTATTTCTAAAAATCGTATTTATTATTTTTTTATTATTAATAATTTAATTATGATAATTATGTGCTAAATAGGAGAAATAGATTTTTAATAATTTTTATTTTAGGTGTTCGGGCACTTAGAGGATTTATGGGACTATTAGAAAATTTTCGGAATTTATTCCATGTAGGAGATCCCTTGAGCAGTTGCTAGCCTAACGGTGTGCATTATCCTAATCTATAAATTTTTTTATGTGTATATATATATACAAATATATATATGTATATATATATTTAATAAAAAAGAAAGGAAAAGAAAAGAAAATAATTAATTAATAAATTAATAATATACTAATAATTAGTAATAAACTACTATTACTAATAATACTAATAAACAACCAATACAACTTAGCATATGTTCCAACCTAAAGCACGTTAAGATTCTACAAAGCCCAACAAAAGCCACCAATAGGAACCCCATGCACCGCCCTTTAGCTAAAGGCACAACAAGCAAATTCTCCCCTTCCCCCCCGCGGGTGTTAAACCAAACCCCTTCCCTATTCATATATATATATATATATATATATATATATATATATATATATATATATATATATATATATATATATATATATATATATATATATATATATATATACTATTTTATTTTTCTAAAACCCTAACCTAAAAACCTCCAGACCCCCTCTTCTCATCTAGAGCCGCCACCGTAGCCAGAGAATCCCACCAGGCCGTCCAAACCATCCCGACGACCCCGACCTCGCGCACTGCAGATTCTCACACGAGGCACCTTTGCTCCGGAGTGATTTTCTGTCGACTCGCTCAACCAAACGTCGTTCCATCTTCACCGGTATGCTCACCCCTTAACCCTCTTCCATATTTGTATAATAGCAGACCTCGAACAACGTGTACCCATAGACGAAAATAGCGTCCAAGTTGGCGCAAGCAGACCGAATTCTGGGATCGCAGAAAACTGCGGTAACCACCCATGTTATCGAGTTCGTATCTCCCACCACAGAGATCCAAATTCGGTGATTCTTTTTGATATGTGTAGAACACTTGACCTAGTTTATTTTTTGTTAAATAACCCTAGATTATTAGCTGCTGTGGACAGAATTAAATTCGTCACAAAACTCTGCGAACTCACTTTTTCCAGAATTCCAAAAGTTGTGAAACGGAGCGCGCCCCGCCAAACGGGACCGCCCCGCCGTGTACCAAGTGTACCGAACGGTGCATACAGCATAACCGGACACGTAAAAATTCGTGGAAACTGATTCGGACGCGTGTGCGCGCCTAAATCAGGCCGTATCCGCGGACACACCCCGTATCGCAAATTTTGTGGAACTCGTGCGTATTTTGTGCACGCTTGTCAGATTGTGACGAAACTTGTGCTACTGGACTCGTGGTAATGCGCTGGTCCTGTGACCCAATTTTCACGCAATTCTGAGATGGTTGACCAAATCGCCAATTGGCGGGCCCTACAGTTGACTTTTTGGATAAAATTGTGTTCGGCTCATCAGAATCCACATTTGGACATACCGTTGGGTTCGTATTGACATCTAGAGTTGTTTGATTTATAATTTGTCCCATTTAGAGACTGTTATCCTTGGCACGCTTTTTCGGTGCAAAGTGGGCCACCCGTGGACCCCAATTTTATCCGAAATTACCGTTTTGCCCCTGTGTCCAAATTGGACGAAAGGAAAGTGCTTTTTAGCTATTTTGCTTATTCTGGGAACGTTGGTGATGTTTATTTCAGTATCCGGAGATGTTGTTCTGCGGCCATAGCTTTTGATCCTGTGCGTTTGACTTCTGGACAGTACACTTTGCAGCTTTCTTACCAGACAAGATACCTTACCAAATTGCTTACAGTATTTTGCATGCTTAGTATATTTCTATATATTTATTTCAGTTCTATTTATTTATTGCATGTGTAGTTCCTTTCAGTCATTACTATATATTAGATATGTTGACACACACTTGACACTTAGTATCATAGAGGACAATTATTAGGTGTATGGGCTTTTAACCACTCTGGTAACACTGTAGTCACTAGCACGCACTATGGTAGGTCGTGTCCGATGGTCGCTACCCGAGAGGTATGTCGATTGATGGAGTCCTAGGGTCGCTACCCTAGAGGTATGTCGGCTGATGATGTCCACTAACGAGCGTGGGGTTGTGAGGATTAGATCGAGTAGCCTACCCTTGCCCATACGTCGAAAAGTTATCCTCATTTGCATTCATATAGATGGTCTTGTACAGCATACTTATTTATTTTTAAATTATATGCATGTTTACGATATTCAAATTGGCTCGTATTTTCTGTATCTTGTTACGTCCCTCTGAGGACCTGGTCCTCTGCCAGGTGTATCTGCTCTTGAGTATTTGCAAGAGTACGGGCCTGGACCTGACGCATTCCTTCCTGCCGAGGAGGTCTTACCTTCTGTGCATCGTTGATTATCTAGCGATGGATTCTTTTAGCTGATACACTTTTGTCTTCATATTATTTTATATTGGAGATTTTATACTCCTCTCTCATTTTAGTTTGGATATAGTCTTTGGTAGTGGATTTGTCTCCACCGGACTATTATTTTGGATATTTCAGACTCCTTATTCTAGTTAGTATTTCTTTTCTATGACTTGTTGTGTGGATGAGATTAGCATATCTGTGACTTGTGACATTATATATACTACATGTGAGTTTATATTCATATTACAGCGTACGTATGGGTTATGGTTTCCATATATTGGAGTTGCCATATCCATGTTGCTGGCATGCTTACATGTTCTAGTCCTACATATTATTAGGACTGGGGCGTGACAAGTGCAAAGCCTGCATTGAAATGTACAAATCTGAATGTAGTGGATTGCTAAATGAAAATGTAGGTGTACAAATTTGAGGATGTGGATTATAGGTATTAGCCATACCTTTCAAGTATCGAAAGCATGTGAAGATGAGTGAACTGCCACCAGTGTGCACTTATGTGTATTAGAGTGTTAGTGTAATGGGTAATTGGGTGAATGAGAATTGAGAGGAGGGAGTCTAGTGTATTCAATATGCAGGTGAGTGCACTAGGTAGTAGTTAGGTAGTTACAGAAGTATCCAAGCAAGTGTGGTTTGATTCCAGCTTGTTGTGAGGGTTGTGTTGGTGGTTATTAGAGTTTCATAAGGTGTGGAGTTCACTGTGGGTTGTGCATAGGTGGAGCTCGAGCAGTAGAGGAGTGTTCAGGTGTATTGGAATAATGTGTTTAGATGTGTGTACCAACTATGGTTCAGTGTATCCTAGTATGAGTGGTTATCTGTTACACAAGGGGGTTATGTTGACTGAGTGCAAGCAATGTTTGAGTGTGGCAACTGCTCGAGTACAACAAGTTGGAGTTGTCCCCTGCAGTAAACTTAGTTGCAAGGGGAAGAGGCATGTTTGTGGGTTGAACATGAGTTTAAGGGGGCAGTTTATAGCAGTAGTAGGGTAAATTCAGACCTTGGTGATGAGGTTTTAACTACAAGTTAGCAATAATAGGAAGTGTAACAACAACTGTGGGTGGTGGAAAGATATGATTAAGGCAGTGAAGTGAATCAGCAGCAAAGCGAGGCTTAAGCAACTTCAAGCAATGAGAAAACAATACTGCTGTGCATTGGAAAAACTGAGAAGAGAATTGCACAACAACTGCTTGTTATTTGGGTTACCTATTTAGGTAGTGTGTTATACACAGTTCAGGTAAGTGTATGTGTGTTCGCATTGTGCGTGAGTGTGTAAACTAGTCTGAGGAGAGTGGTATGCATTCAATTAGCTATATAGGTATCTTGAGGTCTGACATCATTGTCAGGAAATATTAAGTGTATCGAGCTAGGTGTGGTATCCAAAAGTTGGAGAATTAGTGTAAGGTAAGTTTGAGGGTTGAGTATTGGTATCCCATATAATACAAGTGTTAGTGAATATTAGGTATTATGTCTAAGAGTATATCAAGTGCCTTGAGTGAGAGTCCTAGTTAAGTGTCTTGGTGATAAAAAGTTGTGAACCAAGTGTAGGATTATGATACCCATTAGAGTATCAGGCTGTGGGGGTGAGTATCTAAGTTAAGGTATCAATGTGGTACTAGAGGTGGTTGAGTATAAACTAGAAGTGAGCTAGGTATTGGGTTACGACAAGGTATTGAGTATAGGCTAGGTATTATATCATTAGTATATATGAGCTAGGTAGTTATATATATCTAGTACTGAGACTGTAGCTTATCATAGCTATTAGAAATGGCCTAGAATGACTTGATATTAACTATTATGGCCTATTATTAGTTAATAATAGCTAGTATCACTTATATTGACTAGTAGTAGTTAGATATTGAATAATTAACCTTGCTAAGACCTAGAGAACTTAGAACAACAAGGTATTGACTTAGTTTGACTAGTATCAACTATTATTGACCTAAAAAAATTATATTTGACTCATTTTAGCTTATTTATCACTTCTTTACACCAAATTGACAATGATGTTCATATATAGGGTTGTGTGACACCAGTTCGAACACCGATTTACATCATTTGTTCTGGACCTCTGGTGAGTACATTCTCTGATAGTTTTTATTATTTGATCATTACTATAATTTAAGTATTTATAAATGTTACATATGATTCTTGACACGATGGTACATGAATTGGTATTGTTATTGGATCGTCAGTCATGAGATATTACCTTATTTTATCGAGATGGTATTGAATACTACTCCTTGTTGGTATTGGATAATATTGGATAATATTGGTTAAACATTGGATACATTGACTAGTAATGTTTCATGATTGGATCTATCGAATCAGTTAGGTCGGGGGAAGTATGAGCTAGATATGTGATCAAGAACTATTGACAAGTAGTGTAAATCATCGGCTACTATCTAATCATATACTTCACGTATGGTTAAGCTAGTTTTTCCCTTAGTGTAAATCATTGAATCTCCCAAGCCGATTACATATCTATTTAATATTTCAAAACACATAGTATGTTGTAGTTTTCATTCAGTTCATAGATTATATTGCCTCATATTGTAGTTCCTTCTCTTTTATTTCACATATGCACTGGCTATACCCTATTACTTACATTACATGTTTCTCTTTACTATTTGCCATTACATCAGTTTATTGTCTCTCATTGTATATAGCATCCTCTATTTACTGTTTTATAGTCTTTGTCAATTAATTGGAACTGCTATTGGGTTGTACTTCGCTTCAATCCTGACTGGATATATTTTTCAGACGATAACTTAGAGGAATGGTGTCCCACGCACTATAGACCACAAGGGGGATAGCAACCATGGGCCCTGACGCTCAAAAGTGATTTTCGGGAGGTCTATCCGGAATTACTAGTTGTCCTAGTTAGTTCTCATTAGCATTTTGGTATCAGATTTATTTTGACTTATATTTGAGACTTGGTTATTGCTGATATTATTGGATGTTGTGGATGTTTAGACTTCATAGTTATGTTAGACTTCTTTGATATTTTATCGTGCTTTAGATTTGTGATTGAGTATTTATCATTACCATTATTATCATATTATCCTTCTTCTTAGAGTTGAGATATCTTTGACAGACTATATTATTGTGTGAGATGATTAGATAGTATTAATGACCTAGACAATATTCTATCGCCGATGTTGCGGTGTAGGTTGGACGTACCCACGTACTCGTGCCCCTATATCGGGTGCGGATCATGACACGATATGTGATGACCCATTCCGTTCAAGCGGACAACCGATTCAAACGGCACAAGTGCAATGACCCGACCTGCTTTGCTCAGCGAGAATACTCGTTTAAGGCAAAAGGATTTCCAGACTTGGCCTTTCAGGAGTTCGGACTTAGGCTTTCAAAGGCTCGCTCGGAGTATCGCTTGACCGAGGTAAATCATTGCTAAGGTAGGCGGCTACGATGAACTTGTCTTTGCTTAGCCAGCACACTTAAAATATGGACGATACATGCTAGTCGCTAGGTGAATCATCCCCTGCATACTAATAAAGAATCTAACGCATCTAGCTAAGGGAATAATCCCAACTTGTAATACTTGTGTTAGAACATGAAAATAAAACTTTGCTTATAAATAGACCCTCGCATGCCCTTTGCCTTGTGCAACTAGACCCCGCTATGCCTCGAGTAGAACGATATATATATTCTTTGTAGTGCACTGTTCACTTGATTATACTGCACGTCCCTATATCATGTCGCTCGGTATGTCCCTTTACTCTTTCACTCCTCGCTTTACCCATAGACCGTGCCAACGTAAATGTTTATGTTTCATATGAATGCAATGCTTGCCTGCTTATATGTTAACTTATACTCATTGCCTCGATTCAATGCTTGTCACATAATTGTATGCCATAATCAAGTAAACACTATCTTGTTTTGCATTCATCCAAACCACCGGAAGACTATCTAATAGTCATTCCATGCAAGTATGAACCTGAAAGTATACGGGACCGTTAGGTCGCCAAGGTAATCCCCGAACCAGGGTAATGCATCAAGTCAAATTGAACACTGAACGAGAATCATGTCAAGTATAGAAAGAATCATAACTTGTGGAGCATACTCGTTCTAAACAAATCAAGAATTTATATATCATGTCAAAAATCTTGTGAACCTGAGATCCAAGACGTGCATGTCACGGACAACTTGTGCACAAGGGAGATTACAAAATCTTATTTCGTGAACGATCTCGAGGAATTAGGACCGATCCGGTCTAAACGGACTCCATGTTGTCCTCTTTCTTTTTTATGGGGATGGCGCGCAATGCCATGTTATTTTACGTTGTACCCTATTCCCTTTGAAGAGGCAGTCTCTACCTGTTTGGCGGAATGGCCTGCGATGCTCCATTTTAATATGTTGCACCCATTTCGCTAGTAAGACATCGTCCATTATGGCTATGTCAGTGACCCTCCATATTGATAAGTCATCCTCGCTTAGCGGCAATCCGTGTGCGAGTCATTGCATCACATCTAGTAATTGGAAATACCTGAACAGATATGGATATGATACACTTGTACATGTATAACACTGGAACATCTTCTGTAACACATCGGATAATCCGTGTAATCGTGCACCCGAAACATATCTCGTACATGACACTTATGTTTGCATATGCCATTGCCCATGGATTCATTATATATATACGCATACTTATAGTTTACCTTGGACAGGGAAGGACAAATGGTAAGTTGGAAAGTCTCATCGTATTTTCTCTTATATCTTACGGTGCACTACCACACGAGTTAGGCTATTCATCATTACCATAAAACTGATTCTAAGGCAAGACTATAAAGATAACTTAATATATGGTGCACGGAACCTATATAACATATTTGGATTTATCGAGCGGACGAGAAGCCTCCCCACAGTGCATTCATATACTGATAACCCACCTGTTTTCTTGCAGGGTGCAGGGAAACCTCGTTTGGTACGGATGCCTCCTTCGTGTGTGCTATGGCATGGAGTTCACTCTGGAGCCTTGGAGCGTTGCATCCGAAACTGAAGCATATATACATGACATATTATTGGAACATCGCTTATGTATCATTCCACAAATGTAGCCACTTGGCACGCTTTTACTGTTTCAGAGAGAGGCTTGTGCAACTTGTAACCTCGGCCTAGCGCCGCTTATAAAACTTGTTCAATATCAATAAAGAGCTTGTTTTAATTCTATACTTGCGTTATTAAATGCTTCCGCTATTGACGTCTCTGTGAACTTGTTACCAATTGCCTGTGCGTTTCGTATTCTGCTGCACTCGGACTATCTGTGCGACTCTGTTGCTTAGCCATCTTACCGCCTGTTCGGTTTATGGCCTTGTACGGGTACGGCTTACTCTCGTGCAGCATCACGCCCAGAGGCGAAGAGATCTTCCTGCGGGAGCGCTGGGGCGGTGATTCGTACCTAGCGGGGATGGCCGAGATTACCTGCGGAAGATCGGGGCATGATAGATTGGTATTAGAGCATGGCTTTATGCCTTTGGACTTTATTTCAATTTTCTAAGTTTCAAAAGCTCGTTCGTGGGTTATGTGCATAAACTCTCTCGTGGACCCGATGGGATATTCCATACAATGAGTCTAAATACTTTCAAAAGTGCATGTGAATGATATAATTGCTTGTACGAAACTATGATGCAAAGGACTTTGTGCCGACCTGTGTTAGACTTGGTTGAATAGACTCGTGCTAGAATTTTCAAGTTATGTGCGAACCCAAATACCTATACATAATTTCCAAGCTGGTTAGTATGTGATATAGAATATCGTTCAAATGGTTAGCTATGCACACAGCCTTTCAGCTAAGTTATGTTAAGTATCGCGCCAAAACCCTTTAGTACAAGCTAGTTGCAAACGAGATTGGGATATCGTTCAGATAAAGATAAGCCAGACTTAGAATGACAACCGATAGAAACCTTATCAGATTGTCGCTTAGGCGAATATAGAGAATCGTGCTTGGATTTTTGGAAAATAGCTTGTCAGATATTACTATCTCTAAGTTTGGTTGAATGCATATGTTTGAGGGACGCCTTTAACGTGTGCACGATCCAAGACTCAATGATATGTTGAACTTATATGCAAAGACTTTGCTATCGCTAAGTTAGTTGATATGCATATGTTTGAAGGACACTAAGAATATGTGCACGATCCAGACTCGCGATATGCTGATCTCGAATGCTAGTATAAGTGAATATGTTAGACCCGCATGGACAAGTATAATGGCTTGTATAATTTTGCCTCAGCCTTAGATCATTATTCAAAAGGGATTATAATATACCCCATGTTAAGCAATATTTTCTGTGCTAAGGCGCAATAGAGACCGAGTCAGAGCTTGGATTGAATGATAGAGTTATTCAATGAGACCAACCCAGCATACACGCGATACGGTATAAGGAACAAGTAGAAAATTGTGTTCGAACGGATCTAGTGGTACCGATTGCTACGCTTGGGATAGATTTGATAGTGTGATAGATCGGCTTGCCCTCAGGAAGTCTAAAGGAAGAAACTTTTTTCGAGTGGTGTATAATATGATGACCCGTTCCGTTCAAGCGACAGTCGATTCAAATGGCGTAAGTACAATGAACTGACCCGCTTTGCTCAGCAAGAATACTCGTTTAAGGCAAAAGGATTTCCAGATTTGGCCCTTCAGGAGTTCGGACTTGGGCTTTCAAAGGCTCGCTCGTAGTATCGTTCGACCGAGGCAAATTATCGCTAAGGTGGGTGGCTACGATGAACTTGTCTTTGCTTAGCCAGCATACTTAAAATATGGATGATACATGCTAGTCGCTAGGTGAATCACCCATGCATGCTAATAAAGAATCCAGCGCACCTAGCTAAGGGAATAATCCCAACTTGTATTACTTGTGTTAGAACATGAAAATAAAACTTTGTTTATAAATAGACCCTCGCATGCTACCTTTGCCTTGTGCAACTAGACCCCGCTATGCCTCGAGTAAAATAATATATATATATATATATATTTTTCGTAGTGCACTGTTCACTTGATTACACTGCACGTCCCTAGATCATGTCGCTCGGTATGTCCCTTTACGCTTTCACTCCTCACTTTACCCATAGACCGTGCCAACGTAAATATTTATGTTTTATATGAATGCAATGCTTGCCTACATATATGTTAACTCGTACTCGTTGCCTCGATTCAATGCTTGTCATATAATTATATGCCACAATCAAGTAAACACTATCTTGCCTTGTATTCATCCAAACCACCGAAAGACTATCTAATAGTCATTCTGTGCAAGTATGAACCTGAAAGTCTACGGGACTATTAGATCGCCAAGGCAATCCCCGAACCAGGGGAATGCATCAAATCAAATTGAATACTGAACGAGAATTATGTCAAGTATAGAAAGAATCACAGCTCGTGGAGCATACTCATTTTGAACAAATCAAGAGTTTACATGTCATGTTAAGAATCCTGTGAACTTGAGACCCAAGACTTGCATGTCACGGACAACTTGTGTACAAGGGGGATTACAAAATCTTATTCCGCGGATGATCTTGGGGCATTGGGATCGATCCGGTCTAGACGGACTCCATGTTATCCTCTTCCTTGTTTATGGGGATGACGCACAATGACCATGTTATTTCACGTTGTGCCCCATTCCCTTTGAAGAGGCAGTCTCTACTTGTTCGGCTGAATGGCCTGCGATGCCCCATTTTAATACGTTGCACCCATTCCGCTAGTGAGACATCGTTCATTATTGCTATGCCAGTGACTCTTTATATAGATAAGTCATCATCACTCAGCGGCAATCCGCGTGCGAGTTATTGTATGGCATCCAGTAATCGAAAACACCTGAATGGATATGGATATGATACACTTGTACATATAGAACACTTGAACATCTTCTGCAACACACCGGATAATCCGTGTAATCGTGCACCCAAAACATAATCTCGCACATGATACTTATGTTTGCATATGCTATTGCCCCTGGATTTATTAATATGCTATTGACCCTAGATTCATTATATATATGCTCGTGCTTGAGTTAACTTGGTCTGCCTTGGACAGGGAAGGACAAATGGTAAGTTGGTAAGTCTTATCGTATTTTCTCTTATATCGTATGGTGCACTGCCACACGAGTTAGGCTATTCATCATTGCCAAAAAACTGTTCCTAAGGCAAGACTAAAAAGATAACTTAATAGATGGTGCACAGAATCTATATAACGTGTTTGGATTTGTCGAGCTAGCGAAAAGCCTCCCAACCAGTACATTCATGTACTAATAACCCACCAGTTTGCTTGCAGGGTACAAAAAAACCTCGTTCGGTGCAGATACCTCCTTCGTGCGTGCTAAGGCGTGGAGTTCACTCTGGAGCCTTGGAGCATTGCGTCCAAAAATAAAGCACATATACAGTACATAATGTTGGAACATCGCTTTTGTATTATTCCATAAATGTAGCCACTTGGCATGCTTTTACTGTTTTAGAGAGAGAGGCTTGTGCGACTTGTAACCTTGGCCTAGCGTCGCTTGTAACACTTGTTTAATATCAATAAAGAGCTTCTTTTAATTCTATAATTGTGTTATTCAATGCTTCCGCTATTGACGACTCTGTGAACTTGTTACCAATTGCCTGTGCATTTCATATTCCACTGCATTTAAACTATCTGTGTGACTCTGTTGCTTAGCTATCTTACCGCCTGTTCGGATCATGGCCTTGTACGGACGTGGCTTTCATCGTCCTGCGGGAGCTCTGGCACGGTGATTCGCGCCTAGCAGGGACGGCCGATTACCTGCGGGAGATCGAGGTGTGACATGATACAATTCTTCTTCAGTCTGCCACCTCATACCGGTTCATTTTGAGGAGTATAAGGGATTGGAATTGGTTCTATACATGGCATTGTAACCTCCGATTTCCAATTTCCAAAATAATTAGATTTTAATTTATTTTAAAATATCAAGTTTTATAAAATAATTCTCCTTGAAAATTTTTATTTGATTTTGAACGATGTTTGATTTTAGAAGGTAATTTAAAAATCTTTATAAAAATCATTTTCCTAAATGACGATGTATTACAAAATAAATAAATAAATAATAATATATATTTCTAGTTTCAAATATTTATTGGCTTGAATCATAAAATTATTGTTTTAACTAAATAGTTATTTAAAGGACTAGTTCATAAAAATAAAATAAATTTTTATTTATTGGGATAGTAAATAAATAAATGTCATGCTTTCTAGGACTTTGCAAAATGTATTAATTAGTAGCTAATTGGAAATTAGCTAGCTTTCCTAAAAACATTTTTCTGAAATTATAATCTTTATTTTTATTTTTATTTTTTCAAGTTGCCGTTCCTATTAACTAGCCCACACCCTTTCCCACATGAAGAACTTATTCATGTATTGATCTTGGCCATTCATTATTGGGCCAACCCGCAACCCTTTATACCACACCATCTCTCCCTATTTAAGTCCCTCATCACATCTCCCTAGAAACCCTAGATAGCCTTCACAAATCCCCATAGAGCCACAGCCACCACCATTTTTGTGTGCTCGTGTCCGTGTGTCCAGCATCCGTGTCAGCCGTGATGGCCTCGGGTCCGACCCCGGGTGTCCCACAGTATCCATTCATTTCTGGGTTCGGTTACAATATTACAATCAGATTTTTGTGTCCGACACATCCGGACACATCCACCTCCACCAGTACACCCAACCCCGTGTCCGACACACCCGGACACGTCCCTCACAGTTCAGCAACCCATCGTGTCCTGCCCCGGACACGATCCACAGACACGACTCGCAGAAACCCTAAACCTAACCGTGGCCGCTGAGCCGGTAGCCGCCGCCGAACGCCGCCAGATCCGTCGAGTGCCGCTGCCCTCGAACAGACCGCCACCGCCGAGTCGAAGCCGCCTGCCCGACGGACCCCCACCGCGCCGGCGAAGGGAACCCTCTCCATCTGAGCCGCCGATGCTGTCCCCGAGCCGTCGTTCCAGTCGAGCTCCTCCAGTCGTCCACCGTTCCCTCCAACCGCTCCTTCGCGTCGATCCGGCGGAGCAACTGCACACGAGAAACCGCCGGCCGCCGTCGCTTCAGGACCACCGCCCTGCCCGGCCCGACCTCGCCGGAAAAACCCCCTGTGAGCCTCCCTTCTCCGTTCCCTCTTCGATTCAGAGAGAAGGTTTGGGAATTGTTAAGAGTCAGTTAATTATATATTATATAATTAATTTAGTTATATTAATATATAATTAATTTAGTTTTTTAGATTATTAATTGTTTAGTTAATGTTTAATCAGGCAGTTAATAATTAATTAGTTATTAATTACATATAATTAAATTAACAATTACACATAACTAGTTTAGCTTATATAATTAGTTATTTTTGTGTAATTAGTTAGTTAATACGTGGTTAGTTTAATTAAAATTATAATTTGATTAGTTAATTATTTCTTAAATCCTTTAATTAAATTATAAAAATCAGTTTAGTATATATAATTAGTTATTTTATATAATTAGTTTAATTAATGTAATTAGTTATGTAATTTGGTTATTTTATATAATTTGGTTATATTAATATGTATTAGTTTAGTAAATTTATATAATTAGTTAGTAAATAAATATAACTAGCTTAGTAAATTCATGTAACTAGTTTAGTAAATACAACATAATTAGTTTATTGTTTTAATGTATAAAATTAGTTATTTAGTATGTGTAAATTTAGTTATGTATTATATATAAGGGTTTTTTATTATGAAAATTTGTATATATATATAACCGTATTATGGCATAAATATGTATATGTAGATTTATATTTTCGTATTGGTATATGTATGTATTTAAAATATGAGTAGGTATATTATTTATTTTTATTAATAAAATTGTATAATTAAATATGTATAACTAGTTGTATACGTATATATATTGGTTATTTTTATATGGTATAAAATTAATTTGGTGAATTAATGTTAGTATGTTAAGAATGATGTTGACAATATGTATATGTATATTCTAAAATGTACTTTTGCACATATATGAGATATACATATTTTGGTAAATAAAATGTAATAGTATACGTATTATTTTGGTATAAAAATATAAAATGTTTAGTATATGCATATATTGTATATATATATATGTACTTAATATATTTTCAAATATGTATAATTAGTATAAATGTATATATATATATATCTTGTACATACAATTAATGTATTGTATGTGTATTTAATGTGACGTACTAGTATTAGTATATATTTTAATAATAACATTGACAATATACATATATATATTTTTAAAATATATTTTAGCATATGTATGAGTATACATATATAATGTTCAACTAGTATAAATCAAATATGTATTTAAAAGATATATATATATATATATATATATATATATATATATATATATATTGTAAATACATTTAAATTGGTGCATGTGTATATATTGTAAGTATTAATGATAATTAATAATATGTGTATTTATATACGTATCCCTACTAGATGACCCTAGTTGACTAGTGCCATGCCTGGCAGAGCCCTGAGTTCATGTATTTGTGATGTGTTAGTGTAGCACCTGATGCAAATGTTGTATTTGATATATTTTTAGGACTGTTGGTTCCTCCAGACGATACTCTGGGACAGGACATTGGTTTTACCAGCTAAGGACCCAAGGCGAGTACATTCTCTGATTAGTTTCTAATTTATGATATCTCCTATGTTCACTGTATCTAGTGTAAATATACATGTTCTTGACACGTTGGTTACACGGATTGGTATACACGGATCTCGTCATGAGATGTTATTCCTTATTCATGGTGTAGCTTGTACAAGACTTGTTTTCCTTGTTATCTTGTGCATGTACAGACACTGATTCCCGGGGAGATTTGCTACCTTCCTAGGGAATCCTGTGCCATAGCGTACCATGATTGGATCTACTATACCAGTCGGGGGTTTGGGGAGTACTTTAGTGTAGATATGTGATCATACCCAACTTTATATGCACCATAGCTCACCCCACATCTCACGTCGGGTGCAGCCTGACCATTTATATGAACCATAGCTGTTACGTGTGATTAGCCTGATCTCTACATGCACCATAGCTAACCAACGGTTAGCCTGACTCTATATGAACCATAGCTAATCACATGTAACCAGCCTGATCAAGTTCCCAAGCCGATCACATGTCAAAGCTAGTACTCACACACTTAGTCATAGAACTCTTGCTCATGGACATATTGTTTCTTTTCCTGCATTTACTTACAGTATTTCCCGTACTTCTCTCATTGTACATTTCTCGTACTTATACATGCATCTGGTATGTTTCCATCTAGAACTGCTACATAGTTTATGTCATTTATATAGAACTGCTATTTAGAGATGTACTTTGCTCCTTCCTGACTGAAAAATATTTTTCCAGACTGTGACCTTAGTAGACTGGTTCCGACACACTTGGGGATTGGAAGTTAATGATTGCAGGTATGAATATGTTGTCTTTAGACTTGTGTTGTTTTCTTTTACTTCTTCAAATTCCTATCGTGCTGTAGTTGTGATTGAGTATGTTGTTGATATTTTATAGTATCATCCGAGTCTCCTTATAGAGTTGGATACTAGCGTGAGATTGTTAGATAGTACTCGACCTAGACAGCGTTCTACCGCCGATGCTGCGGCGTAGGCTGGACGTACCCACGCATTCGTGCCCCTAAACCGGGTGCGGGTCGTGACACGTTTTAGTGGTGGCCCATGCAGGTCTGACTACGCTAGTTGTGCGATGTCGTAGTAGTGCGACGTCATAGTTGTACTACTACGTACCTGCTGTAGAATATAGGACATAGGATACTAGGATGAGAGAGGATACTCAATCACAAATTCTTGAAAGATTTCCTGGGACGACCCCTTGAGAATCTTATTATAATTTTCAATTTAAATCTTTTTCCTTGTTTCCGTCCGCTCTCGCTTGTTGTCACTGAACTTGATTCTTGTTGATAAGTTATTAAAATCTTGGTATCATTGTTGAGTTTGATTCTTGTTGACCAGTTGTTAAATTTAATTCTTGGTATCGTTGTTGAGTTGATTTCATATCGAGATGAATTTTACGGACTAAAATTTATGGTATCATCTGATGACATATATTGATGAGGACAGTGAGAAAGGTAAAAACGTCTACTTTGGTCATGGAACCTAGAGTTTATCAAAGCCATATTAGCTGTCGTGACGAGAACGTAGGAACCTAACTTGGATGTACATACTTTAGTTATGAGATTTAGAGTTTCTCGCAGCCATACCGGTTGGCGTGGCGAGTATTCTAGATGACATGATTATAGGGTTGCATACCTTAGTTACGGAACCTGTCGTTTATCGCATCTATGCTTACTGGCATGGCGAGGATTCTGTGTGTCATGATTTCGGATAGACGTGTATGATTATCAGGTTGTATCTTAAATTGGTTCTTAAAATATTATCTCAAGACTTGTCTATTTCTGTTATTCCAGGACTTTGTTCCACCGCTTCTTTCTTTACTAGCAGTAAAGATACCTTCTGTCCTCAATTCAGTCTTTGAGCTCCTATTCCTTGAGGATTTCTTGTTAAGTATGATAATTAGTGGCTTGTAATTTTGTCTGTATTTTGTATTAGTGTTGACTGTGTTGTTAGTGAGTTGTAAGTGTTTCTTAGTTGGACATGTGAGCAGTAGACTTTAATCCAGAGTTAGCCCTTAGTATAGTACCTTGTACCAACGATTCTAGGAGTAGTGTCATTAGAGACTGAGAGTTAAGGAGAGTATAGAGTATCAGTGATAGTTCTCAGAGTTAGTATCAGAGCCAATTACCCGTCCTGGATAATCATGATGATGTAATTGAGTGATCTATGTAAACGATTAAGTATCCGGGAATTGTGTTAAGGATTTATGGAGCATGATGTCCAATTGGAGGATTGATATCGGAAATGTTAAAGGTAAAGAAATGTATATGTATAAAGGGTTTAATGAGATGTCATAAGTAGAGAAATATCAGGAGTTGTAATGGAAGTTATGAAGCGTATCACGGATTAGTTTAATAGGCTTTAAAGGATTGAAGGAAGTACATATACAACCATCGAGATGAGGAACCATACACATACCCATGAGAGTAAAGAAACATGAGTGTTATAGAGGATACAGGTGATCATGAGTCTAATGAGCTTGATGAGATAATCCATTAATGCAGCTAGTGATATAATACCAAGAGTGCCGATGATTCTATACCAAGGATTATTGAAAATGGTGCCAGTAACAATAAGCACTCGGTGTGATGATAATTAGATGATATACCAGTTGACATAAATTGAAATTATGAAAGAAAACACAGTTGATGATGACTTTGATCATTAGAGGTAATAGTATAAGTGATTCAGGCAGTACAATTTTAGTACACCATTATAGACATTAGAGGCATTGAGTGCACCTTGAGTATCAGAGACCGTGAGCACTGATATGTACCTTGTGGAGTTATAAATTAAAAGGTGGAAATAAAATTTTATTTTGAGGAATTGAGATTTTATGTTGTTAAAATATTGAGGATTTAAATTTGATTCACTAAACATAGTTAAGGCTACAAAGATTTTAGAAGTGATTAAATTTTATTTCGATGTGAAGTATCTAATTTTGAGAAGGTATATGCATTTTATTTTAAGTTGATCGGGAAGTTAAACCTTGACGATTATTTTGAGGATTAATTTTTTGGTAGATGAGAGACATGAATATTAATATATGATTAGTTGATATGGGTACCAGTGTACATGAATAGGAATTTGTTAGTGTGCTAGAGTTAAGTGGTTGTTAGATATAGTAGACACTACAAGTAATATGTTAACATGATCCTTCTTCCTTCCTAATGTTCCTTTTCTTTCGCCTTTCGATTGATTGATTGATTTTCCTAGTACTGTGGTTCACATGCATGATTTTCTTGTTAGAATATAACTAGTAGTACTCCTAACAGAGACTGAAATACCATGACAAGACACATGACCTATATTTTCTTAAATTGCATGGCTGTAGGTAGAGTTTTCTTAAACCATGATCATTGGGTTTGACCATAGCAAAGATCTATGACAAGGTTATGACCGACAAAAGAGATAAGAGGATTAAATTTGTGGATGAGCATTAAATTAAATAAAGAATTTAGAGGTTGTTATAACGAAGTTGATGGATCATTGATTTTATGGAAATTAAGGTATGATTGAAATTCGAGGACAAACATTAACTTAAAGGAAGAATTTAGAAATTCACAGAGCCAAAAATTTGAGGATTTATTAATATTAGGGAGGTCTTGATATGATTGAATTGATATTTAAAAATTTGAGAAATTTAAGAGATTATCATTTTATCTATTTGATTGCAAGATAGAAATTTTATATATTATGAATGTTGCATTGAAGACTCTGGAAGCATCGCATCGTTGAGTATTTGAGGAAAAAGAAAAGCAGGAAATAAAATCGTAAATGGAATAGTGTCAAATTAAATTCTTGGGATGAGGAGTTAGATTGGAATGAGCATCAATTGAATTTGAGTTAGATGATTGATGAGTGTTTAAAGTTAAATTTTGGGATGCAGATTTTTTAAGTTTTATAAATATGCATCGATTGGATTTCAATTAAAAGGATTGGATAGTAAAATTTTGTATTTAGTTATTTACTCAAAATTTGAGGAGATTATGATACGACTGGAATTCAATTAAAATATTGAGGATTGAGTAGTAAAAAAAAAAAAAAAAAAAAAATTTTACATTGGGATAATAAATTCAGAGGGTGAAAAAAAAAAAATATTGGTTCAAAATTCGGAAACATTATACATACGGATAGATAAATATGGAATGAAATGAAACTCATGGTAAAGAATATTATAATATAATGGATTATGGGATCATAAAATTGAAGGTCGTAAGGTAAGATCATGGTATATTGAGGTTGTGATTTAAATTAAAATCTTAACCATGACAGTAACATTTGAAATCGAAGAAAATAATCGAGGTATAGTTGATGTTAAGATAAACAAACTCGAATTTGATGATAAGGATTTTGGACATGTAATAAATTTTGATTCAGAAATTTTAAGATCTAATCTAATAAAGTTTGTGGAATTTGAAACTTTTATAGATATTAGTTAATGATGAATCGCAAGATTGAGAAAAGTAAAATGAACGAGGATAAAAAGGAAGGATTATTTTCAGATGGTAGTAAAGACTTTTTCTAGAAATTAAGAAAGGCGATTAGATGTCTCTTGATTACATTCTGAAGGATATATTTAAGTTCTTAAATCAATTGTCGACCGTATCTTTCGAATTAGCTATAACTTTCATGTCTATATCATTCATTATACTGGGTCTTCCTTGGTTTAGTTACCTTGAAAAGGTAACGTGCATTATTCCAATTATCTGTTTTTCAGTGATCGTGTCTACTTCCCAAAACCTAAACCTTCTAGAGGATTCAAGGCCGAGCCATGATTCCTTCAAGTTATCCCCGTCTTAAACCATATATTTCTTTTTCTTCATGTTTCCTTCTGTTGGTAAATATTTTCCTTATAGAAATATTTTCTTCAAAGATATATTCATCATTATGAACAACAAATTTTTTCTATCCTAGTCATCCCTAAAATTTCGAGGACGAAATTTTTCTAAGGTGGATAGACTTGTAACCTCCGATTTCCAATTTCCAAAATAATTAGATTTTAATTTATTTTAAAATATCAAGTTTTATAAAATAATTCTCCTTGAAATTTTTTATTTGATTTTGAACGATGTTTGATTTTAGAAGGTAATTTAAAAATCTTTATAAAAATCATTTTCCTAAATGACGATGTATTACAAAATAAATAAATAAATAATAATATATATTTCTAGTTTCAAATATTTATTGGCTTGAATCATAAAATTATTGTTTTAACTAAATAGTTATTTAAAGGACTAGTTCATAAAAATAAAATAAATTTTTATTTATTGGGATAGTAAATAAATAAATGTCATGCTTTCTAGGACTTTGCAAAATGTATTAATTAGTAGCTAATTGGAAATTAGCTAGCTTTCCTAAAAACATTTTTCTGAAATTATAATCTTTATTTTTATTTTTATTTTTTCAAGTTGCCGTTCCTATTAACTAGCCCACACCCTTTCCCACATGAAGAACTTATTCATGTATTGATCTTGGCCATTCATTATTGGGCCAACCCGCAACCCTTTATACCACACCATCTCTCCCTATTTAAGTCCCTCATCACATCTCCCTAGAAACCCTAGATAGCCTTCACAAATCCCCATAGAGCCACAGCCACCACCATTTTTGTGTGCTCGTGTCCGTGTGTCCAGCATCCGTGTCAGCCGTGATGGCCTCGGGTCCGACCCCGGGTGTCCCACAGTATCCATTCATTTCTGGGTTCGGTTACAATATTACAATCAGATTTTTGTGTCCGACACATCCGGACACATCCACCTCCACCAGTACACCCAACCCCGTGTCCGACACACCCGGACACGTCCCTCACAGTTCAGCAACCCATCGTGTCCTGCCCCGGACACGATCCACAGACACGACTCGCAGAAACCCTAAACCTAACCGTGGCCGCTGAGCCGGTAGCCGCCGCCGAACGCCGCCAGATCCGTCGAGTGCCGCTGCCCTCGAACAGACCGCCACCGCCGAGTCGAAGCCGCCTGCCCGACGGACCCCCACCGCGCCGGCGAAGGGAACCCTCTCCATCTGAGCCGCCGATGCTGTCCCCGAGCCGTCGTTCCAGTCGAGCTCCTCCAGTCGTCCACCGTTCCCTCCAACCGCTCCTTCGCGTCGATCCGGCGGAGCAACTGCACACGAGAAACCGCCGGCCGCCGTCGCTTCAGGACCACCGCCCTGCCCGGCCCGACCTCGCCGGAAAAACCCCCTGTGAGCCTCCCTTCTCCGTTCCCTCTTCGATTCAGAGAGAAGGTTTGGGAATTGTTAAGAGTCAGTTAATTATATATTATATAATTAATTTAGTTATATTAATATATAATTAATTTAGTTTTTTAGATTATTAATTGTTTAGTTAATGTTTAATCAGGCAGTTAATAATTAATTAGTTATTAATTACATATAATTAAATTAACAATTACACATAACTAGTTTAGCTTATATAATTAGTTATTTTTGTGTAATTAGTTAGTTAATACGTGGTTAGTTTAATTAAAATTATAATTTGATTAGTTAATTATTTCTTAAATCCTTTAATTAAATTATAAAAATCAGTTTAGTATATATAATTAGTTATTTTATATAATTAGTTTAATTAATGTAATTAGTTATGTAATTTGGTTATTTTATATAATTTGGTTATATTAATATGTATTAGTTTAGTAAATTTATATAATTAGTTAGTAAATAAATATAACTAGCTTAGTAAATTCATGTAACTAGTTTAGTAAATACAACATAATTAGTTTATTGTTTTAATGTATAAAATTAGTTATTTAGTATGTGTAAATTTAGTTATGTATTATATATAAGGGTTTTTGATTATGAAAATTTGTATATATATATAACCGTATTATGGCATAAATATGTATATGTAGATTTATATTTTCGTATTGGTATATGTATGTATTTAAAATATGAGTAGGTATATTATTTATTTTTATTAATAAAATTGTATAATTAAATATGTATAACTAGTTGTATACGTATATATATTGGTTATTTTTATATGGTATAAAATTAATTTGGTGAATTAATGTTAGTATGTTAAGAATGATGTTGACAATATGTATATGTATATTCTAAAATGTACTTTTGCACATATATGAGATATACATATTTTGGTAAATAAAATGTAATAGTATACGTATTATTTTGGTATAAAAATATAAAATGTTTAGTATATGCATATATTGTATATATATATATGTACTTAATATATTTTCAAATATGTATAATTAGTATAAATGTATATATATATATATCTTGTACATACAATTAATGTATTGTATGTGTATTTAATGTGACGTACTAGTATTAGTATATATTTTAATAATAACATTGACAATATACATATATATATTTTTAAAATATATTTTAGCATATGTATGAGTATACATATATAATGTTCAACTAGTATAAATCAAATATGTATTTAAAAGATATATATATATATATATATATATTGTAAATACATTTAAATTGGTGCATGTGTATATATTGTAAGTATTAATGATAATTAATAATATGTGTATTTATATACGTATCCCTACTAGATGACCCTAGTTGACTAGTGCCATGCCTGGCAGAGCCCTGAGTTCATGTATTTGTGATGTGTTAGTGTAGCACCTGATGCAAATGTTGTATTTGATATATTTTTAGGACTGTTGGTTCCTCCAGACGATACTCTGGGACAGGACATTGGTTTTACCAGCTAAGGACCCAAGGCGAGTACATTCTCTGATTAGTTTCTAATTTATGATATCTCCTATGTTCACTGTATCTAGTGTAAATATACATGTTCTTGACACGTTGGTTACACGGATTGGTATACACGGATCTCGTCATGAGATGTTATTCCTTATTCATGGTGTAGCTTGTACAAGACTTGTTTTCCTTGTTATCTTGTGCATGTACAGACATTGATTCCCGGGGAGATTTGCTACCTTCCTAGGGAATCCTGTGCCATAGCGTACCATGATTGGATCTACTATACCAGTCGGGGGTTTGGGGAGTACTTTAGTGTAGATATGTGATCATACCCAACTTTATATGCACCATAGCTCACCCCACATCTCACGTCGGGTGCAGCCTGACCATTTATATGAACCATAGCTGTTACGTGTGATTAGCCTGATCTCTACATGCACCATAGCTAACCAACGGTTAGCCTGACTCTATATGAACCATAGCTAATCACATGTAACCAGCCTGATCAAGTTCCCAAGCCGATCACATGTCAAAGCTAGTACTCACACACTTAGTCATAGAACTCTTGCTCATGGACATATTGTTTCTTTTCCTGCATTTACTTACAGTATTTCCCGTACTTCTCTCATTGTACATTTCTCGTACTTATACATGCATCTGGTATGTTTCCATCTAGAACTGCTACATAGTTTATGTCATTTATATAGAACTGCTATTTAGAGATGTACTTTGCTCCTTCCTGACTGGAAAATATTTTTCCAGACTGTGACCTTAGTAGACTGGTTCCGACACACTTGGGGATTGGAAGTTAATGATTGCAGGTATGAATATGTTGTCTTTAGACTTGTGTTGTTTTCTTTTACTTCTTCAAATTCCTATCGTGCTGTAGTTGTGATTGAGTATGTTGTTGATATTTTATAGTATCATCCGAGTCTCCTTATGGAGTTGGATACTAGCGTGAGATTGTTAGATAGTACTCGACCTAGACAGCGTTCTACCGCCGATGCTGCGGCGTAGGCTGGACGTACCCACGCATTCGTGCCCCTAAACCGGGTGCGGGTCGTGACAGGCATGTATACCATTCTATGCGTTGCCTAATAAAATTCAACTGGATAATAACTTTCAATTGGTAAGTTAGAAGAATAACATGTAAAATGAGCATGTTTACATGGTAGTAGAGTATGTTGCCACCAACAACATGTACAATATTTATGGTCTAAGTTAACCACATAACATCCACTTGTTTCGTGATCCCATATTTCAAATTTAGCATTATTAAACCACAACAACTGAAAATGGTGTGAGTTTCTTATAGTACCTGTCATAGTGTTCAGCATCCTTGGACAAAAGTCTGTCTCTATATTTTCAGCATTTGTTCGATGTTTGTCGTGAAGTGTTATTATTTTTGCTCTAATACCATTAAGCAGTATTGATATTGGTTTGTCACGCAAACTTTAATCCAATTATTAAAACATTCAGTAATACGACGTGTTAATATCTAATCGTAGACACGGTGCATAAGCTGTTATCTAGTGAAAAAAATCACGATTTTCATCGTTTGACCCTACAATCCAATTGAAAACATTTATATCAGTAAATTTTAGTTTTTTGAACCAATCATTTGCATCAACCATATTATAAGACCAGGCAAGTTTGTCTAACCATTGCAGATATTTGGGTGTACTAGGACATTGATTTTTTATATTTTATTTGAAATATTGAATACAAAAAAAGGAAAGAGTTCAGAAAAATTATTCATATTCCATGAATTAATCCTTTATGCTTATTAGATATAAATGAAATACTATCCCACCATTCAAAATAACTTTCGAAAGACAATTTCAAACAGTTTTAAAATCATGTCCACAACTCAGTACAGCAACATAATAAGCAATGAGATATAGTTGGTGGTTTGGATCATGAGCACAAGAAACAAATAAATTATCTTGGAATCTAGACGTAAGAAAAGTAGCATCAATACTAATAACAGGTAAACAACCACTTAAAAAACCATTCATACAAGCCTTGAAACAAATAAATATTCTTTGAAAGACATTATTTCCTACTATTTTTTAAAAAATATTTTCTACCGGAATTTGTTTCCATAATTATAAAATAATATTTCTCAAGACTACCATATGCATCAACATAAATGCCGTTAATATTAAATAATGCAAGTTCTCTAGCTCTCCAAGATTTGGAATACGCAATATGTATCCGATGTTCTCTAAGTATATCGTGTACAATGTGCGCCAGACTATACGAGTTGTTCTCTCTAATTTTACCAATTATTTTATTTCTTACCCATACAGTAGTATCTAGTGGATGATGTCCTCCGGTAAATCCACCTAAACATGAATGTCTACCTTCAAATGTATGAATTTCAAATGTACTACCCTCACCATTCGATTTAGCGTATGCTCTCCAACAACAGTTTGGAGAATCACAAGTATACACTATTCTTTGATTATTGTTATGTTTAGATGAACAACTAAATTTAAATCTAATTGCTAGGTCACTAATAAAATTTTGAAATTCTTGAGGAGAATCAAATAGTCTGCCAGCAAATAACCCAAAAATGCAACAGCTACATTAACATCATTATTATCTAAATAATAATCTAAATTTTTAACCAAATTATCAATGGGATCATTGTCTTCATTTTTATCGTCAACATTATTGTCTTCAGTATCAAATTTCAGTTTAGTGCAATTTATACAACTTGGACCAGCATTGAAATCTTGGTTATTACAAAAATATTGACTACTTGAAATTATAATTGTGTCGATATTTGATTGTGATGGAATGATATAAATTTTAATACAAGATGAACCTAAATTACTTTGAATAATAAAATTACATATTTCTTCATAATCTACTATTATAAACGCATCTGAATAAAACTACCTTATTATAAATTCATAACTTATGGAAAAATGATCACAAATAATACTACGTAAACTAGCTAATGTGATGTCTTGATAAGTGGTAATAAGATGAGGATCACCTCCTTGGTAAGATAATCTATCTAGTATACCTCCATGGTAGCAAATTATTACTAAATTTTTATCCATAGTCACAAATTTTCGAATAGATTGAGACTTACAGAGGGATGCCAGGAAATAGCTTAGGAGAATATGGTAGGAGACAATAGATTAAAGTATCTTCTAAATTGAATTTGGCTTCTGAATTAACCGGTTGTTTGGCTTCTGAATTCACTGATGGTTTCCTAAGAGTAAGAAATAATATAGTGAAGAGAGTAAGAAAGAATATATTGAAGAAAATGAGTCTGAATAAGATGTGAGAAACAAATAAGTGATTTATATAGAGGTAAAATTAGTCGTTCAAATTTAAACGTTACAAATTAAATGTTACCTAGTGTACTATGCTACCTAAATTTAATGTTAGCTAGTATATCTATTTTCCTATATAGATTTGAGAGAGAAGTGACATAAAAAAGTTAAGAGAGAGGGAGGTTACAGAGGAAAAGGAGAGAAAGAGAGAGAGAGAGAGAGAGAGAGAGAGAGAGAGAGAGAGAAAGAGAGAGAGTATATAGAGAGAAGAGAGCGGAGAGAGAGAGTGAGAGAGATGCGAGAGAGTGAGAAAGAGAGACCAGATAGAATGAGGGAGAGACCAGAGAGTGAGAGAGGGAGGGGGAGGGAGAGACAATAATGAGAGAGAGAGAGAGAGAGAGAGAGAGAGAGACTAGATTGTGAGGGAGAGACGGAAGAGCAGGAAAGAGACATAGAGGAGAGGAGGAGAGAGAGTAGGAAAATGTTCTTGGAAATATCATTTTCTCTTGTAGAAACGTCCTTCCAAGGACAGGTTTTTTATATTATTTTTATTTACGTCGTTAACGAAGTAAAAAACTATGGGATGATATTATTAAAAAATATAAAACGTCCATCCAATTTGTTAGAATAAACGTACAAGAAGAAAGAAAAAAAATATGAGAGAAGATCTTTTATTAGTGTAATCACATAGTGGGAGGCAAATGCCTTATTTATACAATCCAAGGAAGGTGTAATACTAATCTCTAACCAATGTGGGACTAAAATACAAAGTTGGAAGCTAACCATTTAGTAACCCATGTTATAATACTCCCCCTTTGGATGACCATAATCTCTAAGCCTATTGCCTCGTTAAAACTTTGTCAGAAAAATCCATTAGGACAAAACCTGTGTGAAAAAAGAGAGTATAATCTTTAGGATGACTTAGATAGGTGTTGGACATGCTTAATGTTGCCTCATTAAAACCTTGTAAGAATAAAACAATAAAAAAATTCAAGAATAAGGAAAAAGAGTACAACGCGTTATAGTCCATACAAAATGTATCTCCCCCTGAAAATAATCACTCCCCCGGATGAAGTTGATCCTGAACAGTCAGCTGATGAAGACGTCGCATTCCAATTCCATGAACTAGTTTCTGAAAAGTCGATTTTGGCAACGATTTGGTAAACAAGTCTGCAAGAATATTATTTGAGCGAACTTGTTAGACGTCAATATCAAAGTTCTTCTGAAGCTCACGAGTATAAAAAAACTTCGGTGAGATATGCTTGGTCCTGTCTCCTTTAATGAATCCACCTTGAATTTGTGCAATACATGCCGCATTATCCTCATAAATAACAGTTAGAATATTTGTGGTAGGGGAAAGGTGACAGGAGCTACTGTCACGACCCGCACCCTGATATTCGGGCACGAGTACGTGGTTACGCCCAGCCTACGTCGCAGAATCGATGGTAGAACGATGTCTGGATAATTTCTAACTATCTAACATCTTAACAATATAATATGGTACCTGTCAATCATCTCAACTCCGAACGGAGGAGCAATATGGTATCTCATAAGTATAACTAATCTCAATCACAAAACAAACTAAGGAAGAATAATGCACGAATGGAATAGCGAAGGAAAGAATAAAGATACAATCCACAATCTAAAATAATATACTAGATGTGAATCCACCAAAATTTTCACGACCCGTACCCAGATAATTCGGGCACCGGTTCGCAAGTACGTCCAGCCTACGCCGCAGTGTCGGCGGTAGTACGCTGTCTAGATCATATTCACAGGTAATTTAAAATCTATCTCATTCACAAGAATAAATAGGCAAGGATAATAACGGAAAATAGGAATGCTAAGATTTCATTAGACAAATTTTGTGACATCCAAATCCACAGTTTAATACAGAACCAGAAGATAAATCGGGGACAAATCCGAGTACTATGCTGAAAGAAAATACTAGCTAACTGGATAACTACTCCTCAAAATTAGTCTCCTGAGTAGGAACTGGCTCCTCAATAGTATCATCTGCTACGCCATATGGGCCATAAAAGGTAGAGGCATAGTCGTCATCATCGCCTAAATGTCAACGGATCCAGTCAGGAAAGGAGCAAAGTACCAATACACAACAAAGCTTAAACTAAATAATTATGACAAGTAGTAAAAACTGACTAAGTATCACGATAAAATTTTATACATAATAAGTAGTAAAATTAAGTAAGGGTTAATTGCTATTAATCAGGGATATGAGTAAAACAGGAAGATAATAAGACAAGAAAATGGAACTGCAACATGACAAAGAAACTATGTGTGTAAAATTGTGTATTTAGAATACATAGTTGGCATATAGGGGGTTATAAGGCTAATAAGGCACGTCATAGACGGCTAGCAGTCAGGGACAATCGAGTATAAGGCTGATGGTACAGTCGCGTACTCAACAACTAGCAGTCATGACATGGAGGAAAGGGTAGACCACATGCCTCCTAGTATCCTCCCTTCCGACACGAAAATCGAGACATGAAATCCAAATTCTAACACTAAGTGTAATCATCCAATGGTGCTAGTAGAGCAAGGAACTAATTATCATAATATAAAGAATAAACTTGAAGTGCAGGTATTTGCCTGATGTTTGGATTCCAACTACGGTTCTGTCCTCGGGAAACTTCCAGATATGCCTCCGGATGCTGAAATAACCATTACCATCATGCTCAGAAGATATCAAATAGCTAGAAATGCCTGTCATTGAGTCCAATTTGGACACAGGGGCAAAAATGATAATTTTGGGTCAAAACGGAGTCCGCATGTGGGCCCACTTTGTACCAAAAAAACATGTCAGGGTCAAAGGTCTCCAAATCTGTCCAACTTAGTGTCAACAAGTCAGGAACGCTGATACGAACTCAACGGAACTTCCAGAATTGGATTCCGATGAGCCGGTCACAAAATCGTCCGTCGAGTGGGGCCTGCGGGGCCCACGACACGCGATTTTGTCAACGTTTTCGGATTCAAACCAAACTTGGGTCACAGGACCAGCGTATTGCTACGAGTCCGATGCTCAAGTTTTGTTTCGATCCGACGTGTGTACACAAAGTTATGACGTATTCCAGAAAGGGCGGATATAGGACGGTGTCCGCGGATACGTGTTAATTCCGGTGTGCACGCACATCCGAATCGACTTCCGCAAAATCCCACACGCCCGTATCAACAACGCGCACGTATCTGTGAAGACCATGCGCGACCAAGTCATCCCGTTTGGTGGGACGTACTCAGTTCCGGGGTGAAACAAGGCGTTATTTTTCCTGTTTTTGGATCGCGGTTCACGATCGCCACAAGACGCGATACCCCGAGCGGGTTGTACGGGCACCGAGAGGGTCACGCAGGGTTCGCGATGCAACTGACGGAATTAAAAACGGATAAACGAGCAAGGAGATACGCGTACCTGAACAGGGTTAGAAAAACTGAACTATTCCGTGTCCGACACGTGTCCGAGGGCTGTGTCTGAATCCTAGGGTTAGGGTTTGGGGGTTCTCAGGCGGCCGGAGGCGGGCGCCACTGCGGTGGGGCCGGCCGGAGGAGGCTGGGGGCGCGGAGGCGGCGCGACGGAGCGGGTGACGGCGACCGGAGGGGCTCGGGCGCTGCAGCTGCTGCTGCCGGAGAAGAGGAGGGGAGGAAGAAGCTGCGGGCGGCGGCATCTCCGAAGGTGGCCGGCCGAGGCTGGGGCGGCCGGAGGAAAGAGCGGCGGCGGGCGGAGTAGGACGGTGGCGGTGAGGAGATGATCAGAGGGGGGTGACTGCCAGGGGGTTCTTATAGGCGGATGGGAGAGGGAGCCAGGGCCGAGTGGGGCGGGCGTCGTGGCGGGGAAGGCGGAGGCGAGGGGGTGGCGTGGCCGCGGGCAGGGCGGCGGAGGAAGCGGGCGGCCGGGGGACGCGGGCTAGCAGGAGAGAATGGCTGGGGAAGTGGGTCGCGGGTCGGGCGGGTTCGGTTGGGCGGACCCGACCCGACCCGATAGCCCAACGGGCCGGTAGGGCTGGGCTGGGCTCGGTGGGTTGGGCTCGGTTTGGGCCTGTTGGGCCAGGGTTTGGGTTTTTAATAATTAAATAAGTAAATAAATCAATAATGAATAAATAATAGTTTTTAGGTGTTATAAAATAGGTCCGGGGCCCAATAAATTCCAGAAAAATTATCCTAAGTCTAGTTTTTAATTTTACACCATAAAATATTATTTCCATAATATTTTAGCACCAATTAACAGCATTTAAAAATCTTTAACTCCCAATTACCTTGGTTCGTCTTCCAAAAAAATACCGTAAAATTGGGGATATTATATTAAAAAAATCAGGGTGTTTACAATCTACCCAACTTATAAAATTTCGTCCTCAAAATTTAAAAATAACAATGGCACAAAAAAAAAGGTCGAGAGTTAAAATATACCTTAAGGTTCAAAAAGATAGGGGTAGCGCTCCCTAATCTCGTCTTCTCGCTCCCAGGTGGATTCACCGGGAGAATGATGCCTCCAAGCTATACGAATAAGGGGAATAACTTGATTCCTTAGAACTTTCTCCGTTCGGTCCAGTATCCCCATAGGTTGCTCTTGGTAAGTCAAGCTTGGGCCCACTTCGAGCTCTGAATGATCCAAAATATGACTTGGATCTGACACGTATTTTCTCAGTTGCGATACGTGGAATACGTTATAGACCCCATCTAGAGTGGGTGGCAAGGCCAGACGGTATGCCACTTCTCCGATTCTCTCCTGTACGCCAAACGGTCCAATAAATCTTGGGCTGAGTTTTTCGCTCCTTCCGAACCTAATGGTGCCACGTATCGGAGAAATCTTTAAGAATACTAATTCTCCAACCTCAAATTCCAATGGTCTTCGATGGCTATTTGCCCAATGTCGTTGCCTGTCTTAAGCCACACGAAGTCTTTCCCTTATTTGTTTCACCTTCTCGGTTGAATCGACCACCATCTCTGGTCCCAGTAAAGCTCTTTCTCCTACATCGTCCCATGATAGTGGGGTACGATATCTTCGTCCATATAAAGCCTCAAATGGAGTCATTTCAATATTTGCTTGGTAACTGTTATTATAAGAGAACTCTACAAGATGTAGATAATCTTCCCATGATCCTCCAAAATCCAGAACGTATGTACGGAGCATATCTTCAAGTGTCTGAATTGTACGTTCAGATTGTCCATCAGTTTGGGGATGATAAGCTGTACTGAATTTAAGTTGAGTCCCCAAACTAGCTTGTAAGCTCCTCTAGAAGTGAGAGGTAAATCTTGAATCTCGGTCGGAGATAATACTTACTGGAACTCCATGCAATTTAACAAACTGACGAACTTATAAATCTGCCAACCTTTCCGTAGGTAGCCCTACTTTGAAGGGTAGAAAATGTGCAGACTTGGTCAGCCTATCCACTATCACCCAAATAGCATCCTTCCCACTAGGTGTCCTTGGATGCCCAGAAACAAAATCTATAGTAATATGTTCCCACTTCCACTCCGGAATGGGTAGTGGTTGAAGCAATCCCCCAGGTCTTTGTCTTTCAGCCTTGACTTGTTGGCACACTAAGCAACGAGATACGAACTTGGCTACTTCTCTTTTTATGCCATACCACCAAACATGCATCCTTAGGTCTTTGTACATTTTGTTGGCTCCTGGATGTATAGAGTATTGTGATCTGTGTGCCTCTTGCATAATTTCTTCTCTTATCTCTCCTTGAGGTACATATAATCTATCTCCATGTCTTAGTGATCCATCTTCATGAATTTTGAATTCCTCCAATAATTCAGCTTGCACTTGGCCTCGAATGCTTCGTAGGCCTTCGTCTTGAAACTGAGTCTCCTTAATCTTATCCATTAAGGTAGATTGGATCTTCAAATTCATCATCTGACCTTCTATTCCTGGAATAATTACCTCAATTCCCAAACTTTCCAAGTCCTCAAGCAAGTGTCGGTCTATCGTCAAGTACAGTGCCATAGGATATCTGCTTAGAGCATCAGCAACTACGTTGGCCTTCCCCGGATGATATTGAAGGGTGATGTCAAAATCCTTCATTAACTCCAGCCACCTTCTTTGCCTCATGTTCAGCTCTCTTTGAGTAAAGATATATTTTAGACTTTTGTGATCTGTAAAGATTTCCACCCTTTCTCCATAAAGATAATGCTTCCATAGCTTAAGAGCAAAGATAATAGCTGCTAATTCTAAGTCATGAGTTGGATAGTTCTTTTTATTAGGTCGAAGCTGTCTAGAAGCATATGCTATTACTTTTTTTGTTCTGCTCCAATACACAACCTAGACCTTTTCCAGAAGCATCACTGTGTATAGCGAATCCTCCAGTTCCAGATGGTAAGGTCAGAATAGGGGCAGTAGTCAGCCTTTTTTTTTAATTCTTCAAAAGCATGTTGACATTCATCAGTCCATATAAATTCTTTATTTTTCCTTGTTAATTTCGTCATTGGTTCAGCAATTCTAGCAAAGTCCTTCACAAACTTCCGATAATAGCCAGCTAGTCCCAGAAAACTTCTAATTTCTGGTACAGAGTCTGGAGTGGGCCATGATTCTACTGCTGCTATCTTCTTAGGATCTACTGCTATGCCATCTCCAGTTACAACATGTCCCAAAAATTCGACTTTGTCTAGGAAGAATGCACATTTCGATAGTTTTCCATAAAGTTTTTCCTTCCTTAATGTCTCCAATACTAGCCTCAAGTGTTCTTCATGTTCTTCTGGAGTCTTAGAATAAATTAAAATATCATCAATAAAAACAACCACAAATTTGTCTAGATATTATTGGAAGACTCTGTTCATTAAATTCATAAATACTGTTGGTGCATTAGTTAATCCGAACGGCATCACTAAGAATTTGTAGTGTCCGTTCCGGGTATTAAAAGCAGTTTTAGGAATATCTTCCTTCCTCACCCTCACTTGATGGTAACCAGACCTCAAGTCAATCTTCGAAAATACCCGGGCTCCACTTAATTGATCAAATAAATCATCTATCCTTGGTAGGGGATACTTATTCTTGATTGTTAAAGCATTTAAAGCCCTATAATCAATACACATTCGAGATGTTCCATCCTTCTTTGGCACAAATAATACTGGAGCTCCCTAGGGTGAAACACTAGACCTAATGAAGCATTTGTCTTCTAACTCTTTTATTTGCTCATTTAATTCTACTATCTCTTTCTTGTTGATTCTATATGGATTTTGAGATACTAGCGCTGCTCCTGGCACTAAGTCAATAGAGAACTCAACTTCTCGGTCTGGGGGTAATCTTGGGAGATCCTCAGGGAAGACATCACGATATTCAGAAATGATAGATAGTGGCAATTCTTTCGGTACTAGGGCTCCACAAATTTGGTTACCACCCCATTCTCTAGAACCTCTAGTGAATTCAAATTCTGGCTTATCAGGGGGCCTAAAGATTACGCTACCCCTGTGACAATCTATAGTGTCATGATGCTGACTCAACCAATCCATACCCAAAATAATGTCAAAACTGGGAATTGGCATTACGAGTAGCCTAGCATATAATTCTCTCCCACATAGTATAATAGGACAATTGTTACATGCATCACTAACCAGGATAATTCCTCCACCGGTAATGATCTTATAACAATTCCTAAGAGGTTCTGTGACTAAGCTATGCTTCATAAGAAAATCTACGGACATGAATGAATGTGACGCTCCAGAATCAAATAAAGTAATGGCTGGTACTGAATTTATAAGTACAGAACCTGTTATCACATCTGCTGTGGCTTCAGCTTTCTCTAGAGTCATTGTAAAAGCACGGCCTTGTTGAGGTGCACCCCTCTGTTGCTGATGCTGGTGCTGAGCAAAGCGTTGTTGTTGAGTTGGGAGTGGGGGTCCTCTCTGCTGCGCTGCTGGGGGCCTGGCCTGAACTGGAACTTTTTGTGCAGCTGTGCGTCCCTGAGCAGCAAGACAGTCCTTCATTTGATGTGCTGCTGATCCGCAATATAGACAGGCACCTAGCCTCTTTCTACAAACTTGCCAAGTGTGACCTTGTTTTTGATAATAGCCACAAGTGGGAGCTTGTTGGTTCTGTCCTTGAGTTTGGTGTTGGGGTGCTGTGGCTCGAGGGAGAGGACGCTGGGTTTGTTGCAGGGCCCTCTGCTGTAGTTGTGGTTGGAATGGGCGTTTGTGGGGTCCCATACTTCCAGTATCTCTTTCCCGCTTTAGTCTAGGTCCCATGTCTCTTTCAACACCTTATGCCACGCTCAAGATTTCTTCGTATGTACGAGCTCGGCTAGTGGTGACAGCAAGGCAAATATCAGGAGACAACCCCTTCTTAAATCTACGGGCTCTATCTTCAGGGGTACGAACCATATATTCTGCAAAGTGGCCCAGTCTGCTAAATTCAGCAGTGTAATCGTCAACAGAAAGATTACCTTGTCCCAGCCTCTCGAATTGACTTTCGAGAGCTTCTCGAGCCACTTCGGGATAGAACTTCTTCTTGAACAGCCTCTTGAAATCCTCCCAAGTGAGCTCAGGAGCAGATAACTGAGGTTCATCTCTAAACCAAGTTTGAGCTATGTCGAATAGTTGCAGGCTTGCAGATTCCACCTTAAGATCATCAGGGACCCGAGCAGTTTTCAGGAGTCACTCATTCTCTATCCATTCATCGGCATAGAGAATACCTTCAGTCCCATAGAATTCCATGGGTCCAAGGTTCTTGAAGTCCTTGGCATTTCCTGGCCTCTTTTGTGGTGCCTCCTGGGATCGAAGAGCATCTGAAAGGCTAGTTCGTAGCAGGGCAGTCTGTTCCCTCTGGGATTCTATAAGTCCCTGAAATACTCCGAGTAGCTGTGCTCCATCCATAGTAACTTTCGGAGTAGTTGGAGGCGGAGGGAGCGCAAGGGTTTCAGGCATAGTCTGCTCAACGGGTTCGGATGTGCCTCCTACGGTATTCCTTGTCTGAACCATTCTGAAAGGTTAAGGGATAGTAGGATTAGAATATATTACTTGGAAATCAAGGATGATAGGAAAAATTACTAAGGAATGATGTCAAGATTTGAAATAAAAGATCCTATTCTGTGAATGAGCTTTTCCTAAAATCCTCAATCTTATTTCATACTCTGACCTTGGGTATTACACTATTTAAGGATTTTAGACCTGCATGGGCCACCATAAAAATGTGTCACGACCCGCACCGAGATAATTCGGGCACCGGTTCGCGAGTACGTCCAGCCTACGCCGCAGTGTCGGCGGTAGTACGCTGTCTAGATCATATTCACAGGTAATTTAAAATCTAGCTCATTCACAAGAATAAATAGGCAAGGATAATAACGGGAAATAGGAATGCTAAGATTTCATAAGACAAATTTTTGATATCCAAATCCACAGTTTAATACAGAACCAGAAGATAAATCGGGGACAAACCCGAGTACTATGCTGAAAGAAAATACTAGCTAACTGGCTAACTACTCCTCAAAAGTAGTCTCCTGAGTAGGAACCGGCTCCTTAATAGTATCATCTACTACGTCATATGGGCCATAAAAGGTGGGGGCATAGTCCTCATCATCGCCTAAATGTCAACGGATCCAGTCAGGAAAGGAGCAAAGTACCAATACACAACAAAGCTTAAACTAAATAATTATGACAAGTAGTAAAAACTGACTAAGTATCACGATAAAATTTTATACATAATAAGTAGTAAAATTAACTAAGGGTTAATTGCTATAAATTAGGGATATGAGTAAAACAGGAAGATAATGAGACAAGAAAATGGAACGGCAACAAGACAAAGAAACTATGTGTGTAAAATTGTGTATTTAGAATACATAGTTGGCATGTAGGGGGTTATAAGGCTAATAAGGCACGTCATAGACGGCTAGCAGTCAGGGACAATCGAGTATAAGGCTGATGGTACAGTCGTGTACTCAACAGCTAGCAGTCATGACATGGTGGAAAGGGTAGACCACATGCCTCCTAGTATCCTCCCTTCCGACACGAAAATCGAGACATGAAATCCAAATTCTAACACTAAGTGTAATCATCCAATGGTGCTAGTAGAGCAAGAAACTAATTATCATAATATAAAGAATAAACTTGAAGTGCAGGTATTTGCCTGATGTTTGGATTCCAACTACGGTTCTGTCCTAGGGAAATTTCTAGATATGCCTCCGGATGCTGAAATAACTATTATCATCATGCTCAAAAGATATCAAATAACTAGAAATGCCTGTCCTTGCATCCAATTTGGACACAGGGGCGAAAATGACAATTTCGGGTCAAAACGGAGTCCGCATGTGGGCCCGTTTTGCACCAAAAAAATATGTCAGGGTCAAAGGTCTCCAAATATGTCCAACTTTGTGTCAACAAGTCAGGAACGCTGATACGAACTCAACGGAACTTCCAGAATTAGATTCCGATGAGCCGGTCACAAAATCGCCCGTCGAGTGGGGACTACGGGGCCCACGACATGCGATTTCATCAACGTTCTCGGATTCGAACCAAACTTGGGTCACAGGACCAGCGTATTGCTATGAGTCTGATGGCGTAAGTTTCATTTTGATCCGACGTGTGTACACAAAGTTATGACGTGTTCCAGGAAAGTCGGATACGGGACGGTGTCTGCGGATACGCGTTGATTCCGGTGTGCACGCACATCCGAATCGACTTTCGCAAAATCCCACACGCCCGTATCAACGACCCGCACGTATCTGTGAAGACCGCGCACGACCAAGTCGTCCCGTTTGGCGGGGCGTACTCAGTTCCGGGGTGAAATAGGGCATTATTTTTCCTGTTTTTGGATCGCGGTTCGCGATCGCCACAAGACGCGATGCCCCGAGCGGGTTGCACGGGCACCGAGAGGGTCACGCAGGATTCGTGATGCAACTGACGGAATTAAAAATGGGTAAACGAGCAGGGAGATACGCGTACCTGAACAGGGTCCAAAAAACTGAACTATTTTGTGTCCGACACGTGTCCGAGGGCTGTGTTCGAATCCTAGGGTTAGGGTTTGGGGGTTCTCAGGCGGCCGGAGGCGGACGGCACTGCGGTGGGGTCGGCCGGAGTAGGCTGGGGGCACGGAGGCGGCACGGCGGAGCGGGTGAAGACGGATGGAGAGGCTCGGGCACTGCAGCAGCTACTGCTGCTGCCGGAGAAGAGGAGGGGAGGAAGAAGCTGCGGGCGGCGGCGTCTCCGGAGGTGGCCGGCCGAGGCTGGGGCGGCAGAAGGGAGGAGCGGCGGCGGGCGGAGCGGGACGGTAGCGGTGAGGAGATGATCGGAGGGGGGTGACGGCCAGGGGAGGTTCTTATAAGCGGATGGGAGAGGGTGCCACGGCCGAGCGGGGCGGGCGTCGTGGCGGGGAAGGCGGATGCGAGGGGGTGGCGTGGCCGCGGGCAGGGCGGCGGAGGAAGCGGGCGGCCGGGGGACGCGGGCTCGCAGGAGAGAGTGGCTGGGGAAGCGGGTCGCGGGTCGGGCGGGTTCGGTCGGGCGGACCCGACCCGAAGCTTCGCCTTTGGAAGCGCCAGTAGCGTAGGGCGACCGGGCCAGCCGAGCCCCTCTGAATTAGTGTTGGCTTTGATGACTCAAGGTGAATCTTAGGGAAAGGAGATAGCCCAATGGGCCGGTAGGGCTGGGCTGGGCTCGGTGGGCTTGGGCTCGGTTTGGGCCTGTTGGGCTAGGGTTTGGGTTTTCAATAATTAAATAAGTAAATAAATCAATAATGAATAGATAATAGTTTTTAGGTGTTATAAAATAGGTCCGGGGCCCAATAAATTCCAAAAACATTACCCTAAGTCTAGTTTTTAATTTTACACCATAAAATATTATTTCCATAATATTTTAACACCAATTAACAGCATTTAAAAATCTTTAACTCCCAATTACCTTGGTTCATCTTCTAGAAAAATACAGTAAAATTGGGGAAATTATATTAAAAAAATTAGGGTGTTTACAAAAATAATAGTCTAAAACAATCCAATACAAACATAACTAGACCTCCTCGGGCTCTACAACTAAGTCCTCCTGGTTAATAGGAGTATTCTCTAAAGATACGCCATTCTGCGGCCTATAGAATATGGGACACTGCTCTATATGCCAGTCATCTGGAAAAATATATCCAGTCAGGATTGGAACGAAGTAAATACCTCCGAAAGCAGTTTCAATAGCATAATCGAGCATATAAACAGATATAGAAATAAAATACAAGATCACAAGCATATGAATGAACAAAATATACAGGTAATGTACGAGAACATAGATCAACAATATGAATATCAGCAATATAATGAAATAACGGTAATCTAAATTAAACTAATGTGCCTCAGAATACAAGTTCATTATGTGATCGGGTTGGGTGAACATGATCAGGTAAGACGATTACAAGTGAGGTATGTAACCAGAATGTACACAATGTAACAATGGATTTGATCACATAATCAACTCCTACTCTCCCACCCCCAACTAATACTGATGGATCCAATCACGACACGCTACGAACACGAAAATATAACCACTGAACACGAGCAGTGGGTATACACGAATATCATAACCACCGAACACGAGTGGTGGGTGTACATGAATAAGCACACTGATCACGAGCAATGTATGAACACGAAATATAATCAATACCCAGTATACACGATGAGATACAATGTACACGAGTACTCGCTGAACACGGTAGATGATAACATCTCCTGACAGGATCCATATAGTACTAGTCCGTGAAATCACTGTGTCAGGATTAATGTATACAGTTCTAGAACATGCATATATACAATATTATGAATTAAAAACTATCAGAGAAATATACTCGCCTGAAGTCCTGAGCAAGGTGTGTCTCTCGATGCCCAAGCTGGTATCACACAACCTATATATGGTATATTGCATCAATACAAGGTTCAAGAATAAAAATGAGCTAAGTTGATGCAATTCTAAGTCAACACGCCATTTCTAAGTCAAACCAATGAAATCTAGGTTGCAAGAGTCTAAAACTAAGTCACTAAGTCGATACATTATGAAACTAATCTATACCAGCTAAACTAAGATATAATAAGGCACTCAAAGAGCCGTATCCTAAGATACGCAAGTTTAATATATAAAAATAATGGTTTATATATATATTCAAGTCAAATATTATAATACTATAACAAATCAATTGAAATAGGATACCTTGGCCTTGCACCAATGCGTATCGCACCTATCTCGATACCCAAACTCAATACCCTGGGTATCGACCCAATACCTTGGTGACACCTTGGTATCCCAAGGTAACCCAACACTAACATAACTAATACATATATATAAACCATAAACTAACTACTATAAAATAACAACTAAAACAAATATGTATATATAACTAACTCTTATAATACATCTAACTATTAACAAAATATGCATACATAGTTAACTTTTTTCTAACCTATATATATCTATACTAACATATATATATATATATATATATATATATATATATATATATATATATATATATATATATATACTACTTGCTAAACACTGAACTAATCTGAAACCAAAATTGAAGTAAAACCTCAACCTCAACCTAAACTGCTGCTGAACCAAATTTCTGATACTGCACAGAATTGCGCATAGCAAAACTGCACAGTGAATGAACCAAAACCTGCTGATACTATGCAGTTGGCTGTGCATCCCAACTGCACATCCTTCAGTGCAGCCCGAGCTTGCTGCAGTGGAATGCTGCATTGGTCTGCATCTCGAGCTGCTGAACTGTGCAGCTCCTCTACACAGTTGCTGAACCTGCCTTCCACTATGCAGTGGAGTCCCTGCACCAAAACTGTGTGTAGCTGCACAGTCTCCAGTCACTGCTCTCCAGTGAGCTGAGCTGCCCGAGTGCAGCTGCTGCACATCCCTGCTGACTACTGTGTTTGTAAAACCCCCTTCCTAGAAAATCGTATATACCTTTTTATTTATTAATTATTAATTAAATTGTAGTAATTAGGTCTAAATAGGAGAAATAGATTTTTAATAAATTTTATGTTAGGTGTTCGGGCACTTAGATGACTTGTGGGACCATCAGGAATTTTTCGGAATTTATTCCATGTAGGAGACCCCTTGAGCTGTTGCTAGCCTAACGATGTGCAATACCCTATTATATAAATTTTCTTATGTGTGAATATATATATATGTATATATATATACAAATATATATATGTATATATATATATATATATTTTATAAAGTAAGAAAGGAAAAGAAAAGAAAAGAAAAGAATTAAATAATTAACTAATATAATAATATTAATATTAAATAACAAAGCTACTAATATTCTTCTTAGTTTGCAAGTCCCATGCAGCAACCTACCACTACACGTTGACCCCCCTTCAGCCGAAAGTAATACACCAGACCCGACCGCCCACTTCATTCCCTTTTGCCTTTAAACCCGCAGACTCATCCGCACCCCCCTCTCTTTCCTAATATATATTATATATATATATATATATATAATAGCTCTCTAAAACCCTAACCTAATAACTCCAGACTTCCTCTTCCCATCTAGAGCCGTCACCACAGCCAGAGAAGCCTCCCCAAGCCATCCAACTATCCCGTCGACGCCGACATCGCAAACTGCAGTCTTCCACTCGAGGCACCTTCGCTCCGGCGTATTTTTCCGTTGACTCGCTCATCCAAACGCTGTTCCGTTTTCATGGGT